>OW026519.1:18976121-20176121 GCA_932274085.1 Protocalliphora azurea | reverse complement strand
CTTATACATGCTGTTAGAAGTCACCGATAATCATGTGTAAGCTATGCGATATGTTCGTGGTTAAAAGCTGCAAAAATAAATTTTTTGCATATATCTCGCTTATAACCTTCGATTCAGTTTTTTGTCACCGCTATATTTCCAACGATATTGTGATATTGCAGGGATAATAAACCATTCTTTATCTATAGATATGTTTTCATCATTTATTATGCAAATTGTTGACTGGAGTATAGTTTAATTCGAACTTTTTGGAAATCTGTAAAAAAATTAAAGTTTGAAATTGGAGTTTTGCCTAAAAAATCAAAATTCAAAGGGTTTTAAATTATCCGCTCAGATACAAAAAAATTTTATCAGTAAATATGGTTCGTCTAGTTATAAATATTTATATATTTATTTATATTTATATTTGTATTTATATTTATATTTATATTTATATTTATATTTATATTTATATTTATATTTATATTTATATTTATATTTATATTTATATTTATATTTATATTTATATTTATTTATATATTTAAAAAAAAAAATAAATAAAAATGTGTTTGCGCACTCCTTATATAAGTTAATGTTATGTTAATGGTTTGGATAATTCGTAATAATTTTTATTAGTTTTTGACCGATTTTTATTTCTATATGTTGTTTAATCATGTCGAGTTTAACATTTTAGTATTTAGTTACAAAATAAAGTATTTAACCTACAAATTTCAAGTCCAATGCGGTACATATTAATGGTATTCGATTTCACTAATATTTCATACGATATCTTTCTACAATCCAAAGAACGATTCTAGGGGGAATTAAGATTATTCAAGTCGTTAAATTTTAATACAGTTTCTCATTAACCGACTTGCTGTAATAAATCTAAATATTTATTATTTCGAACTACTTCACAAAACATCTTATATACTTTATGAAGTTTCTTCTGGGAACCGCTGCCCTGTGGTTAAGGAAATATAAAAGACTTTATAATCGAATAAGGAATAAGCAATTTTCTTTATCTTAGAAATGCAAACGTGGTCCCCTTTTATGGAAGTGTCTCTCCTTCAAAACTATAATACTCCACTGCTACTCTAAATATATTTAAGTTAGAGTAAACAGCTGGAAATTACAGATTTATTTCCGAAATATTTTGGTTTGTATATCCATGACACTGCTGATAACGATCATAAATTATGTTTAGTATTATCATTTAACCAGCTTTTGTTTTAATCAGGGCACATTTAACATAACTTCTATGTAATTTATTCATTTTTTCACTGTAATGAAAATAATTAAATGAATATGAATTTGCAATTTCCTGTAATTTTATTTTTTTAAGAACTCCAGTTTACTTAAGTTATCAATCGTAATTTCGTGTTGCATAAAACAAAGTTTTGCAGAAAATTCCTTGAATTTCTGATACTTATAAAAACTTTTATATTTAATGAAAGCATTGTTCATTTCAAATTTGGTGGCTATCAGAAATTCCCAGGTTCTTGAATACGTAAATTTACTTATGACTAGAAAAATCTATTGAGCTTTAAAATCCTAAATAAATTGAAGCAAATATACAAAAATTAATTTAAAAAAATCAATAAAAACTTTGGCAGTTTGCTTCGGTTAATTAAATATAATACGTAAAACCACAAGTCACAAATATGTAATAATAAGTAACACTTACCAGATCTGAATAAGTATTGAAGCTCAAATTCAGAGTATTTGAATATAGCTGACTATATAATATAACATTTATACACCCAAATGCTTTTAACCCTCTTCCTCCCACACATATCTTCATATGAGGGATGCTGTTTGTTACAATTTGCGGTTGGCTTTATTGCATATGTATATGTGTTAGAGATTTTTTACTGTCTCTCTACCATAATAATGATATATAGGTTGTTAGTCTATTTTATATTTTTAGATTTATTTTATTTTATTTTTAAATTCATATAACAACTACTTGAATTTTTATTTTGTTTTTGTTTTCAATACAAACTTTTGTATATTTTATAAAACAACTGTATACAACATGTTGTGTGCAATGGCCTAGAATAACCCTTTTTTAAATTTTACTGCTTTCTATATTAGAAAAAAAGATCTAGAGGATTAACAATCGTATAGAGAGAGTGAAATAGCTAAACTAACCACAATATATTGGCTAGTAGAGGAAAAAAAAAAACAACTAGGCTTAAACAAAAAGAAATATAAAATAAAAATTTGTTACTTTAAGGTACTAAAAAGAAAACACAAAAAAATTTTTACTTTATTTATAGCAAATAATAACACAGAGGGAGAGAAGTGAGTGAAAAAATTTAATACTTGTTTTGTTGGCATCCAAATTTACACTAAAATAAATTCCCTAGCTGTTTGGGTTAAAAGTTTCTAGGGAATAAATAAGCCACTAAACATAATATACAACACTACACTTCAAAATATCCATCAATCAAAAACTGTCAATATAGAGCACAACAAGGATATTTTTGTTTTGCTGCAAATGTTTTCAATTTATTTTTATTTTATTTTTTATTCTATGCTCTTACTTGTCTTTCACAAGAAAAATATTTTGAAACAAAAATGAAGAATAAAACATAGAAAATATTTTAATGAACATACAAATCAAAAACATATAAACAATTTATATTTGCTTTTGAATTTTTTTTTCTTTGGTTTACAATAACATATTTTTTTTGATTGATTTGAGGTGATTTGTAAGCAAAACAAAAGTAGTTCTTTTTTAATTGACAGCACAATTTGTATGTAGGGCTGTTACTTTCAATTTTACAAAAGTTTACTTTTACAAAAAAAGATCAAATTGAACTATTCATAATTAGAAACAACTTTGTGGAAAAAATATTACTAATCAGTTGGCATTTAGAAAGTGGTAATTTTGATTGTTATTTCCAATTATATATTTATTTTGTAGATCATGTTTTAAATTTGTTAGGTCACTCGTAAGACTATTAGTTTTTTTTTTTTTGTTGTTATTTGTTCTATTGTAAGTCCTAGCTCAATCCCTTGTAGTATAGTGGTGTCCAAATGTTCGCTAAAAACGAAGAATTCTGGTAACAGAATGTTCGAAAAACAGTAAATTTTTCTCCACAATTTCTCCTTAGTATACACTCGCGCAACATTCGAGAATTTTAAAACTAACGATATCGCAATATTCAAAATTTTTGAATAAAATGTAAAAAGTAAATTTTTCGAGAAATATTCTATTCTTTCCAATATCTCGAGGATTTATTACTTAAATTATTTTACTTCACTTATTTTATTTCTTGTGCATGCAAAACACTTAAAAAAAGAGAATGCAATGTCATTCTTGAGTCATAGTTCATAGTTTACTGTGCATTCAAGTTAATACTGTTAGATAAATTCTGTGCAATTTTTAATAAAAAATAATATAATAGAATTTAAGAAAAAAAAGGTAAGTAATGTCCATACTTCACTATATAGATTTGCAAAATAGCATATATATGCAAATATCTAATATATATATATATATGTTTGTTCATTCATATATATATATATATATATATATATATATATATCTTTTTAACTAAACGATGAGGACTTGAGCAACATAAATACTAATGATATTGAGATAAAAAAACATTGATGAATTCTCTGGACGAAGATGAAATTGAAGCAAAATGTTCCAAATATTAACACTAAATGGCTTTATTAATTTTATTGATAATTATTTGAATTATTATTTTTGATATATAATTTATTATAATGTTCCTATATATATTTTTTTTCTAATATTTGATATATTGTGCTAAGTTTAAAATAAAACATAACTTTAAAAATAAAATCAGCTCTTAATTTTAAATTGGGAATAAAACGGAAATGAAACAAAGTAGAAAACTATAATTTTCAAATTATTGCCAACGATAATAATCACAAGTCATTATTAGTATCAATATTGAACAATATTCGTAAATTTCGGATATTTTTCAATATTGATACTAATAATATATTACGTTTCGCTATTGATATGACTAAAGATTCACTATTAATATAATAGACGAACCTTTAAGATCGAAAAATTTTCTGCCACAAAGTGAGCAACGGGTGTACTCGGATCGCCAACCATAGTCGTTCTCAAATGTTTTGCCAAGAAATGTTTGCGAAATGTTCAAACGGATATTATAGTCAAATTTGTGGTATGTTGGAAACTTCTGAACCGCAGAAAAATAAAAAAGATTTTAACTATGAAAATGATTCATTCAATTTAAAAAATATATAAATTTGTGCCTCTCACCAAAATGATTATATCAATTACTAACTAATAACTCTATGTGATAAAATGGAAAAGTTGAATACTCTTTTAAATTATCTAGTATAGGCTATAGGTCTAGTTGAGTAGATAATTTTGTAAATTTTAGATTTTTCGATACAACCTCAAAATTTTAGGTTATCGAAATAAATGTTTTTTTTTACGAATTGACGGAGCAAAGAAAAACACATTAATTTTTTCTACCACTTTTGAATTTCTTAACAGTTTTATATAGAAGAGAAATCTGTATTTCTAAATACATTTGCCTGCATTATATGAACTTTTGTTTAGATATTATTATTGTTCATTTTTATTTCAATTTTTTCAAATTCCGCCTATCTTTTTGTAAATCTATTTTAAATTTGCGTTATATAGCGAATTATTTAAGTAATTTTTTGTTAAAACTAAGAACTTACTAGCAACGGTATACATTTTTTTATGTAAATTATAAGAAAATAGATTTTAAAATAGTTGTACAACTATTTTATTTTTTATTTCACATGTATTTTGTTCGAGTAAATACTTCGAAGTTAAAAATATTGTAATCTCATAAATTCTTAATTAATTCTAACAAATGAGGGCTTGTGCTATTCGTTGGGTATGACAGATTCCAGATAAATTTACAAAAAATGTTTCAATAAAACAATAGAAAAAAAATATTTATATTAAAAGAATATTATTCAATAAGTGCTTTTATGTGCAAAATATCTTTATGGAAAAAATGTCTTTTGATGTTCATAAAGACCATATGAAAATTTAATATACTTGGTTGAATATTCCTGATATTATACGGAGCTTAGAAACAATTCTTGCCAAACCAGTTTACTTCATGATCTATTCAGCATTGATATTGATTATATACCTGATAATTTTTTAAGAAGAAGAAATAGAACTAAGCTGACTTTGAATCTATGTTGGTAGAATATTTTTGGTTAAAATATTAAAAATTTTACACGTTGGTTGGGAATGAAGCGTTGAAACTTTTATTACAGTTTGTATATAAATGTTTGTATCTAAATGTTTGTATCTAAATGTGCGAAACTAGCATTTTGCCGTAAAGTTCCTAAAATCCCTAAAGTTTGGATGTGTAGAATGAAATAAGATATGATTTTTCAGAAATTTCTCCCAATGCTAAAAGTTAGTAAAAACAAATACATTTTATTAACGTACACTGTCATTTCAATAGTATATTTTCACTGTAATATGATCTTTTTTCAATTACACTTGCTTTGTATTTAAAAAAGTAATAATAATATTTTAAAAAATAAAAAATCTAAATAACGTGTTAATTAAATGAATTATAATGTTATTTGAAAAAAAAAATAAAGAAATAAATATTTTAATCAAATTTATCAATTAGTATTTACAAGACGTTAATAGAAACTATTTATACTATTATTATTTTTATTATTATTATTACTATTATTATTATTATTATTATTTTATTATTATTATTATTATTATTATTATTATTTTAACACTTGTTCTTTTCTTTAGCTGAATTTGGCATCTGTTACCAGCGTCGAATACACGAGAGCTCGTTTGAATATTATACGGATTTCGCTTGTGTTACTACTGAAAGTGGCGATGAGTAGAATAAACACAAGAACAGAAGAATAAACTAGGCAAATTTTCACATTCAATTTATAATCCCAGATGCTTACAGTATCATAAAAGCCATGAATATTAAATTACACATAGTAATGCAGCCCTGTATAATATACTGTTGGTGTTTCCAAAATAATACTTGATGCAAGTGTAATACCCGTGGCATTATAATGAACGGTCTTTAGGTTATTAAGGCGTACACTAGTACATCTCGAGAACGGTATTTCCGGAAGATATAGTTGAAAAGTACACTGTAAAATTCAGTAAGGAATTGTTTCAAAAAATCAGAAAATATTAAACCAATAAATACTGTAAAAAAGTGCTAAATGTCATTTAGCACATTTTTAAAAATTTTTAATGCATTATAATGCATTCAAATTCTAAATCTAGCACTGAAAGTCCTAAAATGGCAACACTGGCAATGTTTTCAAATTTGTCTTTGTCAACTTTTGTGAACAAATTATTAAATGTTAATAATACTGCCGCAAGTCGCCTCGTGCCGCATACATTAGCTCTTTACCACTAAAATATGCTGATTAAAATTGCCTTTAAGTTATTTAATTTTATTTGAATTTTATTTTAGTCACGCCTATAAAAACGAGTGGGCAATAAATCTCGTTTTATCGATATAGTTGCACAAAGATTTCCAATTAATGTTCCTGAGATCTTTCAGATTCGGTATTTTATCATGTTCAAAATTTTCGTTTCTCATGCTATCAAATGCTGGACATTTAAGGATATCTGTATTTTCTAAATGTTTGGGTTTCCCCATATGATCTGGGAGAACGACTCTCCCAGTATTTGAATTTTTCCAGAGTCTGATGTGTTCCACAATCTTAAAACCCTTTACAAGCTTGTGGCTATCTTGGATAGCTTATCGACTTTTTCGTTCCCGACAATACCATGAAGTCCTGGAGTATATATTATCTCGAAGTTCATACATTCGAAGTATAAGTTAATTTCGCTCCTTAACTATAAGACCCTTTAAGATATAACTGTGTCATTTCTTTGGGTTTTAATAACCGATTCACTATCGATATAAATATTTTCTACTTACTTCAAGCATTTAGTACTTTCTGTAATAGCTTTGATCTCCGCCTGGAAGACGGTATTTTGATATGGGATTCCTAGGTATTTACTTATTTTTCGTCTCATTTCATAGAAGCGTATTTCTGTTCGGTCACTAATTTGGATATAAAGTGTTCCATAAATTATTTTCTTCATCCCATTTTTCTCTTTCTGGAATTGTGGTGATCTAGTTTGTATTCACATATCTTACTGGGATTCTGGCGAATACTTCCATGGTCATTTTTACCACTGGTAGGATATTTAGTATTTTTTGGTGTCTACTCATTTGTTTATTAACAAGTCATTCTCCCATTTCCATTAGCCTAGTTACAGCTAAAGCTGTTTCATATTTAACCTGTATCTCGATAGGTAGTATTGATAGAATATTTTCAATAGCTTTCGTTAATACGATTCTCAATGCATCACAAATACTTATGCAGTAATGTCTTTGAATTTTTTGAAGATATTTTATATTAAATTTCTTCACCAAGGCGACCACTATACTTGTGTAGTGCGATCGTGTATAGCCAGGTTATCATCTTTGAACTTATGCTCCATTTTGCTCATATCGCCCTTCTGCAAAAAGCATATATTCTGTGAGCGTTATCTATTCTCCTCTTAATGTGGTCTTTTCAGGATAGTCTCTAATCAAGTACTACACATGAATGATTAATGATTTTCTTTTAATATTTTACGTAATATCTTTTTCATTATAGATTAATAAAACGAAACTCAGTCTTTGCACATAACCAAGTATCCTTTATTTTATAACCCACATCCCCCTCACACTCTTAACAAAATATCTCTTAAAAATCTCCATAGATATCTAAAATTAAAAGCTTTTTACTCTTTTATTCCAATACCGTTAACTATGGAAATCTTTAATTTGAAATTAAATTCAGCGGTTTTTCCATTAAATACATTTTTTCTACCTCTTTTATCTTATAGCCAGCTTTTGTTTCTCATTAAATTAAAAGTTTTCCCGCTTCATTGTAGCTTTTCATTTTGTGCCATGCAAGTGTATGTGTTCATATTTTTATGGCTGCTATAACCAAGCCTCTTGTAAGCATTGTGAAATATTGTTGTTTTTATGTGACAGAATGTGCACAAACGTGTGTGTATGTTTGTGTGCCTGGATATATTGCAGATGTATCTGTGTTGTGTACATATTTCGTTAATTAAAATCGACAACATTTAATCACCTTGATTGATGGATATTGAACAACACGAACATTTCGTTTTATATTCCATATAATAATAAAAATAATAATAATAATAATAATAATAATAAAAATAATAATAAAAAAGTACCTTTGTGAGCGAGTGTTAGGGTGCTGTGTTGCCAGGAGGCGAGAAAAAAAGAGGTTAAATTCAACTTTAAAAAAAGTCAAAAAAGGTTAAATGCTGCAAAAAATAAAAGCCACAAAGAAGGTTTTTTTTTCAATTTAAAAACTTTTTTTCTCGTTCTCATTATTTTTGTTATTTTTTTAAATTGTTTAAATTTTAAGAATTGTAATATATTTATAAACAAAACATAGAACGGCTACCAGCATATGACCCAATAAGAAATCACTCAACAATTTCCATAAAATTTTGGGCTATATTATGTTTTGGAATTTTTTTATATATCTTGAAGGGATTTTTCGTCATTCTTGAACTATAATTTCTTTTTGATTAAGCATTTTTAAATTTTTGGGTTATTCTTAATTTTTATAAGAATATTTTTTTTTTTTTTGAATTATATTCATAAATAGTTTCCATGGTTAATAAAATATATTAAGAAAAAAATTATTATAATATTCGATACAGTAAGTTCACAAAATTAGTTAAGTTAGTTTTGATTACGAAAATAAAGTCGCAGGAAACAATTTTTGTTAGATATAAAAAATTTCGGTTTTTGGTGCTAACAAATACACAAAAATGCTTAAATAGATTTTTTTGTAAACATAAAATTAGTAATAGCAATTGAGAAATTATTTTCGTTGTTGTTGCCTTTTCAAGACAAGCCTAGAAGCTAAAACAAAATTTTTGAAGTTAAAAAGAAAATTAAAAGCTACACGCAGAGAAAAAATATAGTTGTAGTGACAATAATTCAAGAGCAATATATTATGATTGGAACATATGATCGCATCGAAAAATATTGTCATATTATGTCCAATTTTATTATTATTGTTTTTATGTTAAGATTCTAGTTCTACATATAATTGAACAATCTCACTACATAATTATCCCATACTATCAGACTATGATTTGATGTTATTATATTATTATTCTATCTTATTATATTATTATACCAAACTGTCATATTATGATCTTATTTTGTAGTATTATTATACCATATTCCAGTTTGTCTTATTATTATCCCATGTTATTATATAGTTATCAGATCTCTCATGTTATTATTTCATTTGTTCATATTATTATTCCATCTTTTCATATATAAATTTTTTATGGAAAATAATAGAAAAAGTGTTCATTAACAAAAAAAAAAAAAAAAAAAACTTGAAACAAAATATATTTAAAAATAAACAAGTATTGAATTTCTCCACTAAGTTTGTGAAAATAATAAGTATTAACATTTTATTGTCACGGTAATAATAATAATATTAATATAGTTTCAGAAATGAATATGATTTAATAACAAGGAAAAAGACTGCAAGTATATAATGGTTGTGGAAGTAGTGATATTTTTCACATTAATAAAGTTTTATTTCTGATATAAATATTTAAAAACGTGTCAATTTTGCATATTAAAATTTTTATTGAGTGTAGATATTAGAAGATCATTAACACAGAGTTATTAAAATTAAAAAAATAAATGAATAACAATGAGAACATTATATTGTTTTAGTGATAATGCTGTAACTAAAGGTTCGAAAGAGTTAATTCTTTAAATCACTTTTTAAAATACGATTATATAATTTAGAATCATTTATTCTTTCAAATACATTCATCACAATTTATTCTGCAGCTTAATTCATAAAGCTTATGATATAATGGAATTTGTTTATTTATGAATTAATTCTTTTTAAATGCTTAATTCCTTTGATTTTGTTCAATTTTGTTTAAATTCAAACTAATACAAATTGAATTTAAAAATTTTTGCAACCATTTAATTTATATTAGATTTAATTAAATTTATTTTATTTGTTTATTTATTTAATAATTACAATACAATTACAAATTATATTCTAATTCTAACCGAGCGGAGTAACGAAGACCTCGTTGTAGTGAACCCACAACCCCCAGACTGACAGACTAGCTCACTACCAATTAGGCCATCGGGGCACCCTGAATTAAATTTTTATTGCTCAATTCTCTAGATTTTAAACGGCTTTTGTAATTGCAAAAACAATTTATGTTAAACCACAATTATGTAAACACATATTTCGTTGCGTGTGCTACATTGAGATTTCTAATATTTTTATTAATTCTGTATGAAACGTGTACTAAACTCCTTTTGTTCTATGCGCTGTGGTAATTTAGAATTTATAGGATTTATCCCAAAATTTCACACAGATCGTATTCCGAGTATTATTTGTCTTTAAAACTGTGAAGTGCAGCTTTATTACAAAATCTACTTGGACACAATCATTTTGATTTTGTGTGGACTTTAGCTGAGCAAGAACATGTTGACTTTGTATATATTTTAGCTAAATACTGTTAATTTACGGCACATTTAAAACTTAATTTCAAAATATATATAAGTAGAATTAAAGAAAAATTTTGTCATGCAATTTGTAGTAGAAGATAATTAAAGAAAAAAATATATCATTCAATTGAATTTAGATTTATAGGTAATTAGTTCTATTAATTTTTCAATCATTTTGTAATAGAATAGAATTAAAGAAAAATTTAATCATTCAAATTGATTTTTATTCTCTAAGGAATTAATTCTCTGTGGAATTATTTCAATACAAAGTTAGGCCTAAATAATTAAATCTAAGAATTATTTTCTGAGGAATTATTATAAATATTACTAAATTCAATTTTTTCAAGCTAAATTAAATTCATACATGAATTATTTCCTTCGAAGCTCAGGCTGTAACCATATATTTTCACTGCGTTTAAATTTAGCCTTCAGAAGGCTAAACTGGCAACACTGTTTGGGTTAGTAAGTATCTGTATCTGTTGTATTTTATGGTTGTCTGGTAGACAGTAAACAATCATTTTGAATGAGTCCCATATACTACTTATAAAATAATGGTTATAACATTTACTATATACTATAAAAGCTGCCGTAGATTTATATATTGTAGACATATTTGAATATCTTTTATATTCTGCACACATACATATACAAATTTAATAATTATGTTGCAATAATGGTTGATAATTTGATATATCAAAATGATAGAGAAATCAATACTGAAAAAAAAAATAATTAAAAAATAAAAACAGAACAGAAAAGTTGCTTTTATAAATATGGTGATTTAATTTTAAATTAAAAGAATAAAAAAAGAACAAAATATTGTTAGAAAAATAACAAAGCCAAACAACTGCTTTTTTCATGAACCTGTCAATAAGTATTTATAATTTAAGTCTTTAACATATTTAAACATTTTTAAACAATGTGTGTTATTAAAATATAAAAGCTGTGAAAAAATTTGTTTTAGTAACACTTAACAAAATTCTCTTAATTTATTTAAAAAATTCTATAATATCAAATTCACTATTATCTCCTAAAATCGTCCATTTTAATATTCCTCAAACACCAGTACAAAAATTTCAAAATTATTACTTTTTTAAGCCTATTAAATTGTTTTCGTTTATTCACTGTTAATTAATATTTAATATTAAAAAGATTTGTTTTTAATGCTCGCGCAAAAAAAAAAGATATTTTATTTGTTTTAATCTTTTACATATTCAATTAGAAAAAAGTTTATTTCAAACTTTTCTTTTATTTTACCAAATAAACTTTTAAATATAAAATTTTTAATAAACTGGGCAATACTGCAGAATTTAAAAAAAAAGATAAAGTAACATAGTAAAAAAGAAAATACTCGTGTATGAAAGAGAAAAAATAAAAAAAAAATAGCAACCGCACTGTGAAATGATTTCCAAGTACTATTAACCCCAAAAGCAGATTATATGCATTATTCAATACAACCAACACTAACAAACAAAATAACAAAAATAAAAACATATTCAAACAAATAAACAACCAGCCAAACCAACTAAACGACTGACCGATAGACCAACCAACCCACCAGCCAACTATTTAGTACAAACAACATTTAACAAGCAAAAAGCTTCAGCTTTACACATTGAGAAAATAGGTCTCGCTTTGTTTATATTTTCACATCATTTCTCCTCTCCCTTCCATTTTGCCTTTGTAGACACTGGGACTCAAAACGAGCATTAAGTATAGTTTAGCGTACAGTACTCAATTATACTGGTGTATGTAATGGTAGAATCAAACTTACAGTTGGGGACAATAAAATTTGAAATTTTAATGGTTATAAAAGTTTTGAGAAAATAATTTTAAAATTTAGAAAAATCACCTTAAGTTTCATTTCGTATGTAAGTGGTACAATAATCGCGTGCAACCTAATAAAGAGCTAATATATTTGATTCTTACAGATAGGTTAACTATGCGTATTTTGAAATCGAGACATCGGACATTTTACGAACATATCTGATATATCAGTATATCGAAAATACTCCAATTCACAAAAACCATCTCATAAGAAATTAAATTTAGTCCCGATTATTATAACTAGGGGACTCTAAGTAAAGAAGTTCGTCTGTTGTAATGAAACTTTTGAAGGGACCAGCTACTTCAGCTACTTCAGCTACCTACCAGAGGCTACCAGAATGCGATAAATATAAATTTATCTAAGAAATACTTTTTCTTAGAATATTTATACTTTATTAAACTGTTATTGTGCAAATATGTTGAGATATAACGGTACCAAATTCCTGAAGTGCTTTTATCAAGTGTTTTTGTATACATTTTAGTGCAAAAATGAAAGGTTGCCACCAAATTAGCCAATACAATACCTGCCCAAAACAAATATAGGAAAATCGAACAAACGAAAACTCACCCAAACAAAAAGTCATCTAAAAGAAATAAAAAATGTAAATTTTGCCCAAAAACGTAAAAAAGTACCCAAATCTTTGCGAAAAATTATCCGAATTAAAAATTTAATTTCTGAGGGCAACTATACTAAAAGCTAGAATATAGAAATAAAGTAGGTTATGAACTTGAGCAAATAAAAATAAAAACGAGCCAGCTTAAGGTACTGAATTCGAATATTTTTTTTTTCAAAATCAATTATAGTTTTCGAGATAGCAACAAAAATATTTTCCATACTAATCACCAATTAATTCAACAAAATGTGGTAAATCGGAATTGAAGAGCAGCCAAACTGAGTGAACTGCATATTTTAGAATCTGGTTTACATATTGAAGTCCAACAGTAGGAACTCAATTTGTTCATGTTCTAAAATCCTTGGTATTAATTCTCCACTGAAATTTTCATAATCAAACTCTGTTAATAAATTTGTTTGACGCAGACGTCTATGCTCTCAGAATATACTAACGTTCTAAAGAATATTAGCAACATTTTTAAATTGATTTCAAGAGCCAGATGGAAATGAGTATTTGGAATCTATTATCAAGAATATTTATAATTCTTTGGGGCTAAAAGGAAAATATTTTATACTTGTAATGTAAGTTGCAGGATTTATGATTGTTTTAAATTTCTTTAACTAGAAGAAGTTTTTACTTAATAAAATATTAAATAAATATTTAAGTATTTCGTGTCTTATGTTTTTTTTTTTTTTGTTTTTTGACATTCAAATAATACGGGACAAAACTATACATTTTTATTTGGCTTCATATTAAATATTGAATTTTCAGCAGTTTAAATTTTAAATCCTTATGCACTTTGGCTGGACACTTATGAATGAACAACTTATTCAACAAATTAATCAGAAATCATATTTTGTTGAACCAAAATAAAATGTAATTTGATATTTTTCCTTACACTTTTAATATCCACTGTGTAACTATATTTAACCAAACTTACATGGCTTAAATGTCTGTGTATGTATATACATGTGTGATTGTGTGAAAATGCTTTTATATGTTGTATACATACTCGTATAAATAAAACATGGGCATCCAAAAGGATTTGCATCAATTTCCGCTAGTATAGAACTCATCCATTCAAAATATTTCCGTTTATTTGTTTGGTCATTTTTTATTTGCTTACGATTATACATATGTACGTTTGAAAAGCAGCTGTATGTATTTATAAGTATGTAAAAGCGAGTATTTGTTTTAAGTGTCAGTTTGTTACTATTGCTGGTGTTTTTATGTTTTGTTATTACAGCAGGGATGAATAAAGCTTAATATATATATTATATGCAAGTCCATGTTTTTCGAAATTATTTTAATACGCCTACTATTGGTTTTATGAGGGTGCAAAGAAATATACCATTTTTTTATTTTGGAATTAAATAAGTACTTTTGTATTATGATAGCCTCCTGGTTTTTGCTTTCTTATTTTTTTTCTTCCAATGAAAACGAAACTTTAATATCTTAAGCTTTAAATGTTTTTTTTTTTCGCATTTATATGTTTAAGGATAACCAGCATACAAAAAAAGAAGAAAAAAAGTTAGTATAACCTATATGGTATAAAATAGTAACCTGTATAAAATCTACTTTTTCAGCACTGCCGTTTTTAATCTGTTTTTTTTTTGATGCCTTTTACTAACCGTCTTCAAAAAGTAATACTTTTCTCGCATAATACCAAAATAAATAGTAGCAGATTTCAATTCATAAGAAGAATAAGTAAATACAGATATTGAGGCAGGTTTTCATTTTTTTTAATATATTATATGTGGGAAGTATAACGCTATAAAATATATTACTGCTTAATGAAGATTGATAAAGAATATATATATTTCTTAACAACATAAACATATAAACATATATATATATATATATATATATATATATATATATATATATATATATATATATATATATATATATACATTTTAAAATGTCATCATTGCGTAAATTTTTTATGTTGTCTTATGCTGACATTTTTATTTTCAAGAGCAATGCTTTTAAAGTAATATGTGTAAGTATTTATATCTTTCAAAATAATTATTTTAAAGCTTTTAGCACACAAATTAATATCGTAGGGAAATAAAATCTGCTGCTGTATTTTACTTAATGCAAAAATTTTAAAACTGTGTTTTTTTATATCAAGAGTCTATATTTCAAAAAAATTAAATTGATTACACTCTGTTTAGGGTTGGGGTTTTCCCGAAATATTTCTTTTCCAGAAACCTGAAAGAAAAAATCAATTTCCCGAAAATTCGATGTATTCTCGGGAATTTTTTAATATTTTAGTTATAAGAAAAAAGCTGCGATTTCTTATAAAGAAAATTATTTTTTTTTTTTTAATAAATAAAACAAAACGATGCACGATAAATTATATAGAATTAACGAAAAGCGAATTAATATAAAAGTATAACGTCATTTCTAAGATTTAGAAAATTTTAAATATTTTTACAAATAAATTTTTACTTTCCGTAATTTATGTTAAAAACTCTGTCTCAGATTTTTACGTTATTATGTTTTTTGTTCTAAAACTTTTTAAAAATATAAAGTAATATTTTGAATAGATTTCAGTAGAAATAGCACTCCGTATATTTCCATTTTATTTCTCTAACCTATATTATTACTTTTCTAAAATAATTTTTACTAAAATAAATATAAATCTGCAAAATACTAAAAATTGGTTCGCAACAATGTTTTTCGAATCAATATTAAAAAATCTGATGAAAATAATATCATATACGTATGAATACAACATGAGATTAGTTTTTTTATAAGTATATTTAAATTCTAACATTTACATCTCAAATTCGTTAAACCATAGACAAACAAATACATACATAATTCATTCAATATTATCGTTCCTATCTCTGTTCTCTGTGCAACCGAATTTGTTTCACCAAATCGGTTCATAATTTGTTATTGTCAAATCTTTTTTTTTTAATTATTTAACGTCTGCTGTTCTTATGGGTATTGAGAAATAACATATTTAGTTCTTTCAACTTTTTGAAGCAGCTATATAAGCTAAGGACTACATTATTTTGCAGAAAATTATGAAAATTTTTCATAATTTTTGTGTTAAAAAAATAAACTAACTCGGTCCAGTATTAAACGTGATATAAGTAAAGATGCGTTATTAAAAATTTTAAATCTCCTAAGCTATAGGCTTAGTACTTTCATAAATTTTTCACAAATATTTTTTTGGAATTTTGAATTTCTAAATCAATAAATGATAAATCTTGCACCAAAGCCTTCTTTATTTAATGTTGTCTTCATTTGGTATTGTTCTATCTTTAATTCAATATCTTAATACTAAAACGTGTGAAGGTTATATAAAATTAGCCCTCTAACTTATTTTTTATAATTATTTGTAAATACGGGGGAGTAATTTAATTTTTTAATAATATGTGGAATTCATACCTACTTAAATTCGTAACGAAAATTTATATAGACCTCGAAAAAAAAAAAACAAACACAGCTACTATTTATATAAGGTTATTCACAAGGCATTATGTTGAACACAAGAATTAAAGTTAAACAAATTTTTGGTATCAAAGCACTTAGCCAGACTTAGAAGAATAATCGTCGTATATCTTTAAATAAATATAATTAAATCCAATATACAAACAAACTTTTTTTCTTGGCAAATTGACAGCGCTATGTTAAAACCAAAAGCAATTCTTCAGCGTTTAAAATTCATTGGCGTGAATCAGTTTCGCGAAGTTATCACGGTTTAAATTTGAAAATTAAAAACAAAATACTCAATATTTTAAATTTCATTTATTTAAATTGTAATTGCACACATTCATAAACCATTTGAAAAAATATCTGCGCATGCAAAAGTACTCATTTTATAATTTTCAGCTGAATTACATGGAAAAATTATTATTATTTTTTTTTTTAATAATTTTCCAACAAAACATAAACGGGGCTCTCGAGCAGATTTCCGGCAAAAGTTTCTATCTTAAAATTTCAAATTTTGCAAAATTAATTATCGAATTCAATAGCTAACAATGTGCTGAACTTTACCCTAAACTTATTTTTTAATATGTCATTTTTTGGCGATTTATAAACAAGATGGTGATTTGTGTTGCTAGTTTTTACTTTTTAAAGTTTTATTATATAGGCATTTGTTTAAAGAAATTATTAAATTTTCTTAATGTAAATAGAATATTTTTAGTATTTACCTATCTACAAAAATAAAGCACCTTAGTTTATAAATAGCTTCAAATTAGTTTACGATAGTTTATCTCCAAAAAAATATATTTTATAATACTTATGTAGTAAATATTTGATAATTTGTCTTCCATCATCTTTCAAATATATTAATGATACTAATGATTTCGATCACAATGAAATAAAAATGTTCATGTATAAATTAATTATTTGAAACAATTTATAAGTTTTATGGGACCAATATTGTTATGCTCTAGTCTTTTAAAAAATATAATGAAGAGCAATAAATTATTTTTTTTATTATTTCTTCACATAAGCTCTATATCAAACTCTATATCAAGATAGAAATAGTCGCACAAAAACAAAGTAAGATGAATTCATTAATATTATATATATATATATATATATATATATATATATATATATGCTGTAACAACATAAATATTAATCGACTGTTTAAATGCTGCGATTTCTGAATAGCAATTTGGCCACAGAGGCTCAAAAAAATCAACCCTGATTACGAGCTGAAAGCTCAAAACCATTTAGTCTTATTTTAAGTGCCGTTAATGAAGGTAGTCTGCGTGTCTTTTTTTAATTGAATTTCAAACTCTTTTGTAATAGCATTGCAAAGAGTTTATTTAAGAGTCCTTGCTTTCTCGCTTTTTTCTTTTTTTTTTTTTTTTTTGGAAGGGAGAAGAGAAATTATTATTAATTTCATATACTATATATGAAATTATACTACCTCAATAGTAATAATTTTACATGCATTTTAAGAAATGTGCATTTGTATAATGTAACAAAAACGTTTATATATATTGTAAAAAGAACATTTTATTTAAAATTTGTTAATAAAGTTTTATTTTAATTTCTAATTGTTTTTCATGTGTTTTTATGTGTATTTTTCCATGAACAATTTTTAAAGAATCGCGATATGCATCTACATATATCGCTAATGTTAGTGAGAAACTATTTTTGAAGATTTGTTTTGCGATCATCAATATAAAAAAATATCTTTACAATCATAGTAGAAGGTTGAATTTTAGCCCAGATTTTACTAATATCATACCATTTCATGATTTTAGTTACCTTTACATGTAGTTATCCAAAAAAAATATTATGCTGCATTCTAATATACATCTATATATTTAATTACAATTTAACCCTAGAATACTAATATACGTAAATTTTACGCCCACATTTTTTTCAAATTATTATTCTCATGTGCAGAAAACTAACGGCATGAAATTCCAAAAGTTCTTTCATTAAGAATTTATATATATATATATATATATATATATATATATATATATATATATTATATATATAGAAGTCGAAGTCGAAATATTCGGCGGATAGCGTTAATTTGATAGAGATAGTAATCAATTCTGACTTTTCAATAAAATGAATGGAATGCAAAATGTGTTGAAAAGCCATTACACACTGGTCAAAAATCTACTTTTTCTAGTATAAATTCAGAAAGCAATAATATTTGTTAAATCTGATTTTAATTATTTTTGCTTAAACCTCCATAATACAAAATTTGACTACAGTAGATATATTTTTTAAGTATAACCCTACAAGCAAAATAATATGAAAGTGATTCGAATTCGTATTGTTAGAAGAAAAATTCTATTGCCGCAATAATGATATTCTTATTGCGGAATTTTCCCCCATCAGGGGAGATTGTTCATAATAGTCGATACATCTAAGCAATAGGAAATCAATATGCCTGGAAGAAAAATAGACAATATTGCTAGGTAATCATCTAGGTGAAAAAATAAAGATACCGCTAGATAATTTTCTGGAATAAACCTTGAAATAATATAATAAAGAAATATTTTACATCTTGAAAAGCATGCATTCAAATAGATCTTAACATCATAAAGTACGAAAACTGAAATGCTCACATAAAATATCCATTTTCTGCTAAAAGACAAACAAGTTACTTTAATATTTTTTCATTTTTTAACAATTTTTGACAACTGAATAAATTGTGACTGAAAAATAATAGTATTGCATTAATTTCTTCCGGATGATCTAAATGGGTTATCATCAATTTATTGCGGAGGTGATAATCACCTTATTGAAAAAAGGGCGAAATTTTGGGGACAAAAATAATAAAAAAATTAAAATTTTATATATTCTTTGTTGTTTATTGAATAATTTTCTTTAAACTGATAAAAATTTTACATTAGAAAAATATTGCTTTGATGATTTTCACCCATATAATAAAAATAAAATATTGCGTAAATTTCTTCCGGAACATATCTTCCAAATATTTATAGGGAACATTTATTTGTTTGCTTTTGGATTTTTTTAAATTATTTTATAAGTTTTTAGATTTTCCACTGATTAAGGAAACTACTCAACATTTTCAGAACATAATATTTTCTTCTACGAAAACCAAAAAATTTTCGCGCAGTTGGTACGCCTTAATTGAAAGAAAACTGACGATGGCAAGAGTTTGCCAAAAAATGCTGGCGCTATCTAAATTGCTGTAAAAAGTAGACACTTTGGCGAATATTTTCACATTTTTAGATTCATGCAAGTTCATGTCCAAACATAACTTTTCGTCTTTCAAATTTTTAGATTATCTTTATGAAAATCCCATATGACCACGAGACTCAAAAGTAACAATAAATACATGATAAAATTTAAAATAATGTTAAATCATAAAATTCATCCCCCAGGCTGAAATTTACGTTGTACAGCATTTTTATATATTTTCTCGAATTGCTATACAGCATATATAATTTTAGCTCCATTTTAATAAAAATGTTAAAAATAATATTACAATACCAACTTTAGTGCCATGTTAGACTGTCAACGTTGCCATATTATATTTTTGTAATATATATTCTCGGTTACCTTGTATGTTACGATTTATAAAATATATTCACTTTTTAGAATTTCTTAAAATATTATTTTGGAATTTCTGCAAAAAAAAAAAAGAAAAACAGTGGGATTTTTGAGTAGTGCGCATTATAAAAAAAAGAAAAGTTGGAACATATCGTCAGTCATGTTTGATCAAAATCTCAAGGCTTTGTTGAACACCAGATCTTAAGATATCATGTGTTAAATCTTGCTATATTTTTAAGGGTTTTTTGATGTTTTATTATTTTTTGTTTAAAATTGTTTTTCACTTAAGGCCTTTTTATAGATAAATAAATAACAAAAATATACTAAGTTGCTAAAACAACAACAAATAAAGTGTTTTAGAGGAATAGCCATGTGTATGTAAAATTTATGTATCGTTATTATTAACGTAGAGAAAAATATTGTTAGTATTAGAATAATTACTTTGAAAATACTGTGATGTCAATTTTTATGGAAACCCCGGCAAGGATAATCATGGAATTCATTTTCTAAGTGTAATAGTAAATTTGTCAGATATTATTCAGTAAATTATTGTTTGTGCATTTTTTAATGTACAAAAACCTTTCAATCTTAAATTAATTTTTTAAGAATTTTTTCTTAAGTTTTTTATTTATTACTTAAAATCAAATAATAATTTAACTTTACCTAGACCTTATAATTGTCCTAAATATTTTAATAAATTTTTTTACTGAAATTTTTTTTGCACCGACTGCAACAATCGAGTAACTAATATCTAACTTGAGTAAACTTCCCTTAGATTTTAATTTATATAATACCTTTAAAAACCTTTCCTTTTCATAGAAATGTGTTGTATACGTCAGGATGAATTTTTATGTGTCTATGTGCGTATGTGTTAAAATGTTTTTACCGGAATTAGCGCTGGAAACAATAATGATTATTTCTCTTTTTCCCTCTAACTCTTCCTCTATCCCAACGCTTTACATCAAATAAGTTTATACATTAAATAATGAAAGCGAAAATCAGGGGACAAAAAATAAACAGCTCATATCATATTCATTTAAAATTTCTTTTGTAAAGCGTTTTAAAATAAAAATATGAAAATACATAAATATATGAAAGCAAACGAAAAAAAGGATTTAACGTAAATATATATGTATCAAAAGAAGCCATTAGCCGGAAATAGTAAGTAACGTGAAAAAAAAATAATAATAAACCTTACTAACCATAAGGAGGTGGATAGGTATAAGCAAATGAGTGAGTTTATTTAACTATAAGAGAATAAAGGGGTCTGAAAAAAAGGTTAAAGGAAAATTATGTATTAAAACATGCTCTTTCATATAACTACATTCATTTATTCATATTTTCATTCATTTATTCATACTTATATCCACACCACGTGTGTGTGTTTATATGAGTGTTTGTATTAAGTAAAATGTAAGGCTGGTTTCCTAATGCACTCAGTTCCAGGTGGCTCATAATTTGTCGGCAATTTGCCCTGTGGCTGTACAAGGGGCGCTGAAATGATTATCTCTTGTGTTAAATTGAATGACTGTGTTTTTTTTTTTCATTCTTTAAACATTTACTTGAGTTAAGCAATTTGTTTGTATGAGATTTTTCTCAACATTTTAAAATTTCGTTGCTGCTGCTTTTAGTTAAAATCAAATATAAATTTTTTGTTGGTAAGTAGTTAACAACAGCAGTGAAAAAAACACACACACACATACCCTTTCCCAAAACACCAGCCAACAAACCAAGCAACCTTACAATAACCTTGTTGTGTTGTAGTAATAAAATGAGAAAAAGAAAAATTATAAAAAAAGAAAGATGAAAATTAGGTTGATGTTTGTTGATTGCTGCTCTACATTTTACATTTGCATTTTATAATGTTTTCTGTCTATAAGAGTGAGTGTCTAAGGACAGAGCTTGCGTAAATTTTTATTTATATAAATAATATATATTAAATGTATATTTTGACGAAGTATCTTAAAGGCCATTAGCATAGTTATCGACTACCATCGGAAATATCCCATGTTCAAATTCTGTACGTTTTGGAACAATTAACATTAAATTGTAAAATTGTATCTAAGAATTTGACATACGTTTCTTGATCAACTTCTGATCAGCGTTCCCGTTTAGAATTAAAAAAAAAGTGTCTTAAAAGGGGATTTAAAAAAAAAAAAAAAAAAAAAAAAAAAAAAAGGATACATTTTTTAAACAAAAGAGATTTAAAAAGATCTGTAGAATTTTTTTATTTGATAAAAAAATATTGTATCTTATGAAAAACTACTATCAATTCCATCAATTTTATTACAGACAAAGTAATTTATTTATAATAATTTTCATACCCTACACCACCATAGCTGTTTGGGGTATTATGCGTTTGTGATGATGTTTGTAACACATAGAAAAAGCTATCAAACACCCACCTTAAAGTATACCAATCGACTCAGAATGTAATGATATTCGTCCGTCCTTTCGTATGGCTGACTATCCATGTAAACATTGTGCACAAAGTACGGGTCACAATTTTAAAGATTATTCAATAAAATATACGATGACGAAGCCTATTGAAATCGGCTAGCGATCGGTCCATTATTTCACCTAGATTTATTCGTAAAAATATTTAACATAAAATTCTCTTTTTATTAATTAAATAATATAATTTGTACGAGGTCTTCACTCGGACTGTAGTCTTAAAAATTCCCATTCCCAAGTGTTGACCTGAAGTGTGTTGGACAATTTTTTTTTTTTTTTGTTAGTGATAATTTAGAAAAAAGATTTTTTATATTAAAATATAAGTATTCATTAAATCTTTTTAATTTTACCAATCTATGTAGTCAAAACTTATTCGGCATTTAATGTTTTATATAGTTGCTCATAAACTTTATCACTAGCTTTAGTTTTAACAGCTTCAGTTCATTTATAAATCCTTCGGGGTCTTCTTTTACATCACCATATTGAAAAACAATCTCAAAATAATTAATTTCTTTGTTGGAATTAATGTATGATGGGTCGAGGTATTTCAAACAACTTAGTTTCTTGTTATTTGGCATTTAGTCTTAAAAAGTCGCCATTTAAAAGAGATAAAAAAGTCTCCATGTAACTGAAAAAGGGGCAATTGGCAACTAATATCGCAAAACGGTAATGCTGGTCCTGATATAAATAAAATTATAAATGTAAATGATTAACCTACGCAATTCCAATTTCACATTCTGGATTTATTTAACTCACTCTTCTTTAAAATATGTTTATGCCAAAGTTGTGTATGTAGTGACTAAGTAAATTTATAATTTATTATATAAAATTTTATTTTTTATTTTTATTTTTTTAATTTTGCTTTGCTTTTATTTTGATATTTGTATGTATTCAAATTTTAAACAAAAGTAGAGGGTTTTAATTTATGCATTCAAAATTAATTACTATAATGAATGATTTTACTTTTTGGTTTATAATCTTCAATTTAAATAAATGCTTATTACAATAAATATTTATTATATTTCCCCCTTTTTATAAAAAATTTTTATGTATAAATTTGCAAGCAATTTCAGCTTTTTATTTACAAATGGAATTTTTAATTTTCGGCCTATGGGAAATTATTGAAGAATGAACTAATTTTGTTTATTTTGTTGTATTTATGAGAAAAATTATAAATAAATAATTTATTATGTATGTGCTAATTTTAGTAGAGTAAGTTAATATATATTTATGACTAGTAAAGTAATATATAATTATGACGAATAAAACATAATATAAAGTTTTCATAATGTCAAATTTAACAACAGAACGAATTCTTGAAATCCGGTTGTTCGTCCGCATGCAGATGATAGTAAAAAAAAATGTACAAAATAAAATTTAGATTTTATCTTTTTTTTAACTTACTAAAAAATATTGATTGAGTGAATTTTAACAAAGGTATTACATAATGGGTAATAAAAAAGCTTAACAAGGACCTAAAGAATGAGATGAAACTTGGTTTAGGAAAATATACTGATGATAGAGATTTTTAGCATAAATTTAGATGGCCACATATCTCTTCATATTACTGTGAAATTTATATAAATGTGAAAATTTAAGTTTTGTTCAAAATATTAATAAAAGCCGACCGAACTTGAAAAATTATTTTTAATTTTTTGGACTATTTTTACATATATACCACCATAAAATGATTTCTATGTTAAGTGAAATGGTAACGAGAGAAAAAGAAAAAAAATTTCGAAATAATAAATGTATATGATTGATTCCAAAAATTTGTTTGGAACAATTCTGAAATCTAATTTGACTTTAATTTTTAATAACAGTATACTTATGATAATAACATCTTATCACTCATTTTGGTTGGCTCCATGTTTTATCATTACAATGTGAAAATTTGTATGGAAATCATGATTCTAGTCTCTTTAAAGGAACTATCTTGAATTAGAAATTTGTAATTTTTTTTCGATTATTTTTATATTTTTGCTAAAATAATTTATATTTTAACTCAGATGGAAATGAGGCCAAAAAAATTTTCTGAAAGATGTAAATCCACTGATAGCCAAAATACAAAAACTGGGGCCAAAATTTTGTATGTAAATTGTGGCGAATTTTTGACTTTTCAAAATTAAGATTTGACTGCATTTTTTTAATTCATAAATTGAGTAGTGTAACCCAGGGATGATGGAATTCATAAAAAAATATCGAGATATTTTATATAATAAAGATATATAATCTAAACTATTGTATTTGAATACAATGACGGAATTATCTTGTGGGGTAAGAAAAATCTCTATATTAAATTAAAGTGTTACAGCAGCGAACATGAAGTAGGCAAAAGAAAGGAAGTTTCGATGCAAAAGCCGCTATCGATTCTAACAAAATGCAGGAAAACTACAATAATATTAGTTTTAAGAAATGTATATAAGCCATTATAAAGTTTCAATCGAACACTTTTCTTTATTGGGTGCTGGATAGTGAACAAGGCAGATAGGCAGTGAGTAACTGGTTAATAAAAAAATATAAAAACTAACGGAACAGTGTTAAGAGAAAAATAATAGAGTTAGTTGAATTGATTACATCAATTCAACGTTCAGCAAGATTTACAATCTGGTTGAATTGGCAGGAGGTAAGCACTGCTCACGGCCAAGTGACAGAAAATTTTCTTGGAAATTTTCACTCAGAAAACATAGCGACTAAAGAAATCTCGTATTACATCCTATAGGAGATAGTAAGTAGGGATGTAGAACCGGCAAGGCAACACGGAGGCTTCAGGGAACAGCACTTTCTAATCGAAGAAACTTTCAATAGATCTAAATATTGGACATATATAGAAACAACATAACCAGTTATCTTTTGAAGGAATAATATAAGATTTGTGTAAATTTTTGGAGAAGTTAGAACAATTTTTATTTTGTTGTTTTTTTTAATGATATGCCATTCATGTTCCTCCATATTATGGCATGTTGTATTCATTTCTTCAAACTAATAAAACTGAGAAGGGCTCTGAGGCAAATAATAATCAGAATACCTCAATAATAATAAAAAATATTTATATTAAACTGGAAAATATAAATGCGTTATTGCTGCCTTTTTTATGATCCAAGGTACAAGTTGTGTGTACCGAATATTCGAGAAAATGTTACTGTATTGTATCCATATAAAAACAATTATAATTTATAAAACAATTTGTTGCATGACAAGTTTACTAAAAACGCGATAAGATAAGTGATTGTGTTAGTTTTTTAGTTTGAACAAACTCGAATAATAATAATCAAAAAGTTTATAATAAAATGACACTGATTGCACTCGTGACATCCAACAGTGCTTTTAAAACTTTCAGTAGAAGCATCTAAAATTGAGAATGTATTTTAGTCCCAAAGAACATTAGTTATTTAAACTACTCCGAATTTGGCAATTGCAAAGGAATTGGATCCAAGTTAAAAGTGGATTAAAGAACGCTCCAGAAGTGCTCAATTGTGATTATTAAATTTAAATTCTTTTAGAGAGATACCGTGAAAAATTTCTTAAAATTACTTTAAAATATTTTACAAAAGTTATACATAAAAATTAAAAAAAAATCTTCATATCTAGGGAAAAAATGCTAGTTGATTTATTTTTAATATTAACTTATTCCGTTCATTTTTTTTACTAAAAATATATATTTTATTTACACTCACAACTTATATCGAATATGTATATAAATTCTACTAAAAAAAGTTTATATTTAAACAGAAAGTGATAAACATATACAATTGCAACTGGAAATATTAGCCAAATTTAATACGAGTACAATTTTTAACCTAAAATAACTAGAGCTATTCCTTCCTTTAAACCACTAAAAATATTTGGTAAAATGGTACGTATGATAAATATTAATTTCATACGTGTGGCTAATATATATTATACGCTCAAAGCAATATGGAATATTATATATGTGGAAAACGTTTTAATGACCTTTGAATTTTATTCAACTATCTTATAAAGATTTTTATTATTAATATTATTATTATTATTATTTTTTTGGAAAAAATACCTGTGATTTATATTTAACTACTTATATAATCATAAGTTCTTCATACTCTTAATTAATTACTTATAAATATGATATTTGCTTAATTTATAGAGAATTTTCAGTTAAGTATTGAATTTAATATTTAATACTAATATTTATTTATAAGTTAAGCAATATGCTCCTTTTGTGTACTAGCGAATATGAGATTTTTACGCAGCGCTTCCATTGAGAATTTTTAAAAAGTGTTCAAAAAAGGGGATTTCAAAGAAAAAGTCACCAAAAAAGGGACCAATTGCTTTAATAACAGAAAAAAATCTCAAAATTTGTTTATTATATAAAAAGAAAAAAAATGCAAAAAAATATTGTATTTTAAGAAAAACTACTAAATTAAATTTTAGTAAAAAATTTATCTATAATAATTTTTATCATTAGAAATATAAAGATTTATTCATAAAAGTTGTTAACATAAATTCTCTTTTTATTAATTGAATTATTACATTTTTGCACGAGGTCTTCACTCGTACCCCAGTCTTTCGAACCCCCATCTAACAAAGTTAGGACTGAAAGCATGGATTCACAAGTGGTGACATTAAGACTGTTGGACAATTTATTTTTCTTTAGTAATAAATTAGAAAAAAGACGTTTCGCCGAGGCACTGCTATGAGCCAAGGTAAAAATATAAATTAGGATGTAAGTATTCATCAAATCTATCCGAATCCGGTCCAAAAATGTTCGGCATATATATATATATATATATATATATATATATATATTTATATATATGTATGTATATATATATACATATATATGCCGAACGAATATATATATATATATAATATATAAAAGGTGGTAAATGTGTAATACACACATTATTAACATTGCCTATACCAGGCACCTTTTATTTGTTAGCGTTTTATTCACTTTTTATTTTTTGTTCCGTAGTAATAAACGTTTCATTATCTAAAAATATTTTTTTAGTTATTTGCAGCTTGATTTGTATCAAGATAACCTTGACTTAATGGGTGATAATTAGTTTTAAAAGATTCAGCTAGAATATCACACTTATCAATATAACTATAATAATGACTTCAATTTTTAGTAAATTTAGAAATTTGTTTTGGCTTTTTTCTTAATATTTTTTGTAATATTCCAAAAAGAAGAACCCTTGTTAAGTGTTGCCAGATAATTATTACAAGATAATTATTAGATTTCTTCTCGCGTTTTTTGTTAAAACGTCTCGTTTAATTTTTTTCTATGTTGATTCTATATTCTATATTTATGAAAGTATATTATAACCTTTTTAATGAGTTTTGAAAACTTCAGTTATTTATCAATTTTTCCAATATATAACAAAGTACCAAACATCATAACTTCTTTTTTTACCGATTTTTGGACTAGAATGAATAACTGTGAATAATTTTATTACTTTTCTTAACTTGCTCAATATTTCTTCTACAGTTTTATTGGGAAATCGGTTGCGTATGATTAATATCAAAATATTAATAATCATGAGCCCTGTATTAACTTTACTCCAAATTATAAACATTTTAAAAGCAAATATTTACTGAAATAAGATTTTAAAGTAAAATTTCCATCACTGTTGATTTTTATTTGATAATTTTTATAGCAAATTAAAAAAAAAAAATAAAATTTTTTAATTTTTGTAGGGATTTATAAAAAATTTCTATTTTGTTAAAAAAGGGGCAACAGATTTTGTTCACATTTGGCACGCATATAGCATATTGAGCTGTTTAGTCTTTCTTTTTTTCCAATTTTGAAAAAATCTCGAATTTATTCATGATTTAATTATTTTTAGAAATTAAAAAATTCGAACAAATACGTAATTTTAATTGTTAGTATCTCTTTACGTTGTAGATAGATTTTAATGATTTAAAGCTCTAATGAAGGCCAACTGAAACGTATTTAAAAGAAATAATACAAAAGCGAATGCAATTGCAGTTTTACAATGTATTTTTGAAAAAAATCTACCACATCGATTTTAATTTTCTTTTAACATATTTGAAAGCAATATCTTTGTTTCAAAATGCAATAATAATTGTTCTGGGATAAGATGATCTACTATTTTTAATATATTGTAAATGATATTGTATGGTTCAAGATTAACGTTTTTGCTAAGGATGCGCTTACAACAAGAATGCAGTTTTCAGATACATTTTTTACAAATTGGTATCCATTTTTTTAATGTTTTTGATTAATATTGAAGACAAATATGTTTATTATACAGAGAATTATTATTCTATTATTATTCTGGGACAAAACTGAATTATACCACAAATAACTAATTACATAATGCTGGAAACCTGAAGGAGTA
This sequence comes from Protocalliphora azurea, assembly GCA_932274085.1. Taxonomy (NCBI): domain Eukaryota; kingdom Metazoa; phylum Arthropoda; class Insecta; order Diptera; family Calliphoridae; genus Protocalliphora; species Protocalliphora azurea. Next base: position 20,147,267 of record OW026519.1, on the reverse strand, counting down.
TTTTTTAATGTTTTATACTTAAATATTACACCATATTGTCCCATAACAATTTTTACTGCAATTTTTATTAAACATTACAATTTTTTTATTTTATCACGGATAGACAAGAATTGAAAGGGTATTTTCAAAAATGAATCTTAAAATTGAATCTGGATTATAGATGAATTTTTAAGTGATCATATTATTTTTAAATAACTGCATTTAAAGAAGTTATATTCATCTACCACATGTACTTTAATTCCGTTTACAGCTTATTGAGATATTGATGTTTAAATTACACAATCTTTTGATTTTTTTTTTACTTTTCAAAAAATTAAAATCATAAATCAATTCGCGAGAATTTCAAAATTCAAAAAAGCAAGAAAAGAGATATTAAAATGGATCCGTAGGAAATGCGTTAGCCGAATATTAACAAACCCCGAATACCTAAAGGATATTTTTGGGCATTCTTTCATGAAATGAACGATATTTATTGTTCAAGTATTGTACATATTTTTCATATTTTTTCAACTTTTCTTCTTTTTTTTTATTATTTAGCTTAAAAATATTTCTATTACAATTTAAAACTCAGTGAATATTTAACATACGTTGGATAAATTGTCTGTCTGTTTGAAAAATACAAAAAATAAAATAAAAAGAAAATTTATAACAATAAATGGGAAATTAAAAAACAAATATTTAACTGAGAAGCGTTTTTGGAAGCATTAAAAAATAAATAAAACAAATCATATATATAACGTAAAGATGGGAATAGTGAATTAAAAACATTAGAAATTCAATATGTAATATAATAATTTTACAAAAAATATTCATAATATAATTAGGTTTATACATGTTCATATTTAAGTTACGTGATGGTTTTAAAATTAAAATAAGTATTTTTTCTGTCATTTTTACTGTCTCCAGAGATCATTCAGATAATCCAACTATTATTCTATTTCACTTTAGAGACTGAGAATAAAACTGTCTTATTTTCTAAAATTAAGTATATTGTTACTGAAAATTACTTTTTTATTATTATAATTTGGATTGCTTTTTAGTCCGTTTGTATCTAAAATTAATAATATTTGTTATAACCAGCTCTGCCTTCATACAGTTATATAAAATATAAATTACATATATTCTTTGGCGAACATGTATGCAAAAAGGTATAAATTTTTAAATTCAACAAATGTATTTTTTATGTCCCAATTTAATTGATATTTGTATTTATAAATTTTCATGCAAAAAAAAAATATATTAGAACGTGATATTTGTTCAATTTCAATTAAAATAAATTTTATATTTATATATTTTTTATTATGTTTTCCGGAGAACGGATCATATATTATTTGATTAAATTTTTTAATAGAAATTGGTATAAGTTTGTGAAAATGGCGTTTAAATTATTAGAATTTTCATGTACTTGTTATATAAACAAAAAAGTATGTATCTCAAAGTGGTTTTGGAGATTTTCAAATATGATCTTATGTGGAACGCGGGAATAATTGTGTTCCGATTTTAAACTTATTTTATTTTTATTAAAATATTTTTGTATTTAAGATATTTGTGAGCGTTAAACCTCCTTTCTGAAAGGACAGTTATTTAGATGCCGGGCGCATATGAAGTTAACCAGTTATGTCAAATTTCATTAACATATGTTTGAAATTTCAATACAAAATTTACACGTACATATAGCCAGTCAGTAGTGCAGCCAGATGTACACACATCGCCAAATCGGCTCATATAGCGATTTTGCATTGTTTGTGAGTTGATATAACTAAATGTGGTGGAATTAATAGCAATAGTTTTTCTCCCAATTTACCTATAGTAGTGTAAGGTATAAATATGTTGGTTATACTAATTTTTATTATATTTTTGGAACAATTTGTTTTGTGCCCAATTTTCTCAGTCTACACAAATTTAGCTAGATCCATGACATTTAAAGCAAAGACGTATTTTTTATTTCTATTACTTTTTTATTAAATTCTATATATTATACCAGACAACATAAATAAGAAATTTTTAACATACATGAATTCCATATACAAGTTTAACTGCGTTCTCAATTTTATTTTTTATTTCATGTTCGATTTTCCTTCTTAGAGGACTTTAAAGTTTTGAAGAATGCGCGAGGTAAGTTTTTTATTATAACTCTTTCTAATTACCGTTATAAGACGATATGGATATCAAATGAAAAAGGAGAATTTTGGCATTATATTGAATTAGGTTATGTTAGGTTAAAAAGGGCGGCGTCTTGACATATCCAACCAGGGACCATTCGGTCCGTAATAATCCTTTCATAAAGGTCAAAGAAATACTAAGAGAGAAAAGAGATACCTTAGTAAGATAAGGCAATAAAATAAAAAGAAAAATAAAAGAAAAATGTGGAACGTATCATACATCCATTACGAAACCTATAAGGTTACTATGTACTCTGTCCTTTGGCTTCCAAACCACTTCAGTCTACTACGCTGAAACCCTACACAATGACAGAGTATATGCTCTATTGTCTCTAGTTCCTCCACATCATCGCACGTCCTGCAAAATTCTGTCGTGCCAATGTCTCACTTACTAGTCATATTCCCTATTTCAAAGTGATCAGTAATCATACCTTCCAAGTAATCTATTCTTCCAAGTATGATTCGTTCTTCCTAAAGTCCATTACATTATGGTCTTGAAATATGACCCAACTGGAATCCTGTCCAGCTCTGAGCCTTTGTGAGCTAGCTCATCGGCTATTTCATTGCCGAGAATATCGCAGTGACCAAGAACCCAACAGATTGTTTTCCTGTAGGCATCCATTAGCCTTCTCAATTCCTTCCTGCAACCAAGCACTAATCTGGACCTAATAAAATGATTTGTCATTGACAGTAGTGCTGCCTGCCTTTCCATATAGATTGTTACCTCAGAGTCCCTTCTAACGTTCTCCTCGAGTAAACTTATGGCCTTGTAAATTACTAGAATTTCTGCCTGAAAAACGCTGCAACTAAAAGACCGTCTGATATCCGAATCTGTGCCTACTTCCATCTTAGAGCAATCTATGAATACAGCAAAACCTCCATGGAGCTTCTCCGCTCCAACCCAGATATACCTAATAGGAATTTAAATAACGAGAGTGCCCCGAAGTCAATTATAATCCCGACATAATCCATTTGGACGACCATAAAATTCGACTTCGTCAAGTATGATAACATGTCCCGCTGCAAAGTTCCCCATTAATTCTAATTCCTTCAGTCTAAATAAGATCCATACAGCCACTTCTCTCTCGAAGGTAGAGAATGGTGTCTAGTGCTGACCGAGGTGTACTTTTCACGGTATCTGTAATGCCAATTGAAGCACATCTCTGAACTTAAGAGAGAAGGTTCATATAGGTTCCTTTTCTGAATACCTCCCACCAGACCGAACATCCATAAGTGAGGATAAGTCTCAGTTCTTCCCAATAGAGTTTCCGCATGCATAGTAGGCATTAAGCCTCTTCATGGGCCCTTCCTGAGTATTTCTCCTACAACACAATTTGCTTTAAAAGTAAACACCCAGGTAATTGGCCTCCCTTGTGTCCTTCGAGTATTTAATCCTTTAATATCCTAGAAAGTTTCCAACAAATAATTCCCAAAATAATATACGTTAAAGACACTAATATCCAATATCCGGTTTCAGCTTTATTGCTTTAATACACACAACGATTTGAAATCTTTTCCGAAGAAAAAAAGTAAAATTAAATTTTCAGTATATTGAAGCTTCAAGCATGCGAAACCAATATAACCATTTATTAAGTTTAAACCACGATAAATTTAGTATTTCTGTTTATTTAATTATTAATTCTTACTTGTATTTTTAATCTACGTAAGGCTATGATTTTTCATACTGTGGTTGATACATTTTCATAAAACTTGTTAATGTGAAATTTAATTCAAAATCCGGCATTTATATGAAATTTGGGCGCTAAAGGTGATTTTATAGAGTAAATATTATATGAAATCTATGATCAACTATGAACAGGTCACCTTGAAATTTGGTAATGTCATTTATAGTTACATAAATTTCAATTGTTGCAAATCACAAACTAAATTATTTATATTCAATTTAAATGTGTTGAAGAGACATACTGGAATTAGTATCATATTAAAGGCCGATCTTTGCGAAATTTAACAGCATGATTTTTACTTAAATACAAAATAATGATGCCATTATTATTTGGGTATCTATTTCGATACTAATATTTTTGTGGTATTTACAAAATTTTAAGTAATTTTGGAAAAGTATCCTCATATGGAACCTATGGTTAATTATGCAACTTAACTATAGAAATCTCAAATTTCATATAAATATTTGCATACTTAAGACAATTCTGATCACTTACGCATATTTTCGGGATACATTTGTAAGGGAGCTAGGTAAAATAATGAACTGATTCTAACCATTTCGTACAAGCTTCGCCTTTAAGTCTAAAAAGGTGACATCGCCAATTATCAAAATTTACATAAACACTGACTGGATATTTTTAAAATTTTATAAAATTTGAACTGTTGAAGCTATAGAGATAAAAGGCTGGATTCTGAAATTTCATTATTATGACTTCAAAACTAGTATAATTTCAGATTAATTTGTAAGAAAATCTCAAAGATATTTAAGAATAAAATATTTGAAGGACATATTTGATATTATAAACGCCCGAAAGGCTTAGAATTCAGCAAAATTTTTTGATATTCTATCATTTGATACGAATATTGGCATTTTTGAGCAACTAACAGAGTTCAAAATAATTCATACAAAAATTAATGAGTTTGAAATCTCAAAGTCCTTTTAAATGGATATTTGAATACGAAATAAAAATCTGTGTACGAATTCAGCAAAAAATGTTGCTGAATTCTACGAGATATTCTATCATTTGATACGAATATTGGCATTTTTGAGCAACTAACAGAGTTCAAAATAATTCCTACAAAAATTAATGAGTTTGAAATCTCAAAGTCCTTTTAAATGGATATTTGAATACGAAATAAAAATCTGTGTACGAATTCAGCAAAAAATGTTGCTGAATTCTACGAGATATTCTATCATTTGATACGAATATTGGCATTTTTGAGCAACTAACAGAGTTCAAAATAATTCATACAAAAATTAATGAGTTTGAAATCTCAAAGTCCTTTTAAATGGATATTTGAATACGAAATAAAAATCTGTGTACGCAGTCCAATAATAAAATCGTTATACATTCATATGTATATAGTTTGGTTCATGTGCGAAAAAATGCTGTTGTACGTTGTTACATTACAAATATTTTATACTTTTTGTTTCATTACATTAAACATAATTTTTGTTGAGTCTAAACCAGAACTATTTTTTTTATTTATTATTATTGTTATGATTATTTTTTTTAATTAATTTGCATTAATCAAATTTAAATTATTTCATGTCTATAATTATTCTTATTTTTCCCCTTAGTAAATAATATGCAACATTTTTATCCCCTCTGGAACTTTACTTTAAAAATCACTAAAAGGAACCTTAATATGTTTGTCGTTTATTAAACAAAATTTAACCTATTTTTAATAGCTTGTACCAACAAATTACACAAATTTGCATTGACTGGCCTTTGACTCACATTTACTTCTAAGAAAAATTTCCTTTTTATTTATTTTAAAATATAAAATATTACACTCATATTTTATTTAGTATAATCAACTTCCGTTTAATTTATTTTTTTCTTTTACTTTTTTTATGTCACTAATTGACGTTATTCTGAACAACAATACTCATGTCTCATTTGCATAATTTTCTTTTAAATACGATGGTTAATGAAATGGGTTTAAAAGATGAAAACAAAATATAAACACAACAAAGTTACTCACTTTCTTTTCAATTTCTCAACACAAAAATACAATATATATATATATATATATATATATATATATATATATATAATATATAAGAAAAAGTGATGTTTTATTTTTGTGTTATATATATATATATATATATATATATATATATATATATATATATATATTCCTTCTTAAAAAATTTGCGTGCACTCTTGTGCTTATTCTTATGTATTGATTTAGTGGAAAACTTGCTCGAAAATTTACTTTAAGTAATAAAATTATGGAAAAACCAAGAAACAGTTTAAAATCGTTTAAGATGTATAAAAAAGCACTTAGTATTATGAAAAACATTAAAATTTTTGAGAAGCATGTTTTAAGTATTCATATAAGTAAATTTACGTTATATTTAATATAAATACGCATGTCTATACATAGATATACACAGAGAAAACAGATTTATTATGGCACCTAAATTTGTTGCCAATCGAATTCTGTCGTTTGCATGAACTATCTCATAATTTAGTTTTGACTACTAAATAAATCCTGTGTACTCAAAGGTATTTAAAATAAAAAAGGTACAGAAATTATTAATGACGTCATCATTGTTGTCAGGAGGTAAATTGGACTTTCAGAATGGTCAGAAAAGGCAAAACGACCAAAGAAGTTAGGCCAGAAAAAAAGGCTAATAATTATATGAAAAATAAAATAACCTATCTAATGTTTTGAAGTGATTTTTTGTATATAGGTTATTTTATTTTTCATATAATTATTAGCCTTTTTTTCTGGCCTAACTTCTTTGGTCGTTTTGCCTTTTCTGACCATTCTGAAAGTCCAATAAAATAAAATAACCTATCTAATGTTTTAAGTTAAATTTAAAAATTTTCTGTGTTCACTTAACAAAAATGGGATTTTTTACACTTACTGTTACTGTTAACGTTAATTTAGTAAATGCTTACATTTCTTAAAAAAAGTTTTTAGTGTGGTATGTTTTTCAACCCATATGTCAATAGCAAGGTATCCGGGTACCTTCAGTATATTCAGCTTAATTTTTTTCATAGATGCTGATGATCCACATACTTGAAAGATCTTAAGAACCTTTTAATTAACTTTAAATTATTATTAATTATATTATTATTAATTATTACTGACTTTGAGCTAAAAAATTATTTTGAATAAACGTGGCGGACCAATTTACATCCTTAACAGTGTGGCAAAATACCTGGATACCTTCAATCATTTATAAAAATGAAATAAGACATGTTAGACTAAAATACTTATTTGATGAAAGAAAAATAAACAAAAACAAAATTCGTTTTTATATTCATACATATATATATATATATATATATATATATATATATATATATATATATATATATATATACAAATAATTCTTCATTGATCGTTTAGCGAAGAGTCTGTCGCATGTGCTTTGCAAATTGGTTTGGAACAGCGGGGTTTTCTTTGCTTCATACGTATTTTTTAAAATAAACTTAAAAGTACTAGTTTTATATATGTACATACATTCAAAAAATGTGCATTTCAAATCAAAACTTTTTAAATTCATGTATAATTTTTCAAATAAATTGTTCAATTTTTATTAATACCACCCTCGATTGGTTAGGATAACTGAATTGATTTAATATTACGAGATATGGTTAAAATGATATATTATTAAATATTAGCTTTTGATAGCAACAATAAATAATTCGCTTAAAATATAAATTTAACTTGGTTATGCCAAGCAATTCAATTCAAACTATTTTATCAAGTATAAAAATGATTTAGGTAACTAACTTTATGTTTGCAGGAACCTTAATACTATTACATTTAAGGTTTTACTACTATGATTAAAAAAACTCTGTTAACGTGATATTACTTTTATATTTATATTATACTATATGTTTATAGAACAAAATATAATAGTAACCGTTTTCCCACCAATCTTTTTTTTTTGTGTGTATATATCCCTCGAAACTTATAATACCAATTATTTCCACATTTTTTGTCATTAAAATTTTCTTTTATGTTACAATTACTTTACCACTACTTTGATGTTAAAGGCTCATGAATGTTAGTGTTTGCTTCTAGACGTCTGCATCTACAACGTCAAAAACATTTACAAATCTACAACAATTGTAACGTGCAACATTTGTCGTTTTACTTGTATATGCGTGTGCACACATTAATGTCTTACATCATACCAAGTACAAGTGAAGTGTACAAAAACAAAAACTGAAAATAAAGTTTCAACTCGTGCCAAATTTGATATTTTATATTGTATATTGTTTTTTTTTTTTCTTTTTGCACACACTCTTGCAATGGCGAGGATATGCTTGTACATTTGTTTTTCTTTAAAAAAACAAAAAACAAAAATGCCCTGCAGCCCTGGAGATTGCCTCAAAACTATTTTTTAAATTATTGATATTTTCTGTACCAAGAGATTTAAACGCTTGCATTTAACCATCAGCTTTACCATGGAGAATTTTTGAAAAGTGTCTAAAGAAGAGGATTTTTTTTTTAGAAAAGAGGTCAAATACTTCAATACTTCAAAAACTCCTTAAAATCTGATAAAAAATAAAAACAAAAAAAATTTACTTTAAGAAAAACTATCAACTCAATTTTATTAATAACAAAATAATTTATAATAATTTTTATTATTACTGGAAAATTTTTAAAACTTTCTACAGAGGATTTTTTCAAATATTTTGTGCTATTAAATAAATAACTTTTTATATTGAAGGGACTCTAACCCAAATTAACCGGGAATTTTTTTTGTTTCAAATATTGATAAAGTTTTCAAAATAAGATCTATAAGGTCTAAGGAAATTTACCTATTATATTAAATTTTGTTTTAGCCTTTGGATCAGGCAGAATAGGCCTTTATCATATGGTTACGCCAGGTACTACATATCTTTTTTTTTTTGTAAGAAGATAATGAGTAAGTTTTAAAACAAATGCTCTTTATTGGCAAATTTTCTTAATGAAATGCAATTATATCCACCATTAAGTATACCCTCTTGAGTTAGAGAAGTCACCGATATAACGCCTTATTTTAGTTGCTGTTACTAAAAGCTGACTTATTATTTTGGAAAACATCCACTCATTGTAATTTACAAAGTAGTAAATGGCTTTTGGACTTTTAAACTCTAATTAACTAAGACTTCCTTTCAATTTTCCCTAAAGCTGACCAAAAATTTCAACACAAATGCCATTTAGATACGAAAAAATTATGTTTTACAATTTTTCTCTTCTATATTTAATTCGATAAACAATCTGAAATACTTTTATTAGAAATGTTACCAGCATCACCTTCGTCGCTAATATCACTTAATCTTTAGGCCATTCGAAGAAAATCTTGCTGGTATATTCAACATTGTCACTATCAAGTTCTTCATATCTTTAATGACGGATTATTTTTTGGGAAAACACATTTATATAAAATTTTCACAGGACAAAATTTTCAAAGGAATATTTCACAAAAAAAATGTCTATGCTATGCATGGCACACCTACAGTATCGGTCAGCTAATTAGTTCATCCGACATAAAATTTCTTTGGCTTTAATTTTCTTTTTCTGGAAAAAAGTTTTCAAATATTTAATTAATTCAGTATATTTTCCATAATGTAATAAATGCATCGCTTCCAAGCCTTCAAGTTTTAAATATACAATTTACGTCAACACATTATACTTATAAAATTCAAGAGATTGAAGTAATTTTAGCAATTTAGTCCATTTTCAAATGAATTACAAAAAATCAAAATTATCTTTGAAAAAATGCCTTTGTCAATATAAATTTCAATACACTAGTTAATTTTAATTAAATTAAAGTAATTCATGGAAAAATGCCTTAAAATTCGAATATTCAATAACTAATAAAAATTGGAAAAATTCGGCTAAATCCATTATGAAAATCAGCAAACTCTTTGATAATCATTAAATTATTGCCAATAATCGTTCAAAGTACCATAAATATTACAAAAATTTTAAATTCATACAAAAGAGCGAAATACTTATTTAAATTGCGAATTTCAAAACTAGAATAATCACAAAGAAAAAAACTGGACAAAGAGAATACAGGGAACTAAAAAAACATTTATAGTGTAAATAAGTATCCACTAGGACAAAAACCTATTGTCAAATATTTTACTATGACGATTGAAAAGCTTTACAGGTATTGTGGTTTCAAAAAGGAATCTAAATGATTTATATAACTTAACGAAAATCACTAAAAATAAAACAATTTTTTAGTAAAGATACATAAAATATTAATTAGTATGTTACATAGAGGAACGATTTAAACGAACTTCGTTTCAATTTTACAATATAAAGACAAGATTTTACGTTCTTGTTTTAACTAGAAGACTAATAAGTTAGAGCACTATATTCGGCTATACTGAATCTTTTATACCCTTCACCACTTTATCAACAAATAGTAACATTTACCCCTTAAAGTATGCTTTAATATTTTCACATTTATACTTACAAACCCAATCTGCATTTTTTTTCCAAACTACAAACATTTAAACACAAAATTAAACTATCTTAGCAAACGTTGTTTCCTTATCCTTAGAAAAAAAAAAAAAACAAAAGAATACCAAAATTCCGAATTTTCTGTGAAAAAGAAGTCGATGGCTTATATGGGGGCATAGAAATGTCGAAAACAAAACTTTTTTAGATGCCTTTTCATTTTTTTTTTTTTTTGCGATATTTCGACTGCTAATAACCGATTTTGTTGATTTTTAAAAGTGTCACTTTAAGCAACATTCTCTATAATTTGATGTATAAAACATATATATGCTATAACTGGGGCTTTCTAAAAGTTGATTTCAACGGATAGACGGACATTGTTATATCGACTTCCCAGTCAATAAGTTTCTTAGATGAATATCGTAGAAATTACAAATGGAATGACCTTTACACCTGTGGCGAAGGGTATAATAAAACTTTTTGTACATCTCATATACCAACTCCAGATAATATTTATATAATATCTATTGAATATTATCAGATAGTTTATGCACTATAAAATGATTTTTAAACTTTTATTCATCATTTCGAAGATCAAATAATTTTAAATACTGAATATTTGATCTTCCAAAACTCAAACCTTTATGTTTGCTAAAGATTTTAAAGTTTCTGTATTCCTTTTGACATTTGAAATAATTCTTGATCATAATTCAAGGATTACCAAAGTTTCTGTAAAATTTTATAGTACTTTTATTCGAATTATCCGCATTTTTACTAGTTTCTGAATACTCTAATTTTAAGGCGTTTTTCAACCAATTTTTCTATGAAATTTTTTTCATAAAAATTGCACTAATTTAATTTAAATTAATTTATAAGTTGTAATTAATCTTTTCAAAGCTTACTTAGATTTTTATAATAAATAATTTAAGTGGACTAATTTACTGTCGCTTGATTTTTATAAGTATATTGTTAGTTTAATAGTCTAGGCTGCAATATATTTAGGACATTACGGTCAATGTATTGAATTAATAAAACTGTTGAAATCTTTTATTTAGAAAAATAAAATTAAGACAAAAAAATCATATCGGGCAGGCTGTGTATAGTATTGCAAATATATAGTTCATAAAAAACATTATAAAAATATTTTATAAATTCTATTGATTTATGCCAATATAATATAGCGCTACTTGGTTATATGTCAAAAATATATAAATTTCGTTTTCATGTCTTTAATTTTTTACATTTTTAACAATAATTTTTTTGAGGGTTTCAAAAAGGAAAATTGACTTCCAAAAACATTATGTAAATAACCTTCTTTCATATTAATATTATTAACAAGTTTCCATGTGATGAAATGTAATTTAGATTTTTTAAAAATTTTGAATATTTTCTATGCTATATAGCTTTTTATGTAACCGTTGTTTGCGTTACCATATCGATGTGCTAAGTCAATTTGAGTTAACTTTCATCTAATGCTTATCAACTTAAAAATGAAACAATCTTAAAATAATGAATTTTTTCATTGGTATTAATATAAAATAGATCGAGATATTGCAAAGAGCGTAATTTCTTGTCAGGGGCCAAAAAGTGACCAGGAGCTTGAAAAATGGGCAATTTGAGACTAAAGTCGGCTAAAGATAATGCTGATTACCATCCGGTCTTGTAGATCGTTGAAATATATAAAATAATGTGATATTTCTCGCAATTGTTAAGAAAAGTTCACGCACCAATATCTAATTTATAAATAAAGCGACTAATTTAATTGAAATTTGCGGGTCTGGTTAATTTTCGAAGAAAAAAGATGTGATCTTTAAAAAATCACAGTTTTAAAAAACATGTTTTAATAGTTTCGTTCCTCACCCTTAAATTCTGGTTGAGGAATTTTTCCAAAGATTGTTTTTCTTGCAAATTATGTGTTTTATGGTAATTTAATTTTAATAGCTACTGTGTTATCGCTTGTTCAATTTTCTTAACTTTTAGCACCATGGAAAAATAGTGGAGTGTAGAATTCAAAGAGATATTAACTGAGAAAGTATAAAAAAAAAAAAAATAAATAAATAAATTATTTATGACTGAGTAAATGAAAAAATTAAAACAAACATTATTTTCTGGATTCTGATTGCTTCTAGGTACACATAAATTTATTCAATCAGTCCAAAACATTGTATTTCTTAGTTTTTCGACTATTCTCATAATTCTAGAGGGTGAGAATGAAAATCTGGAAATTCTTCTAAATGATAATCATCCTAATGTTCATATTTAAGACATTTATGGGTATTCCGGAAATATCTTTATATAGGATCACCCATTTAGATGTTTTTTTTAATCTTGAATAAAACACTTATAATAGATTTGGATATCGTAACCTTTATTAATCTTTGCAGCATTACTATGATCTGCATTATCGACTTTTACTGCCAATATTCATCTGCAAATTTGAGCCTCAGAATACATAAATGGATAATACGAGGCCGAATATACCACATGTAACCCGTGGCACAGTGTCACATTTGGCAGTTTTAGAATGACAAAAATCTAGTTTTGCAGACATTGGACTAAAATGTTATATTCTTTTAGTAGACAAGGACGTAAGCATTCCCACTAAAAGTGGACGGCTAGAATCACTGCCACTCTCACACTGAAAAAACTATTTTCTTTTAATGAATTTCGGATAATTTTTATCAATTTTGTTGTTTTAAAAAAAATATTTTAACGGTAGGTGTGTCAGGATCTAATCACTCTAATCTTGGCGTAATGTTTGCATTCAATTTTTAGCCCATACCTTAAAATTTTGAAATAATTCTTAACAAATTACAATTATGAATTATCGCACATTTTTTATAATATTTTAAAATATCGCAAAAAGTCGCAGTCAATATTCTTAAATATAATTACATGGATGCATACCAATCGTATTTTCAAATTGGAACAAGTTGGAGCTTTTTAGTTCTAGTACATTAAAACTAGGAGTTTTTCTTTTTAATAAAACAAAATAATTTCAATATTGATTTTTTTTACAATAGAATAATTTAGATACAATTATTATCACGTGACAAAAAAGACATATCAATATACTTCGACGTAAAATTCCTTGTCGATAAGCCAGCAATGATTCTAGACTTAGATGCCAATATACTTGCGTAATTCGCGAGACATCGGTAGCAATATTGGGAAGTGAAATAGTAAGAGAATGTTCTTTTGGGTCATAATAAAGATTTTGATATGAAAATCTATCTTAATTGTTTTATTTAAGATAGAAAAAAAGTCTAAAGGGATCATAATATATAACATACTTAAGCATCTTTAGCAATTTTTATCGAACTATTTTCAAAATCGTATTATAAATACATAGTTTACATGGCTTCATGGACGTACAGATGGAGGCCGTAAAATCGAGTCAACTATTAATTCTAGTAAATTTTGGAAATAAATCTAAAACTTCTAATCGGCTGGTTTCACATAGACATAAAACCTGCATGTTAAGTTTTTGCTTCTTACCTTATTTCCAAGATTTGTATACCTTCTTAAAGCTCTTGATAAGACCTATGAAAAAAATATGCTATATATCTTCCTCAATTTTCTTGTTATTTGCCTTTGAAATTTCAACTGTCTAAATTTTTCATGATCTTGGTCTACTTTTTCCATATATAGCCCAAAATTTCCAACCAATTTAGTTTGATTTTTCTATATTTTGTTAAGAGACAGAATTGCCTATCGAATAAAATAAATTTGAAGTCAATATCTTTTTCTAGTCCGAAAATAAACTATTTTGAATTTGAAGATTGAAAAAATTTGGATTTTGTATTGAAATTTTGATTTTAGTCAATATGTTCTAACATTCCAAAGCATGGACCTACAAAAGGAATGCAGTTTTGAAATCGAAAAATGTGTTGCAAAAAGTTTGCCAGCTGCTTTCTCCTAATTCTAAGACTATTAGCGTTAAAGATATGTTTCGCTTTAAATTACACAATTACCCTGCATAAATTAGGACGTAGCTAAAGTCAAGGAATTTTTTAATTATTTATAAAAATTTAATTGAAATTTTAGATGCATAAAAATTAAAACGAGCAATAATAATAATAAAAATAATAATAATATGCGACTGTTGATAATATAAATAATTTTCAAAAATATTCTTAACTTTAATGGCACAGCAAAAAAGCACAACAATAAACAATATAAGTCTTAAAGTTGTTAAATATTTGCAGACATTTTCCACACAGCTTATATTAAATTATAGGTGTTTTCTATACCAACTTTTGAAATAGATTAGTTTTAGAAATTTTCCATGTTACGGATTTTGTATTAATTGTGCAATCTTAAGATAGTTTGAGATGCCTTTGCAAAACAAGCAAAACCAATCGTGTTTTATAAAAAAAAAAAAAAATAGCAAAGGAAATACTAATTAAAGTCAAATGATCATACGATTGACTCGTGCCAATCCTGTAGATACAGTTCATCAAAATAAAACAAATCAACTGTATTAATTACTATTACTAGTCAGTAATTTCGCATCAAAATATGATTGCCAATAATAAAGCATTAATCAAGATATATAATCTTTTGTAGATATGTAATCCATACAGATTTTTATGGAAATAATATTAATATAATAAGTCGACCTTAAAGAAAATTAATACAAATAAATATTTTGTTTGTAATATACTACAAAGTTAAAAAGTAAAGCAAATTTAAACTATTTTTTACAATAAATTAACAAAATGGTAATACTGAATGATAAAAAATATAAATAATTTATGCAAAATTAATATTTGTTTTTGTGTTGCAACAAATACATAAAACTCATATAAAACTTAATATCTAAATGGGTGTATTTTGGGTATTTCAATAACTTTTAAAATTCGAAAAAACTTTTATAAATAAACGGTCAATATGTACACATATATTCAATTTCAACGTCCAACCCTAAACGCTAACAACTTTTATCAATATTTGAAAAATATGGCACGTAATTATCTCCCAGAATAGGATTTCAACATATATAAATGATATAAAAATATAAAAGATTTTATTGCAATCTTTGAGTACTAATAAGATTTATGTAAACATAAATTTGACAACAAAATTTTCAGAAGATGAGACCAAAAATGATCATAGCATATAAATGATCATAACACAGAAATAGTCATAGCATATAAATGATCATTGAACGGAAATTCTTACGTGATGTCCTTAACACACATTACGTCGTTTTTTGAGCGAAAATAAATGGTATGAATTTGTAAAAGATTGTTATACTAAATACACCCCGTGCCATAAAAAAATCCATATATGAATGAAACTAGAGACCAATGTTGCCAGAAGATAAGACAAAAAGAATTATATTTTAAAAAATTATAGTGCTATATTCGGCAGTGCCGAATGTTATATACGCTTCACCCGTGTTGAAATATTGGATGTAATATATTTACCTATACTGTATCTATGTAAACACTAAAAATTTGCATTTTCACACTAAACTGAAATAGGATCAAGATTTCATAAATTACAAAAATGAAGTGTAAGTTTGTTTATTAATTTTTTGTTTGTGTATCGATATCGTATAAACAACTGATAAAATTTTCATGAAATTTGACACACGTATAGTACCAGTACCAGAGGTGGTTATAGGCTTTATTAGATCTGATGCACATTTTACGCCTACTTTAAGTAATCAATTTTTTCAATTTTGCACGTTATTAATGAAGCTATATATATGAAATTTGACACACAGATAGTGCTCGCAATGTAGAATGTTATAGGTTATGATAGATCTAGACCGGATTCTACGTCCATATTTATGCCTACTTTTTTAAAACTCTCAAAGGGATGAAACTATTAGCTTAAAATAGATCGGAGCAGAGGGTGTAGTACACCCTCCCCATATAAGGCATATATAAATTATGTTATATCTAAGGAACTATTACAGCGAAAGCCGTCAAATTTCGTGGAAATTTTATCCTATCATATCGCGTAGATGAAATGAGAATAGGACAGATATATACAAAGAAAGAATTTAGAGGCTTCTTACAGTGAAAGTCTTAAAAATTTCGAAAAGAGTAAATAGTTCCAGGGAGAGCAGTAGCTCCCATATAAAATAAATATTAGTTATCGCAGCAAATAGGGTAGCAAAGCGCATCGATAAAGCTAGTAAATAACAAATTTAATACTTTGAGATTTTAAAAAAGTTCACACATATTTAATCACGTCCGTGCATAAGAAATACTTTATAAATATAAGAAAATATTAAATTTAAATAAGGGTATGAAGGAAACTGAAATTTGAAAAAAAAAATATTTGTGATAGACCTATGCAAGAATAAGACCTATAGTTTAAAAAATATAATAATGCATTTTGGCCTATAACTGAATCTAGTTCAATTTTTTTCAACGCAAAAATTCTTAAAAAAATTTCCGAATTTTCTGTGAAAGATCGAAGACTCTAGCTTACATAGGTGCTTCAAAAAGTTGAAAAAACCAAATATGCCTTAGTTTATAGTTGTTGTTATTGTTGTATTTCAATACCCATGAAAACAACAACTTTAAGGGAGTAGACATTAAATAAATAAAAACAGATTTGGCAATAACTCGGTTGTTTAAAAACCGATTTGGTTGGTTCAAAAACCGAAAAGCAAGAAAAATATTTGTGACCGATCTATAGAAGAGCCAAGTCCGCAGCTTACTCGGAACTCGGATATCGGTCAAAAATGCATTTTGGCCGATATTTCTGTAAGTGATGGACCGACTAAGTTTATTTCTTTAGCAGAAAAATTCAGAAAAAATTTTCCGATTTCTTTTTTTTTTTTTGAGGCTTCGAAAAATCGAAAACTGCTTTGAAGAATTGGATATTTTTCAAAATTGAAGTCCTTTCGAGAGAAAATTTGACGTCCTAGAGAAAAAATGAGTACGTGGTTTCATTATTTATGAGCTCTGGTTTAATGCATGGTTCTCATGTGTGAAAAATTTTTTGGGAAATTGTTGCACGGTGATATAAAAATAGTGTATAATATAAATTATTAATGTAACTAATATAAATTATTAATGTAACTAATTAATGTTAACTAAAAAAAAAATTAAGTAAAAAATTACGCTTTATAAAAAACTTTGATTTTTCTTTACTTTCTTTTGTTTATTTAAATTTATCTCAATTTTTGTTAAAACTTTTTGATTCTCACATGACGTTATGTAGGTTAAATTAAAACAAAATCTGTACACACTAACAAAAGAAAAACAAAGTTGAGTTAAACTGTAAATCTTTTACAAAAATTCAATAAGGGCTACTCATATGGATTAAAACAATAGAGTATTTTGTATGAAAATATTTTTTTAGCTGCTGATTGAAAAAACTGTTTTTCATCGCGGTCAGTGATTTTATCAGTGGTTAAAAAAAAGAATTGCATACAACAAAATGAAAAATTTAAATCACTTACAGTTGAAGTCCATTGTTTAAGCTTAAAGTGGGAAGAATGACAAAATAAAATTATTTATAAAAACAAAAACGAATTCACACATATGTATGCTTAAAAAGGACAAGAGCTTTTTTATATAAAACTTTTTGGAAAAAAATGGAAATCAGATTGCATTTCTTATTTGCTAATGTTTCTATCTGTATATATAGTCACTCTTTTTACTTATATATGTAAAATTTTTTAAATTTTTGGTATAAATAATTTTTACTCTTATACCACTATTGTTATGTTGAATAATCCCAAATATTTAAAGCAAAACAAACAATTTTTTTTGTGCTTTGCTAATATTTATATAGGAAGTTGACAGAAAAAATATGCACATATGTATGAATATTTATATATATTTTCAATATTTTATTTTGCATGCAAACATAAAACAATACTATAAATATCTAATCTAAACAATTGCTGACGTTAGAATTCAAATACAAAAATTAGGGACCGTAAATCTTATCACTTTTGTCATATAATTTAGATGAATTATTTCGTGTCATAAAATAATATAAAATAAATACTCGAAAAATTAAGGTTGAAAAATACTATTATTTTTATTTAATAATATAATAATTATTTTTGTACGGAAAGACAAAAAATAAATAAAGAGCACGACATCTTATAAAAGTCGAGTTCATAATTATTAATACGATATATTTAAATCAGTTTTCTGACATTTGATTATATATATTATTTATTTAATTTTTTTTTATTCAACAATTAAAAGATAAATTTTATTTTCGTTCCCCGATAAAATTATTCAATATTTTTAAATTCATAAATATTAACTAATTAGAAAAATTTATTAGAGAAAATATGTACTAAAATCACTTAAGTTTTTTTTAAAGTGAAAATTATAATTCGTAAGGTGTGTCAAATGACTATAAAAAAACTATTTGTGAAAACTGCACTTTATCGTTTTTTTTTTTTTTTTGCGTAGACAAATTATGATAAAAATATTAATATATTTACAAAAATTTCGATCCATGTAAGACTTTTTAGTACATCATGGCAAACAAATATTTATATATCTTTTTTTAATTTTTTGCGATTAGTTTCCATAGTATAGGAGTGAAATTTTTTTTAAAATCCTGTAATTAAAATTAGCAAAATCA
Organism: Protocalliphora azurea; assembly: GCA_932274085.1. Taxonomy (NCBI): domain Eukaryota; kingdom Metazoa; phylum Arthropoda; class Insecta; order Diptera; family Calliphoridae; genus Protocalliphora; species Protocalliphora azurea. Next base: position 20,128,416 of record OW026519.1, on the reverse strand, counting down.
ACGCTTTGAAATGAGTATGAAGTATCGGTGTCTTTACAAAAATATACACCTTACCTTCAGCTTTTCAATTAAATTTCAAGTTCCACGGGCCAGCAAAATATCGTGCGAGATTTTTTCGTAGTGTCTATACTAGACAAATTTTTATAAATACAAACGTCAAAATCAGTACGAATCTATTCAAGGTAACCTCAGTTAAACAGCTGATTACTATTTTTTATTTGCTACTGCTATCAAACTGCATATATAAAAAACATTAATGAATTCGCCTTATTGTAATTTTTATGCAACTGCTTCCACCTTGCATAAATTCGCGTTTATTTTGACGTTTTTCTTGATTCAAAATTGCCTAATGTAGACACTATATTAAGATCTAAGAGCCAGCAAATTTTGTAAAATTAGCAAAATTTAAAGAATCATATTTTGAACTGCACAAAATATATATTGCATATTTTTAATTTTATATTTTATGTAGCATATTAGCATGATAATTTTGTCTGTTAATTTTTTATACATTTTGAAATCTTAAATAATTTTTTCCTTAAAATTATAAATAGAAAAATTTATGATTTTTTTCAACTATACTATTTCTCATTTAAGTATGTAAAAAATATGAACATAATACTTAATAAAATTGGCTTACTTACCTATCCACTGACTTTTATAATATCTATAGATGATCGGTTCACAATTAAAAATTTTGCCGCAAAATAAATTATATTATATTAATCATACTATGCAATTTCAAATGAATTAGACCATATGGCCCTCTCTTGTGTATCACTTTAATGCTCAGGCACAATAAACATCGATCTATAGTCAGAGCTATCAACTATTTGTAACCAAAACGCGCAGGAAAAAATCCAAAACTCACTAAATTGATCCAAAATTGAAGGAATTGGTTCAATGTAGCTCTCCTTTTTTATTAAAATAAAATTTAATAGTAAAAACTTAAAAAATTGTTAATTGTTTTTTTTTTTAATTTTAGTGCAAAACCTTTAATTTAATCAGTCCAATTTTATTCCAAAAAGTATAATTCCTAAAATAAATAGAAACGTGTTTGGAAATTTGCTAATAAATCCTTTATTCAATACATTTTAATTTCATTCTGAAAGCAACACTCTATTTTTAGAATGGACATTTTATAATGAATATGAAGTATTTCAGAGAATGTAATGTGATGAAATCGAAAGACATATAAAATTTAATGTTAATATTCTATGTAAATATTTGACATTGAATTTTTTTTTTTTATCAATTTTAAAACGTAAAATATGTTTATACTTTTGTTAAAAATTTTGCTAGCCTTATGAGCTAGTAAAATATTACTCGGCTTATAGCTGTCTATAATTTACTAAAAATAATTTTCTGCCGTTCTAAACCGGCTCTAAGATAATATTTTTTTTTATTAGTTAAAAAGCGCTAAATCTAAATTTTCAACGCTGTCTATAGTTTAGATCGCCAAAACCCAAACAGCATTTAAACAGTAGTTTAACAAGCAAGTGTGTGTTACGCTTCCACTTGTTTGATGTCAAGTGGAAGTGTTTTGAAGATTTTTTTTTGTCCATAATATAACTTTTTTCTTAGGATAAAAGTATTACTTTTTACTTCGAAATAATGATTATAATTTACTTTACTTACTGAAAAAAATTTTCCTTCATTCTTATACCATAAACCTAAAACAGAAATTTTAAATGATCGTTCTATTTTGAGTTAAAATTAGAATTTCTTTTTATTGTTTGATAAAAAATTAAAATTTTAAAATAACATTTATACCTATTTTGGGGAAAAAATAAAAATCGATCGTTAGTTTTAAATCAAAAGATAGAAAAATAATAATTAAGTCGTAATTTTTATGATAAGTATTGCAATTGTTAAGATCCCTGCTTATTACTATTCAAATTCTAAAATAATTATGTGTATTTTCATTACATGTATTGAATTCACGAAGATACTTCCAAAATAAAATTACTATAAAAACAAAGTTTTTTTTTTTTTTTGTTTTTTGGTGTATACTTTCAGAGTGAGATAGTTAAACAAAACATAATTGTGATTGTGCGAGTCTGGCGATCAAGTCAATATACGTAACTTTTTAACTCATAATTTTCAAAAACAAAAATGCGTTTATGAAAATCTTTTACACAAAAAATTTGTTTTGTGATATTTGCTTAAAAAATAATTCATCTATTTTATTCTATATAATTTTGTAATTTAATTTAATTGACCCAACTTTTATCTAATGGTTGATTTGAAATGAAAAGACTTTCAATCATTTTTGACATTTGATATTTAATCAAGTATCTTTCTGATTTTAAATTATTAAATTGAAAAATTATATGTTAAAAATTAAATTCTTGTGAAAACCACTTTTTGAATTTTATACATACATCTATACATCTAAACTAATAGAATTTTTTTGTGTTACTTTAACACATTAAAAATCTTTGCTTATGCCTTTAACTCAATAATTCTATCATTCCCTTTTTTAAACCTACGGAAAATGCTCTTAATAGTATTACATTTTATAAAATCGACTTAGAACACAAATCATCAAAAGGATTTTATTGAAATATTTTATGTCTGTTGGCAAACAAATAATTTTATTTGCTTACCCCTCTTTAGCGCTCATCCTTTGAAATGTAAAAAAGAAATCTTTAAAATAAAATCTTTTGAACAACAACAGCTTGTTTGTGATATGTTGTTTGCAGCTGCTGTTGCTATGACCGAAAATATTTCATTTCTTCATAAAGGACCCCCATAAAATCTAAAGATTTCTTGTTAAAAGGATTTTTTTTTGTGCTACCATATACAAACATTCATATATATTTGTATGTATAATCATGTATACACAATAAATAAAACAAAATTGTATGGCTATTTTTTTTTTTTTTTTTGTTATCTCTACTTTCTATTAACTTAATTATTTTTATTGTGTTTTTGAAAACAATATGAATAATAAAATGAAAGTGTAGGAAATGAAATAATTAATTAAATGGTCTATTTTTCATTTGTATATGTGTGTATATATAATTATTAATTAACAGGGATTTTCTTTGATTACGATCTGATTATGAAATTAAATATTGATGTGTAATAAGGTTTCTTTCAAGTTTGCTTTTTTTAATGTTTTCACTAATCATGTCTAATGGAAATATGTAAGATTTAGTGGATGATATTTTTTATTTCATAAATATTTTTTAGGCATTTTTTTTAATAAAATATGATTTATTTTTGATATTTGAGGAAATCCTTGACACAAACATTAGGTGTTCATTAGATTTTTATTTTGTATACCCTACACTACCACAGGTATTATATTATTGGCCTAAGACCCACCTTAATGTACACCAATCGGCTTAGAGAAAATGAGTCGATTTAACGATGACCGTCCGTCTGTCCGTCCATGCAGACCTTGTTTAATTTAATAAATTTTGGTACACAGGTTTTTACGACCCAAGAACGAAGCCTATTGAAACTGGTAAAGATCGGTCCAACTTCGAAAATGCCTTTGGGAATTTAATGAACCTGATGGCATACTTTTATTTCGCGTTGAAATCACTGAGGCCATATTTATTTGATAACCCAAAATTTGTCGCATAGTGTTATATAAGATTCGCTTAGATCTCATATTGAAGGTAATAAAATTAAAATTATTACGACGTTCAATATATATATATTTTTCCTCAAAATTAAAATGGTTCATATCTCACGATTTATAGTCTGCAGATAAATATCTCAAAAGTTGTATTTTTTAAAATTCGTAAAAAATATACATTAATGGTGAAAATGTTTTCTACACCCTTGCTAAGTGTCATTCTGGAAATCGCAATTGTATATGAATTTTTTTTACAAAAAATGTCATACTAAATTCAAAATATCTATTCTAACTTTCGTTAATTGTTTCGTTAATGATCAAAATCGTCAATATGGAAACATATCATCCAAATTTATTAAAATTTGTTGAGAACTTTTACATTTAGTATAATTATCGCAATGGTTCGCAATTTATAATCTCTCTAAACTAAGATAAATTGTCTTTATAAAAATACTCATGGCTTTCAAAATATATATTAAAACGTTCATTAAGGTCTATGGCTATAGGTAATAAATTTACCTTTAAACAATACCATAGACTTGTGTTGCTCTTAAATTTGAATGGTCAAAATTTCGCGAATTAAATTTTGTATTTGCATATTAAATTCCTTTAGAAAAAACTTGTGTCAATTAAGCGTTATAGCTTCCGAGTTGTTACAAAAAATGTCACAAAAAATAAGTATTTTACGTACGAATTTGTTAACTTTATCCGGTTTGACTTTTGATAACTCAAAAACTATTGAGAGTTCCAACATGATAGTTACCGAGGGAGATCCCATCATCGATATATTTTGTTTTCTTTTTAAGAATTTTAAAATATCAGTTTTCGAGATATGAGTTTGAGAGATGCCAAATTTAATGTTTTTGTTATCAAATTTTAATAAATTTGGATGATATATGGAAGTAATTGATGATTTTTTTGTTTAATCATAAATAAGACAAACTAAATTAGAATAAATATTTTGTATTTAGGATAACATATTTGGTAATAATTTACAAACCATTTTGAGTCCCAACATGACACTTACCAAGGATATATAAAACCATTAACATATATTTTAAGCATTTCTAAAAATACCATTTTTGAGATATTTGCTTAATTATTGATTATGTAAAATATTCTAGCTAAATATTATATAATATAATAGCTAAAATAAGCAAAAATAAGTAGCAACAAATCGTTACTAAAATTCTTAAGATTGTCTGAAATGGATAAATAACTAAGAATTTGATTCATTTGGGGGGTTATTGTGTGTTTCGATACGAAAAGAAATTCATTTAATATTGTATTTAAAACACATTGATTTTCGAAATTATGTTGCATTTAGAAGTTTAAATTTTATTAGGAACTTTTCAAAAAGAATCCATACAAAAGCAAAATTTAAGTTTAAGTGAAAAAGAATTAAATTTTGTTCGAGAAAATAGCAAAGAAAAATTAACATTTATTTATTTTTCTTACATATATGTATTTATTATCCTCCCTTAAAATGAGCTTCATTCATATAATAACCTTTAGGGTTTGTTGCCAACTTGTCTGTCATTTCTTTAATATTATTTTCGTTTCCATTAAAAAATGAAAATTTAAAATTCCTTTTGTTCATCCTAGAAATAAAAACACTCAGTTTCTGAAAAGTGCTGTTAAATACATATGCGCCATATTCAAAAATATTTAACTTGGTTGGAAATGATTTTAATCTTTAATAAATTCTTTGGTAACACTATTTTAAACAGATTTGAACTCACAAGACTTGAAATTAATGAAGTGTAAAATTTTACCAACACATTAAAAAAAAAAGTTGAAAAACTTTTAAAAAGAGCTAAAAATTACTTACGTTTTTCCCATTCTTCTACACTTTTATTACGCGCGTTTATATTTTTTGATCTTATACGATCTTATATAAACTAACCAGATTTTGTTGATAAATTCTACACCTTTTTTTTGTTGTTGTGCAGACTTTCAACAGTAACATTCAACAGTTACAATACATGCAGTCAATTTTTAATGACTACATTTTTTAATTTTTTAATTCCTTTGGTTTCTTTGGCGAGGTTTGTGCGCCCCTCAACGAAATACAAAATTTAAGATAGGCCAGATACTGGTTGTAATTGTGCGTATTTTTCGCTATATATCATTGGTGTGACCGAAACAGTTAATGCAGAAGATAGTCTCAGAATTTGCATAAGCTTAGTTTTTTGTTATTTTACTCAACAAAATCGAATGAGTATTAAAAAACAATTTAATAAAAATATTAAGGACTTTTTGAAAATTAATTTTATTTTTGCATTTTTATATAGCAAATTGCAATTGGTACAAATCTCGTATATACAGATAAAGGAACAGCTATAAATTTGATTGACCGGGACCATAAATTCAAGTCAAATGTTATTGATAGTTGAAAACGGGATAATTTTGTCAAAACATATTTTCCTGATCATAACTGGCATATTTAGGTGGTGTTTATACTGATTAACAGAAATGTAGAGGCGCACCAAAAATTCCAAAATATAAAGAATTTTATGGACCAAAAAAATGAAAAATAAAAGAAAAATAAAAATTCACTTGGACTAGAAAAGGATCTCAATATTAAATAACATTTCTTCGTAATAAACTGTAATTAAATATATGTATCTTTATATTATATACGGAAATTAGATTTGATCCCCATTTTTCGCAAAACTCTTCAAAATCGCTATTTTTATTATAAAGAAAATTTTTTTAATTTTACAAAGAAACCCGAAGATATAAATCAGTAATATCATCAAATAAATATCATAAATTTTATTTGAGTAGCTCAGTAGGTTTTGCTATTACGTGTAATTTTTTTAATTTTGTAAACTTTTTTATACATTTAGCTTAAAACCGCTATTGCTATATACATATATATATATATATATATATATATATATATATATATATATAAATATATATGTTTGGAGCTGTATAAATATACATACATATATATATATATTTGGAGGTGATCCAGCTCAGGTGAACGAAATAATTAAACCGAATAATTTTGGGGTTTAGTGAAAAACATATATATATATATATATATCTTTAATTTTTGGGATAGTATATTTGCAACATTCTTTGTCTCTAAGCAAATCAAAGCAATTTAATATACATTTTACATTTTTTTAATTCCTTTCTCATATATTTTTTAGCTCTTTTATCTTTGACAACCAGTTTTTAATTATTTTTTATTCTTTTTTTCTCTTTTGACTTTTCAGATACAAATTAAATGCTGAGGGCAAACGGTATGATATTAAAGTTAACTGCTATTAAATGGCTCAAACAAACTACAAGTGTTTTCAAGTTGTCAACAGCAGCGAGCTATAGACAATAACAAATATTAAATAAATAATATAATGAAAAACGTCTAACGTCCTAAATTATGCAAGATAAAAAAAATACAAGATTTGTTGCTGCGAAAAGAAAAGGCATGCATAAATAATAATATTTGTTTATGGTTTTTTTCTACTTATTTGTTTAGAACGTAATAATTTAAAAGCAATTGCAACAACTACAAATCTAAAGCGAGAAGAAAAAAGTGGTCAAAATCAAATAATATTTCAAACACACCCTAATACAAATGAAAGTAAAATGCAAAAGCAGAAAAGCATTTATAAAATTTAACATGAAAATGCGTTTTAACCTATAGCGTGGTTTAGCAATATCCGATGTTATTTTTTTCTTCATTGTCGCGTGTTAGTGTGTGCAAATGTCTGCAAATATAAAATTAAGATTAATAGTTTTAAAAATTTCAACACAATTTAGCAAGTCTTATGAGCGTAGCCTCTCCAATAGTAAACTACAGACACATAAATAAATAACGAATGATTTTTAAAAAAAATATATATATGTATGTTTAGCACACAATCATATTTACATATTTTGAAACAATTTGTGCAAACTTTTGCATTAACATATCAAAACGAATTTTTAATATTTCCTTTTTCGTAAATTCAGCTAAAACGTAAAATACATTCTCTATAAACAAGCACCTATACCTACACATACAAATATACACATTGCCATCAAGCCTAATATAATACAAATAAAAAAGCATCAAGGACATCTACTCCTACCACCACGTTGAAGAAATAAAAAAGCAAAAGTCAAGTCTTTTAAAGCGAAATGAGCATTAAGGCAACGCTTGTTTTAATTTTGCAAATAAAATCAAATTATCAAAGCAAATTCACAAAAAGAATCATACAAAGAAACGTATAAAAAATTAGAAAAAAAATTTAAACTGGAAAATATAAAAGAAATAAAAATATTTAAAATCATAGAAAGCAAAAAGTATCAAATCAAAAAAAAAATAATAATAATAATAACAAAAAAATAAAAAATAAGAATAAAAAATAAAAAAAAAATAAAACCGTCCTAATTTTCTAAATACATAAAAATTATCCTAAACCAAAAACAACAACATGGAGCCTTTTTATCACTACATCAGCATTAGTCTACTAGTCACCATACTACACTTCTCCAATACACATGAGCACACGGATGGTTTTAAACCAGGTAATTTATTTTATTTATTTATTTATTTATTATTATTATTATTATTATTATTATTATTATTATTTTTATTATTATTATTATTATTATTATTTTTATTATTATTGTTATTATTATTATTATTATTATTTCTTAATTTCAATAAAAATATTAGATTATAAACAAATAATGCAATGAACTAGAATTTATTTGAATAATATATAAATTTAAAGCATTTAAAAATTATTTAATTCAATAATATGCTTAAAAATATAGGTTAAATAAATAAAAAATGTAGTGTATAGATTTTATTTTACCTCACAACCTCAAATATAATGCAACCAGGCGTTAAATATTTATACAATTTACTTTATATTAAAAACTCTATTTTAAAGAAATACATCTCTTGAACTCCTACGCACTTATGTTAATATAAAATAAAAATTTGATTTATTGTGTACACGATTTCTTTATTTCACCTAACATTAACATATATCTCTCTTTGTGCCGAACATACGGACGGACGTAATTATATCCTCATAAATTTTTATAATGATGTAGATAAACCACTCGTGATTCAATATTTTGAAAGTGAAATTATAGAAAATTTATTATTAAATTAGTTAAATGTTATGCACCGCAATTCCATAAATTTTTAACGACAAAAGTTTATCGTTAAGTATCGAAAATTGGCTAGTTAATAAATTTTGTCTCCAAGTGTTATTTCGTTAACTATAAGTTTCGGTAGTTATAAAATTATAACGGTAATAATAATATTGTTCAGTTTTTGAAAAAGTATTATAAAGAAGCTAATTTTGTATTTTAAATATCATATATTTTTTTTAATTTGTATAACATTATTTTTATAAATAATTTAATTGGAAAATATAATAACAATAAGTGCGTTCGTTCACGTAAAAGGTTTTACTGAGTTTTCGTGCTTACTAAATTTTGGCAAAAATTGACAAAACAAAATGAGTTTTTATAACTCAATATTTACAATTTTGAAACGAATTTATTTTTTATGCAATTCTTAGTAAAATGTTTGTCTTTTTTAGCGATAAAATTTAATTTTAGTGAAAATACTGAATTAAGCTGAAAATTTTAATTTATTTATTTATTTAATTCAGCTATTGATTCAAGAACAGCTGAGAACAAATTGCAGTTGAAAAAGTTAAAATATATATACACATAAAACAATGTACTATATACACAAAAAAAAAAACGAAAATGGATTTAAATTACGAAATTGCTTATATTAATTAACATTTTATTTGATTTTGCTACAATCATCAAAATTATAATATTAATTAAGTAAAATAATCGATTTTTTTTTTGTAAATGTTTTGTTGATTATCAAATAAATTATATTTGTAATTGAAATTTTTCATAAAATTAAGAAACATGTTAATTGATTTAAATAAAAAATTAACTAAATATTTACTTTTATTACCACCAAATAAAAAATGGGGTTTACATTATTTTTACAAAATTAAAAATTTTATTGAAATATTTTACAACAATATTTGTAAATGAAATTCATGTAATATTTATATGTAATGTATTGAATATATTATAGTTAAGGATGAAATGTATTTAACAAACATTTGTAATTAATGTGCGTAAATTTTGCAACTAATGTATGTCATGTAATTAGTATACGTAATGTATTAAACGAGATTATGGGTTTAACTTATTTATACCTATTTCGAAGAAAGGTCAGACAAAATGGGCTTTATAGCAGAAAGGGATGAATGACGCATCCATAATTATAATAAATAAATTTAATTGGAAATGTAAAAAAAAACAATTCTCAATTACTTATCTTTTTGCAGATCCGCTTTGGATGGAAATTTAAATGGAAGACATTTTACAAACTTCCTAAAATGCGATACAGTGTGTATATTATTGAATATCTGCAATAATACAATAACAATCAAAAAATATGTTTTCTACTATATATTCGAAGCGAATACTTACTAGTTCATCGTATTATCAAACATCCTTTTGGATAAACACACATCGAAAATTCCTAAAAAATCGGAAATGCGCTACATTTGATATATATATATATATATATATATATATATATATATATACATTTTAATTTTTCAGAGTACTGTCAATAGCCTTTTTCTTTTTTCAAATTATATTTAAGTCATATATAATTTTATATAATTTTTTTTCTGTGTATATTAAACACTGTCATAAATGAAATTATTGGAATTCAAATAGCTTTTTAATAAATACTTAATTTCAGTACCAGTATCAGCGAAATCAATTAGGTCATAATATTTGTTCACCTCGACACATAGTCTACGAAATGGATCAAAATTTAAATCAAAGTTGTCTATTTAAGACATTAATGAATACTTAATTACCTAATGATATATTCGGAATTGATATTTCCATTAACTTTTTAAAGTTGGAAGTTTTATAATGGCCAAACGGCTACGATATGAAGGAAGGTTTGAATCACGGTTTCATCTTAGGTTCCGGAGGTAAAAAAGCAGAAACTGTTTTTAGACTGATTCAAATTTACGAATGTAAACATTATTTTGTAGGTCCCAGATTATTGAACCGTAATCCAGTATAGGCCTAACTAATGTAGTAAATAGCTTCTTCGTCATGTAAGAATCCGTGAATTTTCAATGTATAACTAAATTTTGAGTGAAAGTTTAGAATTTTGTTAAAATTTGGATCTTAGTAAAAATTTCTGTGTTTTTTTCGGAAAGTTATAATTTATTTGTAAAAATTTTTATACTTAAACAAAATTACGATTTTCTTTGTAAAAGTTTTTACATTTGACACAAAATTAATTTCACAAATCTTTCCAATAACATACCATACATATATTCATATTGGTAGGTTGTTGGAAGACAATCTGTACACTTTAAAATTGTTTTACATTTTCTCAAGAAAATATCTTTATTTTTGAATAAAAATCCAATTTTAATTTTAATTTTATAATTCTTGTTTTTCAAATAACGACGTCTTATGATTTCTATTGATAGTCGTCATTAAAATATATTGGGGAGAGGATCGTTAACTTATAGCAGAGAATAGCGAAATCATTAAAACAACCAAATTTTTTCGTCAATTAACGATATCACTAGCAAATGAACAAAAGTTATTGAATTGCTGCACTGTTATATAAAAAGTATTGAAAAAATTCTTTAAAAATATTTTATTTATATACAAACTTATTTATTATAATAACATTTTTATAAATAAATCAGAAACCAATTGAGTTATGTTTATTACGGCTCATTATAAAACCGCATGATTGTCTTATTACGTCCACCTGGGTCTTTTTTCAAAGCTAACTTTGAACCCCAGAGAGTGCATTATTATTTATGGAATATATATGTTCCCATCGATCCTACAAGGAGCATAGGGTTATTTTGTGCCATCACATTCTGTTCCCTTCAGCTCTTTTCAAATGCTGGCTACTTCAGAGTCAATCTGTTATTTACTAGCGTTGTTTAAATTAATTTAATTATCTACAGTGATACTTCAGACCAAAGGTTACCAATCCGCATTCCTCTAAAAGGTCACACGTTTTTAAAAAGTTATATTTTTGTAATGTTGCAATATTAAACATAAAATTTAATAAATATTAAAAATAGTATGCTATTTAAATAGTTAATATTGTATAAAAATTTAAGGTTAAAAAATTACGGACTAGTGATAAGCAAATTACAAAATGTTTCCAGTCTACCCTCTAGTCAGATATACAGTGTAGAGTCTAGTTCAGTTTTTGATATCTTTTAAACGCTAGCGTTTGGTCTCTAGCTTGAATTCCAGTATATTCTCCTTTTTTCTCTTCTTTGGTCTCTAGCCTAGTCTCTTGGTCCGCTATTACCCTTTGATACGATAACTAACATTTACCCTACATGGATGCCATTACTGCCTTACGCTACTTATATTTATCCCAATTGTAGATACTGATGAGAAAATTATTTCTATAACAATTTTAGGACATTGACTGTAATAGTTTCTTAGATATGCGATAATTAAACTTTAACTTGCATGAGGGCTAAAAATTCCGCAGACCTATGCGCTCTATCTAATTCTCAATTATGAATCTTGATAACAAATTTGTTCCTCCAGATCTTAAGACTTTAAATTTTAAAGTATTTTAGATACAAAATAGAGTGATTCCATGTCAAAGCGGACAGCAATCGGATTCGACGTCTCCGATTTCAATGAAATTCTCTGCAGACATTGACTATTGACAGTGTTTCTCAAATCATAAACTTTAAAACTCATATAGAAAATTGGCATATAGCAAACTAAAGTTGCCGTGATTAGATCCTGCAACGCTTACCTTTAAAATATTCCTTTTTTTTATAAAATTTATAAAAATTTATCCGAAATTTAAAAAAAATAATAATAATTTTTTTTAGTATGGGAGTGGCAATGATTTTATCCGCCCATATTAATAGGAATGACTATGGCCTTTTGTACTAATAGAATATAAAATTTCAGTCCAATATCTCCAAAACTCGACATTTGTCGTTACAAAACTGGAAAATGTGACACTGTGCTCGGATTCGAAACTAGAGTAATCTATTTGAATTATTATGTTTAAAATAAATATAAACAAATTAATATACATTGACTATTTTATAAGTGTTAAACCGTCAACCTCTTTTTAAAATTGCAAATAAATTAAAATATTAATAAAATCCAAATAATCCAGTCTTGTCTCCTGTTTCCTGGAGCGCAGACAAGCATCTCACATAATCTTTTATCTACACGCAGACCATAATCTAAGAGCAATATGTTATGATTGTAACGTATGATCACAGCGAAAAATAGAAATGATTATAAGTAACAATAATTATAATTCCATTTTGTCATATTGTGTCCCATTTTATAGTTTGTTTTTTCAGGTTATGATTTAGTTTCACATACATATTGAACAATCTTACGATATCATTATCCAATTCTATCAAATTATGATTTGATGCTATTATATTATTATTCTATCTTATTATACTATTTTACCTCATTGTCAAATTATGATTCTATTTTATCATATTATTATCCCATATTATCATATAGTTATCCAGTCTGATCATATTACTATTATTTTGTCATTTTTCATATCATTATTCTATCTTATCATATATTAAAATAAAACATATTAATAAAAAATTATTATTTTAAAAAATCTTTTATTGAAAATAATTGAGCCAAAAAACAAAAAAAAAAAATCTACATATTATTTGTTTATAAATTATATTTATTTGTACCAAGGTATGTGATTCAAATTCAAGATATGTTTTTTTAACTGAACCCTTTAATGGTCGTTAATCAATATCTTATATTGCTTGAATCATATCGAGTATAACTAAACCTTGTCTGTTTATATTTATTAATATACAAATTAAACAAGTTGTTAATTTTTATACTAAATTTGTGAGAAGGATAGTTATATTTATTTGAAACATATTATTGTCATGGGAATAATAATATTAATATGGTTTAAAAAAAAAATAAGATTTAAGAAGGAGGAAAAAGATTGCAAACATTTAATGATTGTAGAAGCAATGATATTTTTCATATTAATAAAATTTTGTTTGTGTAAAAATATTTAAAAACATATAATTTTTGTAGTTAACTATATTAAGTGTAAACATTAAATGATAAAATCTAAACAAAAAGATTGTTATCATGAATACAGAGTTATTAAAATTCCATAAAATTAATAATGAGAAATTAATATTGTTGTAGTGATAGTAGTAGTGCTGTAACCATGTTTTTTCTCTGCGTGTAGTCCTAGTTTAGTCTTAAGTTTATTTTCTGGTCTTTAGTCTAGTATATTCTAGTCTCTAACGTAGTCTTTAATTTGCGCAATAGTCTGGATTTTAAGCTGTGTACGACGTGTACTATTGAGCTGAATACGAAAAAGATTAAAAACAAGGTGAATTAATTTTCATTTCACGAAATAGATATTAAGAGAAAACTCTACACTCTTTCTTGAACAAATGTAACACGTTCTTGATTTTTGTTCATTGGCAAGGTATTAAAGAATAATTATAATTTTTTAATAGTTTTACTGGATTCAGCTTATTTAGTATACATATCTTATCTTAAATATAATTTTTAACTGCTGGAAGATTAAAGTAAAACGTTTATGCTTTTTTTAATGTATTAGTTTGAATCTTTGCTAATTAATTAAAGAATTAAAATATTATTTACACAAAAATGTCACTAAAGTTTCATTAAAAAATAAATTAAGTTTTGTTTCCATTTTATTGTTATTTTTAAATTTTCTATACAAACATAAAATACATAAAAAATATACTTTTTACATAATATTAAATAAAAATATTGTTATAATTTTAATTAAAAGTGTGGTTGCGAAAAGGCATGTAAAACGAGGTTATGTTGTTTTTATTGTTCATCAATTGTAAATTATAATATAGTAATTGTAAAGTGTATAATTTAATTAAAAAATTTTTGTGCAATTATATAAATTAAAACATGTGTTCGTACATATGTCCACATCAAATAAACTGTAAAATATATTATGTATACATAATACATAAATATGTATGTGCATATGATAAATACAAATAAGTTGCAAAATTAAATAAAGCAAAACAATATATATATATATATATATATATTTATTACACGCACATATCGAGGACCTATATTCAAAACCTTCTACTTCGAAAAACAAAACGTTTCCGAAAAACAAAACTATTTAGGGAAAAAACAGTTTTTTCCTTTATTTCGCAAGTATATAAAAATAATCTTCTAGAATATTTATTTAAAAGCACGACAAAAACTTTCATATAATTCGATTTTAATATTTTGCATTATTCGTTATTTAAAAGAGAGATGGAGAGTATTGCACTTTTAAAATATTTATAGAGGGTTTTATATTATAAAAAATACATGTAATTATCATTTGACATACGATTTTAAAAGCTTTTAAACTAATTAGTAATTTGAAGAGTAACATAATTCAAATAGCCTACTATATTTTGGAATCGGGGCAAGGAGAATTTTACACATCATTCCAACAAAATTGTATTTATCGCATATGCAATGAACTATTACAATAAAAGTCTTAAAATTTTCTGATATCTAATAACTTTCACATCATCTTCCACAACTGAGACGAAAATAAAAGGGATAGGTACAGAGGGACCGGTAGCCGCCATATAAAGTAAACATTTTTAATTGTGCAAAAGTGTTGAAATTGTATGATAATAATTTATTAATCAAGATACATAACTGAGATGAAAATAGTACTTATCCTAGTATTAAACCACATATAGGGTAAATCTTAATTATCGTATATCTAGTGAACTATTACAATTAAAGTCTAGAGACTTTCTGGAAATAATTTTCTTTCAAAATTCCACAATTGTGATGAAAATAGGTACAGTAAGTTTAAGAGGAGTAGCAGCCGCCAAATAGTGTGAAATTTTTGTCAGTTTCTGTTGATAAGCCTGCAACTTTTTAAACTTTGATAATAAATGATAAAAAATTTGCACCAATAATCTTGAGAATATTTTCCATAATATTAGTTAATATGAGCTTAATGCATTTGCAAATTATTTGTCAAACTTCCTTTGAATTGTTACGTTGTTGTTAATTATTTACATAACTTTAAATTATATTAAAGATTTATGACATTTAGAGGAATGAGGCTAGGAGCATTAAAAATATGGCCACCATGTAATTGTTTTTTGGTAAATGATGTATTATATAATATTATCTTCTCTAGGTCCATACAAATTTTCATGGTAAAGGATTGACTGCATTCTGAAATATTAATTAAAATATTCTGCCAAGTAATACATTTTTATGTAAATAAGTTTTTTAAGTAATTTTGTTTTAATTAAAAAAATATTTAGTACAAAAAATGGGTATACATCAAGCTATTTTTATTAGTAACTCAGAAATAAATTAAGGAAATATTATGACAATTTACAGAGCTAATACGGTTCTAATGATGTATGTTTGCCATGTTATTTCATACCATGTTATTGGCTTAATTACTTATATTATTTATACGCCTGTTACATATGCAAATATCTGCAAATACAATTTTAAAAATCCAATATATAAGATATCAAGCTTTCGTTTAATATTGATTTCATATGCACTCCATTATATTTTATTTTTCACTCAAAATATTTGAATGTAATCTGTGGAAAAATTTTAATCACGCTGCTATTGTTTTTCAAATATATGACTAAAAATAAAATTTACGCAAAATTCTCCATCTAAAAAAGGTATACATTATATTCAACAGTTTAATATGCGAAAATAATTTAAATATTTTAAAATATGCTAGCTTTTTGTTCAAAATTTTTTTATTTTAAATGTACCAAATTATCGAATAGTGATACGTAAATTAAAAATTTCACAAAATTTAAAATATTTTCAAAAAATATATATGATCAAATCGCATTCTAGCATTTTCCTATAATGCGCAATACAAAGTGAATATATATTAGTGTATATATAAAAAAGTGTTCAAGCGATTTTAATTTTTAGATTCATATGCAGCATGTAGAAATCAGTCAGAAAATATATATGTTATGTTTATATTATAAAAACTAAATTAATTACTCAGGGCTTTATGAGACTTTGAGGTCAAAAATACAAATAATATATTTATTGTGTAAGATAGAAGAATACAAATTTATATCGGAATATTATGGCATAAAGGAATGCAATTTCATGAAAACCTGAGATAGAGGGTTCTGAATATAGGCCCTTAATTTGATTTCATATGAATAAATCCATTAAAAACGAACAGATAATGAACTCTAAACTTGTTTAACACAACAATTAATAGTTTTAAAAATAAAACTAAAGACCAACCACATGCGTATAAATAAATAAATTTCATTTATTATGAAATATTATAGAAGAAATGATTGATATTGTTATAAAATTATATAGAACAAATGTTACTCATACGCATTTGTTTGATTTCATTTTGATTATGAATGTGTTTTATTTTAAATTAAATTTTTATTATTTTGATATGTTATTTAGTGTGATTGTGCAAAAATTTTAAATCATAGTGTTCCCTTATATTAATATTTTTATGAATCAGATGCCTTTAACCAGTTATTTTTGTTCAAATATGTAATATATTGATTTTTTTCCTTCTGTTTCATTATTTAAATTATTTTATAATAAATTCTTGAAAATATAACATTTCTTCTTTATTTGAGTTTTTTTTATATTTTATATAAGAAAAATTATTCACGGCAGAATTATTATTTTGGTTTTTTTTTACTTTTCACTTTATAACGTTATAAGAATCGAAGTCGAAATAACGATGTTTATCCCTCATGTTGGGGTAAAAGGGAGCTTAATAATAATAAAATTTCAGTATTTTAATAATAAGGATTTAACTTTTTATTTATTGTAAGGTAAAAAAAGTGTTTGACGAATTTTTTAATTTTCTTCGCAGAATGGGAATGTCCGTCTGTCTCTACATTGTGGTAAAATGGGTCTAAAATAATCGCTCAATTCACGGAAAGGTTTTATCAACATTTTAAGGATCACGATTTATTTTTTTATTTATTAAGTAAACAATGCATTTTTAAAATACTAAAATTTTTTTAGGCAGGATGGTAATGTCTGTCTATCCGTTCCGACTCTACATTGTAATTAAATGGGTCGAAAATGGCCGCTAAATTTAGGGGGAGGTGATATCAATACCTTAATGACCACAACTTATTTTGTTGTTTGTTATTTAATAACAAAATTGCATTTTTAGACTTATATTATTTTTTATTTTTTTTTTTTTTTTTGCCAGAATGGTAATGTCCATCCGTCCGTATATACATTGAAGTTAAAAAACTACGCTTACTTCAGGTAAAAATGATATTATTACTTTACTGATTACGTTTGGTTATCTTATTTATTAGTAATTAAACAAATGTATTTTAAGAATCCTAAAACTTTTTTTTCAGTGGTACATCATGAAAATACTAAGCAATAAAATATAGGTTTTTAAAATTAATTTTAATATTTTTATCTAACAAATACAATATTTACACAGTTTTATTCACTATAAATTTCTACACTGCTATCGTCAACATCTGAACCATCAATATAACTGTTTTCGTTTTCTTCGTATTCTGTAAGAATAAGCAAATCAACTGCGGATTGAGGTAGGACTATATGTTTCTTTATATTTTTTTAATATTAAATATGATTGTATCAGATCTTAACAAAAGTCTATTAAATATATTTTCGTTGGTTTTTTGTGTGCTACATTATATATATATATATATATATATATATATATATATATATATATATGTATATATATATATATAAACTAATTTCTTATGTACTATTTTTCAGAAAAATTTTCAGGACAACTATACAAAAACATTTTAAGTTGTAGTCTAGATAACTTTAAAATAAGTGTACTTTGGTACAATTATCAAAAAAAAAAGTAACACGAATACTAGGACAAAATATTATTTGCAAATACTTAAAGAAGAATACACTTAAATAACTGAAGTTGATGATTCCTCTTTAAATTTTTGCTTTCAAATACATTTTATTAAAAAAAAAAAAAGAAAAAATACACCGAATGTGGATGAAAATTAAATTTTTTGCTCCTTTTCCAAAAAATAAAAAAATATTGAAATTTGGCAGCTCAGAACATAGAAATAACTCAGTTTAGACCAATGATATTTATTGCTGTTTATACATAAATTTGTCTGTTTTTAGTTGGTATTCAATTTTGTTACAAAAAGCTAATTTTCAGAATTCAATTAATTGCCACTTTTGACATATTTTACCATAACAGGCATATCCAGTATATATGTCAAATGATCGGAAGTCGTTTCAGAAAATTTTCTGTTGAAATTCAGCAAAATCGTTTCATATATGGCGAAGATATGTGCCAAAAACAGTTTTAAGGGGTTTTTCAATATATGAAGCCGCCCGACAACTTAGATATATAATGTATGTATATATAAATATAAATAAATAAATAAATAAATATAAATAAATATATATATATATATATATATATATATAAACTCAAAAAATATCGGTCCACAAATGGTGGAAATGTCTAGGTTTTCGAATCACCTATAAAAATCAGATGCTTCGTTTTTGCACAGAAAATTTAGATACTTTTTTCTGAGTTTTTTTTTTGCTGATAAAATGAACTCAATCCGTCCACTTGTATCCGAGATATCAGATTTTGTGAAAATTTAAGGATTTATTCTAGTCCTACTCTACCCTATTCTAAACTATAGTCTGCTGTATATAATTCAGCATAGCTTTTAATCTAGTTCAATGATTGGTCAAGTCAATAATATCGTCTTCAATCTAGTATCATTTTAATTCTTTTTGGTTTGTTTTTTATTTCATTACTTCTCAGCACATTTATATACATATTAGTCTTTTTTACCCCCTAAATTTCAAATGCTTATATTTAAGTCAGCATTTAAATAGATATTGGCATGATAAAATGTCATGGAGTAAATAGTATAAATTTTAAAACCTAATAGTTACCCACATATACACTTATATTCTCACTTTTACACATAAGCAATCGTTTTCACAGGATAAAAGCCTACACAAGATTTATATGGTGATGTGATGAAGTTGAGGAATATTATCTAACAATTGTATGTAATATTTGTTGCATATAAAGGATTATTAAAGAAAAACAATACACCAGTGATAGAAAGATAACATAACTGAGCAGTTAATTTTTTTGTGTTTGTTGCAGTAGTAGAGACATGGCAAATTTAGTAATGAGTATAGATATAAAGTACATACGCAAAGAAAAAAATATGGTTGCAGAAACCATAATCGAAGAGCGTCATATTATGATTGAATTATATTTTCATAAATAATAATAAATATGTACATTTATTATCATAAAATAGTCTAACTTTTAGTAAGATCCCAGTCTTTGTATTTTGTGTTTAAATATTTTACAATGTTATTATCCAGTTTTATAAAATTATGCTCTGATTTTCTCATATTATGATTCAGCTTCATCATATAATTTGATGAAATAAGATTTGGTTTAAGTGTAAGGAAAAAATTGGTAATATTAAATATTATGATTGTAGAAATAATTGTATTTTTCATTTTAATAATAATTAATAATTCTTTCTGTTAAAAATATGCAGAAACATAATATTCTTTTACGCAAATATATTAAAATTTAAACATGTTTTTTCTCTGCGTGCAGCATTTAAAGGGTTTTTTCCTATTTGTACTTTTTTTACTCTAACTATAAAACACACAAAAGCCAAAGGGTATTTTTCTAATAAATTTGTTACTATGGTATACAATAAGCCTGGTAATATGTGTATCGGATGTGTTTTATATATATACGTATATGTTTATTATATGTTTATTTTTATAGTAAATGGTTTTAAATGTCGATATAAATAAAGTGACATTTTTGCATACATATAAATTTGGTATGTTATTTATTCAAAAAAATATATGTCTGAAAAAAATATTGTTTTGGATGTAGTCATAACACGTAGTCTTTTTAATGGTTTAAATATAAAATTAATTTTATTTGATTTATAGTTAGAATAATCTACTAAGAAAGGCCTTTTTTCAAATAAAGGTGTTACAATTGAGAGTAAAAAATTGTAAGGATTTTTCTCCTTGAATACCCTTCACCTTCGTAATGCAGTGTTTTTTTTAACATTATAAAGCATATATGGGCCATTATCAAAAATTTTTAACCAGGCTGAAACTGGTTCTAATGATTAATAAGTTTTTTGGTAATACTACTTAAAACAAACAGGTTACAGATTTGAATTCAAAAGAATTGAAATAGATAGAATACAAAAATTTAGCACCATACGTTTCATTTCATAATAATAACTATTGTTCAAAGTTCAACTTATCTCTTATAGTCCTACTTGTCTTTTATAGTTTTCGAGTTATTTGCGTTTCAATTTGTAAGCACCATAATTTTGCATGTTCTTGGTCCAGTTTTTTTCATATATATCCTAGTATTTCCGACCGATTTTATTAGTTTTTTTCCTATCTGGTTAAAGAACAAAACTATCTATTGAATAAAAAAAATGAAGTCTATATCTTTACCGAGTCCAAAAATAAACGATTTTGAATTTGAAAATTGCAAATAAGACGACTTTTTGTGTTTTTTAGCCGAAAAAGTATCTACACTCTTTTTTATCTAAAACAAAATTTTCTTTAGCAACATATAATAATTTTGCACTTTTCTGAAAGGCAACTTCACAGAGATGACTTTAAGATAAAAATTGGTCATGGTACATACCCTCCCGAATTCGACCCATTTAATATGAAAGTTTTGATTTTAGACCATATTTTCTAAAATCCCAAAGCACGAATCGACAAGCGGAATATATTTTAAGAATCTCCAATATGTTCTTAAATGTTTTATATCAAAATCTACGGGAATTCGGAAAAATGAAAAAATATAAAAAATCCTATTTTTGGGAATCCTATTTGGGGAATAAACTATATTTAGGAATGCAGGAAAACCCTACCCCTAATTGAAATTTGGTCGACGCACTTTTATTTATGTTAATAAGATTCACATATCTTAATGAAATTTGCAGGAAATGTGGATCTTATTAATGTAAATAAAAGCGCGTCAACCAAATTTCAATTATAACATATTTGTTTATAAAGATATCTTAATGAAATTTGCAGAAAATGTGGATCTTATTAATGTAAATAAAAGCGCGTTAACCAAATTTCAATTAGGGGTAGGGTTTTCCTGAATTCCCAAATAAACTAATCAAAATTCCCAAAAATGGGATTTTTTACATTTTTGGCTATAAAATCCACATTTTTCCGAAATCCCGCAGATTTTGATTTAAAACTTTCAAAAACATATTGGAAATTCTTAAAATATATTCCGCTTGTCCATTCGTGCTTTGGGATTTGAGAAAATATGGTCTAAAATCAAAACTTTCATATAAAATGGGTCGAATTCGGGAGAGCATGTACCATGACCAATTATGTTATTGGGCTTGTTTTTATCTTAGAGTCATCTCTGTGAAGTTACCTTTCAGAAAAGTGCAAAATTATTATATGTTGCTAAAGAAAATTTTATTTTAGATAAAAAAGAGTGTAGATATTTTTCGGCTAAAAAAACACAAAAAGTCGTCTTTTTCGCAATTTTCAAATTCAAAATCGTTTATTTTTGGACTCGGTAAAGGTGGCGACTTCAAATTGTTTTTGTTCAACAGATAATTTTGTTCTCTAACTAGTTAAGAAAAAAACTAATAAAATCGGTCGGAAATACTAGGATGTACATGAAAAAAACTGGACCAAGAACATGCAAAACTATGGTGCTTACAAATTCAAACGCAAATAACTCGAAAACTATAAGAGATAAATAGGACATGTATGCATATTTTTTATAGGTCTTATCAGGGCCTACAACAATATATAAAAATACTTGAAATCAGACGAGAAACAAAAATTTGACAAACGATTAAAAATTTTTTATGTCAGAGCTACTTAAATTTGAGCCCCTCTAGCTCCGCTCCTGAGGGGTTTGTTATGCCTCCCTTCCAAACTTAACATTATTCACTCCTGTGCTACGCCTGTACCAAATTTCATGAAAATCCAACTAGCCGATCAGAAGTCACAGATTTATTTCCAAATAATTTCGATTCTGCCCCACTGTGCAATCCTGCGAGAAACTTTTTTTGTAATATTACAAAATAAAATCGAAGGACCATTAAAAGTATATTTAACAAAAATATTTTATGAATTTTTTTAAAATTACATAAAAATTACACTTTTTTGTATGCAAATTGCAATTTTTACAAATCTTGGATATATATATATATATATATAAGAATGGCAATAAATATAATTGATAAGGGCTATAATTTAAGTCAAATTTCGTTCGGGACACTTTTGTCAAAATACATTTATCTAAGGCATATCTGACGGACAACACAAAATTGACAATATTCGGTGTAATTATTACGTGTTCGTAATGCTTAATGTTGGTCTCGATGTGCATCAACAAATTTCGAAAAATAAAAGTTTTATGGACAGTATATATATATATATATATATATATATATATATATATATATATATATACTGTCCATAAAACTCTTTTTTGAATTTAGAAAATATTGATTGAGTAAATTCTGACAAAATTATTATATTTCAAAGTAACAAAAAAGTTTAACAAGTACGTAAGGAATGTCATGAAACTTGAATCAGAAAAAGAAAATGTCCAAGAATGAATTCTAAACCACAAATTTAGTGAAGTTCCTAAGACCTACGCCAAACAATTTCGGCCCTATAATGGCACATTGTTTTAATTTCTTCAAAATAAAATATAGGCAATATTAAAGCTTTGACATAGCTGTAGCCAATCAAAACTAAAAACAATTTTAATCACAAAGATGAGAAGAACTCGGAGGCAAAGAATGATCAAAGCTTCTCAATAATAAAAAAAAAATATTTTTTATTTACCTGAAAACCGTATGCTGTTGCTGACTTTTCTCATGTTCCAAGTTACAAAAAAAAAAAAAAAAAAAATTACAAAACAATTTGTAGCATGATAAGATTACATGTTTTTGCTATGTTAATCATAACAATGTTTTTGTTTAAATTTTTTCATGCAATGTTTATACTCAATAAAAATTTTAATATGGTTGACTATAAAAATTACATTAAATATTTTTACCAGAAACAAAATTTCATTAATATGAAAGCTGTCATTACTTCTAAAACCATTAAATATTTGCAGTTCTTTTCCTCGTTCTTAAACCATATTATGTTTTTAAAGCTTAATAGTATTATACCCATGTTTCAAGTAAATACAATACTTATTCGTTTAACAAACTTAGTAGAAAAAAGCATAACTTGTTTATTTTTAAATGTATTTTGTAACTTCATTGCAATTCTCATTTAGCGTATATCTGAATAAATATAAATAAAAATATGTAAATACCTTTTTTGGGCTAATGAACACTTTTCTCTATTTTTTTTTTTTTAATAAAAATTTATAAAGGTTATAATTTTTTATTAATACGTTTTATTTTAATATATTATAAGATGGAATAATAATATGACAAAATGAAATAATAATATGATAAGATTGGATAATTCTATGATAATATGGGATAATAATATTTTAAAATTAATATTAAAATATGGTATAATAATATAATAAAATAGATTAATAATATAAAAACATCAAATAATAATCTGACATTGATGTAATAAGATTGATCAATTATATGAAAAACTAGAATCATAACATGAAAAATGAAACCATAAAATCGGAAACAATATGGCAAAATGGAATCATAATAATTATTACTTATTATCGTTTCCGTTTTTCGCTTTGATCATATATTCCAATCATAAATGTTGCTATTAGATTATATTAACTATATTTTTTTTCTCTGTGTGTATAGGCTTATAATTTTTAAATTTTAAAAACTATTCCTTAATTGTATGCAGTTAATATTCGAGTGTATTGTCCATGCTCCAACCTAATCTATACTTTCTTGCGAAATTTGCATTTGTGGCAATGCAGTTAACCCAATCGAGAAAATTTCTTTGCATCAATTAATATAAATAAATTTAAATAAAATTTGCCTTCAGCTACTTGTTTTTCACTTACAGCTCTCTATTGCTATCAAGACAATTTATTTATTTGATCATCTACTACTAGAATAATTATATAAATGCATATAAAATATATAAAAATAATACAAATTCAGTTATACATTAGCATGGCCTTGATTTGCAAATTTTTGGTTGAAAAAGAAATAAATTACAAAGTTATAGACATAATTTTTTCTAGTATAAAATATTCGTTATAGAATTAAAATCCTTTCACATGTTAACAAAATTTCATACTGTTCCTTCGGAAGAAATAATAAAACAATCCAAAAGTCTTTAATCTAGCTCTTGAAATGACAACTTCAAGATAAACACTATGACAAATTGTGGGAGCAATAATAACTTTAGTTTTGGGGCCACTCTTATATACACTAAAGTGTACTGATTTATATGGAGACAAAAATTTTTACAAATGTACCCACCTAAAATTAAAGATTGATATGTTTTAAACCGATCTGCAAAATATTTCGGTTTAATAATTTCGTTCACGTGGGCTGCACTATTTTTAAAATACCTCTAAAAACATAGTTTTCAATCAACAGTGTATACAATATTTTATTTTTTGTCAAAAAAATTACAACATATGATATATAAATAACGTTAATACATAATGACTAAAAAAAAAAATTAAATTAAAATTTTGGTAAAATTTTCTATGATTTTTTTAAATACAATTTAGTTAAAGTTTTAGTATCATTGGAAACGTCTCATTCAATACTATTGATACGCATATTCATTTAATCCTTTAGTTGCATAAGTAATATTTTAGAATTTGCGGTCCATAATTGGTTTAGTTAATTTTTATGTATGATTCATCGCAGATATTCGACTGAGCTACTACATAGAAATTTTAACCGTAAAATGTTTAATTAATTTTCAAGCGAACTGACTCTGTCATTTAATGAAAAATGCAGAGCGTCTACATATGAAATAATAAAAAATTTGCTTAAAAATCGCTAAGTCTCTTTCTTGCTTAAAAAATAATGGCTGTTTTTAAAATTTCTTAAAACGCTTAAGTATGTACAAAGTCTTTTTGACAACTTTTGCTTAATACTGTGATATTAGTAGTTTCCTTATTTAATTATTTAGATTTTAATTATTGTAACACTTTTTAGTAAATCGTCAAAACAATGTAGTTTTATAAAGATTTTAATAAAAAAAATTATAATTTTTATGTCAAATAACCATTTATTTAAGAAAATAAATGTCATACATTTATCATAAAAACTATAAGTTCGTGCAAATTTGTGACTAAATTTCAAAATATCTATAATTCGATTTCGGTTTTAAAAGAACATATTGTATTTTTCATAAATTCATCTAAATTTAAGTATAAATAATACTTTCATGTGAATACATTCAGATATAACATTTTGAAATCATACATTTGCAACTTTTCTTTATTTTGGTGAGGATCTTTAACATACATATGTATGTACATTAGAGTATTACATAGAAAAAAATTTTTGTAGGAAGGCCTACAAAAATTGCTATGTGGTAAGTATGGCCCACAATAAATTATTAAAAAAAAATTGTTCACCAAAATGCAATAAAAAGTCCGCTAGCAAAACAAAATTCCAATGGGAAAATTATAGAAATGTTTTTTCCTTAACAAACTGAAATTACGAATGTGTTGAGATCTATTTCGTGAAAAAACTTGAAAAATTTTTTGGTCAAAAATTTATCTGACTTGAGATATACAATCACTGGTGGGGAACTAAAGGTGAATTTAAATTTTTTAAAAATAATTTTTCCATATTTAGTTCATCAATGCGCATCGAAATAGAAATCCAACAAAAAAAAAAAAAAAAAAAAAACGTTTTCTTGGGATACCTTAATGTACACTAAGTTAGATTATTTTATGACTAAAATGTTCATATTTATGACCATATAAATTTTTGAAGTAGCAACGATCAATACTTGTGAATCCATATTTTCAGCCCTAAATTTGTTAGAGGGGCATTTGAAGCTTAATTAATAAAAAGAGGATTTTATGTTATCTATATTAACAAATAAATCTTTAACTTTGCAATAATAAAAATTATTATAAATAAATCATTTTGTTATTAATAATATTGAATTTAATAGTTTTTCTTAAAATAAAATATTTTTTCTTTTTTTTTTTATCAAATAAACAAATTTTAAGGAATTTTTTATGTATTGAAGCAATTATCCTCTTTTTAAAAAAAATCCTCTTTTTTGATTTTTTTTAATCCCCCTTTTTTGAACACTTTTTAAAAATTCTCAACTGTAACGCTGTAGTCAATATGGGTATTAAAATTATTAATTTGATTAGATCCGCTCGTTTGAATTAAAATATTTACGAAAACTGCGAAAATACAAAAAGGATAAATAATATAACAAATTAGTGTACTTAAAATGTTAATTGATTGTAAAATATTAAGCAATGTGATAATTTGAAGTTTTATTCCCGCCAGCGTATGAAAGAGCTCCATTATTCAAATGAAGTTAATCAAATACCAGGCAATAATTATTACTTCTAAAAGGTGTCAATTAAGATTTCTTAGGCTGTATGGTAAATAAAGTTAAATCGCACAAGCACAAAATCATTTTTTAAAAAATTAAAAAATTAGTTATATTTTTACTGTTATTATTTTTTGTTTTTATATTAATATCTTTGTAATTTTTTTACATATTTTAAATCAAACGGTTAGTTCTTATCAAAAGAAAAATTTTAAAATTGCTGAAATATTGAAAAAAAAGAATTAAATAGACACCAAATTAAGTTAACATTTAAAAATTTGAATTTCCATTAAAAATAACAAACAACCTTGGGAAAAATATCTTGGAAAATAGGATGTTTTGTGGAATATAAAAATACTGAAGTAATTCTTGTTTTATATACCAATGCATTTTCAATTACACCACATTTTCTATATGTTTGTTTGGGAGAAAATATAAAAATTACCTTTTTTAAAAACGGTCCAGCATACAAACTGTTTAAAAGGGTAGCAAAAGCACTTTTTCCAGTGAATCGCCCTACTATACACATATGCACGCTCTCATTTTATAGTAGAAACGTGGCCAAATACATTTTTATATCCTATACCACCATGGGTGGTTGGGGTATTATGCGTTTGTGCTGATCTTGGTAACGCATGGAAAAAGTCATCCAACATCAACCTTAATGTATACCATTCGACTCAGAATCACTTTTTAAATCGATCTAGCGATGTCCACCCGTCTGGCTGGCTGTCCATGTCCACAAAATACGGGTCGCAATTTTGAAGATAATTCAATGAAATTTAACACGTTTGACTTTTATGATACAAGGACGAAGACCATTGAAGACTAATTTCACCTAGCTCCCATAAAAATGTGCAAGGAAGTTTTGTATAAGTGTCAATCTTTGTACCAAATTTTATTAGAATTGGTCCATAATTTAACATAGCTCTCATATAAACACTCTTAGTATCAACGCATTATTCCATATTTGGAACAATTTTATATTTAATAAAATTCGCCACAGGTGTAATATAAGTCCCTTTCCCGAATTTTTATGCTCATACACAATGGTGTATGGTATCATATAGTTGGTCTTGACCTATATCTATACTATATCTTTTTTCTCGTTTTATATTATGGTAAAGAATTTAGTTTGCATAATATGCACAAAATATATGAAGAAAAATTCTAAATATTATCCGTACATAAAGAGTACATTGCATGTAACATTGGTCGTTTTGGATTTATTTTATATGATACATTTATGGTTGTACGTATGTGAATATGGTTTTCTGGTCGGTTTGGTTGAATGGTTGATTATTTATACTTTAAAGGTTTCATATGACTGTTACCATTATTTAGTTTAGTTTATTTAATATAGATTTTGTTGTATTTTTTCCAATATATTATTCTTTAACATAAAAATAAAGAATACCAAATACTTATTTATATAAAGGCAGTCAATATAATGCTTGATTATAACTATAGTACTAAATATACTATGAGTAGTAAGTATTCATATGAGAATATATTGTGTTTTTTTTTTTTTTTTTTTTTTTTTTTGCTAGTGTATCTAGACGTACTATTTATACTTGTATCGTAATAGTTCCCCTTTCTATACATCTTATGCGGTTGCTTTTATTATGATACTGCAGAACCCTTTTGTGGTTAGTTGAAAGTATTTATTTTACTTGTGTGTTTATTTGTCTGTGTTCTATAACGATTGTATTAAGTGTGGGTGTAGCATTATAATCGTTTAAGTGCATTTTCTGTAGTAATATGAGGTGACCGACCTCCTTTGATATAGAGTTCAACAAGAATTATTAAAGTATTTATTTATGATTATAAGCAGTATTGCCAGTTTAGCCATTTTAAGGATAAACCTGTCCTTCTTATTTTACTTTAGCCTTAAAATTTTTGTTTTGGCTTCTAAATTTTTCTCTCCTTTTTTTGCTAAAAACGAAAAAACGAACAAAATATTTTCCTATTTGATATAACCATTTTTATTTTTACAGAATCATCCATCTAAGTAATCTTGTGTATTTATTCGCACAAAAATCGGGATTAGTAATATGTAAAAAAAATCGCCTTCGGCGCTTCATTACTAAAATCAAAGCTAACCATACTAATATTATGGACTTACTAGATTTATTATTATAATAATTTTTGATATGTATATTTCATTAATTATAGAAATTATTCAAGATTATTATTTTAAAGCGAAAAATCACTCAAAAATTGTGCATCTCCAATTTTTTTTGTGATTTTTCGCTTTTTTTCTTCAAAAAGGAATATTTACGAAAAATCGTTTTAAAACATTGAGTAATTTTTCTTATGAAAAAAAAAAAAAAAAATTATAAACCTTGATATAGTCCAATTTCTATTGCAGTTTTTAAATGATTTGTTACGTTCTATGTTTAATTTATAAATTTAATACAATATCTTTTAAAAATGTCAAAAACTAATAAAGAAAAAAGTTTACGTTTTTCTGGTCTTTTTTTTTTTTTTGGGACATTTAATATTTTTTGACCTTTTTTAAAGTTCATTTTAGCCACTTTTTTTCTCACATCCTGGCAACACTGTTTATAAGAGAATATTTTTCATATATTTTTTATGCTAAATAGTTTTAAATTTTAGGCTTATAAGTATATGATAATATTTAAAATGAAAAAGTGCTAACTAAGGTATTAAGCTTGCTTTTAAAAGCATTTTAATTCAATAGTCTGGATTCTTTATATCAGATAGCACAATAGTATTAAAGACCTGTATTTTATTCCTTAATTTTTGTATACATTTTTGCTTACAACTATATATAAAGAATAACTGCATTATAAAATCAAGTTTATTTTTATAATTTTTCGCAAAAATCATACTTGAAAATTTAAGTACGATTCATACTAAAGTGTACTTAAATCAAATATAGAACAAGATTTATTTAAAAATTAAGAATGAAGTACTTAACTTAAGTATGAAGATTATAATACTAAGTATAAATTGTAATTGATTCTCAAAAATTGAAATTAACTCTAATTTGACTTGAATTAAAATTAAAAATCTTATATTTATCTCTGAGAGAATATGAGGGTTATAAAATTTGCTCTCACTACTTTCTTACTCTTTACTTATCTATCGGTTGCTTCCAAGATCATTAGTCTTTTATTATGCTTCATTTAAATACTTTGACATTTGTTTTTAATTTTTTAAGTGGTGTTATTTTTTCTTTTTTGTAAATATGTGACCAACAAGTGATATTAATTTCTATTTAATCACAACTTACACCCGCTCGAATACCTTAAAGTGTTTAATTTAGAAGCTGATATTGATTATTTAAAAGGTAAGTACAAATTAAAATTGTAAAAAAAAATTGGGGCATGCAACATACATGAAGCATTTTGAAAAAAAAAAACTACATTCTTAGTATAATTTATTATTAATTAACATATTTGTAATTAAATAAATTTACAATAAATGATAAAAGACTTTACTTAGTATGTAAACTTCTTTCCAAAAATAATATATGTATCAGGTATGTATGTACATCCATACAGAAAACATGCTAAAATTTTTCAAAATGCGTACAAAAAGAAAGAATTCTCTCTAAGAAATAAATCACTTTCTTTGTGTTTCTTAAGAGAGCCATGTCATTGATTAAGAAATTATGACTTAATTTAAGTACAATTTCTACTTAGATATATATACATGTATATATGTTTACATATACTTTATAATTTGTTTTTGTAAATATGTATATGTATATACATGTATAAATATTATTTGTAGGAATTGTACTTAAATCAAGACATAATCTCTTAATCAAAAAAAAAAAAAATACTTGCTTCAAAGAAAGAATTTTTCTTTTTCCGCATAATTTGAAAAATTAAATTGAAAATTAGTAAAACTTGTGCAAACGCTAGAGGTAAATTTATGTGATTATAATAAATTGTATTTGTCTCAATTTCCTAATATCATAACGTATTTTTTCGTCGATGAGGATACCATTTCGATTGACCCCAAAAGTTGAAAATTGGTTGAAGGGGTATTTTATTTTGAATATGGAATCGGTAGCTATAGGAAGTTTTTGTTTAAGGTATATGAAATGTAGCTCCACTATCAATATATCATCTTGTATACGTATTCCAACATCGGCTGATTTTTCTCTTATATCACTAAAAATATTTAGATATATCTTTACTGTTCTTCATGCTTAAGTTCAAAAGCTTTCTGTAAAAGAATACCTTCTGTATTCAACTTTTTTAAGTTTATTCCAGGCATTTTTAGACCTCTTTATATTCTTGATATAATTCAGTTGGGAGGACTTTACGCTTAACATGATATACGCAAGGGTTTCTCGATTCCAATATTTTATCGGAACCACATGTTGAACCAATTTCTTCATAACCTTTCACGTATTTCCAAACACCAGAATGAATTAAGACACTCCTCATGCAAATGCTCCACGTCTCGTAGTTCTTCTCATCCAACTTTTCTATTTTGTGTAATGACGATGACTCCATTTTAAGAATCTTGCGCAATATCTCAATTTGATTTTAAAATTTCAGCAAATAGTTTTCTTTCCCAAAAGTCTTATATCAAAAGTTGCGTGTAGTAAATTTGTGATAATTTTACATGACAATATAAAATAATTTTCTATGCTAATTAAAAATATAAATGTTGAATAAGGAAAGTATTTTTATATAAAGTACATAAAGTATATTTCTGACATAAAGATAAACCTTATTTAAAAATGCAATTTTTCATACAAATGGGCGAAAGATCTAATAAAATGAACTCCTTGTGAAAGAAGTTGATCAACATTATGTTTCTTTATAACTTTTTTAATAGAATAAATACTATAATTAGTTTTATTTATACGTATTATTAAGACTATTCGGTTAAACGAATAATTTTCCATTAATCGGCTATCAACCTATCAATTTTTAACCTCGAATAATTATTTGTCGCATTAACTGATTAAAATTAAAAACCCAAATAATTGTATACTAATAACTACTGAGAATTTTGAAATTATTTAAAATATATTAAATTTTATGATAATTTTTTGCTAATTTCTCTTTTAAATGATTCTACTTTCATATTAGGAGTTATCCTTGTTAAAGTTTTCACAATTTTTTAAGCATTTTAATGATAATATACCTTTTCAAATCTTCAGTTAAATCTCATTTCTTCTTTTTACCATTTTTGACAATATTTTTAGATTTTTCGCAAGAATTCATATTATTTTAAAGACAAGATCTTGCGCTGTCTTTGGTAATATTAAATTTAAATGATTGATTATATAATTCTGAAATATAAAAAAAGTATGTAAATACTTTTGAAATAAAAAATTCTTAATAAATTTCCTTTAATATCAGGAATAAATACCGCTACTTTTTCAGAAATTACCATAATATATTCTACACATTTTAGGCATTTAGGCAGATTTTAGACAATATTTGATTTTGTTTGTCAAATTTTGAAAAAAATCTAAAAAAGTGTGAATATATACGACTATGACCGTATTTTAATTTTTAGTTATTTTTTTCCGAAGCTCTTCAAAATTTTCTACTGCCAGTTATATTTATCCTGTCGTTTTATGTCTACTATTGTTTTATGTCTACTCTTTGTTTTATTATTCACTCAATCAATTTTTTTCGGCACTAAAAAGAAAAAAAACAGATACATATGCATGTATAGTATATACAAACATTTTGCTGTTGTTTATTTAAAGAATGGTATTTTATGTATAATTTACTTATTTTTTTCTCTTTCATTTTATGTCAATTATATGTTCATATAATCACGCAATACAGTGATTTGTTTGTATTATTTTGTTGTACTAATATACGTATTGTTGGCGTTGTTTTTTTTTTTTTTTTTTTTTTTTTTTTTTTTTGGTATTTTAAGTATTTTTATTTTAGTTATTTCTTTTTTTTATTCCGCGACAAAGGCTAAAGTGATTAAGTAAATATTGGTGCAGAGTTATCTGTGCTAAACTTAGCAAAAACACGAACAACGTCAGCAGATATATAAATGACAAAAAGTGTGATATCAAAAGTTATTTTAATAGTATTTTGTTGTTAAATTCACAAATAATTGTCACTATGAATATTTTATGCTAGTATTTGAGATATGTATTTGTTTGTATGTTATTTAAGTTTTGATTTATATGTTTAGAAATTTTATAAAGTTTGTTTTTAATTGAAATATTGAATTATAGAACAAAATGTGTAACAAAATAATCAAGCAAGTTGTTTAGGCAAATAAAATTGAATTAATAATTACTTTTCTTAGATCTGGATAAAATTAAAATTTCATTTTGTATAAAGGTAAGTGAAGACTGTTTTCGAATCGTTTTAAAATTATATTAAAACTAGTTTCTTTGTTCTGTTCTCTAATCATATCTTATGATCTCTCGTTTATTTTTTATATAAATTAAATCACTCTACTCTGAAATATAATTTTAAATCAATCAATAATATTCTTGCTCTGATCCTTGTTTAGATTTTGGTCTTTATATCTCTCAAACTTGTCTTTTCTTGAAAATTTAGTCTAGGTTCCTATTTAGTCCTTTCTTTGGTTTTATCTCAAGTTTTGTTTGCAGATAATCTTGTTTTCTGCTAGGATTTTTGTCATCTTAGGTATATTTTCTAATATCAAACTGTTCTCTAGAATATTTTTACCCTCTTCTTTGGCTATTCCCTGCTCATTTTTCTATTCTCCAAACTAGTATAAAACCTAACATAGTCTCTAGTTTAACCACCAATCTAAATTTTTCTTTCTAGACCAATTTTTAGATTATTCTCTAAAATATTCTTTAGTATAATAACCAGTATATTTTTTATTACAATACCTTCAACGCTTTATCTTTCCTATACTTTTTTAATTTGTCCCATCTTTTACTTATTTTCAAGTTTAATATCTTTTCTTTACCCTAGTATTGTCTCGAGGGTAGTCAGGAGCGCAGCGATTGTGGCTCAAAATAAGTTACCTTCGACGTAGAAAAATTTGATCCGCTTGCCAAACTTTTGTTTCTTATTCGATTTTAAATATTTTTACATTTTTTTACGTTTTTGCTATTTATCCCTTATAGTTTACAAGCTAAATGCATTTAAATTTTCACCCACATCAATATTACGAAATATTCGTTCAGTTTTTTATATACGTAACCCAATATTTGTAAATATCTTCTACTTAGTTAAAGAACAAAATTGTCTATCGAATAGAAAAATCTGAAGTCCAGCGCAGCTTTTTTCTATCTAAATAAAGAACAAAATTATCTATCAAATAAAAGAAATTGTTTGCTAGAGCTATGTAAAATTTCATGTAGATTAGAAATTACAAATTTATTTCCAAAATTTTTTGATTCTGCTCCACTATGAAGTCTAGTCCAAAGTGCACTATCAATTCTGTGCTTGGTCGTTGGTTAGTGATGCAGACACGTGTCAAATTAAGTACATGATTTGGTCCTTAGTATGGAATATACTCTTGCATTAAGTCTAGTTCTCAGTTCTAGTTTAAATTTATTAAATTAAAAGTAATAATAGACTCTTTAGTAGTATATCTAACTAAATCTTCTCTATTCTAGTAAACAGACTGTTTCACAGTTAAGTCTCTATTCTTTTCTTTAAAGTATTCCCTAGTCAAGTTTCTAAACTAATCTGTAGCCAACTGTCTAGTCTTTACACTAATTTCTAGTCTAATCTCTAATCTGCTTACTAGTATAATTACCAGTATATTCTCGAGTATAGCTTCTGGTCTAGTTTCTTCTCTATTTTTAGTCTATTCCATAGTGTACGTTCAGACTAGTCAAATATTTTACGAAAAAACGTAACCACTAAACAAAATGTTTCCTAATTTAGTTTTTTTATTAGCAAAATATTTGTCTCTTATAAATATTATATAAATATATAATTTTTTATATATATTTTTATTTATATAATTTATAAATATTATAAAAATATATATATATATAAATATCACAATTTTACCTGACACTTTTTTTTTAGGAAAAATAGTGGTCACACATTTTTTATCAAATATTTGTTATATATGTAGCCAAGTGAAATAGTTATTATTTTCTGTTCTATTACCAAGTCTCAAATCTGGTCTCTAATATAGCGTTCAATTTAAGCTCCAATCTATTCTAGTCTACTCTCGAATCTATCACCTTCTAATTCTATGTCTTTAGGTCAGCTTATTCTATGTTAAGTTACTAATGAAATCTCTTGTCTATTCCTTCATTTAAGATACATTTAGGTCTCTTTTGTGGTTTTCGAAGAAGTTTATATTCAGGAAAAGTCTCTGATCTTTTATCTAGTCTTATTGCTAGCCTAGTCTATTTCCTTGTCTTGTTGCAAACCTTTGTTCAATTTCATTTTAAATTAAAATAGTCCTATAAAAGCCGACTCAAATATAGAGATCATAATTAAAAAATCTCTTTCACCTTGTATTAAAATATTTAATTAAATAATAATAAATTTTTTAATTCAAATATTTTTCCTCTTTTAAGAAAAATAAAAATGAACCTTTGCCAAAAATATTTATTTTAATTCGGTTATTTACACTTTCTCATTAAATCAGTAATTCAAAAGAAGAGAAAAAAACCTTTTCATAGTTACAGTCCAGACACAATTACAGCATATATGCCAATGAAATAAAAATTTCACATAACTACAAGTCGTCACCCAAAATGCAAAAGGACGTAGTCACCCAAAATTTCAATCTGGTTTTTATTGGCTCATGATGCACTATTCTATAGCACATTAATACAAAAATTTCATATTCATATTTTCAAAACTGTCACCGGTATTGCTAAAAATTAAAAGGCGGTAATATTTTTTTTAACGTAATGCCATTAAAATTACTTGAATTTAAACCATTTATCCCAGGACTATTTTTGGAGTTTTGAGATGAAATTGGGAACAAAAATTTTAGTTATCAGAGGATAAGAAATAACTATATTAGTGGCTTAGCAAAAAATATTTTTAAGAGTGTAATACGTTCACGATTGAAAATTTGACTTACATGCCCATTCACTGAAATATTGTGACTAAAAATAGACATAACACATAAATTTTGACTTAGTCATAAAATTGCTATTCACAAGCTAAAATTTTATAATATTTAGTTGTCAAAATTAAAACCATGTATGTAGAAAAACATGAAAAAATAAATAATTTTGTTGAATTTTGCTGTGTGAAACCATTGAGTACCAAAGAGCGATAAAGCATATATGTATCAAGTCCCTACTCAAATTTCCTTCAAATTTTCATTGGATCTTGATGTTTTTTTAATTATCCATTCTTTTCTAAATATTTCACATCGTTTTAATAAATATTTTATTTTTATTTTTTATTTTCAACAGAAAAGAAAAGTCACAATTTTTGCTTAACAAGTCTCAAGAATAATCCTAACTTTTAGTTATAATAAAAAACTAACTTTTTTAGGTACATTTTCTATGAATAGGTATGTTAATGTACTTTTAAAGTAAAAAAATAAAAAAGTTTAGTTGTAGCATTTTATATTTCTGGTGATGAAATATTCCTTCATATTTTGTGTCATATTTGATGATGACTTTCGCCTTTTCTTTTCCGAAAGATAATTAAAATTATGTGGATATACAAAACTGTAAATACTGATATCCTTTCAATCACATACTTAATATAATACTATTATATGACATAAAGTACAAACTGAACAATATACGATACAATTCTACGGATGATTGTATAAAGGAATGAATATATGAATGTGTATTTAAAATTTTACCATGACAATGTCGTTCTTATAAACTGCTCTTATAAACGTACAATCACATACTTTTTTTTAACGTATTCATGTATAAATAATGAGGACTTTGTGTGAATGTATAAATAAATAAACACTAAAGCGGGGATTGATAGAATTGACGAATGTGTAAATGAAAAAATAAAAAATCATGTAAATATATATATATATATATATATATATATATATATATATATATATATGATTTATATCATATATATACATATATATATGCATATATATATATATATATACAAGTTTCTTTTTTATATACCCTCAAGGATAAACGCGTAAAGAAAGCATATATTAAAGAATAAAAAAATATGTGTTGTAATATTAATGTGATTTTTTTACAGATATATACAATTGTAAATGCATACAAAAGCTTCATGTATGTAAATAACAATAAAAGTAAAAAAACATGTACAAATGCACATTACGAAATATGCACAACAGGGGCAGAATCTTACATATTTGTGTCGATATGTATTTATGTGTTAGTAAGATATAGACTTACTCATTTATTCGAAGAGAAATATAAATCAAGTACAGTGTCAAATACCAAAAATGTAAATAAGCGATTTTCTAGTCGATTCTCTATTCGAGCCTTTGGCATTAGTTTATATTCTAGTCACCAATCTATTCTAGTCTTAACTCAAATTATTAAACTATTCTCAGATGTCCTGTATAATCTTTCGTCTACTCTATAGTTTATAATCTAGGCTAATATATAGTCTACCCAGCTAAAAACGATCACATATTAATTTGTATACAAATATATATATATATATATATATATATATATATATATGGATTTATTCATGGAACAGTATATGTTTCCATTTGAGAACGTCTAGAGTCTGCGTAGCAACTTTAGCAAAAACAGAATAAAGACAAATTTTTTATTTACAGTTTTTCGCAGTGAGTTATTTGTCTTATTTATTTTCTTTAAATATTATATATAAAATCTATAAAAGGTTTCAATACCGAATAAAATGGTTTGTAGTTATATAAATTGTTTGTCATTATGTTCTAAAAAACATGGATATTTTGACATTAAAAAAAATAATAATTTTATTGATAAAATGAAAGCCACTTGAAAGAAAAATTTTAATAGCTTCTTCGGTCTGAACTAAACTTGTATCCTTCAGTAAATTAATAGAATCAAGTGATAGTAGGTACGTGAATTTCATATAACTTAGTAGTTCATAGTCTGCTCTAAAATTTTAAAGTCTTCCGTCAGTCATTAGGATCAAAAGTAAAAGATTTTTCATCAAACTTTAAGCTAAAATAATATCATTGTTTATTTACAGAATTAAAAGTCTTTACGAATTAGTTGTAGAATAAAGTTATCCTTTTACCGAACGATTGTCTTAAAAGGAATTTAGAATGGGATATCATACACATGCATTAAGATGTAAAGTGAATAGCTGTTCCATTTAAAAAATATTTATTGTATGTTCTTCTTTTCTACATTAAATTAAGTTACAAAAAAAAAAAAAGAAAACTAATATTTTTATTATAATTCCCGATAGAACATTCAACATATGTAAAATTACTTACGTCCATGGTCATATATCTCTACATACCGTCAAGTTTTAGATCCAAACATATATAGTACTTCATATCAGAATATACATACATAATATTTTTAGCTGGGTATTTTCAAGCCTAGCCTCTAGTATAGTCTCTTGTCCTGTCTATGCTCCGGTCCACAGTGGGGCAGAATCGAAATTTTTGGGAAATAAATCTGTAACTTCTGATCGGCTGGTTGGATTTTCATGAAATTTGGTCAGTCCACAGTGGGGCAGAATCGAAATTTTTTGGAAATAAATCTGTAACTTCTGATCGGCTGGTTGGATTTTCATGAAATTTGGCACAGACGTAGCGGAGGAGCGTACAATGTTAAGTTTGGAAGGGGGGCACAACATACCACTCAGGGGCGGAGCTAAGGGGGCTCAAATTAGGTACCTCTGACATAAAAAATATTTAATCGCTTGCAAAATTTTTGTTTCTCATCCGATTTCAAATATTTTTAAAAATTGTTGTAGGCCCTGACAAGACCTATAAAAAACATGCTTACATGTCCTATTTATCTCTTATAGTTTTCAAGTTATTTGCGTTTGAATTTTTAAGCACCATAATTTTGTATGTTCTTGGTCCAGTTTTTTTCATATATATCCTAGTATTTCCGACCGATTTTATTAGTTTTTTTCCTATCTAGTTAAAGAACAAAATTATCTATTGAATAAAAAAAATTTAAGTCGATGTCTTTACCGAGTCCAACAATAAACGACTTTGAATTTGAAAATTCCAAAAAAGACGACTTTTTGTGTTTTTTTAGCCGAAAAAGTATCTACACTCTTTTTTATCTAAAATAAAATTTTCTTCAGCAACATATAATAGTTTTGCACTTTTCTGAAAGGGAGCTTCACAGGGATAACTTTAAGATAAAAATCAAGCCAAATAACTCAATTGGTCATGGTGCACACCCTCCCGAATTCGACCCATTTTATATGAAAGTTTTGATTTTAGACCATTTTTTCTCAAATCTCAATGCACGAATCGACAAGCGGAATATATTTTAAAAATCCCCAATATGTTGTTGAAAGTTTCAAATCAAAATCTACGCGCCTTCGGAAAAATGTAGATTCTATAGCCATAAATGTAAAATATCCCATTTTTGGGAATTTTGATTAGTTTTTTTGGGAATTCAGGAAAACTCTACCCCTGATTGAAATTTGGTTAACGCGCTTTTATTTATATTAATAAGATCCACATTTCTTGCAAAGTTCATTAAGATATCTTTATAACCAAATATGTTATTACATTTAAAATTTTGTATTTTCTCCCCCCAAATTGAGCCTTTTGTTTATTTCTAAATAGCGAAAGAAATTTTAAAAATATGTATTCCAAATTAAGGTTATCCTTTAGCATATAATTTCCAATGCTTTGGAAAAAGACGCAAGTCAATATCATGCCTCGTTTCAGAAATATGCGCCTTTAAACTTTTATATTTCCATTTTATTGTATATATGACTATATTTTTACAAACTTGCAACTTTTGCCATATCTATACACAGAATATTTTTATAAAAATAATTAATAAAATTTTTTTTATTTTTAATAGCGTTGCCACATTTTCCAAATTTAAGTAAATCTTTATCCTTTTCTAAGCATTCATATATTTCTATTAATGAATTTAAAATAACAAAACAAACAAAAAATGTCTATCTTAACAATACGTATTTTATTAGTTTACATTTATGGTGTTTACCTAAATTTAACAAATGTATTTATCTATTCGTGATGGTTAAAAATTTATATATTTATGATCTAGTGGCAATATACAGGTATCCTTTCCGGTGATACCTAACAGCAACATATAGTATCAATGAATTCGGTATAGGTACTCTTCCAAATTGACTCTTTCAGATATTTTACCTAATGAAAATTCACAGTATACCTGTAAGTATATATACCTGTGCGATATATCTAATAGATATATATAAATGCGCAGCTAATCCTTATCAACATCATAATGAAGTTGATTACTATGATGATTACATTGAAACATTAACAATTGTGTTTTGTTCTGTGGAGTTTATCTAAAAATAAACTTAATCGTTTAGAATCTATAGTGGAATTTATTAAAACTACATATCATGCAAAAGTCGACGTCATTGGTAAATCTCAGATAGAGAGATTGTTAAAGTTGTATGACGTAAAAATCAAGTCCTTGAATCAGCGTACTAACAGATTAAAAATTAAACATTCCGATTGGATGGATACTGATATAGAAATATCGGCGTGCAAAATATCAACTGGAGCACCCTGAAAGACGTATAATTTAGGTACAAGATCTAAGAAGAAAAGACAGGCCCATAAGGATTTAGTGGAATATATTAAAGATGAAATAAATGATTTACAACATATTCATAATAACCATAAACCAATACACATTCGACATATCCTTTCAACTTAGTCTAACAATGATTGATGAAAAGGTTAGTAATGCCATTATGGAAACATCTTCTTTTTGGAAATGCTCACTATGTGAAGGGACGAAATCACAATTTTCGGATATTGGTAAAGCAAGGAGTATTAATGAAGAATTTCTGTCTTTCGGAATATCTCCACTTCACGCTAGAATACGGTTCATGGAGCATTTTCTGCACATAGCATACGATTTAAAGTATAGAAGTGTGCCAGAAAATTTAACAAAACCTACCAGAAACAACGAGGATTTAAAAACACTTAGAATATCTTAGAAAAGTAGAATCCAGAATGAATTCATAGAAGAGTCGGGATTAAACATCGACAAACCTATGCCGACTGGTGGTAGTACAAATGATGGAAACACAGCAAGAAGGTTTTTCGGAAATTTCGAAACTACATACAAAATAACTGGTTACTTGAAAGGACTAACATACTATTAATGGCAATTAATAGTGAGCACAAAATTAACTCTGCTCGATTTGGAGAATATGCAACAGAAATATCTAAACTATTTGTTTCTCTACATCCATGGAAAGAAATGACACCAGCAGTACTTAAAATATTGTGCCATGGCGAAATTATAATTGAACGAAATATTCTTCCACTTGGAGAGCTTACAGAAGAAGCTCAAGAAGAAACAAAGATTTTAAGCACGTTTAATTATTCAGCTCCAGGAAATGCTCCAGAATGTCACAAAACGAGAATATTTTTAATAGCCTATTGTTATTATCAGACCCTGTACTATCATCACTGAGAAAACTTTGGATTTATTATGAGCCTTTATCAACTCAAATTACTGAAGACTTGAAGGACCTTTATTATCTTTTAGATATGTATACAGATACAACAGATTATTTTATAGAAAATAAGTAGTATAAGTTGAAAATATTAGAAAAATTGTCTACATAAATTTAATGTAAATAAGTAATAAAAAATCATATTAGAAATAGAATATTTATTAAGGAAGATGATAAATACCAAAAATAATAATATTGGTTAAGTTAAAAAGACATTTTTTGTTTGTTTTGTAATTTTAAATTCATTAATAGAAATATATTAATGCTTAGAAAGGGATAAAGATTTACTTAAATTTGGGAAATATGGCAACGCTATTAAAAATACAAAATTTTTATTAATTATTTTTATAAAAATATTTTGTGTATAGATATTATTAAAAGTATACAGAAATATTCATAATTTTCTAAGTAATTATACACGCAAAACTAAAGGCAAAAGTTGCAAGTTTGTAAAAATATAGCCATATATACAATAAATTGGAAATATAAAAGTTTAAACGCGCATATTTCTGAAAAGGATAAGCTTAATTTGGAATACATATTTTTAAAATTTCTTTCGGTATTTAGAAATAAACCAAACAAAAGGCCCAATTTGGGGTTTTTGGGGAAAATACAAATTTTTTAATTGTAATAACATATTTGTTTATAAAGATATCTTAATGAAATTTGCTAGAAATGTGGAGCTTATTAATGTAAATAAAAGCGCGTTAACCAAATTTCAATCAGGGGTAGGGTTTTCCTGAATTCCTAAAAAAACTAATAAAAATTTCCAAAAGGGGGATTTTTTACATTTATGGCTATAGAATCCACATTTTTCCGATGGCCCGTAGATTTTGATTTCAAACCTTTAACAACATATCGAGGATTTTTAAGATATATTCCGCTTGTAGATTCGTGCTTTGTGACTTGATAAAAAATGGTCTAAAATCAAAACTTTCATATAAAATGGGTCGAATTCGGGAGGGTGTGTACCATGACCAATTGAGTTATTGGACTTGTTTTTTATATTGGAGTCATCCCTGTGACGCTGTCTTTCAGAACAGTGTAAAATTATTATATGTTGTTAAAGAAAATTTTGTTTTAGATAGAAGAGAGTGTAGATACTAAAAAAACACAAAAAGTCGTCTTTTTTGGAATTTTCAAATTCAAAATCGTTTTTTTTTTTTTTTGGACTCGGTAAAGATATCGACTTCAATTTTTTTTATTCAATAGATAATTTAGTTCTTTAACTAGATAGGAAAAAAAAACTAATAAAATCGGTCGGAAATACTAGGATATATATAAAAAAAACTGGACCAAGAACATACAAAATTATGGTGCTTAAAAATTCAAACGCAAATAACTTGAAAACTATAAGAGATAAATAGGACATGTAAGCATGTTTTTTATAGGTCTTATCAGGGCCTACAACAATATTTACAAATATTTTTACTATTTCACTAGTCTTATATCTGGTCTCTAGTCATTTCGCTTGTTACGTATTTGATTTAGTATCTGTTAGCCTCTAGTCAAATCTTTATTTTAGTCTTAAGTGTAGTCAATAGCTTAGCCTCTAAACTATTTTCTATTATCTAACAATTTGCATAGTACATATCTTAAATCTAATATAATATAATATAATAGTCTCTGGTACAGCATCTATTCTTGGTTCTGGATTAATTTATAATCCTATAAGCTATTCTCAAATCTAGTGTAGTAGGAATCTTATCTCTAGTCTAGTTCCTTGTATAGCCTCAGGTTTCGCATTAGTCTTGGCTCTAGATTAATTTTTACTCTATTCTCCATTCTAATATCTAGTTTCTAGCTAATTCTTAATCAAGTGTTTCCTATAATAGTCGCTGCTATAGAATTTGTTCAAATATATTGTCTAACTTATGATCAAACATTTAGTCTAATTATTATCTGGACTAGTCCTTTGTAAATTTACAATTTACTTAAGTAATATATCTAATATGTTAGTTAAGCTTTTATTCTATTCTTTCTAATTGTCTATTCTATTATCTCCAATTTATTTTCTAGCCTAGTTCCCAGT
This sequence comes from Protocalliphora azurea, assembly GCA_932274085.1. Lineage (NCBI taxonomy): Eukaryota > Metazoa > Arthropoda > Insecta > Diptera > Calliphoridae > Protocalliphora > Protocalliphora azurea. Next base: position 20,084,594 of record OW026519.1, on the reverse strand, counting down.
CTATTCTTTAGTAAGATCTTTGATCTAGTCTGCTACTAGTCTAGTCACTAATCTAATATGTCGTCTAGTCTCCAGTTCAATGTAAAACTACTAAAAAATATTTTTTTATATCTATTTTATTTATGTTGTATTGTTAATAAATTATATAGCGCGACATAAATAAGTTTTATATTGACTGACACTAATATTTTTAAAATTTAATACTATATTCGTTTATTACTCATATATAGAGTCTGCAGAATATTTTCAGTTTTTGTGCAAAAATATTCAAGCGAAACAGGTAAAAACTCATTATGATATTTCAAAAATATATGTACATACCAATATACATATACATGTGTATATTTATAAACACAATATGTGTGACGTATATAAATTCCAGTAATATACAAATATTTCTATATGTATACGAAATCAAAATAAAATCATATTAAAACATTTAAATAGAGTAAAAAAAGGGAATAGAAAGGGCACATGACATGTACGTGTATTGACAGTATAAAAATTTTGCAACAATTTATAACAATATCTAGAAGAAAAACAAATATACTAATGACAAATATAAGGCATTAATTCACACACATGCCACCTGGCTTACAAATACATGGAACATTTTATTAAATCCTAACAAAAGTCATTTGCAATTCCCTATTATGTTTTATGAACAAAATGTTAAATGTATAAATTAAACCATTACTTACAAGGGAGTAGGAGAAAAGCAAAAGGCTTTAATAAAATATAGAACAACATCCTAAAGCAGTTATTAAATAGAGTTTATTTAGTTTTCAATTATAGACAAAGTTGATTTTTCGAGATTTCAAGCTACTGCTTAATGCCTTTTAAAGGATTAATTTCTCTTAAGTTACTTTTTTGTTCCTTATATTTTTATAGACTCTAGAATTGTATAACAATGAACATTTTCTCTCTCATTTACTAAAAACTTTTGTTTATTTTTTTTTTTTATCATGAAATATGTGTGACAAACCTCTCTGCTACTAAATTTATATAAAACATATATATTCATATATGTATATTCGTAGGTAACACAAACTAATTCAATAGAAAACATATGTGTATTTAAGTCACTAAATTTTTCTCGTCCTTTTTTTAGTTACTCTCTCCAGATTTTCTTCATTCTTGATGACAAAAATTTTGTAATGATAAAAGGACTCATACTAAAAATGGCAAAGAACTTAAAAAAACATAAAAACAACAATAACAATGAAATCTTGTTAAATTTTAAACAGACAAAAAAAAATGTTATAGAATTTAGTTTCGTTTCTATGTCACACATACACAGATATTTGGTAAGGGGTAATTTATGTTGTGTGGCCATACACATATAAACAACTCTAGAATAATACTACATATGCAAAAGGATATTTATATTCTTTCCGAAATATGAATTCCTGCTCGTGTTAGTTGTTTGTTTTGTTAGATTAAAAAATTATCCCTTTTTTTTGTATGTGTTTGTTTTTCTTGTTTATTTTGTTTTTCTTTAAAAAAAAGAAAAACCAACAATAAAAAATGATAAATTTAGGTAATTTTTTTTTGGGTTCTCTTAAAACTTGAGACTAAATAAACGATTAGAATTGTAAATAGAAGAGCCATAAAGCAAATGCTAAAATTTTATTTTAAGTTCCAGTGTAATTTTTTTTTCCAAAACTATTTTTTGTTATTATTATTGCTGTTACACATTTCTACATACGTTTTAATACAATGTCTTTTTGATTTGTTATCCTAAGAGCATATAATATATTATATATATATATATATATATATATATATATATATTTTTTATAATTCTGGTGCACAGTGGGAAGTTTGCTGGGACTATAGGTACAATTTCATCGCTTTAAAATTGTGATTTTTAAAGATACAGCACTGATACGCGTTGGATTTTTAGTCAATTTATATAAGCGTTATCATGAAGTTCTAAGTATACAAATTACTTTTTTTTAGTTACTCTAGTTCTCGAGATAAACAGTTATATATAAATATAATGATATTGCGCTACATATGGCAACAAATCTTAAGAACGATTTGTGTTATTTGGTTTAGTAAAATATCAAAAAATTATTAATCGAATTACCTATAAGTATATGTAAGGATTGCGCACAAAAAAGTAAGTGCATGCAATTCAGTTTATGAAAATTAAAACAATTGGTTAATATTTTTTTTTATTTTTTTGTGTTAAAGTCCATTATTTTCTAGTCTTAAATTTAAAAACAAAATTAAGTTTTGATTAGTTTTCAATAAAATTTTTAATATTTTCCGGAATACCCAAAATAAAAGATTTATTGTGTTTACGGTTACTTTTTTGTTGGAATGGATCCACTTCTTTTTGTCCTCTATTTTGTTCTTTTTTTTTTTGTTTTTAATATAACTCAATATATTACAAATAGATTGAGTTTTGGACAGTTTAGTAAATTGGCCTCCTTTGGCACATAGCATTTGTTTGAAATAATTCAGTTGTTTTTTGTTGTAACGATACTATGAGAGATCAGGCTGGAAAAATTGGAATTTCTTGTGCTTTCTAGTGATAGAAAGGAATCTTTTTCGGAAGTACTCATTTGCTTACATTTCTCTGTTAAAAGTGTCTTTTGTTATGAATGAAGTAATTTTTGTTCGCACGTGCAAATGGTTTTCAGATTAAAAGCTTATATTATAATTTCTATTCAATATCTGTGATATGGAATATTGTAAAGAGTCCGCCAGTATATACTTTTTATCACCCTTTTGTCACAAACCGGAAAAAGGTTGGTTGGAAATTATTAAAATTTCATAAATCATATTGCATTTTTGTTGCAACAATTTAAATTTTTTAAACAGAACAAATTTATTTTTCCTATGGCTCTAAAAATACAATTCTAATGAAACATAGGTTAACAAAATAGAAATTTTAGTTAGTCAAACAGATTTGACTCTTTACTCTAATGGGTCAAACTTAAAGAAGAGAGAGAGAGCCGATTTAAAATTGTTGTAATGCTTCTTAGCAATATCATTATGTTGATTACAATAAACAAATTGTTCATATTAAAGTATTTCTAGGAATAAACAAAATGTTCAATTATAGTAAGCGATTACAGATGAAAGAAATTTTACTTAATTCAGTTACTGTAATTGGAAATCATTGAAAATGAATAATCTCGAATATATTAAAGTTATTTAAGACGGTCAAGATTTTCGGAATTGATTTATAATATCTTCGTATTGGATTTTTAAAGGTATGTTTACGGCTTCGTATTTGGCAAAAATTCTCTTGAGTACACACATTTATATATACGGAATTCACAAATACAAATTTTACTTTTTTTTTAGAAAAAATTAATATCAAATACAAATAAACGGGGATCATTTAGTCACAGAAAGGATCAACAATATAACAATACTGAACCAAATCTCGGTTGAATTGAATAGCTATTGGAGAATTATTTGGAGAAGATTCTTGAAAGTAACTATATAGATTTGGTGAAACTGCGATATGGTGCTGGGTTAAAGATATATAAAGGATTTTAATATAGTACATTATTTCTAATTACTGGATTCTATTAAAAAAAAAAAAACGATGACTATAAATTGTAATACGTATCAATATAATACGTATATTTGTGTCTCATTTACTATTACTCTATGATTCGTTTGCAACTGTCAATTTCTTAGGATTTCAATGTTTAACTTTGTCGATTTTCAGAGTACCTTTTTTTAAACTTTTCTGATAAAAGATACTTATCTAAAAGATACTTAGCACTTTTAGAAATAATTCGCATCTAGAGACACTTCTTAAAATATGTATTATTTTGTCTGCGATCCTGCAGTCTGCAAGTCAGCTTTTTCTTCGGTTACAATGGACGATAAAAAAAATCCTAAAAACGAATCTTCTTTATGTTAATTTCAATATGGTCCGGATTTTTTTATGGGCCAGTCTACTATTTCGGCCATAATAAGACCATTATGCGAATATATTTCACCATAACTAAACAACGATGAGTACGTTTTTTATTAATGGTACACCAAGAGATGTGGACTAAAATTGTCTTCAAGTCACTCTAACATAGTTTTTTGTGTTCAGAAAAAAAATTTTTCTTGCAATAAATTGAATTTCTTTCCTCAAAAGTTCTTTTAAAAAAAAATGAAAATTCCAAAAATGTGTCTGCTTTTTATCTTTAAGATAGAACTAGTAGTGCACTAAATCAAATACGTCATGTATCATCAAAATTAATGGACAAATCTTAATTTTATTCCCAGTTAAGTAAAAATCCATGTATACCTAAAATTAATGGAAATAAATTGGTGTGCAAAAAAAAAATTGTTTTTTCTAAGTAAGAATCAGCTTTCACTTTTTTGTATCACGTACTGATTTCTTTTTATGGACCTGACTAATAATTAATGCTGGCTTTGTTACAAATAAAATGATCTAATTTCATTTTGATTACAATTCAATATTCACGTGTCCTTAAGTTGACTGAGAAATCCTGTGGCTCAGAAAAAAACAAAAAAAATCTATGTTACTTATTTTCAGTAAAATATATTTCTATATCGCTGATTGACTTGGATAGTTAAATAATTCATTTAAAAGAAAAATATAAACAGAAACAAAATATTTGTATGTATATGCACTAAACTCAAAACAGGTATTAACATAGATCGTTAACTATTAACCATGTTTGAGAGATTTAATGGACCCATAATCAGCGTTACCGTTTGGCGATTTAAGTCTCCAATTGCCCCTTTTTCAACCACCTGACCACTTTTTTGGTTCCTTTTTTAAAATGGAACTAAATGGCTACCTTTTAAGTTAGCATATGTACTGACGAGAAATTAAGTGGTTTGAAATATCTCAACTCATTATATATTAATTCCAACGAAAAATTAATTATTTTGAGATTGTTTTAAAATATGGCGATATAAAAAGAAACCCCGAAGAATTTGTAAATGAACAACTGTTTATGAACAACTGTTTAACATATCAAATGCCGAATTTTTTTGGACCGGATTGGAAAAATTAAAAAAATAGATCTGATGAATACTAATATCATAATTTATATTTTTACTTTGACTCATAACAGTGTCTCGTCGGAACATCTTTATTCTAAATTATCACTAATAAAAAAAAATAAATTGTCCAACAGACTTAAGGTTAACACCTGAAAATTCGTACTTTCAGTGTTATATTTGTTAGACGGGGATTTGTAAGACCTTTTAACTCTGTCGATTTTCAGAGTACTTTTTTAAACTTGTGCAGAAATTTCATTAATAAAAAGATAATTTTATGTGAACTATTTTTATGAATAAATCTTTATTTTTGCAATAATAAAATTTATTGTAAATAAATTAAGTTGTTATTAATAAAAATAAATTTATTGTGTAGTTTTTCTTAAAATACAATATTTTTTTTGTTTTTGTTTTTATCAAACAAATTTGAAGGATTTTTTAGGTATTAAAGTAGTTTGCCTCTTTTTTCAAAAAATCCTCTTTTTGGCGAACATTTTTTTAAATCTCCTATTTTTGGACTCTTTTGGAAAAATAGCAATGGTAACGCTGCCCATAATTATCGGCTTGATGCTCCACTTAATATACAATGTAGCATCTCCTAACTAGATCTTGCAATATTAAAGTGGGTCCAATGGAGAAAAATACGTATATGTCACAACATCTAATAAAATCCAAATCTTTGTTCGCAGCTTCGGAAATATGACGTCTTTACCGACGCACAGTGGTCGAAATCACTGCACTAGTGTCAGTTAACTAAAATTTTTAAAGCTTTAAAGCAATAAATATTTTATTATGTACAGATTATCAATACTTCACTAAGTAAATTTACATTTTTACTTTTGTTTTGCTCGCACAGCTGAAAGCAGTCAAAAATAGCATATGTTGCAGCAAGTGCTTTGAAAGAATATTGCGCCTATTTATTCAGTGCTAGCTTTTGGCAATTTTTTAACGAAAGTGATTACCAATTTTAAAAATTATAGTACTTGTATTTTTATTTTTTTGTATTAATTTAATCTGTGACTCATGTTTATCTAGCTTATCAAAAATGTATTAGTGAAAGTAACATTTATGATAGCATATTTAAAGAGTTATACACTATAGTTTCGTGGACAGCAACTTCTAAGATTCGACTGGATTCTTATTTTGTTTATTAACTTGTATTATTGTCCATAAATGTCCAAAATGATTTGTTCGTACTTGACCGTTTATTTGTTAATACACTTTTTATACACAGTGAATGTTTCCAAACGTTCACTTTGTGTACAGGTTACCTGCCTATAATATACAAATATTTTAATGAAACTTTGCATAGTATTATGATTACATTTGACACAAACAAATTTTATACAAGCAGAAAGCAAAGTGAGAAATTTTTTCCATAATTAGCTATAGCTCCTATATAAGAACCACTTTCGGAAATTACTCTCAAGTTCATATATGATAGTATCAACATAACGTTATAATACATATATATTATAAAGTGTGTGAAATACGGGCGTGGCACCCAAAACATCAGGCATATCTTATAATAGATCCAACTATGTTCACTATATACGGCTAAAATTTAATTTTATAAGATAACATTATCACAAATATAGCAATAATGGGCGTAATGGGAACGTGGTTAACACTAAAGGAACTGTTTTAATTATAGATTACATTTTGTGTTATATGTGAGTCGAATTTTATGTAAGAAACTGTTTTAGAAAATTGGACGTAAAATTTGGGAGTGTCATTCGATCAAGATCTAAAAAAGTTCAAATTGTGCGAAAGTTAGTTTTTTAAGCAATTCATTTTTTTTATTTTTTTATTTTCCAGTTACGAATTTAATGCCGCTGAAATGGGTATTTCGACCACTGTGCGAAGCCCTAATGTATCGTTGTATCTAGAATTATAAGGAAATCTGATTTATCTATATTTCAGTTCCTCAATTGAATGATGGACATAAACCTTCGATTGCTTTGTATTTATAAAACCCCACTTTTCAAATTCATCACATGGAAATATTTTAAATAAGGTCTGGAATAAATGATTTGTTCCTATAAAGAGAATCAGGAAGTCCCGAACTAAAGTCAAATGAATATATATAGCCAATGTGGGTGTTATTCAATGAAAATTTCTTAATTTCTTTCACTCTACTTTTCACTCAATCACAATGTCAAAAACTACAAAACTTAGTTTATATTTTGCATTTTATTTAAAAAAAAGTAATTTTCTTATGATGGAGTTATTAAGCATAGTTATTTGGAAAGATATTTACGTATCATTGTTAAAGTTATGGGCAATCAATTAGACTCGTTAGATTCCGTTTTGATGGGACCACACTACTTGCCAGGTGAATGAGTTGGATTGAGTCTGTAATGAGATAGAAGTGTAGAGAAGAAAAATGAGAATATAAATTAATTAGATCCAGCCTGTAGCATTGAGATATTTAATAATGTCACTGAGTCTAGTGTCAGATATCTTACAGAGGTTGTCTAGTTGGTACCTTTCTAGAAATTTATGTCTGATTGCGATCAAGGCTGGGCATTCGCATAGAAGATGATATACTGTCTCCTCCTTCTCGCGATTGCCACAACAACGACAGTATTCATTGTAAGGGAGACCAAGTCTGCTTGCATGCTTCCCGATCATCTAGTGACCTGTAAACAATGCTATTAACCTAGAGATATCTTTGCGTTTGTAGCCAATGAGTGGCATTAAGCGTTTTTCGTTGTAGGTAGGCCACGTTTCCTTCGCGACTCTACATTTGTCCAGATTTCGCTATCTATTTTTCGCCTTTTCTAGATAGTATTTTTGGATACTTCTTTTGACTGATCCTAACGGGATTGCGACAGAAACCGATAAGGAGGCATTCATCTCAGAGCCTGCTTGGGCCAATTCGTCTGCCTGTTCATTACCATAATAATCCCTATGCGCAGGAACCCAGACTTACACTGTCTGACTAGAATAGCGGTAGTTTTAAGTGATTCGAGCGATAGAATTGCCGCTTGACTGTCGACAAATAAACCAATATTCTCTTGAATATTTCTATAGCCAATTAGTTTACATGCTTCTCTGACCGCTAGTATTTACGCTTGGAATACGCTCGCCTATCAGATAGTCTATATGAGTGTCTAATTCTAAGATCGTTAGAGAAGACACCAGAGCCGACACCGCAGTTAATCTTTGAGCCGTCATATTTCTACGTAATTTTTACAGTATGAAAATAAAATAAAAATACGGATTTTATGCGCTATAGAAAATAAAATGGAAGTATTAAATATGTATTTAAAGTTAAGAAAAAAATATTAGCCTATTTGTTTATTTTCAAGGAGACTTATATAGAATTTTACGAAAATATTAAAAATTGCAGTAGGGGTTTTAAGAATATGTACCTAAATAATAATAAAAATAAAAAAACAAAAAAATTTTGCCGTCAGTGAGATTTGAACTTCGGCACAAATTAACTATTCGTTTTTAATGAATAATATTTTACTCAGTACACCATCTGGCACTTAATTATATAAGTGGAAAAAAAACTTTTTTAGTATAAAATACTTTTTTAGACATTTTGTTAAAAAAAATACTAACAGCATCAGAATGAGGTTAAACAATCCACTTTCTGGTTGCTAATTCAACGCTCTAGCTAACTGATCCACGTGATTGCAATATTACTGTGCTATTATATTATTGAGTACTTATTTATGTAATGTAGAATAGGCAAATACAATTTTAATACGTAGTTGACATTACCGAGAACCAAAAAGTTTTTAATTTGTTGGCTTAAAGTGTGTAAAGTGTGATGAGTTGCTTAAAGAAATGAAAAATTAAATACATGATGCAGTATCAAAATAGAAAACATCATGTATATGCAAATGATTCTCCCGCATCAATTTACAGCATGGATTGGAGTAGCTTTACCATTTTTGGTCACTTCGGAAATTAAAAAAATAACATGAAGGAGATTTGTCAGGATTTAAAAGTACTTCAATTTAAGACAACATATTTAAGTCCTTAGTACAAAAAAAAGTTTAGAAATATCGTTTTTAGTTATGAGAGGAGAGCACTTTAAACAATGCTTATATCCTAAATACAGATATACTAAAGCCTTTTATACGAGTTGACCCTATTTCCGGGAAACTCTTCTTATGGGGATCAGTGAAATAATGGCTTGATTGTAACCAATTCTAATATAATATATTATTGGTCCAAGAAAAGATCACATACGAAATTTCTTTAAGTTTTCTCTAAAATGGCGACCTACAAATTAGATAAAATGTTGAAATGCACGGATAGCCGGACAGAGAGCAATTTGACTAAACAAATTTTTTCTTAAATTCCAAAATTATTATTTTTTAATATGTAAAAAAGCTAGTTATTACAACCAAATTATAATTAAATCCCTATACCATTTTCCTGAATTAAGCTCTATTTTTGGCATTATTTGGAAAAATAATTTCATAAAAATATATACATTTCTGAAAACTAATAAAATTTCTTTTTTTAAATCTCATATTTTAAAAGGAGATTTTTTTTATTATTTCTTGTGAAAACTTAAGCATGCCACTTTAGTTACAAACTATTTGCTTTGCTTTTTTGATTAATTTGAAATTGATCTTGAAATTTTATCATCATTAAAATTTAACTTACAGATAAATATTAAAATTCACAAACTTTAATAGACTTTTTAAGAAAATTATTACATAGATTATTTTTACTATGACCAGTTATTTAAAATTTAATAAACAATAAAGAACACAACCACTTTTTACTTACAATTTGTATAATCAAATATTTTGTAAATATCTAATAAGAAATTTTTCATAAAAATATTTAGTAGATTAAACACAAGTTTACAAAATATAATTTCATTATTAAATTTATTGAATTTTAAAATTTTTAAATTCCAAAAAATTGTATATGTTTATGATTTTATTTTGTTATAAAAAACCAATTGAACATACATAAATATGCAAAATAAACATGTATGATTTTTAAAATTTTTATAATTTGTTTTTATTTTATATTATAATATAGTATGTTATGTATTAAATTAGAAACAATAGCGAACAGAAATACTTTTTGCCTAAAATTTTTAAAATCAAATTCTTTAAAAAAAGTTAAAAATGCTTTAAACTAGTTCTAAATATATATATTTTAACTCATGGTTATCATGTTTATTGTTTGGTACGCTAATTTCAATTGAATTTCTTTAAATATGAAATAATATCAGAAAATTATTTGCACTCAAATATACCTCTGTCATTTACTATCATTTTGCAATTATGCGTATGAGTAATATGCGTTATTTATTGCACGTATAATCTAGTATTCTCAACTAATATTTTATTTGTTTAAAAACAAGGATATATCCATAATTTTAAAATTATTTCCCTACTTGAACAAAATTTTATATTAAATTTTGCCAATAAGAAAGAACGAATCACGAATCGTTGCCCTTACCGTCAAAAACCGGGACAGCAGGTAGTGGACTATAATTTAATAATAAAAGTATATATATTTTCTAAAAGAATGCCATGTACTGCAGAAATACTGGTTTTAAACGAATCTTTTGAACGTTTATATAAATCCTTTTTGCTATTTCAGGTATCAGGAATTTTATAACTGACGATTCGAATTAGAATACCCCTTCTGAGCTGAATAAAGGAAGAATGTTTAAACAAATTTTTCAAAGTTCTTCTTCAATTCACTGCCACAAGTAATAATAAAGTAATAATAACTTGTTGCGGAAAAAAATATTTAAAAATTTTTTTCCCAAGGGATTTTAATAGCCGAAAGAATTTTTTAATGTATTCTGACGATTTTCTTTGAAATTTAATTTTAATTGGCAATAACAAATGTTTATTTTATTTTTTTATTTAAACCACTGTATGCCTTTATTTTCATTTTTCCAGTTGTCTTTTTTCCTCTCGTTACATTTTCCTCACTTTAATTCAACTTAAGGTTATGTTTTTCAATTTTAATTTGCCACACGCAACATTACAAGTATATTCAGCAAAAGTTTTACAAACTTTTTGATAAATTTCTATGTTTTTGCGGTATGTTTTTTTTCATACCGCTCCCCATTTACCGCTACAGTTTATTTAAACTTACTATAATTTAAAAAGTTTATTGTTGATGATTGCTAAAAAAGTAAATAAAATATTAAAATACTGTATCCTTCGAAATTGTTGTATTGAAGATACCTGGAATTTCTATGCAGGTAACTTTTTAATAAGTAAATTTTTGAAAATAAAAAATTAAATAAAAATAAATAAATACTCGTAAATACAAAAAAAACTGTGGTGCATGAGTTGAATTATTTTGACGATTCTGAGTTAAAAATATTAATTGAAAATTAATGAATTATTAAAAAAAAATAGAACTGATAAAGACGAAATTGTGAAAAAAACTGTAAAATTATCTAAAGTTGCCGTCTTTCACGGCTAATATTTTATCAGCCAAGTGAATCCTGTAGACATTTTCTTGTATGGTTATGTATTTTAAATTAAGCAGATACTGTTTTGGCTCTGCTCTAAATATTTTTTCAAAACTCAAATTTTTCTTTTTAAACGAAAATTGCTTTTTTATTTAACTTTCCATTTAACTTATTCTGTTTTTATTTCTTAATCACCTTGAACTTTTTCTGTTCGAGATTTTCACTGCATCATTAAGTAAACCACAATAAACTTATTATACCCTTCACCACAGGTGTAAAGGGTATATATAAGTTAGTCATTCCATTTGTAATTTCTAAAATTTTCGTCTGAGAGCAAAAAAGTTTATATTTTCTGGATCCCTATAAGAAATGATGTCGATATCTGTCTCTCCGTCAGTTGAAATGGCGTTTATGAATCCTCCAGTTATATATATATATATATATATATATATATATATATATAAAACTATATATATATATATATATATATATATATAAAACTATATATATATATATATATATATATATATATATAAAACTATATATATATATATATATATATATATATATATATATATATATATATATATATATTATTTCAGCTTTCTCTGAAAATGCAAATTATTTAATATTTTTAGTATTTACATAGATATAGAGTAGGTAAATATATTCGTAATTACATAATTACATCTCAACATGGTTGAAATGTGTATAAGATTCGGCACAGCCGAATATAGCACTCTAACTTGTTTTTTTTTTTTTGTTTTTTTTTTTGTTTGTTTAAAATGTGTAAATAATTTGAAACTCAAGTAGTGAAAACAAGAATTGTCATTTAGTTTAAATAAAATGAACTTGGCAGTTGATAAAAAAATAAATAAATAGCGCACTGGATAATAAAAGACACAAAGGAAGTTAGTACTAAACAATGGCCTAAGTTAACAAAAGACATGATAGGATGAAAATGTTCATGATGATGTTGATGATGATGAACATGATGAGTGAAGTAAATATAATGAGCAAATTTCAAAAAAGAAAGAAAATAAAGTATTGTTTTAAATAAAAATTAAATGGAAATGAGTTTAATTTTTATAAAAATAAATATAATTGTAAACAATTGAATAGCTGGTTAAAAAATATAACTTTTAAAAGAGTGAGGTAAATTTAATAAAGAATTAAGTAAAATGAGTAAAATATTATCAACAGAATAACGTATTTAATGTAGTGGAAATTTAGATCCCTTACTACTAGTCATACGTAAGCATTTGTTGGCATCTCATCTGATTTAGGATTTACAAATTTACCTATGTAATACCATATATAAAATGCTTCAACAAAATTACCTGTGTAAATAATTTTTCACATTAGTTAATATTATTAATTTTCCTAGAGCATATGCTAATATTAAAATTTAAATATAAAATATTTAATATTTAATGTTCATCATATGATGCCTAAAATACCTCAACTTTATGAAACTAAAACTTTATGATGTCTGTCAGTCCGTCTGCCTTTCAATTTCAGATTAATATTTAATATTTAAAACGAATTTGTATTTGACAAACTCTGTATAATGTTTTAAAATTTATAGGGACTTAAACACTTTATAAAAATGGGAAAAACAACACTATTTGATATTAGAATAATTGTTTCGCAACCTAAAAATAATAAGTTGAACAATTAACTTCAAATGAAAAAAGCTAATAGCTTGGTTCATTTGAAGCTCAGAAAAAATATGGTTTTGCATGTTTTTGTTTGCTTGATTATAACATGTATAATGAGCTATAAATGAGAGGAATATAGGATAATCTCTATAGTAAATTTTTATTCCATAGATAATTAATTATTGGTGGTGGGTATATAGGATTCGGCTAAGCCGAATATAATCTTACTTGTTAGAATTTTTCTTTTATATTTTCCTCTATTTTTATCAAATCACTGATCATTTTTGATCTAAAATTCCATGAATTTCGGAAATTTTGAAAATTTGAATATTACTCGAAAATTTTTGATTTTGAAAAATTTACTAAAAAAACACCAAATGCTAAACGAACAATAATATTTAAATTAGAAAGATAGATAACACATTCTATATAAAAATTTACTAGAAGTCTACAAAGTTATTTCTACATATTTTATTTATTAGAAAATATGATGTCCCATTTCTCTACTTTTTTATATTTTATTTTTGATTTTAATAAGAATTTTTTCTAAGGCTATTTCATAATTTCAGCTTAATTCGAAACTTTTTTTATATAATCAAAATATATCTAATATTAAATTTATTAGGCGACTAAAACTCCTTTTTTAGTTTAAATCAGTCAGGAATAAAGTTATTATTAGAGTTAAGATTTTCTTTTAATATTTTGTAAAACAGATATAAACTTGTTGTAAACATTCAAAAATATTTCAATTAATTTTATGTTCAACCATAAGATAAATAAATAAATAGTTTTTATTTTAATTTACATATAAAAATAATTTGTCTATTAATGTATAGCACTGAAATTTAGCAGAATCTTTTTTCAATTTTGCCACAATCAACAAGGTTGTAAATAAAGTACGTTTTATAGTTTTAAAGAGTATGTTTTACTTTTAGTTTCGCTTTTTTTCTACACATATTTAGGTCATGTATTAAATGTATCAATCAATAGCTAGACAAAATATGTAGATAAAATTAAAGTATTTTTTTTTTTTTTTTTTGTTTGTAAAAAGACAAACAAAAAGTTTTTTTTAATTTAAAAATTCATATAAATCATTTTATGGGATTGAAAAAATGAAACTCACTTCGTAGCATTATAAGTACGCGACTACTAACACATGTATAAAATATTTCATGTGGTAAAATATATATTTTTTATATTAAACAGAGCGAGAATAGTGGGAAAAAACAAACTTTATTTAATATTAGCTTAAAAACCACAGCATGACACAAATGTCGCAAAACATAATAAAGTGACACATCTGTACAAATGTGCATATACACAAAAAAAAAAGATTGGTTTGAAAACGTTTTCTATTACTAAAACTCAGCCGAGTTAATTTTAATGTATAATAAATATAATAATATTGTGATTTCAATAGATTTTCTTCAATAATATGAGTAAAAAATAGCTATGATGGTAATATGATTCTTGTAATTATAAACTAATTTGCATTAATTACGGTTTCTTGCATTTACTTTAACAAATATTTTTTAAGAATTAACAGCTGAATTTTAATATTTTTGCTGATCCCCAATTCCTTACTCACATTTTTGGTATTTATCAATGCATTTGCCGTTTGCCCGATATTACAGCCTTCAAAATGAAATTTATGATTAGCCCATCCATATATTCCTTGTGATAAAACGGTCTCAATATTGAAGATATATCATAGAATAGTTTGACTTACAACTACATTCTGATTCGATTTAGCGATATCCGTCCGTTCGGTTACAGCTGTTCATGTAAACCTTTTGCGCAAAGTACAGGTTGTAATTTTCGGGATAATTCAATTTAACACATACTGCTTTTTTATTCTGGTTTATAATTGACCACAGACCTTCATAGAAAGTTTCCGACTTCAAAAATCATTTAGACGCTTATATATAATAGTATATATAGTTCATAAAGTCGGACTTGACCGACTATAACTTTTTTACTTACTTAATTACTCTTTATTTCCTCAATTTCAGTTATCCACTTTAGATCTCGTTAAGATGAAAACATACACCAGTCTTTGTGGAAAGTTTATTTATCATTGTGTGCCCTTTTCAGTATAGAGTGCATAATTTTCGACCAGGAAAGAAACCACACTTGTGGCGAATATTGAATATGCAGTTTAAACCTATTTAATGTGCAAAAATACCTTTATTTTGTTTTCTAAATTATAATAAAAGGTATCCAAATGAAAATAATATAATAATAATAATAATAATAATAATAAGTATATCTAGAGTAGTAAATTACTTTTTTTTAACAGTTGTTCATAGTCAAAAAATTCCATTATCCGAATCGAATTATGTGATAGTACTCACAATCGATCAAATTCGATTGGCAATAAATTTGGTTGTCATAAAGAATCTCTTTTCTCTGTGTAGTAAACATAAGCACATATACATATAAATATGGTTATATATATTATGAATTAATATGTGTATATGTTAATACATACAATACTGTGCAGAACAAAATTAACAAAATTAGGATAATCGTAAAAATTGTTTAATTTTTTTTTTACAATATTTAGTTTACAACAAAAATAGTTTTAAATTGTATACATATGGATTAAAAGGTATACAAATTTTAAAGAGAATAAAAATACTACAATATGCACAATAGCAAAATATTAATATTTTGTTTAGTTTTGTTTTATATTTTATATTTTCTATAAAACTTAACAGCATTGATGAGTTTAAATTTTTAGTTGATGTCACTAGAAAAGTCTTCATTTAAATTTTTTACCTCGGACAACATAGAAAATTTTTCACAGGATTTTGTGCCTGTGAATTAGATAACTTGTTTGAAAAATTGTAAGCAATTATATTTAATGTAATACCATAAAAGTTTTAGAATATATTTATTATTCTAGTCTTGCTAAAACATCGAATTAAACAAGACGCTCCTCTATGTATGCGGAAACTTTTGTGCTACTTTGAAACCTATAAACTTAAAAGGATCAAAATATTCTTCGATTTTTTTAGAAAAGCACATAGTTTTTTGTACAAATTTCATCTTGCCTTAGCCGAAAATAATTTTTGAAATTACACGGTTTAATATATATATTTTGACGGTGCACCGCTATGCCGAACGTTACGTATCAGGTCAGAGTGTATATAATTAAATGTTGTTTTAAATTAAATAAAGTACTTTTTTTATTATGATAAATTTTGTAGAGTATAGACGAAAACTTAACTAACGAATTTAAAAATGTTTGTACTTTTTTAATATTTATATATTTTGTTACTTTTGTTGTGCACACTTTTAAATATAGATTAGATAATTTTTTCTTATTTTTCAAAAATAAAGTTCTAAAATATAAATATTTGTTAAAACTTAAATACGCTAACTATTTTATAAAATTAGTTTTGTGGCAAATTTAATACTTTGAAAAATAAATCTGCTTTTAGGTTAACCCATATTTCGTTGCTTATGCTCTGCACAGCACTGTATATATGAGTGTAGGTATACATAAATATATGAGTATTGACTTAAACTAAATTTATGCATCGTATTAACCAAAAAAAAATATATATAAAATTAAAAAAATTGGAACTTTCTGAAACAATTTCTTTTATTTTTGTATAACGAAAATAAACCAAACACAAATACACTTTTACATTTACTGCAAGAAAAATTGTTATAATAATAAAAAGCATATGAAAAATTTTGAAATAAAGAATAAAACTTCTATAAACATTTATAAAAACATAACCACATACATAAATGTACATTTATAAAACAAACGTAGAAAAAGCTTTTTTTAATAAAAGAAAACAAAGAAAAGCAAAATAAAACAAAAGTGAAATATTATATAAAACATTTTTACCAACATATTTTTTATAGGACACTTGGGACTTGCTTTAGTTACTTGCTTGGGTTATATCAAATACCAAAATATCCAACTGTATCTTGTTGCAATAACAACAGAAAACTGTAACAATATATATGTGTATGTTTGTACATTAAATAAAACACATGTGATAAATTATGTGCACACATACACTAATGCAAACAGTCTTTTATGCGAGCATTATAACTGTAATATATTCGCCGAAAACTATGTAGCACGAATCATTTGTCTGTATAAGGGGTGATTTGCTTGAAGGTTTAAAAATAATGAAATTTTTTGTCATAATATGTGTGACTGATCTTATAAACTAGCCGTTGTAAATTAGTTAATTCTGAAATATTTGGCTTATTATTATATTGTTTTTTTTTCTTTTTATAAGGCGTAAAAGAAAATAATTTCTTATGTCGTTTTTTTTTTTTTTTTTTGTTTTTGTAACAGCGGGAAGCAATAAGCACTTCGCATGAAAAAATCTGTGAAGACTTTAAGGCTTGTAACTTTATATAGTACAATTAACTTTCCTACATTTGCCATTATTCTCAGCAACTATGTGCTAAATTTTGTTATAATAGCATAATTGGTTTTTCTAAAATTTAATATTTAACAAAATTCAAGAAAACATAATTCAAATCTATAGTCAAAACACATTTCGACCATATAATACAATTGCTAGAAGTATAGGCGATTTGGGAAATCCAGTTTTTTAAGTCGTAAAAAGTACAAAGTGTTCATGATTACCAAAAAAAAAAATTAAAAATAAAAAATAATAAATAAATAACTAAAAACAAAAATTAACTTCAATACGAAATTGTTTATATTAATTAAAGTTTTGTTTGAAGTAATTACATTTTTTTTATCAAATAAATTACAATCCTGATTGCATGTTTGCCTAAAATCAATTAAGATTTTTATTAACGTAATTCTACAATTAGTTAAATCCTTCCTTTAATAAAATTATTTATTTAATTATGTAAAATATTTAAATAATACAATGCAAATAAAATTAGACGAAAAAAAAATATGAAAACTCCAAATTTGATTGGGAGAAACGAAAGTAGGTATATTGTTTCATCTTAGCGTTAAATATCGGTGATTTAATGCTAATCACGTATAAATTCGATTTTTTGTATGACCTCGAATTTCTCATGTAGCTCACATTTGATTATCTGTGACTTACAATAGCATATATAAGATGCCAAGATAAACTATATATTAAGTTTAATCTTACTCTATAATTTTTATTTTATTTTATTTATTTATTTATTTTTTGTTACACCCTTATTTAACTGGAAATTACAATAATATACTCATGTGTGTAGTTAATATATAATATATATTAAATGTGTACAATGTTTCTGTAAGAGTCCTTTCTAAGTAAACATCATAAAATTTTTAATTTCTGTGGGACGTTGCAATAAAGATTTTCTTATTAACCTATCTGAATGCATTTATGATCAGTAAAAACATTAAAGAATATGATGGATGTCTGAACAAAATCATATTGAACAAAGCAGTCAATATGAATTGGCCTTTAATATATAAATTATTAACTTTTTACTAATACTTTTATGGGACTTATGCACGGGATAAATTGATTTTTGGAAGGGGGCTTATATGAGAGCTATGGTGAATTATGGATCAATCTTTATGAAATTTGGCACTTCATAAAATTTGGTATATAAGACTTGCATGCGTTCAATTTCATTAAAAATTTTTAATATTTAAAGGATTTATTATCGTTATCAACTATTTCGGGAATAATGAAATAATGGACCGATCATAACCAATTTCAAAAGGCTATGTCCTTTTGCCGAAATAATTATTCGTGCCAAATTTCATCAAAATATCTTCAAAATTGTGACCTGTACTTTGTTGAAAAAGTTTACGTGGAGAGCCAGCCAGTGTTTCTGAGTCGACTGGTATACTTAACTGTGGGTCTAGGACCAATATCAGCACGAACACATAATACTCAAACCATCTATGGTGGTGTAGGACATAAAAAGTTCCATTGCAATAAAACATGTAAGAAAGCTACAGTCGGTCAAACTTGACCATATGATCCTATATTGAACCTCTGGCCAATTGTGGACCGAAAATTGTAACGCTTGCATAAATCACACTCTATATTATAACAAAACTTACAGATTTGTAATATTATCTTGATAACAACAATTATATGCACTTTAAAGTGATTGCCGGAAGTGGGCCATATATAAAAACTATGGTCAACTATGGACCAAATTTAAAGAAATTTGGCAGTGCTCAAATATAACTTATTATTATTTTTTTAATATTTATTGATACTACAATTTATATGCGACTTAAGAACGTTAAAGCAATTTTCGAAAGTGTGGTCATATTTGGAAATTATTGTTAATTATGTACCCATCTTCCTGAAATCTGGCATTTGGATTAATTATCGGGGAAATGTACTCATATTTATTCCGATATTCTTTAAAATTTTGTGTATTTAAGACTTTAGACGAAGATATTTTTATGAAGGCTAACTGAAATAATGGACCAATTATAACCGATTTCAATAATCTTCGCCCATAAACCAAAATATGTATTCAGTAAAAATTTTATTAAGACATTTTTAATTTTTCTTAATTAAGTGCTGTACTTTTTTCAATAGGTTTACATGGACAGCTAACCAGATGTATATCATTAAATCGACTCAGAAAGTGATTTCGAATCGAACTGAAAGATGAGGATGCAAAGATTTTTTGAGTTATAAACCTCAGCACAAACCCTTAATACCTCAACCTGCTGTGGAGGTGTTGAAAAAAGCCGAGATGTTATCCTGCAACCCGCCTAAAAATAAGTAAAAACAATTTCTATCAACTTTAATGTTATTCTCATCTGTTTAACATGAAAATCAAATGCTTTTGATAAATAATTTCATCGTCAGTAAAATCACTATCGACAGATTTATGTCCTGAATGTATACTGAAAAAGTTTTCAAAGCTATAATAGCTTTAAAGAAGTATACCTAAAAATTCTATTGACGCGTTCATTCGAAGTTTGATTTTATTTGGGAGAAAATATTAAACTATCCTGATATCTACTGATTTCAAGTAGGTCAAACAGTATTGTTTATTTTCTCAAAAACTCATAATTTTTGAATGTATATTAGGAATACCAAACATTTTGAAAAATTTTAGTAAAAATATTTTCAATATTTTTATTTATTTATTTTTCTTTTTTCTAACACGAATGTTGATTTGTAGTTTTATGAAGCAATTTTTATGTATGCAAAGTATGTTCGCGTTATTCATTTTTTTTATTAATCAGCCTAAAATTTGTAAATGTTTAAAGTTGAAACTTTAAAAAATCTTTAAAATAAGGGTATTTTTGGATTTCTTAGTTTCTACCAAAATGCATCAACAGCTTTCCTGTTTTTAAAACAAACTTTAGAAATAAAATACATATAAATTCCTCATATGTGCCTTTAAAGAAATTAAAAAGAGTCAAAGAATAAAATAGAGAACAAAGAAAAAAGGGTTTTTTAAATATAATTTTTTAAATATAATAATTCGAGTTGGAACCATGTGCAACCTTTAGAATGGGGGCCACCCTAATACTAACTATGTTAAACATCCCTACATTACTAAACTCCGTCTTTACATTCACACAACTAGAATTGCATTTAGTTTTTTTTTTTTTTTTTTTTGTATCTTCTATACGACCCAAACATATTAGAATGAATCATAAACTTTATGTATTAAAAAAAAAAATAAATAAAATAAATAAATAACATGAAATTTATACACTTGTACATTAGAGGGTTTCATAGGGACTTATGGTGTGGTTTGATACAAAACGTATACTATACATATGTAGTTATTTTCTATATATGCATGTACTAATTCGAGTATATGTTGAGACTTGTCATATATAATTGTAAAATTGCTACATTTGTTGATAATAATTTTTCTTAATTAAAATTAACTTTTATATTACGTTTAGTTGTTACATAAAAATAGCAAATAATAAAAATAGTGTTAACAAAAGTAATAAAAAACTATAAATAAACCCAACAGCTTAACTTTAACGTCTGATTTAGAAAGTTCGTTCAGGATCTTGAGATCATTTACACCATATAATTTAAAACTGAGTTATTAAAGAAATTAGACCTAGAGGTGAAAAAGTTTTAACTCTTTAGTGCGCGACAGCATTACCGTTTGGCGATTTTAGTCGCCAATTGCCCATTTTTCAACCACCTGTCCACTTTTTTTCCCCATTTTGTAAAATAGAACTAAATGTCAACTTTTTAAGACTATCCAATAAATGATGAGAAACTAAGTTGTTTGAAATACCTAGACCCATTATATATTAATCGCAACGAAGAAATTAATTATTTTGATGTAGGTTAGAAAAAACAAAGAGTTTATGTATGAACCGAAACTATTAAAAATTAAAACTAATGATAATTTGTACAAGTTTTCAAATCCATAAATTTGTTAGATGGGGATATGTAAGACTGGAGGCCGAATAAAAACCCTGTATAAAAGTACTGAAGTTTAATTATTAAAACGAGAATTTCATGTTTAATATTTTTATGAACAAATCTTTATTTTTGCAATAATAAAGATTATTACATATAAATTATTTTGTCATAACTGAAGTTGGTGGTGCTTCTTAGATTACAATAATTTTTGTTTTTCTCTTCATCAAATAAATAAATTTTAAGGAGTTTCTTAGGTATTGAAGCAGTTGGCCTCCTTTTTTTAAAAAATTCCATTTTCTGACTTTTTTAAACCCCTTTTTTTGGACACTTTTTAAAATTTCTTAACTGTAACACTGGTGCACGGTGATTAAGATTTGGGTTTTCCCATATCCTAATCCCGGGAAATTAGAAGAAAAAATTATAAGAAAAAAGCTCTAAGTTCTTATAAAGAATATTAAACAACATTACAAATCATAATTATTGAATAAAAAATAAAATAATATTAAAGTGTAATGTATCTTTCAAGATTTAAAAAATTTTAAATATTTCGTACAAATAAAATAAGTACCTATTATAAGGGCCTGATTCAGTATGACAATCAAGTTGTTTGAAAATAAAATTTGTATGAACACTACTCAAAAAAAATTTGAAAAAATGAGTAATTTTCATACAAATTTTATTTTCAAACAAGTTGATTGTCGTACTGAATCAGGCCATAAGTTATATTAAAAAATGTACATCTCAGATTTTTAGGTTAATTATATTTTTACGCCAAAAATTAAAAACTGGTCTAATCTATGGTACTTTCTTTAAGTTTTAATACAAATATCTTTATCTTACATTATTAACTAATTAACCAATTAATTAATTGATTAACAAATTAGTTAATTAATTCTTTCTAATTTAGAGGTGCAAAACACAAATCTGGAAAATATTTAATATCGGTTCTACTAATCGTTTTAAAATCCTCAGTTAAGACTTAAGACTTTAACAGTTATATATTTCTGTACAGTTTCATTGTATAGGACATGTGTCTCAAAAGAACTGAAGCATGTTATATTTTCAGTGAAAAAACTCTCATCTTAATATATTTTTATTTTTATAATAGTGAATATTTTCAAAGCGTAACTTATTTAATATTTATTTCCACAAACCAAAAATACAATTAAAAGATCAAAAATTTCTTCTTAAGACATTCTATGGCGAGAAATATTAATACTTTTGAAAAATAAAATATTTCGTATTTTATCAGACGATAATACAATGATTTTATTTTTAATTTAGTTTTAATTTTCCTTTCAATATTTTTTTTTTTTTTTTATTTTATTTTTTTAGAAAATTTTATACAATCATATTTTTGATAATGTAGAAAAATTTACCTTTTTGTTACATATGAAAGTTAAATGTTTTTATATAATTTAAATCATCATTTTGTTGAGCGTGTGCCAAACATTTCAAGTTCCCTATTTTGAACAAATTTTACACTTTTGCTGAGCTAAATGAAATTTTTTTCCCATGTTAAATTTTGATCTATTTTTTAATAAAACTTCACAAAATTTTAGAACATTTAATACATTTTCAATAAAATTAAACATTAAATTGTGTAACGATTTGAAAATATTTTATTTTATTATTTTATAATTGCTAAAATTTTGTCAAAATTTGTCAATTTTAAAAAAAATTGTCAATTTTGTTTTCAACACTTGAAATTTTTTTATATATTTATTCATTGCATTTTTGCGGGGGATTTCGCATTATATTAAGTATTATTATTCATATTATACATATATTATTAATAATGATAAGATAATTATAAGTTTAATAATAAAAATTGTATTGCCAATGATTATTGGGCTTAATGTAATACGAACAAATGAAATAAAATGAAATGTTCTATTCATTTGTCAATAATTTATGTAGCCTTATGGGCTAATTAAATTTTATTCAACTCAAAACTGTCAAAAATTTATTTTCCTACATACTTCGCTATAGTTTAACACACACTCTTTGTGTCGAATTATTTGACAAATCTTAATATTCAGTATTACCATATAAAAATGCCTTTAGCAAGTAGTGTGTGTACAATAATGTAAATCAAATATTTTTGCTATAGGATTTTAAGACTTCACATTAAATTAATATCAAATTTCCCGTTTTCACGGGAAAATAAAAAAATCCCGGGATTACCCGACGATATTTTCCGGCCCGGGAATTCCTGGACCCCAAACCCTAGCGGTGATGCATATGTGAATCAACATTTTTCTGTGTTATTATATTTTAATTGAATAATACTGGCATCAAATATTAACAGTTCCTAAAATATTGAAATCGGTATTCTGCTGACAGTTTATTGTTTATTTTATGAAGAAACTTTTTCTCTTTGTTTCGTATATGACTCCATGAAATAAAAATAACAGGGTAGCGCCACACTCTCATTTTGTCGCCATGATAACCATCTGACGTTTAAGACAACCCTAATTTTATTTTCTCAAAACGTGCTACCGTACAAATTTTAAAATTTTTATGTTCAGGTACATTGAAAAAATTATTAAAAATGATCAAAATTATGTGTCCGATCTTAACAAATTCTCTTAGTGACTATTTGCAATATATAAATTACACATAATAAAAAATATTCCAAAAATAGTTTTCCATTTTTATTTTTATTATTTTATTTATTTTTCTTGTTTATTTACTAATTTACTAAAGAAGAAATATCAAATGGTATATATATATATATATATTTGTATTAAAAAATTTTGAAAAGTAAAATAATTATAGTTAATATGTGTATAAATTTCGCACCGAAAAAAATTTATTTCGATCAAAAAAAAAAAAAAGAAATTGTGTATTGAGGGGTTAAGATCAGTATTACCGTTGAGAGTTTGTAAAAACTGTCTAAAAAGGGGATTTTAGGAGTAAAAAAATGTCACCAACTGTTTCGATACCTGAAAAAACTTCTTAAAATTTTTTTATTTTATAAAATCAAAAATTCTGTGTTTTAGGAAAAACTACTGAATTTAGTTTTATTAATAAAAAAATAATTTATTTATAGTAATTTTTCTTATTGCAAATATAGAGATTTATTCATAAAAAATTAACATAAAATTCCCTTTATATTAACTAAACTTTCGTACTTTTGTACGAGATCTTCATTGGGACTCTAATACTGCAAGTTCCCGTCTAAAAAATAAAGGACCGAAGGCTTGGATTCCCAAGTATTGACCTTGAGTCTGTTGGACAATTTATTTTTCATTAGTGATAATGTAGAAAAAAGACATTTCGCTTAGGCACTACTAATAGTAAAATTAAAAAAAAAAAAAATAAATTAGGATATAAGTACTCATCAAATCTATTTTTTAATTTTCCCAATCCTTTCTAAAAAGATTCGTCATTTAAATTTGTGTTCATAAATTTTGACATTAAGTTTAGTTTCTAACAGTTTCAGTTCATTTGTAAATTCTTTGAGGTGTTTTTTCACATAAGTATATTTCGAGACACTCTCAAACTAATTAATTTTTTCATTGGAAATAATATAGGATGTCTCGAAATATTTCGAACAACTTAGTTTTTCATCAGATAGCAGATAAAGTCACCATTTAGTTACATTTTAAAAAAAGGCCCAAAAAAGTGACCAGGTGGTTGGAAGAGGGGAAATTGGCGACTGAAGTTGACAAATGGTAAAGCTGATTAAAATTTTAGAATGTGCGGTACAAAACTTGCAGTTTAAGTAATACAATTCTATGAAAAAAGAGCCATTTTCTCTTATAAAGTTATGTTGAAAATATGTAATTTACTTATATGACACTGTAATGCCTAAAGCTTATAATGTCAATATTTGGTAATTAAAATGTAAATCACATTTAATTATAGCTGTTTATAGATTTGGTTAAAATAAAAATCAATTGTCTGGCCTTCATTGACCACGATTTTTCTTTAAGTTATTGTTAAAACTTGTTGCGTGTTGCACGCACATTTATTTTTCGTGAACATTGTTGTCAACATAAATCAACAATGTCTCTTTCGAAAACTATAATAAATAATGTTAAATTTCGAGTTTTATGATTCACAGTTGAGACGTCATATAAGGCTTAAACAGAAACGTACAAAAATATAAAATAAGGATTTGAAATAGAAGTATCTCTTTGATTTAAAAATTTAATAAATTTGTATTAATTTCATTTAAAAAAATAATATTGTTAATTAAAAATGATTAGGTTTGTTTCATAGGATTATTATATTTTAATCTTTCTTTCTTTATTAAATTGCGTAATTAAAATCACATCACCTGAAAATCATACACATATACAGGTGCTCAACGTAAAACTGTTACTTAAATGCAACTGCCAACGACTTTATATCTATGTATGTTAGTACCATACACACAGACAGGCAATGAACACTTAATCCAGCTTACTGGGAGTCATGTGTTTTGGTCTTCTATTTCTGTTTGCTTTTTGTCATAGAAAAAAGAAATGATAAAAAATGTTTTTATTATTTTTTATTTTTATTTATATTTTCAAACCTTTTTGGAAAAAAAAAGCAGAAGAAAGAAAATAAGTGAGAAATTTATATTCGGCTAAGTCGAATCAAATATGGCTATCATTTTTAGCTTTTGGTGCCATTCTAATTTGAAATTGAAATTTCACCTTATATTAGACGGATTATGTATATATTTGATTTCCAAGTTTATATCGTGCCTTGAACAGCAAAATATCGTTGTGTTACATGCTTTTGTTTAAGAGATATCGGCGGAAAAATATGAATCGAAGTTACGGCGGACAAAAAGTTGTTCTAGTATTTGGTCCATAACTTTTCTGTTTATTATTTAATTTAGCCCATTTTAAATATCAAATAAACTTTATATGAGGGAAATATTTGAGCCAAATTGCGTTCCTTTAGCTGAACCGCACTAAGCTTTTGTTTAAGAGATATCGGCGGAAAAGTATGAATCGAAGTTACGGCGGACAAAAAGTTGTTTTTGTATTTGGCCAATAACTTTCCTGTTTGTTATTCAATTTTGCCCATTTTCAATATCAAGTAAACTTTATATGATGGAAATATTTGAGTCAAATTTCGTTCCTTTATCTGAGCCGTCCCAAACGTTTTCCCAGTTTCAACAAACAGACAGACGGACGGACAGAGCTAGATAGTATTAGAATTTTACGAGGACCCAGATCTTGATGAATATTTCGATATGTTACAAACGGAATGACAAAATCAATGTATCCCCATTTTTTTTTTTGTATTATGGGTATAAAGATATTGAATATATATTGATGACAACTGCAAAACATTAGGAACACAACACATGACATATCGTCATGGTAATGTGTTGTGTTACAGAGTTACCTTTGCACTTTAATGTCTACCGAGCACCTCACTGTATGGTGCTGAGAATGATAAATCACTTTAAATAGTATGAATGTAGGTAAAAGGATATAGATTTTTAATAATTGCTTTAAAGTTATAAAGAAGATGAGATTATGCTTCTATAATATTTTTATTAAAAAAGAAAAAAAAACAAATATATTTTTGTAAATTTTTTAAGATTTTAATTCAAAAATAAAATAAAAAAAAAATAAATACTTACACAGCCCTGCTATATATAAATGTTCGTCATTGCAGCAGAACTGTAAACTTAAATTGAATATGTATATGGACAAATATTAAATTTGCATTTACTCAGTAGTTTATATAATTTGGATTAGAACTGGGGTTATCAATAATTCGACTTTGTAGTTGATTGAATAAGATTTAGTATATTTTCAATTATTCATGCAAATGAATAAAATTTGAATTTTCTTGGATTAATCGAACGAAAAAAGAATAAAACATATTGTTGGAATAAATATTTACAACTTAAAAAAATGTAGAAGCTAGTATTTTTCAAATTCATATTTGGTTTTACTAACATAAAATAAAACTAAAAATAATAATTCATTAACATAGAACAAAGAAATATGCAAAAATTGAGACCATATTCAAAGTATATACAAATTATATAAATAAATTAAAATTTTTTAAAATAATCATTCATAAAGAATATAATTAAGCTTTTTGGCTCTAAAACGATCATTGTTTTTCTTTTTTTCAATAAAAGCAGATATATTGACAGTGGCAATACAGTAAGAATGGCATTAAAAGTAAATCTAATTTTCCCGTTCTTTTTAGATTTTTTCTAAACAAATTCAATAATAATCAATATTGCTAAAATCTATTTTTTAAATTTTTAATATTATTTATTGCTTGATTGAGTTCAGTTAACAAACCATCGCCATTTATTTAAAAACCTTCAGTTATTTCCACATCAGTCTTACTTGAGAATTACTTTAATTCTTTAAATAAATAATAAATAAAAAAATCTCTAAGAGAAGGAATTTGCATGTACTTTTGTTTCACTTTTTGTTGAATATTTAAAAAAAAATATTATATTATACGTCTCCTGTTTATACTAACTAAATTCATACGTATTCATATGCTCTTTCGTTTCTAAGACTAAAGTAGAGTACAAAATGCAATGAAAAAAATGCATGGAAAAAATAACCATAAATTTCTTCAATATTTATATTTTATATAAAGTTGCTGGAATATGAATTCTATTTTTTATTGTAATATTAAAAATTTAAGTATAAAGAAAGCAAAAATGTATTTAAAAATAATATTTTATATAATAAACCAGCATGCAAAACTGACGTTTTTCATTTACTAACCCCAACTTTTCTTTGAGTGTATTTTTTTCAAGTTTTCTAACACAACTACATTTTTCGGCATTTACATCCCTACTTTAATACGTTTGATTAAATTCTTTTTTCAAAATAATACTGAGACTTCAGTTTTCGTAAAATGCTTTTAACCCGAAATCTATTAACACGTGATTTTTTCAATTATATATTCTACTGAAATTTTCAATAATTTTTGCAGGGTTTTCCAACTAAACAAAACTTTTTGCACTTATAATTTCAAAAGGGAATTTGTGTGCAATAAAATAATTTAAGAAAAAATCGCTTTGAAAAATTATTAGATTATTCGATTAATCGTTAAACATTGATTAGATAATTTCTTATTTTAAATTGAAACATTTTGTTCATTCGATAATAAAAAATATGTTCTCCGAATAATCGAATAATTTCTGTTCGAATAGCAACTCTAACTAGAATATAACTTTAATGAATATTAACATTTCAACACCATTTCAAACTAGATGTTTTGACCTTAAACGAAGGTTCACAATACTTACGAGTTTTTAAGTTTATACAAATTAAGGTAAGACAAACAAAACTTTAATCATTTTTTTTAGGATTTTGTTTATTTTCTTTCACTTTGTTGTTTTTGACTTTAGCTTCATAAAAACATAACGAATAAATTAATGTTATATATTAGAGTTATGTTCTTTATTCGCAATTTGTTCACATTTTGATGGTGGTAGAATAAATGAAAATAAATGATAGAAAACTTCATAAATTCCAAAATAAAGCATTACCCAGCAAAAACTTTGCTTTCTTGGAAAGCTAGTAGGTATAATTAGAAAAAAAATAAACTACTTATTTTCACCCTGAATAACTAATTATTTTTGTTCAAGTTATCTCGTACAATTATTTTTAGACTCTAAAACTGCTCGAAAATATGTATCTAAAAGAAAATAAAGGAAAAACTAAAAAAACAAAAATTTTTGCATTAAGTAAGATTTGAACTTGGCCACAAAATAACCATTCGTTTTTAATGACCAATGTCTTGCTCAGTACACTCAATTTTCTAAGTGACAAATTTTTTTTTAGTATAAAATACATAACAGCATCAGAATGGGCTTGAACCAATAATCTTCTGGTTGTTAATCCAGCGTTCTAGCCAAGTTATCCACCTGACTGCAGTATTACTGTGTTATTATACTATTTTATACTTATTTATTTAATATAGAGTAGGCAAATAATAATTATGTCTCATTACCAAGAAACTACTATAATAAGTAGTTGCCATTACCGAAAACCAAAAAGTTTTTGCTGGGTATTTCAAAATATTTTCCACAACTTTCGCTGTAAGTATAAAATGCCAGATTTCAAGCAAATAATTAAAAATTTGTTGAAAAATAACTGCAATATTCGAAAATGTCTCCAAAATACATTTATTTCTTTCCATCCCGATTGCACAGTATGGCAGAATCAAAAATTTTTATAAATAAATGTTAAAATTCTAATCGATTGGTTGAATTTACATCAGAGGCCACCATAGCCATCATAGCCGCACTCTTGAGGGGTCTGTGGAGCCTTCCTTCCAAATTTAGAAATTTCTCTGCTACGCCTATAGAAAATTTTACGTAAGTTTAACCAGCTGATTAGAAGTAAAATATTTATTTCCAAAAATTTTCGGTTCTGTCCCACTGTTGATTGAGAGATTGAGACTTTTTGACGTCGCCATATGTATTGTTATGTGTTAAAAATGTTCTCAAATTGTTTGTTTCACATCCGTTTACCTCTAATATAACATACAGTTGCAGACAATATAATAACGTCACTTATATACTTATAACTAACTCTAAAGTTTTCTATTTACACATCACCGTAGGTGGGGAGGGTATTTTACGTTTGTGCTATTGTATTGATCTAAGTATTGATCTAAAACTCACCCTAATTTACACCAATCGACTTAGAATTACTTTCAGAGTCGATTTAACGATGCCTATCCTTCTATTCGTCTGTCCGTCCATTAAAAGTTTTAATCAAACTACAGGTCGCAACATTAAAAGTAATTCAATGAAATTTGGTACAGAGGTTTTCTATGGCTAAAGAATAAATCCTACTGAAAATAGTTATCAGTGCTCCATTATTTCACCTAGCCCCAAAATAAATTTCTCCCGGAATAGGAGTTTAAATATCATAGATCGCTTATTTATAGTATTATTTCGTTAAATTTTACACATATAAGTTTTATTAAGCATAAATCTATGTGCTGCCATATAAACGCCTCTTAAGAAGATCACCTTAATGAGCATAAATCCCATACATAAGTTAATATCTAGTTAATATTTGACACAAATTAGTGTTATATAAATAGAAATCGCAGTATTAAATTCTCAGCCTTATGGACTGATCCTTTTAAAATTTAATAT
The DNA here is from genome assembly GCA_932274085.1 of Protocalliphora azurea. Classification (NCBI taxonomy): domain Eukaryota; kingdom Metazoa; phylum Arthropoda; class Insecta; order Diptera; family Calliphoridae; genus Protocalliphora; species Protocalliphora azurea. The sequence continues at coordinate 20,054,075 of OW026519.1, read as the reverse complement.
AAGGTCCTATAATGTTCACTTCCTGGAATCACTCTAAAGTGCGTAAATAAAATAATGTAATACATTCGTACATATATTTCATAGAAATATATACATTAGCTTAATACAACTATCGGATCTCATGTAAGCCCCTAACCGAATTTTGATGCACATACACATATGATCAGGCTTGAGCTATCATATACTTCTTACTAGTTTTTTTATTTAACTATTTATTTATTGCAGTTAAACAAAATTATTTGAAATGGGATAAAAAATGAGTTCGCAATAAAGTGAACCAGAGTTTTGTGAAATTGTGAAATAAAAATTTTGAGAACGTTCCCTTATTTATTTTTATGTACACATACTGCATTTCAATTTCGTCCCATCCTCCAACAACTCACTCTACATCCTTTAAATGTGGATTTAATACTCTAAAATAGTTTTCAATCTGTATCTTATTTATGACACTCTTTTATCATATTATTTAGGTGCTACAACGGTACCATTTTCATTTGGAAAATATCAAATGCTTAAATAAATTTGTATCAAAGATTGAGGTGAATGTTAAGCACATATAAATGTATAATTTCGTAAATGCGTTAGTAAAAGAGAAGGGAAAATGTAATCAAAGCTATTAAAGCTCACGTTATTAAGGATTACCTTTTCTTATGCCCAACACATGCACGAATGAATAAACATAAAAAAAAATTATAACACATGGTTATATATAAGCAAAAGTGTGTATGTATTTACTTATATTATCCTTAATAAAAAAAATAAACATCAGCTTTGTACTATTGATAATGTTGTGTAAGTTTTTATGTGTTTATTTTTTTTCCTTCGTTGTTCTCCTTTTTAATAATAAGAAATCGTCCAATAAAATATTACTTTTTAAATCCAGCAAATTTTCTCTAATAGGAAGGATTTTTATTACTTTTTATGGCAAACGTGTGGCTCTTAATAGTATTTCAAACAAAGAAAGTGTAGACATGCATAGCGTAAACTGAAAAGCAAAAAGCCTTAACAAATGTTTTATAAGTTTAACAAATAATTTTGAATAGGTTTATAAAACAAAATTTTTTAATTTAAATTTCATTATAAACTAGCTGACTCGGTCCGCATTGCTGGCCCTAAGCAAACATTAGTGTTGTATTACCACACGATTTAAATGAAGTAAATATTTTGTAAATAAACCGAAAACTCGAATTTTTTAATGCAACATTTCGAAAGTTTTAAAATTTTTATATTGGATCATTATTAACATAGGTTTTTTGTAAATATCTTCGAATTTTGAAAAACATGGCAACGGTTAAAAAAAAATTCAATAAAATAAAAAACAGTAAAACAAATAAATATATGTATATGTCATTGGTGGTGCAATATGAAAATTGGATTTTGCCACGCCCCTCCGCCCGCAGACTGAAAATCAAAAATCAGACTTCACAGTGTAACCTCCTGAATATTCTGAAGATTCCCTGAAACTTTCATCAAAATCGGCCCAGCCGTTTTGGAGTTCATACGTTACATATATACACACTTCGTGTTTTATATATATTATAAATTAGATTCTAACAATTGCAATTTTCTTTAAATATTTTTCGATTTTTTTTTATTATTAATTTTTTTTTTATTTTGGTAAATTTGTATGAAATCTTTTTTACTGTTAGGTGGCCATATCAAAAATAACTTGGCTTCCTTCAATTTATGTTAATAATAATGTCTGTTTAAGCAAAGATTACTTTTACTTTAAAGTTGTCTTCTATACGAATATATATTATTTAGCATTTTATTCAAAAAATGTCTACTATGAAAATTATATACGTTTTCATTTATAAAAAAAAAAAACAAAAAACGAAGACATTTTCTATAGAAAAATGTCAACTATTCATTGACTTATAGAACCATCATAGAAAGTTTTCATATTTTCTCCTTTAACATTTCACATGTTATTCATTTAGAAAAAAGGTAAGTTGTATATGACAAGATTAAATGCATTTTTTCTAAGTAGCTTTTTTGTGTGCATGTATATGGGACTCTTTACTAAAAGAGTTATAAAAATATATGTCTTTATACAGATTTATATGCTACAAGCTTATATATTGCATTTATATGTATATATCTTCAAATATATATTCATATAAATATATTTCTTTAACGTATGAGTTCAACTCACATATACATATAAGCGTATATTCATTCTCTATTGGAGTCATCATATGTGAATATTTATATATGAGTATTTGCCAAATTTCTTATAGCGATGAATATTCTGACATTTAGTGAAAATAACTATGTTTCGAAATAAATGACGGTTAATAATTAAAACTTATTACATAAACAATATTTTAGTCATTTAAATCCTGTAGTGCGATTTAGTAAACTTTATTGGTTCGATAATCGACAAATATGTCGATGGATTTTGTTGTTTGAAGTAACGCTGTTCAGCACGTGCATTTAAACAACAGTAGATAACTTTTGATTTCGTGTGACACGTCTGTATAAATAAATAGAATACTTAAATGGGAGTAGAAATAAAAAAGAATTTGAGAATTATTTGTAAATTATACACATGTATACTTATCGCTTTTGTATGCTAAACTTGTGTTTTAGTTAACAAAATAAGCAACATAAAAACTGTTATGGTTTAGTTGCCGATAGAAGCAAATATAACGATAACGAATATCGTTTAAAAATGCTGTACAATAGCAAAAACGGTAATTTTGTTCTTTAATTTTATAAACGATCTGATAATCGTAAAAATATGTTACCAAATCGCATTAGTGATCTAGATTTAGTACTGTAAGCATTTCTTCTTTTTAAATTTTAGTTATTTTTTCAATCAGTTCAGATTCAATTGTTTTACAAGGAGATATAAGTTATTAAAGACTTTCGTACAATTTTGTTAATTGTTTATTTGAAAGAATATTTTTCTTAATTTTAACATATATTCACCCTTCATCACCATAGGTAATTGAGATTATGCGTTTTGCTAATATTTGTAACACACAGGAAAAATCTTAGGACTCCCACCTGAAAGTACACCGTTCTGGCTGGCTGTTTATCCATATAAACCTTGTGAAAAAATGCATGTTGCATTTTAAAGACTTCTTGATGAAACTGGAAATAAATAATTATCTTGATACAAGGGCAAACCCTTGAAACCAGTTATAATAGGTCTGTTATTTTACATAATCCACATACAAGTGTCTTACCTAAATACGATCACAAATACCTTAAATATAGCTACAATTGAATGAAATTCGGCGCAAATAATTTCTATATATGTAAGTATAATAGGTCGATTATGTATGCCAACCGAGCTATAGTTGTGTTACCTACTGGCAACGCAACCTACAAGTAAATTTATATTATGAATAGCAATTCCATTTCAGTTGCCAAAATGTTTTCGAATACACCTTTTTGAAAATTCAGCAAATGCAATAAATATAAATAAACAAATAATGTAAGAAAACAACAATAATGAAAATTCATTTGCGTGTTTTTAGTTCGACGTTCACTTTAAATGGATTAATTGTATTTTTTACATATTCGTGATTATTTCACCAGGTTTGATAGTCTTCAGAATTCACTAAATACTCCGCTTTGGTATGGATTTTCCTGGATTATCATAATGGCTCCTCTCCAAGAAACAACGTCGCTTGTGATACTGAATCTGTATTTTAGACATGGAAAATCCATTTTCTTGGATTAATGTTCGTGTTGCATACAATCTTCTAGCTTTCGAATGAATCTTAGTGCTTTTAAATATTGGTATTTGATCAACTATTTACTCAAATTATTAACACGTTGAGAAAAAAAATTAATTAGTTTTCAATCTTTTTTTTATTTATTTATTTATTTTATAATTACAATACAATTACAAATTATATTCTAATTCTAACCGAGTAGAGTAATGAAGACTATTGCTCGTTGTAGTGAAACTGATCAGAGTCTCTGGTGAGAATCAAAACCACAACCCCCAGAATAATAGACTAGCTCACTATCAACTAGGCCATCGGGGCACCCTTTTTAAATTTTAAACAACTAGAAATTTGTAGTTGCCTGTGCGGCAACTGATGTTGAGAGCTATCAGTTGTCAGTTGCCATTTGTAATATAATTTCGCAACTGGCAACACAACTTCATTTCGGTTGCCATACATAATTGATCTATAAAGCTTTGTACCAAATATAATGGACATCGTTCATATCTGACATAAATAAGTTTTATATAAGTGGAAACCACACTGACGAATTGACCATATTTCCATATAAAATCCACTTCCGGGAATCACACTTAAGTATATAAAACACATATAAATAAAAAATTATGATGCATATGTACATATGTTTTGTAGAAATATGCATTACAATAACACAAGTTTAGTCCGCAGTTGGCCTCAGATCCAATACAAGACCTCCCTCCGAAGCACATAAGTACACAATGGTGTTGGTTGAGCTTGACCGACTATAAATTTCTTACTTGTTTTTAAAAAATTTATTTTTAGGCATAAGAAATAATGTTAAAAAAGATGGACTTGTATGTAAATAGCCCATATTTAGTAATATATATATATATATATATATATATATATATATATATATACAAGGACAGCTGAATAAACGATTTTGGTGGTTTAAACTCTACAAACCTGCAGATAAAATGTCATATAGAATCATAGTTAAATTTCAAAAAGAGATACCATAGACATTTACTATAGAGTAAAATGAATGAATGAATGAATGAATTAAAAAGTTCTTTTAAGAGTAAAAAGAGAATTAAATAGAAAATATTTGCTTTTTTAACCAAGAGTAGAGTAAAAGTGAAATGTTTGCTTAAATGTTTGCATAATCATATTGAAAAGCTATAAATATTAAGAAAATTAAAAACATATTTTTAATTTTCTGAAATTTCCTTGCTTTAATATAAAGTATAGCTAAATCAAGAGAATTGATATATGTATTTAGTTAATTTGATTTCATTAAATACACTAGCTATGATAAAAATAATTAAACAAGTTTTGATAAAAGTTTATTATTTTATTAAATGACATAAATGAGAATATATTTACCTAACTCACGAAATATATTATTTGAGTTATTGTGTTATTTTAAATTTCTATAGAAATTGTTTATGCTTATTATATCTTTTAAAAATTATTTTGCTTAAAAATTTGTTGATTTCTTACAAAAACTTTAGTTTTTTATTCACCATTTATTTTACAAAATTTTCCACCTAAATTCAGATTTTCACCAAAAATTTTCACAAAAAATTCAAATTTTCACAAAAAATTTAAATCTGCAGAATAAAAAAGTTATTTATTATAAATTCGATTTTCACAAAAATTCCGAAATTTAATTTTTCACTAAGAATCTTATTATTCACCAAAAAGTTAAATTCATTAAAAACTGATTATTTACAAAATTTTTTTTTACTAAATTTTTCAATAAAAATCCGATTATTAATAAACAAACCTAAATTTTCACAAAAAATCATAATTTTTAATATATCTCCGATTATTCACTAAAAATTTTATTTTTCACTAGAAATTTAGTTCTTCTGATTTTTCACTAAAAATCGAATTTTTCGAATTTTTTCACCAAAAGTTAAAAAAAATCGAATTATCAATAATATTAAAAAAAAAAAAAAAATATATATATATATATATATATATATATATTATAAATATATTAATATATATATTAAATTACGATTTGCATTTTCTGCATAAGTTATATATTGACTGAGTACCAGCCAGCCGAGTATTCAGGTAACCTGCCAGATGGACGGACAGCACTTAATGTAATCAGGAAGTAATTCTGAGTCTGTTGTTATACATTAAGGTGGGTGTTGCAATATACAAAACAGAATAAGAAGAAGAATAAGCATTTATAAAAAACAACAAATAAAATAATAAAAAATTTTACGTTTATAATATTTTAATTCATTTGAAAATTAAACACGTAGCGAATAGAATTTCGTTGTGACTACCAAATTTTTTGCACATCAAAAATACAAATCAAATTTCCAAAAGCGTCTGCTTCTAGAACTAAAAGCGGTTCACAATTTTTTCTTGAAGTCGTCTGTTGCTTAAGCCCCAGAGAATAAATATATACATAGAATAGAAATAGGGTTGAAAGAAATCATTACAAAAAATATACATGCATATGTAAGCTTAAATATATTATTTTTAACCTGATTTGAAAACAAAGTTATCTTTGGTGAATTGCTTGTAGGTCTCAAAATGTGACCTTTTTGTATGTGATTAAATTCCATGGATTTTGAAAATACAATTTTTCATATGTATAGTATATATAGCTTTTATTCCTAACAAATTTATACTTACACTTTTATAAGCCTTTTACAATATTGTTTATTTTCATTTTTATTTTACTTTTTCGCATTTAATTTTTTAGTTTCAATAATTTATTTAAATTTTTTTTAACGTCAAAAATATCTACTAATTTTTTATTGTAACAACTAAATTTTTTAATTGATATTATTGAAGTTATTTATTTTTATTACAAACGAATTTTTGAATTTATATATATATATATATATATATATATATATATATATCAATTTATACACCTGAAAAGGCAGTTGTGAAATGAATGTAAGTAAATTTTTGATTGCAACCACTAATGAAGCAATGATAAATATTGACCGAATTTATAAAACTAATAATAAATAATTCTGATTATTGCTGCACTAAAAAGAAAAAATCGTTTGATATATATATATATATATATATATATATATATATATATATATATATATGTATATATATATATATATATATATATATATATTATATTAATATTTGAATAAAAAAAAAACAACTTTTATAAACTTCTCAAAATTTATAACTTAGGAATGCAGATGTGTCATATCCAGGTTTATAAAATCTGAGAGACTCTCGAATTCAATACATTGCCCAACGTAATAATATGTATATATATATATATATATATATATATATATATATATATATATATATATATTTATATATATATGAATGAAGTTTTTGTTCATATACCATATCTTTTTAGTCACATAAGTGGCTATTTAATATTATCATCAATCCTACATGCTTATATGTACATAAATATTTTTTTAACATTATCGTACAACTACGATAATTTCAAAAATTTTGAAAATTTTTAGCACAAAAATGTTTTTCTACTGACACAATCACAATAACGTCGATTTGATATTTTATTAACGAATATTTATATATGCAAATTCTATTCGCGGTTATCATTTTTATTAATGCGCGAAAAAGTTTTGAAGGTTTAAAGTTGAAACTTAAAAAAAAAACTAGAAATTGAGTTTTTGTTTTATCAAAACCAAAATAAAGCCATTTTATAGTAGACTAAAGTCGGCAATTGCCCTTCATTGAACCACCTGGCCACTTTTTTGTCCCTTTTTTTAAAATGGAACTAAATGGCGACTTTTTAAGACTATATGTTAAATGACGAAAAACTAAGTTGTTTGCAATATCTCGACTCATTATATGTTTATTCCAACGAGAAAATTAATTATTTTGAGACTTTTTCACAATATAGTGAAGAATTTATAAATAAACTGAAACTGTTAAAAACTAAAGCTAATGATAAAGTTTATGAGCAATAATTTAAAACATCAAACAATTTAAAACATCAACTTTTTGGACTGTATTGGGTTAAATGAATGCATATATCCTAATTTGTTCTATTGTTTATTGTTTTAAAATTTTTACAAATTATGGGTATTAATGACATATTTTGGGATATTTTTCTAAAAGGAATTAACTGAATGTAGTGTTGGAAAACATATTAAATATTCCTTTTACATCCAAAATTGTTTCTATTATATCAAGATTCGAACAACAGTGCAAAACATGTAAAGATGCTTCTGGTGGTTAAGAGTATCTTTTTTTTTTGTCCTATAGTTTTATGGACAAAAAAAAAAAAAACAAAATACTTAAAATATTTTGACACCACATGAATTTTAGTATTAAAAATATAAAATGATTTCATTTGACATCAATATTGATAACATTTATATTTGGCTATAGTTGTCAGCAAGAGAAATGTGTTTGGAGATGAATGCGGCTGTAACCCTTATAAATGATTTTTCAAAATATGTTTTTAATATTATAAATTTTAGCTGTTAAGATGATTTGTAGATAATCTTCGCTGATCTAAAGTCATATCTTGTATTAACAAAATACGGAACAAAATTCGGAAAATTGATTAAAATTTAAAAAATTGCATAAAACTTATGCTTTTAACAACTTTTTTATGCATATTTGACCCCAGCTGCCACTCATTAAGAAATAATTTTCACACCATGTTTTCAACAGTTTTAATAAAATATGTTGTCAAATGCTAAATCTAACTAAGCAAAAATTACTTTTTAATTCATTTTTGTATAGCGCAACTTTTTCTTGGGTTTAAAGAAAAATATTGTCAAAATAAAAAGATTTAACACAAATTAACATAATAACAAAAACATATTTTTCATATCTATAACATAAAATTAATAAGAATATTGAATAAACTCAAATGTAAAAAAAAACTAATTGTACAAACTGTTGAGTTCAATATCTGTAGCAATCCATTTGCTTATGGCAACTTCAGAGATTTATTAGTCTTGTATTAGGAATTACACAAATAGACTTGTATATTAATAGAATTGACATTAATACCTCTTCCTTATTGCTCTTCTTATTTACTATTTTATATAAGTTTTAAATAGCCTTGAGATCATAGGACTGTATGGACTTATCCATGGTGGTTAACACTTGTTGATGTAACCAATTTTTCGTTAAATCTTAGGTTTATTTTAAACATATTTGAATATCCAAAGGGACAGTTTTTTATCTCTGGCATGTGAAAGCATTACTTCCTGCAGAAATTTTCAATACACTTTTTTATTCATTATATCATTAGTTTTACGTATCGGTCTTGGCCTTTATCTCCAAAAGTATCCAAAGCCATTACATGTCACCTGCATACTTTGTAGTAACTAACAGTTTAGAGAATGCAAATGTTGATAAGGGGGCTGACTAACTAAAATTTCTTATATTAACCTCTATTGGTCTGAAAAAAAACTCTGATCCATTGATTTCGGTTACAGTGGAGGTGGTCTCGTATAAACTCAGTCTTGCTTTTTTTATTTTTCTTGAAAATAAATCCCCTTTTGCAGGCCTGTGTTATTCCACTCCGGTCTTACCTGCTCTTTTTTTGATTTTACGTGCGGAGCAGTCTTATTATGATCAGTCTCATTATGATCGTTTCGACTTCCTCTATCAATTTATGTATAATTATTGATAGTTTGTAACGTATCTTACCGTCGATTTTGTCACATTAATATTTTTCAAAGATCTTAATGGTGCACAACACTTCGAAAATCTCTAATTTTTATTTAACTATTTTAATTTTCATCACTGAAACTTTTAAAATTAACAAAAATCCTTTAATTTATTTTTTGCAAAAATTATATAATTTTTTTCATAAAACAGTATGTCTCGAATATTTGCTCTCGAATATTTTTGCAGAATGATAATTTTTCTTTGATGTCTCGACAAAAACCGATTTTTTTCAGTTTGTTTTGTTGCACTTTTTTCTAAGAGTTGCGTCAAAACTTAATTATATATTATGTAGACAGGAACATGCAATAATACGAAGACGATCTTCTAAATATAATGAATAAAAAACTTCTGAATTTTATACCAGAATCCATTACCATTTTCTTATTTTTAAAACAAACATTAGGAATATAAGACACATAAATTAGTTTTTAAAGAGTTTCGAAATTCCTCATATAACACTGTGACAATGACAATCAGTAGTACAACTGATACTACATAAACACTAGTTAGTGTAGCTTAAGTAATATATGTATATTATCTTTGAGTTACACATGTAATCAATAAGGGTCTTCAGTTATTTAACAAAAAATATATATTTACGAAAATAAAAGAAAAAAAAAAACGCTACAAAAAGGAAACATCAAAAAAAAAACAGACATTGTTACAAATACTTGATATTGAAGGAATTACAAATGTTAACATAAAAAATGTTTCCCACACTTTAAATACATGTGCACTAGGGTGACTCCGAAATAAAAGTGGAATGAAATTTAACTTTATTCTGAGATAACTTTTCTAAAATTTTTTGAACGTGTATAATTTTGTTACATGGATCAAATGATAAACTTTTCCTTTTAGTGTTTTTTTAGAAAAAGCGAAAAAAAGGACCTCTTTGTTCTTTGATCCAGCTGACGAAGAAATAAAGGTAGTACCAATATTTTAAGAAAAGTGGTTGTTAAAATTAAATAAAAGTTTGTTTTAGTTACGATTTTCGTTACCTTATTATCCGCCATACCAATCAATGCACCCTAATATACATACTTTAAACACCGAAAAAGAAAAAGCTTAACAAACGGTGAGGCAACAAAAAACAAATACCGTTGAAGAACATTTTTATTTTTGGTGAAATGAATAAAATAAATATTCTAACAAAAATTATATCTAAATATCTTAAGCTAAGTACTTAACTGTCAGTGTTGCCAGGAGGCGAGAAAAAAAGGCTAAATTGAACTTTAAACAAGATCATAAAAGGCTAAATGACCTAAAAATAAGGCCCGAAAAAAGCTAGTATTTTTTTTTATTAAAAACTTTTTTTTTTTAAGATAAATAGAACATAGAATGGCTGGCAGAAAAATGATACTATACCCCCTACACCGTTGTGTATGTGCACCAAAATTCTGGGAGATGTCTTATATTAAGACTGTGGTCAATTGCTGACCAATAATTGTATTAAATGTTAAATGAAACATACTAACACACAATATTACTTTGATATTAATATTATTTGAATTTATACATTTTAGGGTAATTCCCGATAGTGAGCCTTATATGGAAACTATCGCAAATTAAGGTCCCATTCTCATAAAACTTGGTACTGTTATTTTAACTTATATAAAACTTATTTATGTCAAATATTAACTTAATACTAAGATTTATATGGGATTCTTGCATGTTAAAGTAATCTTCGGAAGAGGGGTTTATATGGAAGCTATGGTCAGTTATGGAGCGATCTTTATGAATTTTGGCATAAAGAATTAATATACTTATAAAACACTTCTTTGCACTGAATTTCATTAAAGTATTACTATATTTAAGGCATTTGTGATTGCAAAACCCATATGTCAGAAGAACGTTTGTATGGGGGCTAGTTGAAATAATGGACCGAACATAACTAATTTCAATAAGTTTCGTTCTTGTGCCAAAATAATTATTTGTGCCTAACTTCATCAAAATGTCTTTAAAATTACGACGTGTACCTTGTTCACAAGGTTTACATGGACAGTCAGCCAGCCAGACGGACATTGTTAAATCGACTCAGAAAATAAACCTATTACCCCAACCACTTATGGTGGTGAGGGTATAATTACCCAATGTTTTGAAGAAATTTTTCACCATTTTTTTGGTTAATAATTTCATTTTTTTAATTATATTCCTGGATAGTTTCTGTGGTTAATAAATTTATTGAAAAATAATTATAACAATTGATTTTAAGTAAGTCCATAAAATTAGTTAAATTATTTATTTATATTATTTTCTTTTTTATTTTTATTTTTTATTTATTTATTTACATTTATTTATTTTTTGTTATTTATAAGTTTCTTTGTGCGAATAAATTATTAAACGGATGATTCAGTAAATAAAATCAGATAAGAAATTCTTTTTTTCTATGTTTAAATACTAAAATGTTAACCTTTTTAAGGCAATTTTAAAAATAAAAAAGAGCAGGAAAAAAATGTAGAAGCTAAAATAAAATTTTTGAGGTTAAATAAAAAAAAAATGCCAGATTTAGCCTTAAAAGGCTAATCTGGCAACTCTGTTTACTTTTTATGTGAATGTATATTTTTTGGATATATATTGTATTTTATATTAAGGTATTTTTCTCAAAATATTTGTAACAAACCTATACCAAACCAAACCTAAAGGAAAGAAGAAAAAAAGATCTAAGAAAAGCTACCAAATTATAGCAATAAAAGAAATAAAAAATGAGTAAAAAAAGAAAAGTACTTAAAACCAATTTAACAACTAAATTGCATTTAAATTGTTAAAAGGTTCTTAACCTAATTCGTTTGCTCTCCTTTATTTTTTTTGTTTTTTCCTTAGATATTGCTATCTGATTATATATATTCCTGCAGCCTTTTTTTCAATTTACCATGGAAAGAAAATTATAAATTTGTTTCTTTATTGTTGACCAACCAGAAAGGTATAATTTAGTAATAATTCTACCATGAAATTCAATTCATTTCAAGGCTTAATTTTTTTTTTTTTTTAACTACAAAACAAAAGTATTTTCATTTAAAATTTGAGGGAGGTTTTTTTTCAAAACTAAAATGTCTTTATTTAATTTTTTCCTTCCTTTCCTTATTCATAAAATTTTCCTAAATTTAGTGGCTTTTATTTAAATCTCTACAATTAACCACTTGTTAAAAAATGCATAAATTTATTTGCTCCTTTTTCATATTTTCGTAATAAAATTTAAAGCTAATATTTTCTATACAAGTTTCTTTAAAATAAATAATATGCTATAGAAAATCACAATGCCACTTAAATATTTTTCCTAGATTTAGTACAAAAATCTTTTTTAATAGTAGCAGAAGAAGCAAGAATTTTAATTAAAGCATTAAAAGATTAAATCCATTCAACAATTTTCTGATTAGCATTAATCATTTAAGCGCCAACTTGTTTAAGTTTGTTTAGGCTTTATGTTTGAATTAGTTGCATGCAACACGCATATATAGATGTTGTCTCATATTACAACTTTGGCTAGATAATAAATATTTATGTAACCATTAAAATATTTACTTATATCAACATGATTTAAAAAGTATATCAACATGATTTCAAAAGTGTTTTTGCAAAGACTGTTAAGGCTGGAATTGTTTATATTTGGAAAAATTTAGTTGTGAAAACATCCAATGTATAAAATATCGCCTAAATTAATTTTAAACTATAATCAAAGAAAAATCTTTCATTGAAGTAGAACAACTTCTTCCAATTAAACGAATTAAATTTTTCAGAAGACTTTGTGATCTATTAACCATAATTATGTGGCTAGAAATGGAAGGATCTTTTAGTCGTGCATAAAAAAACTTTCAAACAGTCAAAAGTTTCACAAAATTTTCTACTACACGTTCTAAAGTTAAAATTTTTAGTTTAATAATTTTTTTTCCTGTGTCAAAATATTTTGAAAGCTAAGTAATTATATACTTATGTCTAAAATGATTTAACACCAAATATTTAATTCTGATAAAATTTACCATTAATGTTGAAAATCTGGATTTTATTTATTAACTGCCTGTTTTTATAACACGAGCGCAAAAACGACTAGTCTAACTTACATTTAAAACAAAAACAAAATTTCAAAATTTGTCGTTTGACGAGTCATTTTTGCGCTCGTGTTATAAAAACAGGCAGTAAGTATTTAAAAAATGAGCACAAATTAAAACTGTCTCGGTTTTCTTTGTAACAACTTCTATTCTAGATACTTATAAAAATAATACAATTTTTAGAAAATTTTTTTAACCAATTTCCATACTGAAATAAGATATTTAAGGACCGCAGAACGTTTTCGGAAATACATATATGATAAATAAGACGAAATAACAAATAAAAAAATATATTGACAATTCAGCCTGATCATATGATATCCTACATCATTGCTCTTGTATGCATCAAAGTGATTTTCAAGAATTTCGAAGAGGGTCTTATATGGGATTTGTAGACAGTTGTGGACTAATCCTTCTGAAGCTTGAAAAAAGATATGACTTATTCTTTTATAAAACTTACTTATAAATTATGATATGGTAAATGCGTTTCTTTCTGAAATTTGGCACTTAGAATTGTACTTAAAAATATACATGTTCCCGTCGATCCTTGATAAAGCCTAAGATACTCGTACCAATAAACTGGTTGAACTTATTACTGCCTTGCGTCATCGTTCAGGTTTTTCCAGAAACTAGCTACCCATTTAGATATAAATTTCTCTTTTGCAAGTATGTATGTATTGGACGGCCCCTTTTTCCATTGTATTACATCTTGCAGCCTGAGGCGTTTCCTGTATTGAAGTTCAATAGTCTTCTCACTTGCATATCCTTTTTTCTGATGTTAAAAAATTATGCTTATATTAATCATGATCACAAATATTTGATTTTAGGCCTTAAAAAAATGGTGGCACATTAAAATCTATTTATATAAATATAAAGTGACTCAAATACGTGTAGAATCAGTTCACGTTAATCATTTCGTTCAGGATGCGCGAAAATTATAGCTATTTTAAATTGAACATACACAAATATTTACAAACTTGAAGTTTATATATCAACAACTACTGAGCTATTCACTAGAAATTCATGATATTTTCAATGTTTGATGGTATTAGTGCAGCATATTTTAGGATTTACTAATAAAATATAAAAGAAAAATTCTTTTTTTTTTTAATTTTGCAAAAAAAGTGGTTTGAATCTAAGTAATTTATCCACATATTATACAAAAATGTATTATTAGAGTTTATTACAAAGAACTGCTATTAATATTGTGATCCTTTTTTACATTTTTTTGTGTAATTTTCAAAAAGTCCATAAATGTTTTTATTAAATTTATTTTTAATGCTCCTGCGACTTTATTCTGTAAAAAAGCCCACATAGTAATTCCATTAGGATCTGTAAATGTACTTTTTACTTTTTAAAATTTTGGTTCTTGTTTTACAAACTTAGGGTACAGCAATGAGATTTTAACTGTTGTAATTCTGCAAAATAACAAAGAGGGTGTAGAATTTGTCTGCAAAGTCCGAGTAGCATGTACAAAGTCAAATGAGATCAATCAGTATAAAAATGCGAACAAAGAGTGTAAAGAATGGGAAAGTAATTTTTAAGACCTATTTCCAAGTTTTGAAATTTGAGCAAAACTCGTGATTATAACATGTAACCTATGTTACTTAAATTTCATACTCTATTAGTTTTAAGTCTAGTTAGTTCAGATTTGTAACGCTTTTTTTTCTTTTTTAATAGTATTACCAAAAAAAATCTTATTAAGAATTAAATTCAGTTTTAGTCAGGTTAAAAATTTTTGATAATGGCTCATATACAATTTATTTATTTATTATTGTTATTTTGTATTTGATTGAATAATATATTAACATTTTTAAAATATTTTTTTTTTATATTTAAAACCCTATTCTAAGAGGATATTTGTCTAAGGGTTAGGAGACAAATGGACCGCTCATAATCAAATTTCATCAATTTATAATAGGTGAAAAATTTTGGGTGATTGAATATTGCCTCAATTGTTCCAATGCAAAATGAAAGAAAAGTTTTAGATTATTAAAATCTCCAACGGGTTTTGCTGCAATGTTAGTTCGAATTTCGATTTTATGAACTCCTAAACTTCGAATATTTTGGAGCACTTTTTTTTTATTATTATATTTAAAAAAAATAAAAACATTAAATTCACTAATTTTAAACGTATTTACGGATAATTATTGCTTTATGTATTGTAAAGCTTCACTAAGATATTATGTAAGATTTTTTTTTTTTTGGTATCCCACCTCTTTTACGCCCACTTTTTGTAATAAGATTGTTATTAATATATGAGTAGTCACAGTATTCAACCGATTTGAAAGGTAATATAGATATAATGTTATTAAAAATATCACGACCACTTTTTGTAAACAATTCTTTTTATCATATATAGTATTTTCGGAGAATGCTATAAACTAAAAAATAAGTAAAAAATAACTTTTTAGCCCATTTTCAGTAAAAATAAAGTTTAATACTTCCTGGATGCTACTAAGAAAATTTAGAAAATTCGATGTACACAAGTGTTTTAAGAAGTGTCAAAAAAAAGGAATTTTTCTGTTTCAATACTTAAAAACTCATTAGAAATAATTAATGTTTGTTTATTTGATTAAATAAAATTTAAGAAAATAAAACATTGCATTTTGAGAAAATAATTGTTCATAAATTTTATCACTGGCTTTAGTTTTTAACAGTTTCTGTTTATTTATAAATTTATAAAAAAGTTCTGGGGCGACTATTAGCCGCCACTTTCTTCAAATTATACATTTTATTATTCATAGAAAAGAGTTTGTGCATAAATTAAGAATTTACTTTAATTAATTTTAGTTCATAATATTTAAGAATAGTGTATTAAATATTAACACTGCTTTAATTTTTTGAAATGAATCAAAAGTCAAGAAGACTTAAAATAAATTGCTTAAATTTTCATTTATACTTTCAATTTGTAAAAAAATGTTTGAAATTTTCTTCGAACAATTTTACGTTTTTAATGATTTTTAGCTACATTATAGGAATAGAAGAGAAGCGCTTTCTATCAAAATGATGTGCTGCATAAACATTATTTTTTCCACAGATTTTCCTTAGAATTTTGCCATTTTAAGGCGTTTGTTGTTATTGTTTTCATTTATAACTAATTTCATTTACCATTTGCAATCAAATCTAATAAAACTAAAACAAAGATTTAACAAAATTTTTGCATAATTATAAAAATTTTCATTATGAATAATTTAATAACATCTATGAACAAAATTTTATTTTTTCTGAAAAAGTTTGGGGAAAATAAAAATCATGTACCATTCATAATATTTAGGAAAAAATTTTCAAATATATGAATTCTTTTTTTTCTGTGTTACTTCATATTTTTCATTAAATTTTTAAACAAAATAAATTGAATTCATATTTTAGCTTAAAAATATGAAACAAAGAAGTAGAAGTAGAGCAGTTCTCTCTTTTCGTCGCCATACTTGCCTTCTGACATTTGGGTTATTTATTATTTTGTTGTGCTACCATAACTTCTTAAAAAATCCTAGTTTTTTTTAATTTTATTTAAAAAAAAAATTATACTTTCAATCAATTGATAATTTAATTGAAATAAAAGAAAGTAGAGATACTTCATAAATGTTTATGTTCATAAAATAGTGTCTATATTTGAAAATTTTTTATCAAGACAAACGCAGCTACAGTTGCACAAAAACTACAATAAAGCTAATTTACTTATGCTTTATATATATATATATATATATATATATATATACATATATATATATATATATATATATATATATATGCTGTTTGACAGCTGCAACAACCAAAACTAATCAGCTGTTTATCTTGTATACACAAAAACTACAATAAAGCTAATTTATTTATGCTTTTTTTATATATATGCTGTTTGACAGCTACAATAACCAAAACTAATCAGCTGTTTAACTGAGGTTATCTTGTATACATTAGTATTAATTTTGACGTTTACCTTGATAAACATTTGTCTAATATAGACGCTACGCAATAAAGATTATTTATACACATTAACGTTTTTACAATCTATAACTTTATCCTATACGATGTCTGAGTGACTTAGTGTCATTATTTTAATGTTACATTCATCGCTTTATATTTCCGAAATTTAAACAATAACCAAAAATTAAATATTGGTACTGTTGCATGTTAAATAATTTTGTTTAAGGTAACACAAACGTCAGAGTTTCATTAATAATAATTTAAATAACCTTTGTAAGATATATTTTCTGTAATTTAATAGGTTAGCGAACGACATAATTTTTTGTTGAAACAAATTATACAATTTTCATAACAATTCCCTAAATATACTTTTTCCTTGTTGTAGTGTGGCAAAAAATTTTTCGTTTGTTTATAAAAAATCTATTTCTAAAATTCTTTTATACTTCAAAAAAAAAAATAAGAATGAAAAGAATAATAATAATAATAATAATAATAATAATAATAATAATAATAATAATAATAATAACAATAATAATAATAATAATAATAATAATAATAATAATAATAATAACAATAATGATAATAATAAAATAAAATTTTTTTAAGAAAGAACCGTGTTAGCAGTGATTATTAAATTTTTTTCTTTAAGAATTAAATTAAGAAAAATATATAAATTGACTTCCGTTTGTAACTTAAACAAAATATAATAATTAAATTTTTTAGACTAAATTCAGATTTTTTTTATTTAGGAATTCACATTTGAAATAAAAGTTTATTGGTCAAGAAGGAATTTTTATAATACTGGAATTGGAATAGAAAAATATAAATAATATTCATGTGACTTGCAATTTTTTTTTTTAAGTAATTACGCATAAGTTTTAGTGAATAACATAAAATAATTAAAACTTAACCGTTTTCAATATATTAGTGATTTTTTTGTTAATATTCATTAAGAAATATGCGAAAAAGAGATAAATTACAATCGGCGATAAATATCAGCCGATAAAAGTTACATGAGTCGGCGGTGACGATTGCAAGCAAATTAAGATCGGTAGCGGCTAAACGCCAACTTGGAGCCGGACGACTTCGCCCACTGGTAATAAGATGCAATAACACAAAATTAAACAAAAAAATAAAAATAAATAAATAAACAAAGATTGTAAGCATAAATGACAATTTAACAGCACAGACTTAGAACACAAGCCCCATATTGCTGGCAAAAAAAGTTCTCTGCTTTTTAAAAGTCGCTACCTGATTAATCTACCTTGAATGAAAACCCTTTTACAATGTAAAAATCTATTCCTGAAAAAAAAAAATTGTTATTGGTATTATTTTATTATATTTCAATAAATTTTAATAAAAGTAAATATTAAATATGTATAAATTCTTTGTAAGAAATTTATTTCAAAATCTTGCAGGAGTGGAATTTAATTTACTTATTTTTTCGATTTTTTTCAAAGGGTCTTTGTTACTGAAATTACATTCCCAATTTCGCGAACATATAACAAAAAAGGATTTAAATTTATTCTTTTAGCAAGTGTTGTTCTAAATAATAAATTTTAATGCTGCACTCTTTCTTTCAAATACTTCTATTATTTGTAATATCAAACATTTTTCTATCAAACAAATTAAAGCAACATAAACATAATTTTAGAGAATGTAAGAAATTAGTCCCTTAAGACTATTTTCATTTTCTAGGTAATCGAATTCGATAAACGATTTCTGGTTGAAATTGAAAAAAAAAAAACACACTAGCAGTACAAATAAGATTAAAAAAATAATAATAATAAAATAGAATAAAATAAGATAAGACAAAACAAAACACACCTACTTACTACCTTAACAAAACCTCAATATAACAATTGTAAGTTTGGATATGTACATATGTGTGTGTATGTTTTTTTTCACTTTTTTTGATGCTGAAATATTTAAAAAATATATATATATATTTTTTTTTAAATATAAACTCCCTGTTATGAATGGTGAGTGAAGAAGGTTGTAAAGGAAATATGAAGACAAGCTAATGGCTAAAACTCGTAATATTTTTTCTTTACTGGTATCTCTTTCCTTTAAATTCAAAGTAAAAAAAAAACAAATACATAAAAAAACAAGTTAAAAATTGCTGGGAAAATATTTCTTGCTTCTCTGATGTTTCTGAGTGAAAGACAGAAAACAAAAAAATAAAAGTAAAACAATTCCAAGGACAGAGAACAGGATGAAATACAAAACTCCAAGCAATTTACTTTTAAATTGATGAAATAAATTTTCCAACACACTGACTTGTTATTTTTAAACGAAGAGTTTCTTTTCAGTTCTTTTTTTTTATATTGCAAAGATATTTAATATTGTTTCCTTTGTTTTACTTAATTTTTCTTTGGCATTTCTTTTATATTTTTTGCCTTTTTAAAGTGGATACTTTTTATGTTGGCCTTGTAATATACTTCCGTTGATGAAGGTGATTTTCGTTTTTTAAAAGTATCATAAAATTTATTGCTTTTCTAAAAGGAGATATTCTTGCCTGATTTTGATATCTCAATAAGCAATTATATTTCTTTTTTGCTTAAACTATAATCAAATTAATATTTAGAAAAAAAGTTTCTAAACGTATATAAACTAAAGTCTAAAAAGGCTGACATTTTTAGCTTCAAATAATTTTTAAATTAAAATATTATATTGGTATTTGATGTAAAGTTAAAATTCTTCAGGTGGAAGTGGTTTACGAAATTTATAAGATTTTTAATTTAGAAGAAAATATATAGACAAAAATACAAAACTTTTAAAATTCGACTTAAATTTTGTTTGGAATGGGAATTTATCGCGGTTTAAAGTTGAGAATTTAAAAAAGTCCTGAAAACTTCACTTATTTACTTTATAGTTGCACATGTTGATAAATCTTCAGAAAAACTGTCACCACAAGCGAAAGGACTGACAATATTGTCATTGCTAGCTGAGTTATATATTATATATATATATATTTTTTAATAATAAACTCATGTTCAAATTACTTAAAAAAGTATCGTACATGTTCTAGAAATCGAAATAAAGTGAAATTGAATCGAACGAGATGTCTAGTTAAATTTTTTTAAAAAACGAAAGTAGTTTTTCCTGGTTTAAAGACTTGTTCTTGTATATTTGTCTTGCATATTTTTATGAATTTTTATTACAGAGTCGTTTTTAAAATTTGTTCGATTTTAAATCCTCTTCATTTCGATTTCTAGAATATGCCCGTATATTCTTTTCAATTTCAGTAATATCTATTTAATGCTAAGTTACAGGTTATTTAACCTTTTTGGCTTTTTTGACAACCTGAATTTGATTTAGAGTGCTAACTTGCCAACCAAGAACCTCCGGTTAAAATTTTTACCACGTGATATTTTTAGGATGTTATTTGATAAACGTTAAATTTTTTTATTTTTAAAGCTATTTTTAGATTAAACTATAGACCAATAAACAAAAACTTTTTAGATCACATGAATAATTTATAACGTCAAAATTTTTGAGATTACGAAAATTCAGTTTTGTCCATAAATTCTACAAACGTTGTAATTTTTTAGGGCGCCTTTAAATTCATGATAAATATTGAGAGTTTAAAATTTTTACACTTCAATATTATAATGGACTCCTCCAACCATGCGATGTCAATGCCAAAAGAACTTACTACTATTACTTTACTATTACTTTACAAGTTAATCTGTTATGCACTTTTTTGTCAGTGGTATTTTCTATAGGTTCAATCGCCTCTAGTTTTTGTATGAATTTCTATTCTTTATTTATTTGTCACTTCAAAGAATATATCTTTACCTTGGGTGTTGCCAGGTAAGGGGATTTGTCCCTAAATTGGAGATTTAAACTACTTTTTTGCGGACAATTTTTGTGCAGGGATTTGAGGATTTTCTAAAAAAATATGAGCATTTTTTAAATTAATGTTTACACATATTTATGAAATTCGAGAAAATTTTATGTGCTCAGGAACCATGATGGAACTCGTTTTAAAATCTAGAATTTATGTAATCAGATTCTTTAATAACATCCTTAGAGCTAGTAGTATCCCATCTAATTCTGATACTCACGGAGTAGAACTGTGATTTTAATTTGGATTTAAATAATGTTTTTGAGAAATTTTTCTTAAGAACTAGTTCTGCATTACTTCGCCACCAGTTTTCTGACCAAAGTGCTTGTTCCGAAATGGCAGTTTAAAAAGCTAAAAATAATTATTTTATTTTTATACGATCTGAATCTAATTGTAGAGTTAATACAAAAATTTCTCCAGGGTATTTTAATTTTTGAAATTTATAACAAAATATTCGATCAATTTAATTTTTGAAAGAGAACATATGAAAAATTTTAATTCAGGAAATATGAATTACTGTTTAATTTTTTTTATAGAAAAATTTTATCAAATATTTTATTCATGCGCAGAAAAACATATTTTCCAGAAAATTTCAATTAAATTATTAATCATAATTTTAAAATGATTTCAAATATTTTTATAATTAAATGAATTATTGAAAATAAAAGTATTCTAACAAATTAAATTAAATTTTACGTAAAAAATCTAAAATTCAATTTAAATTATAAATAATAAATATTCAATTATTTTAGTAATTGAAAATCAATCTATGAATTTATATCTGATTAATTTATTAATTGATATAATAAGAAAGATAATTGAAAGTCGATAAATTGTTTTATTTTAAGTAAAACATATTTGAAAATTATAATTTTGTTCAATTAAATAATTTATACAATTAAAAAAATTAATTGGAATAGTTTTTATCTTTGATAAATCCCTTAATAGATCGTATTTTTTTCTGTGTAGAAACATTTGATTTGAATTTTAAATATTGAATTATTATCTAATTGTAGAAAAGTTCAACAAATTGAGGCATGGATGCGTATAAGAACGTATAGAACCACTTTTTCAAAATTATTTTTTTTTTTTCGAATAATAATGCTTTAGTAACCACTGTACATCTATTGATACAAATATAATTTTAAAAATCTATCAACTTCACCGAAAAAATCTTAAACCAGATTTTGTTTTTAAACCATATTAATGTTATTATTCCTATAAAAACAAAATGTTGCAAATAAATATAATACTTATCCTTTTCACAAACTTAGTAGAAAACTTCACTACTTGTTTGTTTTTAAATATATATATATATATATATATATATATATATATATATATATATATATATATATATATAGACAAGGATTGGTTATACTAGGTGTGATTAAATCAATATAAGATATCTTTCATTTGAACCACTTATGGTGGTACAAATGAATATAACTTATATGTAAATAATATATATATATATATATATATATATATATGTATATATGTATATATGTATATATATATATATATATATATATATATATATATATATATGTATATATATATGGGGAAAAAATTCATCTTTGAATTTTCAAATATATGCATTTTTTTGTCTGTGTATTATTAAACAATATTATTTTTTATAAAAAAAAAAAAATTATATTAATATATTTTGGAGATATAATTGAGGATTTCTGTTTACAAATAGTGATTTTTGGGGACATAGAGCTTCAGTTTGTGGACATGGGGCAAAATGTTTCTGGCATAATATGCCTTGAGCATAAAATTGACGTTGTTGCTGTACTTCTGGAAGAGTGGATACTTGAAAATATACAAAAGAAAAGACAAAAAATAAAATTATATTTATAGCAAACAGAGTACACCAAAAAGAAATACAATGCTTGTCTAAGCTAAATTACAAAACAAAAAAAAAAAAAAAAAAAAAACAAAAAAATATATACTGACAAAAAAATAAAGAAAAAAAAGAAAATAAATAAACAAATATATCTTAAATGCTTACTTAACATTGTGCTAAATTTTTTGAGGCTTTTGTGGCTCGCAGGTCATTTACTGTAAACGACTTTAAAATGTTCAGTTCCTTTCTACTTACCTACAAATAACTCAAGCAAAATATAAAAAAAAAACTTTAAATTGAAAACAATAAAATAACAAACCAATGGGTAATGTTATTCTAACTTATAAAGAAAAGTCTTTATGTTTCTTTTCTTTTGTAAAATTTTCAATTTAAACTTTGTTTCTCTTAAATTTTCTGTAATTTTTTTTAAGAAATAAATAATATATAAATGAATGACATTGTCTAATAATAAGACACCTGAGTTTAGTTTATGACTAAAATAAGAAGACAGAAAAGTTTATAGTATCAATTTATAGCTGAATAGGCGGTTTTAAAGCCTTACAGGTTTGTACCACTAAAATCAGATAAATTACCTTAAAGTCATAAAATTGTACTTTGTCTTAGTTGTAATTTAGGTTATTTTGAAACGAAAAACTTTTGTCACTTTTTGGCATTTACTTTTATAACAAGACAATGATTAGACTTTTTTTGTTAATTTTTTCTTTTTCTTTTGGTAGAGAATTTGGTCATTTTATGTAACAATTCGATAACAAAAGTAAAAGTAAGTTCATATTTTGGTTAAGATTTATGGACTAGTAATTTTCTGTCCTTTTATTTATTTCTATTTGTTTGGCAAACATTTATGTTCAGCACAGTGGGTCAGTTTTAAAATAAATTGTAAAAAATATTGAATATTTAGGACTTTAAGATTAGTCTTTAGTGTTTAATTTTAAGATTAAAATACAAATTATGAGGTCCTAAAATGACCTATGAATAAAATGTTAACAAAGAAGACTTCAGAATTGGCTTTAGAGAAGGGTTAAGATTTAAATTTTTTTTTCAAAGAGAGATAGAAACCGTAATTGAAATTATGAAGACGTTTTTTAGTTTCTTGTATATTACAGCTTTTATTTTTCTTCTTCTTTATTGGTATTAATATGCAATTGAAGAATTGCAGAAATGTGAAATATTCTAGAAAGTTTATTAAATATTTAAATAATAGTTAACTAAATATATTTTAACCAAATTTTCATTAAAAAGGAAGAATATATATATATATATATATATATATATATATATATATATATATATATATATATATATATATTTTTTTCTTTTAAATAAGATATTATTTTATTTTTTTATTCATTCGTAAATTTAATATGTTCATCATTCAAAAGTTTGTGACTTTAAAAATGATGTTTTTTTGTTATTGCCCTACGTTGTGTTCTGAGCAAACCGCGTGAGTACTAGAGATTTTTAAAATATACATTGATACCGCTAAGCACGTGCTTTGAGATGATTACTCCTTACGGTAACATGAAATAAAATTTAAGATCAGTAAATCTTGATAAAAAGTTACTTTTTTCAGTACTAGATTTTTATTCAATACTTTTTAAAAAACTTGTATTTTTTATTTTTAGATTTTATTTTATTAAAAGGAAATTGTAAATTTTTCTAAATAATATGTTATTTTATTATTATTAGCCGAGTTTATGCCACTGTTTTCCAATGGAAAAATTAAAAAAATCTTCTTTAATTTATATCATTTTTGATTTATAGCATTTTTAATTTATATCATATATACATATATCGCTCAGTTTGAGAGGTCTTTCTGTAAATTTACATTAAAACTTATAACTCAAAAAATATATTTTTCTCAGGTGACACATTTTTAGTTCTTAAGTTGATATATATAAAAAAATTTGAATCAAAATAATATTATAGTCAAATTTAATCTTTTCTCTAGATATTTTCTCAATGTTTACTACACAAAAGTCGACTTACAATTAAAATAATACATTGTCCCAAGATTTATTAGGACAAAGTACTATATAAAGTATATGATAGGATCATACATCTGACTTCGTCAGCTAATATAATACATTATTTACTATGCATTAGTAATATTAACTCGAAATTTGCGCTTTTGTGAGTTACGACGTTGTTGCAGCAAATAAGCGATATGAGGATCGAGATATTGTAGAATATTTTTGAAATTAAAGTTGAAATACAAACCTTTATACATAAGTGTATTAAGATGGCTGGAAAACCAAATGTTGTCGATTTTCCCATATCAAATGAAAGTCTACTTTGAAAATGTTATAGTTTAAAAACAAAAAAATATGGTAACATTTGCCGTGAGCAAATGAAAAAAAAAAATAGAAAAATATGGAGAGAAATTTAAATAGAATAGCGCGTTCTTCCATCAAATCTGTTTACGATATATCGCAAAGATAGAAAACTTGCTAAAACTGGATATTTTCTTGGCGATGGTGTACTGGTAGCAGTAAAAAAAGAATTAAAATCTTGTGTCTGCTAGTTATTTGTTATTGAGTATTAATTAGATCAATGATTTATAATATTACCATCCAATAGTAATTCGATTTGCTTAGATGTATCTTGTATTCTTTCTAATAGCTCATAAAACATATATTCCTCTCATATGGATAATATAATGCACTTAAAAAATAAATTGGATATAAATACTTGTTTTTGTATATTTGTTTATTATAATTTGTCTAATATAGTTTGGTCTAATTTTTTTTGAAGAAGGCCCTATACTAACTAATGTAAATAAAGGCTTGGAAGAGTATCGTGTTCGCAGTTTTTTGGAAGTAGATCTTATTCAAATAAATACTGTTCTAAATGGATTAAATTAGATCTTATATATATATATATATATATATATATATATATATATATGTATAAAGAGAGCTGCATTTTATTATATATATATATATATATATATATATATATATATATATCTAATAAAATGCGACACGAATTGCTTATAGAATAGAAATTCTGGAAACATAAGTAGTTTATCGTAAATTAAATTTTAATTTCTGTCAACAAAATTTACGTAAAATATGAACATTTATTTTGACCTTTATGTGAAAAGAAAAAAAACATTCTCAGTAAATAAAGGGAGCTGCATAAAAAACTGATTTTAATATTAAGTTGAGAGAATATTTTGTAGTAATAAGAAATTTAATTTTTTTCTTACAAATGGGTAAAAAAAATTGATAAGATGAAACTTTTGCGAAAAAATTTGATCTATACTATGGTCCTCAATAATTATTTTAGAAGATCAAATACTATAGTTAGTACATTAAGGGAAAAAATTTGATTCAAAGCCCACGGCGCACAGTGGCTCAGAATCGTTTTACATCGGCGAAACCTCTGTAACATTTGAATCGACAGATTTTAGATTTTTTTCGTTGAGAGATATTTTCTTGCATTTTTTCCTGTTTTAATTTTATTAAATTCGGTTTAAGGCTAAAGTTGACCTTTTAATTTCTTTATAGAATTTAGTGTGAAAATATGGAAATTTTATTTTTTGAAACAGCTTTACTTACAAAAAAAGTTATAAGCAGATAAAAAACATTTTGATAATATCCAGTATACTTTTGTGCACAGGTTCTCAGCTTATGAACTCTAGAATAGGTTCCACTAAAATCGGTTGTCTTTGGACAAGAAATATCGATTTTTTAACGCTTATTTTGTTTTTTGTTTAAATAAAATTTCAAACAAAAATTTTTTTATAATAACTACATGTTTTTTTAATTTTATCTTGTTTTTTTTTTCTTAAATACCAATAAAAGAAAATTATAATTATTTTTCATTCGGTTGGAAAATAGCCCGCAAATATTGTGTATTTTGTTTAATATTATTTCTGTCCTCTAGCATCCCTTTTGCTTCTTCATTTAAGTTCCGATGTTCTAGTTTCCACTGTCTTTGAATGCTAGAGTTGAGCGGATCTGACGTTGCCAGTAATATATTAAATAGATCTTCATTTTTATAACTTCGTATTACCTTTATAGTATTGATATCTTTCTGATATTATGTTCTATAAAATCGGTAATCCCTTTTCCATTTTTCTTGAGATGTACAAGTGGTATTAAATGATGCTTAATAACATCTTCCCTCTGATAAAGGATTTTCTGAACTGTTGCATACAAATTTTTCCATGGATATTTGGTTGCGTATACTCGTGCGGTTTCCTTTGCATATTACCAAATCACAAGCACATCAATAATTGTTTTATATCTTGAAATAAAATTAATATCAACACCTGTTATGCCGGATGCTCTTTATGGATCTGAAAATAATCTTCTTGCTATGTTCCCATTATTCGTATTGCCTGATCCTTGTTTTGGTTGATTTGTAATCAACCCATTTTTGTGAAATTCGTCCTGAAGATATAGCCTTTTTAAACTTCTTAACTCCCTATTTGTGCCGTTGTTTCTTATTGATCATGTAGATTTAAAATCCAAAAAATAACTGATTTTTAATATGCGTTCTATGAAAAAATTTTGAGAGTATTTTATTCAAATGGAAAAGGTGTTCTACAGACAGATCCAGGTAGGTACAAACGAATATATGGATTTAAAGGGAGCACGTTGGTCTTTCTTCTGAGAAATATTTAATAACACAGCAGGTATAAGCGGTACAGTGACACGTCATACTATTTCTTAAAGGCAATTATCCTTCCAATATAGCAATATAAAATAAAAAATACAGCCAATTATCGATAATAGCTTGGGAGTAATGATAATCTACTTCTGATCAAATTTACAAAAATCAAATGTTTTTATAAAATAACATAAAATATTTGCTTTTAGTATCATGCCACACCCACAATTACCAACATGTTGATCTAATTTTTTGGCCACCTTAGTTCCAATATGCATACTATTGAATGGCGTTAAAATGTTTGAAATCGGTGTTAACAAAAAATTGAACTTTTGGCCACTGATTTTAATTTCTGAGCCACCGTTCGACAGTTATGGCTATATTGAAAATTTACTGTCGTTTGCAAACTATAAAGAAATATAATGCAATTCATAAACGTAATAAAAAAATTACATTCTGCTTCTCTTTCCGTGTAATATTTACATGTATTATTTGTATATAGTATATATTATTTATGTAATAATTTATACGATTTATATAAATATATTATTTATATGACTTTTCTCTGGGTGTATTATAATCGACTATTAACTGGTAAACTTTTAACTTCGAATAATTATTTGTCGAATTAACCGAATATTTGGATACTCTAATATTTAGAGAAACAACTAATTTACTTGCTATACTGTGGCAAATTCGATGTGAATTCAATGGTGATAAATTTAACATATTTAGTGAGATTATTAGAGTAATGTACAGAACTAGATTAATAATAGATCAATCCATTTTATTATCTTTTAATGCTAAGCATATTGACATTTATGTGTGTGTATTTGAACGTCTAGTAGTCCTCTAAAACATAATCTAATTGAAATTTAATTCAGATTTTATTAATTGTACAAAAAATAATCAATTAAAATTGATTATAGGGTTCGATTAAGAATTAGAAAAGACTAGAGGTAGAATGAAAATTTTGAGGCTAAAAGCGAAATAAAAAGTCTACACTTAGCCTTGAAAAGGCAAAACTGGCAACACTGGTTCTAAAACTGTCAAATGTAACACTATGTTACGTATGCGTAATATTCCCACATGACAAACTAATAATATTACTTATACGTAACATTGGCCACAATACATACATGTGGAGTTGTTCATAAAATTACGTAAAACACGTCCGACTCCAATAACTTAAAAATCAACAATCATAAAAAAAATTATTTAAAATTGAAATCAAAAGTTACTGCATAATTTTTATAAAAATTTACAAAGTACAAAAATTAAAATTATTTATTGGGTCCCACAGTATGTATGTCTTTTTGTATGTATATGCATGCATGTACGTATGTATGTATGCATGTATGTGTGTATGTATGTATGTATGTATGTATATATATATATATATATATATATATATATATATATATATATATTAAATTTAAAATTTTAAGTTTTAATATTTTTAATAAAATATTAACGCTTTAATAATACTTTTTGCATTTCTCTTTTTCCAATTTCAGGTAAATTCTAATATTTATTATATCCAAACCAAATCGATTGTACAAGAGGTAGTTATAACAAATACTTAATATTTTAAAAATATTTTAAACACAATTAACATGTTCCTAATAAACATACAAAGATAGAATTCAATATGATTTGTTTAAATTATTTTAAATTTATGAAATAGATTCAGTTAAATTACAGTGATATATTTTAGTATAACATTTTGTAAAAGCTATGTTTGATTTACATATATATATATATATGTATGTATGTATATAATTTTTTTTTTTTGATATTTTAAAAACAATTCTTTTAATGTCTCCTGAATTATATGCTTTATTGTTAGTTAGGTTATATAAAAAGCACGATAAATTACGGAATAATATATAAAATATTCACCGTTTAAACATATATTACCATCAGAAAATATTTAAAACTTCTCTCTGAAACCATAACGCCGTCTATCCATGCAAATTAGCTTTATAAATAAGAATAAAGTATAACACTTACTTTTTAAAAAATATAAGAAAACTTGTTAACTCTTCTAATCTCTAGATTACGAAAAATTGCTTTCGTTGTACATTGGAGTTAGTAGTTCTAATGAATACGTTGGTAAGGTAAATTAAAAAATTTAATGAATATATTTGTTGCAAAAAAAATATAAAACTTTTACAGCTTATTTATTAATGCTGCTGCCAATCTGAAATTTAGGTTTTTTACCACAGATTTTTTTAATATTTTTTTTTTTTAAGAAAATTGTTAAGGTTTTCTATGGTTTCTATTATTAAGTCAGTTTTGCTGTATTGAAATCTCATTATTTTTCTTGAAGATTTTCTTAGAATTTAAATTAAAGATTTTATCCCAAAACAAATATAAAATGTTATGGATTGTTTGTTTCTTCTCTTTTACAATTTGTTTGCGTCTTGTTTTATTTCGTGTACTTTAAAAACAATTTCAATAACAAAAATTAATAAGACGTAAATAAATAATAAGGGAATTACTTTTTGGGATTTAGATAAATGCTAAAGTACATTCTTAATAGATTTGAATTAAAAGAAATTTTTAGTGTAATTAAAAGAAAAGCTACATGGGTTTTAAATAAATATTAATTCTAAATTAGCTCATTTTAATAAAAACTAAATAAAATAGTTTGCAGACTTCTATACTTGAGAAAGAGAAATTTATACATTCATTAATTGGGTATACTAACTCCTCACGTAGAGAGAAAATATTGTTGAAGCTTTATACATACAGCAATATTAAGTTCCCATTGTTTTCACTAATTTTAATAATACTGTGTTCATGATAACAATGGTTTTGTTTCAGTTTGGTCATTAAATGTTTACATTCAATAAAAATTTTAATGTAGTTGACTACAAAAATTTTATGTTTTTGAATATTTCTATCAGAAACAAAAATTTTTAAATATAAAAATATCATTGTTTCTACAACCATTTAATACAACCAATCTTTTAACTTGTTCTTAGACCATATTTTGTTTTCAAACCATATTAATATTACTCACATAACAATGAAATGTTACAAATAAATATATTTTTCGAATATGGTTTGAACATTCATAACTTGTTTGCTTTTGAAGATATTTAGCTTTTAATGTTTTTTTCCACTCTTAGTATAATTCTCATTTCGTTTGTTATATTTGGTGTAATTCATAATTTTGAAACAAATGTAATGGAACGTAAGGATGGAAGAATAATGCAGTAAGAAGGAATAATAACATAAAAAATTAGATCATATTCTGATGAATGGTATAATAATATGAAAAACTCGAACCATAACATGGAAAAACATCCATAAAATCAGTTATAATATGATGAAATTATTATTTATTGTCATACCTATTTAATATGTTGCTCTTAGATTATGGATGACAAAATGGGCTAATAGTATGATAATATGGCATAATAATATAATAAAATATGATAAAATGAGATAATAATAAAAATAAAATTATAGTCTGATAGAATGGGGTAATAGTGTAGTGAGATGTAAGTAAGGTGTAATAATATGTAATACTCGAATCATAACATAAAAAACGGATCATAGAATCGAACACAATGTGATAATATGGAATCATAAAAATTACTATCGTTAATCATATATATTTTTAGCTGTAGCCATATATTCCAATCATAATATAATGCTTTTAGACTACGGTCACTACAACTATATTTTTCTCTGCGTGTATCTTTAAAACTATTAAGCAGATTAATAAATTATATAGGAATAACTTGTACATAATTTAAATTAGAATTTAATGTATTTTTTCAAATAAAATGACAAATCGTTCTCGATATTTATTGCAAAATGTGGTATAACTTCAGTAATTTTCTATGAAGAGCTTCATCTCAAGAATTAGAATCAAAAAACAAAAAAATAAATAAATAATAATAATAAAATAAAAAATAAAAAATGATAATATAGGCTTTGAAATCCATGATTACGTGTGCCTAAATTGACTGATAAATCCCGTGCTGTGGAAAAACGTTTTCTTTGTCGCTCTGTGTTAATTACATACTTCGTCGAATCTATATACCCACCATCTGCAACTGCTTAAAATTTTACCTTATACGAGAGTTGGACGGACCATGCCAATTTTTGTTTCCGGGTTTACATTGGTCCTTGACCTTATATGGGAGGTGTGCTGATCACACCTAATTTTTGGTTTTCGAGTTTATATAGGCCCTCGAACTATCTCAACAAAATTTTGTTGTCGTATATTCTTTTGTTTAAGAGATATCAGCAGAAAAGTATGAACTGAAGTTATAACGGACAATGTGTTTCCAGTATTTGGCCAATAACTTTTGTGTTTATTAATTAAATTTCCCCATCTTCAATACCAAACAAACCTATGTGGCCCCAAGTCCTATCCTGCTTTCAGTAGACACGGACAGACTTTATAGGGTCTTAAATGTTTTTTTGGAATCGCTACGCATAGAATGACGAACCCAATATTGAAGGTGGTTACAAAAATTATTAATAATATATAAATTACACAGTTATTGTTATAAAATCTATATTTAAATATTTTAAAGGTTTGTCTATTTATATGGAGTATATATATCATTATCTTTTTTAATGAACTCAGAAGAAATTATTACCGTACATTTTTTAATTAACACAGTAACACAATATATTCAAGTAAATATAAAATAAAAATAAAGTTTAAGTAAAATTTTATTTCTCACTTAAATTTTTAATTCATTCAATCAACTAATTGATTGATTGATTAATTTTTTAATTGGAAAAAATTTTATTTTTAATCTTTTAAGGTTTTTAGTAATTTTTTAAGGTTTTATTAATTATTAATATTATCATTTTGATGAGATGTGCAGAAAAAGTTTTTAATTGAATGAATTATTTAATAATATATTTGGTAATTGGTGAATTTTTTCTGTGAATGAACTTATTTGATAAGAATAAAAATGATAATGAATTTTTTTATTTTCTTTTATTTTTAATTGTGATTTAAAGATCAGTCAGACAGAAAAGATTATTTACATGCGAATATTTGGTTGAATGAATATTGAATTATTAAGGTGGTAATGTGAAATTGAAAAAATAATAATAATAAAATTTTTTTGATGTAAATAAAAAAAGCAAAAAAAAAAATAACATATTTCTGGTTAAAAAATTATTATAAATAAAAAATAAAAAAAAAAATAGAAATCATAAAAAATTATTCGTTCACGGTTGTGGTCAAATTGACAAATTGTAGTGCTACTTTTGGATACCAATTAATTATAACTTTCAAACATACGAAAGCAAATACACGTTATTTAATAATTCGACGATGATATGGTGTCAAATACCAATGCTGTATCAATTCTTCCTTGTCGATATGACCATGTAGAGTTAACTTTTATCACATGCGGGTTTGATACACCACTGACACTGTTTACTTTTTGTTTAATATTACTTAAGGTTTAGATTTAAAACATATTTAAAATTTATAAATTGCTTTGCTACCTCCCTATTTTTTTATAATGTTCATGTCATATACGCCAACATTAAAAATGTTCAACCGTAATCACGAACAAAAAGAAAAAAATCTATCGTCACATTTTCATTATGATAATGTAGCAATTTTAATTAATATTTATTTTTTGAAATGTTCAATTTGCATACACCTCTTAATGATTTTGAAAGAAACATTCTTTTGTAGAAAATTATAATTTGATTTTTTTTTAGATAGAAAGCACAATAAAAAAAAGTTGGTTAAAAGTTTTGATCCTATAAATAATATAATATAATAATAATATAATAAACTTTTTACACAACTAGGATTCTCTAGTAACACTTGCAAATTAATTCAGTCCTTTAGTAAATACAGGGCACAATTTGTACACACTATTTATGCAAGTTCGTCCAGCAGATTTACATATCGTGGGGTTCCGCAGGGCACAATCTTAGGGCCGTTATTACTTTTATTGTACATCAATGATATTTTTTCTAGCCTAAAATCCTTTAAGGGCTATATGTGTTGATGATTTACAACTTTTATGTATAGCTGAATCAAAGGAAGATTTTAGTAGGAATGTCAATGATGATTCACATAATATTGATATATGGTGTAAGGAAAATTATATTTCATTGAACGAAATTTGTATAATATACAGTTAAATGATACATCATTGCAGGCTGGATCATATTTTAAGGATCTAGGTTTTTATATAGACGATAAACTATCTTTTAATCAACATATTAATTTTGTTATAGCAAAAAATTTTACGTCATTAAGGAGAGTTTACGCCACTTCTTGTCGGCTACCCATAGCAGTAAGAAAACACCCAGCAAAAACTTTTTGGTTTTCGGTAATAACAACTACTTATTAAAGTAGTTTCTTGTTAATGAGGCGTCATTATTATTTGCCTACTCTATGATACATTAATAAGTACTCAATAGAATATTAGCACAGTAATACTGCAATCACTTGGATGAGTTGGCTAGAGCCACGGATTAACAAACAGATGGTTGCTGGTTCAACCCCATTCTGAAGCTGTTAGTTTTTTATAACAAAATGTCTAAAAAGATATTTTAAACTAAATAGAGTTTTTGTCGCTTAGGATGCTATGTGCGAGATGGTGTACTGAGTAAGACGTTAGTCAGTAAAAACGAATGGTTAGTATGTGTCCAAGTTCGAGCCTTACTGACGGCAAAATTTTTTTTGTTTTTTTATTTTTGTTTTCGTTTAGGCACATATTTTTGAGTACCCTTTGAGTCAAAAAATAACTACATGAATTTGTGGACAAGTCGAACAAAAATAACTAGTTATTCAGGCAAAAAATAAGTAGTTTATTTTTGTTTCCGATTATACCTGCTTGCTTAAAAGGAAAGCAAAGTTTTTGCTGGGAATATAGGGCATTTATTATTGATGCCTCTTATAACATATGGGTTGGAAGTATATAGTGGTACTTCTATGGGAAATATCTCTAAAATAGAAAGATGTTTCAACAGAGTGATATGTTTTGTATACGGTCTTAAGATTCATGATCATGTATCAGATTACGTCTATGATTTTTTGGGCTGAAACTTTAGAGGTTTTATTAATATTAAATTACTCTGTCTTTTTATAAAACATTTAAATATGATTCCCCGCATTATCTTGTATCTGGATTTATTTTGGCACGCTCTTCAAGAACACATTGCTTAGTATGTCCGCGATTTAATACAATATTTATTCAAAGGTCTTACGTGGTTTGTGTCATAAAGTTATGGAATGGGATATTACCATATGATAAAAGAAACTTTTCATTTTAAGTTGCTAATTTTAAGAGCATAATTTTATCTATTATTAGTAACTATTAAACCACTTTTTTAAGGAGTTATTTTATGTCTTAGTAGTAGATTCGTGATGGAACAACGCTGAAAAATTTTATATACAGAGTAATTTCCAAATGATATAAAAATGTATATTTATTAATAAGTACCTACTTAGCATTAAATTATATATGAATTACTGTCATATTTTTAAACAGTAAACGATTGGCCTTAACTGGCTTCAAGCTTATCAATAAATAAATAAAATAAATAAAACAAATAAAATAAAATAAATAAAATAAAAATAAAAGTTTTGATTCTAGTTTAAATAAAACTAAAGTGAAATCAAAAGTTTCTAAAAAAACCTTCCAAAATCATGGCTCAAAATTTTTACTTTTAAGGACAAATATTTATCCCTTGTAAGGGATCTGAAGAAATCCGCAGAAACTACATTTGTACTTCGATCAAACTCGCAAAAGGATAATAACTGGAGGAAAGTTTCTAGAAATGGAAACTTAGAATTAAGTATATTTAAAATATACTTAAAAAGAACTAATTCTGCTTCATTTGTGACGTATGCCATTAATAAGCTATATGAATCTTGAAAAAATAAATGTAAAATTTGAAAAAGTTACTTTCTTTTTTTATCAAAAAATTTAGCAAAATTTTCAGATTTCACTTTAACATTTTTAGATGGAAAAAATGTATTAGAATTACTAAAATCACATTGGGAGAGTTGCGGTAGTTTATTTGAATAATTTGTTTAATCTGTCAAAATAAATCAATCAGTTTTGGCGGAAAACGAGATACTTTTATTTAACGCCCGGCACACAGTGTCACATTTGACAGTTTTAGAACGACAAAAATCCAGTTTTGGAGATACTGGACTGAAATTTTGTGTTCTGTTGGTAAACTAGACCGTAAATATTCCTACTACAAATGGGCGGGTAGAATCACTGTTACTACCATATTGCAAAAAAAATTTTTTTAATTCAATCTTATTGTGCTATTTATATAACAAATTTTTAGCCAACATCTTAAAATTTTGAAATAATTCTTAATAAATTTCTAATATAAAGTACAGCTCATTTTTTTCTAATATCTTAAAAGATGGCCAAAAGTCGAGGCCAATATTCTTAAATGTAATGTTGTGGATGTCCTTTTATATACCAATCGTGTTTTTAAATTGGAACTCGATGGAAATTTTTAGTTCTACTAGTCCATTAAAAATAGAGCTTCAAGAAATATATAGTTTTTAGTAGTAGGATTTCTTTTAAATAAAAATATGAAGAATTATTAGAAGTAATTAAGATTCATTTATATTTGCATGAAAAAAAAAACATATCAATATCTGCGATGTCTGTGTGAAGAAAAATGTTAATTTATGCAGTTAAAATAAACATACTTCTACATACATATTGTAAATAAAATTAAAATATTTTTAAAGGTTGCAACTTTGAAAAGCCATAGTTTGCTCTATACAGAGAAAATTAAATTGTATTTTATTACTAAATTTGTCTGAATTAGTAAATGTTAACATTCTAAT
The DNA here is from genome assembly GCA_932274085.1 of Protocalliphora azurea. Classification (NCBI taxonomy): domain Eukaryota; kingdom Metazoa; phylum Arthropoda; class Insecta; order Diptera; family Calliphoridae; genus Protocalliphora; species Protocalliphora azurea. Next base: position 20,017,597 of record OW026519.1, on the reverse strand, counting down.
TCATAAATGTTTTATTGAAAGAAATGCCTTTATTTCTTACACAGAGAAAAAATGCATATATTTGAATTTTTTTTTCGTAAATATTATGAATCGAACATGATTTTTTTTTTCTCAAAATTTTTTCATAAAAACTAAAATTTTGTGTATAGATAATATTAAATTGATCATAATGAAAATTTCAAGAATTTTGCAAAACTTTTGTTAAATCTTTGACTTAGTTTTATTAGATTTGATTTCAAATGGTAAATGAAAATAATTTTACATGAAAATATTAACAGCAGAAGCTTCAAAATGGCAAAATTCTAAGGAAAATCTGCTAAAAAAAATATTGTATAGAAATTTGCAAAATTTTTTCGCACTCTGCAGCACAACATTTCGATGAAAAGCGATTCTGTTTGTTCCCAAAATGTAACTAAAAAGCATAAAAAAGTAAAATTTTCAAAAGAAAATTTCAAACATTTTTTTTACAAATTTAAAATATAAATGAAAATTGAAAAATTTTTTCAGTCTCCTTGACTTTGGATTCATTTGAAAAAAATATGAAAAAAGTTTTAATGCTTAGGAAACAATGCTTAAATATTATGAACTGAAATCAATGAAAATATATTTTTATATTTATGTTCAACCTTTTTCTGTGTATTAAAATATTTTTACTATTTATAAATTTGAATATTTCAAAATACTAAAAAATTTTAATAATGCTTTTTAACAAAATATTGAACACATTATTTGATTTTTAGTAGATATTTAAACAATATTTTTGTTTTAAATTCAATAAAAATTTTAATAAATTATTTAATTATTATTTTTTTTTAATCAATTACTTAAAATTTATTTATGTTTTTTAATTAATATGTCATTAGCCAGGTGGGTGTAAAGGAGGTTACCGTCTTTATTATTATAATATTTATAAGTACGGTTGATGTAAAATAATGTAATAATGGAAGTATATGTATATTTACTTCTTTTTGAAGCACGTTATTGTTAATATAATGTTTGTTTGTAAAATAATGTTTGTGTAAATAAGATGTATAAATTATAATATGTAAAAAATATTGAACAATATTGATGTTTTGTGTTTCTCTAAAATATACTAATACAATTCCGATATAAATAAACTTTTGAAGTATTTTTTTAACATAATAATACGGCTGCATTATAGCATAGCAAAACAAACTAAAATAAATCTAATTCACTTGCATATTTTATAACTTTTACCAGATCAACAAAAAAAAATGAAAAGGAAACCAATAGTTATTAATATAGAATTCAATTCATTAATATCTTTAAAGTATAAGTGACTATGCATCTGGACTACAGAACTTCCCATCGATACCCACAAAAACTAATATATAAATCAAAATCAAATAGCAAAGGAATGTCAGTTCTTTATCAGGTCTGATTTCCATACCATATTCATCTCTACTGTGGCAGACGTCAGCTTAACATACATATTTTTTTTTAATTTTTTAGAGAGCTAGAGCAAGGTTTTATAAAATCATTACAATTAAAAAAATATAAAATATAAGATGAAAAGCAAAAAGCCTCCAAATAGATCATAATGCATGTTACTCATATCTGTTAAAGACCCGCATATATATATATATATATATATATATATATATATATATATATATATACGGGAAATGCTTATTAAAAAAAGACGTCAAAATCAAAAAAAAAAATTTTTTTGAAAATATTGAGTCATTTTTCATATGAGTATTTTACGCTATTTATTCTGTTATATCATTTATTTATATATTTATTACAATATCTTTCAAAAAATATCAAAAACTAATAAGAACGAAAAGAAATAAGCTCCTATGTTGAAAAAAAAAAAACTTACTTCTTCTGGTTTTATTTATTGGGACATTTATCCTTTTTCGGCATTTTTTAAAGTTAAATTTAATCTCTGTTATTCTCACCTCCTAGAAACACTGATCCTTTCAATTTCCAATATACACTACTTTTTGAACACATTGAATGCATGCATATTTAAATGAGTTTTGATTTTACAAAACTGGGTATTATTTTTATTTTGAAAAATAATTTTAATTTTTAATTTTATAATTTTTCTATCACACTAAATATATATATATACGTATATATATATATATATATTTTTTTTTTTTTTAATAAATAAAGATAAGCAGTAGTCTTTTCATATTTTCACACATTAAAAATGTTTCACTGACAAACATAAACACAATCACAAGCAGGTATATAATTTGTTTATTGTAAATGAGTAAACATATGTTTTACACATACAAAGACAAGCTTTTAGTTTTACATGTATACCTATATAGTTATATGCAAACTACATTATTTCCGGTATTACACTTCGATGCCTTTGATGATGTTATATACTAGAATATAAAAACGACAATACTTTTATACAAAGTTTTAACCAGGGTATCTATTTGCAGTTGCATATAGACTATACTTCTTTTACAGACATTATTTTCAACGTATTTTTGTTAATATGGTACAAAATTGTGTTATATGTAGGAAAATAAAAGACAAAAAAATAATAAACTAGTAAAAAACTCAGCAAATTTGCAAGATTAAATAAACTTATTTTTCCAGTTTCTATATATGACTAATATTTTCTTTATAATTTTTATATTTTGCTTACTTTTCAAAAATTGTGTGCTAAACCATCTGTAAAGTTATCTGTTATTAAAAATTACTTAATTTTTTTTTTATTCACTAATATCTTTTGGATGACTCATAAAAAATAAATATACGTTAGACTGTTCATATTGGGGCAAACTGAAAATTTTTGAGAACTTCTAATCAGCTGGTTAGATTTACGCGAACTTTAACACAGGCATAGCAAAAGAGTACCTAAATTTAAGTTTAAAAGTAGGACGCCGCATACTCATCAGTCGATCTGTGGAGACTTAAAATAGAGCACCTCTGACACGAACAATTTTAAACCGTTTGCCAAACTTTTGTTTCTTACCCAATTAAAGAAATTTCTTTATTCACTTAAAGCTAGTGAGAGTTTTAAGTTTTCTAAAGAATACCATATTCGTGTTTTATAATGAAAATTTCAAAATTTAACAAATCATTGACCATTTCATCAAAGTATTTTTTTTTAGTTAAAAAATAAATTCTTTAATCAAATAAAAAACATCTTCAATTTTTATGGCGTTGTTTTTTCCGAGTTGAAAAATAAACAATTTTTAACTTTAAATTTGCAAAATTTGAAATTTTGTTATATACATTTGTTCAAAAAATCGTCATAACTCATTCTCTTCTAAATAAAAATATTCTTAATGAATATGTAAAGATTTTAAACTTTTCGGAATCATATAATTCCAAGCATTGTTATAAGGAAAAACGTTTAGTGCAATTTTCTAATAAGTGCCGGTCTAGGACGTTGCAAATTTTATCTGTTTTTAGTTCAAAGCTAAGAAGGTGGTTTCAGAATTCCTAATGTGTTTCAAATCCTTTGTTAATATCTTTTACCATACGAAGAAAAAAGTGGATTTTGTGTGCAAAATTAAAAAAAATCAAACTTGACGCAGAAAAAAAATATAGTTGTAGTGATTATAATCTAAGGGCAACATATTATTATTGAAACATATGGTCAGTGTTGCCTGTTTATTCTTTTTAAGACTAAATCTTGCCTTTTGATTTTACTTTTAGCCTCAAAATTTTCGCCTTAGCTTCTGGCTTTTTTCTAGCCTTTTTGATTTTTAAAATTACCTTAAAATGGCTAAAAAGTTAGTTCGTAAACAATGAGGAAACTAATTTCTTATTGGCTATTATTAATTTTATTTTTACCCAATTATTCATTTAAGCATTTTTGTTTTGTTTGTTCGCAAAAAAAAACAAAATTATTTATATTTAATAAAAAATTTTGCCTGCGGAGCTTCATTTTTCAATTTAAAATTTAAAGGTGCCTTAACTAACTTTGTGGAGCTAATAGGTAGATTATTATAATTATTTTTTAATATACTTTATCAACCATATTAATGAAACTAATTTAGACAAATTTTATTAATGCGAAAAATCATCAAAAATTTGGAGAATTTTAATCAAAAAGGAATTATAGTTAAAAAATGACGAAAAAGATATTGAATAGTTTTTCTAATGAAATATAACCCGAATTTTTATGAGAATGTTTTGCGCTGTTTTTCATTGAGTAATTTTGTTACGTATTATTTTTAAAAATTATAAGATCCTCTTTTATCAGATTATGATTTCACTTTATTATATTATTATCCCATCTTATCATACCATGATTCCGTTTTATCATATTGTTATTTAATCTTATCATATTATTATCCAATCTTATCATATAATTCCATTTTATCATATGTCAAAATAAAACACATTAATTCAGAGTTATTATTTCTATAAATTTTTTATTGAGTCCATTAATCATAAAAATTATTTACATACATATTATTTGCTCATTAATTGGTTTTATTTATTTGTACCATCGCATATATGTTTTGCAAGATAATTCAAATTATTTTAGTAGTTAATCAACATCATATATTGCTTGAATCATACCAAATATAACAAAACATTGTCTACTTATATTTATTTATGTATGAACTAAATGAGAATTATAATGATTATATTCAACCATATTTGTAAAAACTAAATTTATTTGTAATATTTCATTGTTACATTGAAAACAAAATACGGTTTAATAAGTTGGAAAAAGACTTACAATATATAATAAAATAATAATGTTATTTTTATATTAATAACATTTTGTTTCTGGTAAAAAAAAAAATCATAAAATTTGTGTAGTCTGCTATATTATAATTTTTATTCAATACAGACATTGAATGATTAAACTGAAACAAGAACATTATTATCATGAACACAGTATTGTTAAAAATAATGAAAATTAACAATGAGAATATAATATTGTTGTAGTGACAATGTCATAACCACGATTTTTCTTTGCCTGTGCTTTTATCCAAATCTTAAATATTTTGCATCTTAACTAACTAAGATTTTATTTCAGATACATTAACTATAATTGTTCAAACACCAATTTTCTGTTAAGATTTTATTTTATTTTAAAATATTGTTAACAATATGGAACCCACTTTTCATATCATGAAAATATTTAGATCAGCTTCTATTTTGTTTAAATCCAACCTTGGCTGGTTAAAAATTGCGGATTTATTTTCAAAAATTTTCATTCTGCCACCGTATAACATTCTGTTAAAAACTGTCAATAGTTTTTTTTTTTTTTTTAATATATTAATGTGTTTATTTTATTATAGTAAGTACAATCCAAAAGCTTTTTATCATCAATCATATGTGTCATTAGTTCGGGCAAATAAAACTATATTTACTTAAGCATTATAGAAAGAGGAGTACACTAATTGCTGCATTGTTATAAAAAAAGTAGTTTTGAAAGGATTTTTAATAATTTATTTATTTTTTCTCTGAATTTTGTAACTTTAGTAATGTATTTCTTGAAAGTAAATACTTTTAAAAAATAAATATCCTTATCGTATTAAATTTTATCATAAAATTAACTTTTTATGACACAATTATATAAAAGTAACTGTCCTCAATTTTTCTTTAAAGTTTTCTATAGTTTATCATGTCCATTATCTGATATCTTAGTACATATTTTTTTTAATTGCTCGATAACAAGCCAAACAACCCGTCTGCCGTTCAGCCAGCCAGTCATATAGTAGCCATAGTCAATAGTACCTTTATTTAGTAGACTTTTAATGCCACGAACTTAAGTGGTTTGTTAAAAACAAAGAAAAAATGTTTTTCATCCATTTTCGATTATGAGACCTAAAGTGTTTTCAAATACAACTAAATAAAAATGTATCAACAAGTTAGAGAACTATATTTGACTATGCCGAATCTTTTATACCCTTCACCACATTACCGACAAATAATAAAATTTATGTCTTAAAGTATACTTACAAAAATAATATAACTTTTTTCCAAACTACAAAAATGTAAATACCAAATTAAACTATAATATCAAGCATCGCTTCCTTAAAAAAATAATAACAACACTGATAGCTTCTAATGACAACTAAATTTATGTACATATGTTTGCATGTAGATACATTATTATACAAAAAGCAACAACAACACTGGGTCAATAAAATGCTTCTATTTCCAACTAAAAACCTCCAAATATACATAAAATTATTATTTCTACGCATTTGAAATAAACAAATATTGCTTGGTTATGCAAAAAAAAAACACTGAGTCATTGCAGTACTTTTTATATATGTTTGTGTGTTTATATTTTTAATATTTTTTTAAATTTTTGTTGTTTATGGACCGATATGATTAATTCTAAAAACCGAAATTTTAGAAACATATTTGTAATAGATTTGTACAAAAAGGAATTCCAAAGCTAATATAGAAGCTTCACAAAGTCCAAAAATGCATTTTATCCGATATCTCAGTTACAAATGAACCAATTTTATTCACTTCTTTCACAAAAATATTCCAAAAATGTTCCGAATTTTTTTTACAAAAATGAAGTCGCTAGCTTATATAGGGGCATAGAAAAGTTGAAAACAAATACGTTTTTAAAGGCATTTTAGATATGTTGACTTCCATTAACGAATGGATTAATTTTTTTAATTTTTACTTGTGTCATTCTAAGGAATAATCTTATAATCTGATATATATATAACATACATATCCGATAACTGGGGCTTTCTAAAAAGTGATTTCAACATAAAGACGAACAATCTTATAATCTGATATAATCTGATGTATAAAACATACATATCCGATAACTGGGGCTTTCTAAAAAGTGATTTCAACATAAAGATGAACAAACGCACAGACAGAAAAACTCACAAACTGACAGACGGTCATCGTTATATTTATGTATAAAATGTAAACTTTTTGGGGTCTTAGATGAATATTGTAGAAACTACAAACGGAATGACAAACAAATAAAGGGTATAAAAAAGTACAAATGCATGCAAACACTCAGAAAAACAAATACACGCACAAAAAACTTTCACTCTCGCAGACAAATGAATAAAATAAACATATAAACGTACAATTTACACGTAAATTTAGCTTTTATTCAAAATGAAACTCTTAATAGTGTTCGTTGAGTGAGTAGGTAGGAGCAAATGAAACATGCTAAAATATCTATCTACTTATTTGCCATCTCCCCTAAAATTTCCTTACCAAATTCTCTAAAACTAATACAATTCCCTACAACATTGCTTAATTCAGGTAAAGTGATATTTGTAGTAATTGCATGTTTATTAAGGGGTCACCTTAATAAACCCTTAATAAACATGTATTGATGTTCCCAGCTCAAATTAAAACCTACTTCATTTTATGATAATATTTCTCAAAACCTTCTTCCTGAAGTTATCCTTTCGAGAGCTAGATCAAAATTAAAAAGGCCCTGTTTTCGGATTTTTTCATATTTCTGCCAGAGGAACAATATGAAAATTTGGTATTACTAGAAAAGCCTTTAAGAATGGCATTAAATGATATAACTACAATTTAGGGCCAGTTCCAAATGAGACCAAATTTTTCAATTTTTTACAAAAAAAAAAAAAAACATTATATTTGAAATTTTTCCACATAAATATTTAAAAATATGACCAAACTATTACAATATAATCCTATAGCATTTATACCGAAACCGTTTTTCCTTTTTTAAAATGCTAACTTGTTCATATTTTATTCAAACATACACAAATGTTTCTATATAAATGAGTTTAGCATCAAAATACGCTATTTTTATAAGCTTTTCAATAATATATGATACTTGTTACTTTTGCTAACTAGCAACAAAATAAATTAAGTTTAAATGAAATACCTACAAAAATTACGCCAAGAAGTGTACGAGTATTTGTTTTGAATTTGCTACACACAGGGAGTAATTTCTTATTGCGAATCAAAAACAATGTTGTTAGTAGGTGAGAAAAAAAAAGAGGTTAAATTAGACTTTAAAAAAGGTCAGAAGAGGTAAAATGAAGCAAAAAATATAGCCAGAAACAAGCTAATATATTTTTTATTTAAAAACTTTTATTTTGCTCTCATTAGTTTTTGATCATTTTTTAAAGATATTTTAAAAAATTTATAAATAAAACATAGAACGCCTGTCAGCAAAATGATGAAATGGAAATTCGCCCATAAAATTCCTATAAAAATTTTCGTTATATTTCATTTGAAAAATGTCCTAACGTTTTGAATTAATCTCGTTTTTTTATTTTTGAATCAGTAATACTTTTTGATTAATCATTTCCAATTTTTTTTTTTTTTTTATAAGAATTTTTTAAATTATATTTATAAGAAGTTTATATGGTTAATGAAGATTATTTAAAAAAAAAATAATTATAATAACCTATTAAGAAAGTTCATAAAATGAGTTAAGCTATATTTTATTTGGAGAATGATGCGCCGTAAGCGAAAATTTTTATAAAATAAAAGTAGTTCCGATTTTCTGTGCGAATTATTGGCTACCAGCAAAATGACACAAAGTAAAATCGCACAAGGCAAATATAGAAAAATCGTCCAAAAATTCCAATACAAACTTGGGTCATATTTCATGTAAAAGATAGCCCAAAATTTTTAGGTGAATTTTTTTAGTTTTTGGGCTATAATTAATTTTTAATAACACATTTTTGATATTTTGTGTGATTTTTTGTTAATTTTACAACATGCGTGAAAAAGTAAATTAACGCGTCCGGGAATACGCCAGAGTTTAAAACCTTTGAGTCCGGCCAAAGGCCAGCTGTATAGAAAACCGTTTTGATCTAGACCAGTATTCTTCCCAGGCCAAAGTTGAAACTATTTTCATTCTGAATGTGACTGATTTTGTCACAAATTTTATTATATAATGGATTGATTTTTAGACCAGAAAGTTTCTCAATGGACATGGATGGGGGTGATTTTTCGCATTTAGGAATTTTTTCACTTCTTGGGCAAAATTTAATTTTGTTTTTCTTGGCAATGTTTTATTTCTTTGGGTAATTTGACATTTTGGGTGAAATTTTTGTTATTTGAGCGACTTTCTTTGGGTTATTTTGCTGGCAGTCATCAATTCGCACAAAAAATCGAGGTTATTTATATTTAAGAAAAATTTCGCCGCCTCTACTAACAAATCAAATTAATACACAAAAATGATTACAATTAGTAAAATCAAATAAAAAATTATTTTCTTTTTTAAAATTTTAGCCTTTTGATGGCAAGTTTAAGAATCAAAAAAGGCTATAAAAACAACTAAAAACTGAAATGAAAAAGTTGAGACTAAAAGCAAAGTAAAAAGGCTAGATTTAATCTTAAAACGTTTAACGTCGAGAAGAAAATTTTAAGATACGATATCTTAGAATGAAGTAAGTTTCCATTTTAGTTGGGACCATTGATATGTTATTTTCTTTTCATACAAACGAGACGACCCTAATGTATATGTTTCGGTTAGTAATATTTCTATGTTGTTATTTAGTTGTTATCGTCATTGTAGTTTGATTTAGGTTTGTAATCACGTTTTAGAAAATAACTAGCTCATTTAATGACTAAAACCAATTGCATAAAACATGAACTCTAAGTACTTGAGGTTACTAATGAAAACAAGTTCACCTTTATGTTTTTGTCATTGTTGTTTTATTCAGCATTTCATATTCGTAAACATGCAATACAAATTAGTCATTTATAGTTTCTGTGTTTGTTCTAAATTTTTATTTTAATATACACGTCACTATAAAATTTCGTTTTTAAATTTATTTTAGATATATAGTTAAATTTTATATTTTATACCAAAAACGGTAACCATTTTTAAGAGAAAGTTTTTAATTTAATAATTACTTAATTTAGATAATTGATTTTGATTAAAATTCAAAATTCTGCAATCAAATCTTTATAAATTGACAAGTTATTTGTGAAATTAGCGTTAATTTATTTTCTAGAAAATGTAACTTTGCCTAACATTAACACACATTCAATATTTTTTGATGTGATGTTTGAAATATCACTAAATAATCCGTCCGTCTTATGGCTAACCATCCGCAAAAAATATCGATAGATATGCTAGAACGTCGTTATTCGAAAAATTAAAATTGGAAAATAAAATAGTATTTTTAATAAAAAAAAGAAACCATTTTCCTGAAAAAAAAAAATGTGAAATAATAACAGGTATTATAAGTTGCAAATGCCACTTTTGGCGAAGCGTACGATCTTTTTAGCTTATCTCTGTCCACAATTTTAGAACATTTTTTTTACTTATGAATATTTAAATTTTGGCTAAAAACTAGTCTGATTCTAAAACTTGTTCTCTGCGAAATGTAACTTAGTAATCTATATTTATTAAAACAAGTCCTCTTTTCAACAGTAATATTAAGTTTTTTTCTCAACTTTTCCCATGTCAATTTTTCGCTCATTGGCAATTTTCTTAAAATCAAACATTTTAACTGCTTTTTATAGAGTCTTTCTAGGAAACACTACAAAATAGTAAACATTGTTGTTACAATCTTAAAGTACAAAGCCTTTTTAGCAGAAAATATTTAATCTTAGCACAACAGTCTTAATATTATTGCTAGGGGAGATAATCTAACTTGCGGTACGCTTTTGTAAACCTGAGATACGTTTTTATTAAACATCAAAGTAATAGTTAATGTAAAGAAAATGTTTTTATAATTAATTGCACCAGAAAGTAAATAACTTCATATGAAATAACTATTTTAAAAAGCATTAGCAACCCATGTAAATGAAAATCATCTTTTAAACTTACATAAAATGAAATGACAAAGGAATATTAATTAAAAAAAAGAAAAAAAAATAAATTCATATGACATATTACATTTATATGCACGGTTATTGCAAATAAAAATAATTTTCAAATAAATAACTCACTGTTTATACACAAATTGCATAAAGAAATATATTTCCTTATTTGTCGTGCCGGATGGGAAAAATATAAATATTATCATCAAAAATTCTATGAACGTAAAAGAAAGTAGCGCCATACGCTTCATTTGCAATTAGTTTTACTAGTCATGATTAGTTTTCTTGAGGTTACTAACTTACAAATAAAATGTCAACTCACGGTTTATGCGGGAAAAATTTAATTTCGCAAAGGCAGTAACAGATAGTGCAAAACAATAAAAGAAAATTTAAATCAACAAATGGGCAGGTTATAAATATTTTAAAGTCAATATCAATATTGTGTAATTCCAAAATTTTCGGCCCAGCTCGGATTTTGACCAACACCGACTTTAATCAAATTCAGCACATATAATATATTCCTAAATGCGCTTTATATGGCGTATTAAGCAGCATCACCTTGTTAACGATTCATATTCTATGAACATCTAAATTGGGAAACCTCGAGCTTTTTTGTCAAAACTGAGCAAAATTTAAGCTAGAAAAACTTCTAAGTGCATTAAGATTCCAACGAACTTGATATCATTTGAAAGAACTAAAATTTTTCTTTATCACAAAGTCATAAAAACTAAATATCTTCCTGACGCAAGAAACTCTAAAATGGAAAAAATATTTGTTATCCTTAAATATCCTGAAAAAGGATCTCTTAATTTTCATTATTTTTTTACACAATGTTTATAATCAATTTGTCTTTATAGTGCAATAATTTTAAAATACGATCTCAACTGGACCACTTACAGTAATTATTCTTTACTAACTAACACATTTTACATTTGACATTAAAGGTTTTTAGCTATATTGATAACTTATTCAGACTCTAATATAATATATCATTATTTATTAATATAATATGTTATATAGCACATCCTTAATCCCGAAAAAGTAATTTTGTATTATTTTAAAAATTCACGAAGTACATTAACAGATCTTTAACCAGTTGTAAGCCATTTTACGAAATCCGCCGAATTATTTGTTACAATTTTTAAGATTACTTAACCAAATTTGATACATGAGGTTCATAATTGATTATATATTTCACGTAGGTTCCGCTGCCTAAAAATTACTTAAAGCGCATATATCCCACACTAATTGTATGGATCTCATCAAAACCAAAATGGATAAGATACCACGAATGCTGATAGATTGTGTAGCGGTACAGAAAATAAGTATTACATTATGCTGGTGTCTAATTATAGTCCACAAACTCTGCTTTGGTATTGCCAAGCAGAGACAACAAGGCAATTTATAATTGCAAACTTGGTTATGGTCCTTCGAACCGGATACTAGAACCACATCTATAGCAGCGTTTACGACGCTAGGTTCAATCTCTCTTCTACTTGCCCCCAACGCATGGTGCTGCTATTTGAGTCAATCAAAATTGCACCCAGTGCAAGGCGAACGCCATGTTTAGGTTTCAACGAAACCAAAATGGATAAGCCACGATGAATGCTGATGAAGTGTGTAGCGGCACAGAAAATACATATTACATTCTGCTGGTGTCTAATTATAGTCCACAAACTCTGCTTTGCTATTGCCAAACAGAGACAACAAGGCAATTTACGATTTCAAACTTGTTTACTAATGTTAACATCAATAAAATATTGTGTATATTTGAGTTGTATATAAGTATAAATCATCATACACAATTTCACCGCAATAATTCCATAATTAAATATGTTTACCATATAATCCCCTTTTCCGAAAATCAATTAAAATTACATAAATCTCACATAAATATTAACACTGAGATAAAATTTAACAAAACTAAATTTTGTTCAAATGTAGATCACGCAACTAAATTTCATAATGATCGGTCCATAATTGACTATGGCTCCCATATAATCAATATTCCCGAAAAATTTTTAAACGTGCATATATTTCACATAGATGCCAATATCGAAAGAAAATTTTACAGAAATTATTTTCATATATGCAAGATTTTTGTAATCAATTTTATAAGGATAGTTTCAAAATTTACCATTGGCCCCACATAAGACCCTCTCTCTATAATCATTTTAGTACCTGTTAAAGCATTCTTTCCTATTTGTTTTGACTCTAAATTTAAAACAAAAGTATTGAAGCACTTAGAAGATATTATTTTATTTCAGTAGAATTGTACTAAATGCTCTAAACAAATTATTTTAACTTCTGCTCCCATTGAGATCCCATTTTGAAAGTTTTACATTATAACGATAAATTGATTGCGAACATCATGTTAAGAAATAATGACAATTAAAAGACCATTTTTCAGAATATCCTGGGATAAAAACATTTTTCAATTTTAGAGGTCCTTGTGCTAGGAAGATGTTTAACGTCTATAATTTTATGATAAAGAGGAATAACATTCCTTTCCAGTGATTTTCTTAAAATCGCATAATGCTTATAAAAGTTATATAACCCTAAACTTTGTTGAAATATGACAAAAATGTACGAAGTGTCCTACTTTAGATGTCCATAAAACATGAACGGTAAACGATATGGAACGATATGATACTTACGCGATGAAATGCACCGTGACTAGTTTAATAAACACGTCAAATTAAAAAAAATAAAAAATCAAAGATATAAAATTTTTAAAACTTTTAGAATTGCCCTATTACCATTTACTGTAAAAAAATGATGCAAAATTATAAATTTTCATCATACTTTTTTATAGTGTAAAAAATCTTGATTTACAGAAAAACATTTAAGAAAGAATGAGCGAACACCGCATCATATTTCCAGTGAAGAAAATACCAACAAAGAAAAAATTAAAAAAATGCTCTGCTGAAAAAAATCGTTTTCTCTTCTGTTATTACAAAAACAAAATGTGTTTACATAGCAAAAGTCGTTACGATGATATGTGGATATATGTAAGTAAATGTGTTTATATAAAATTATATGAATACGAGAGAGGAATGAAAAAATTTGTTTGCTTAAAATTTTACTTAATTTATTAATTCTGTGAAATAGTATCAAACGTTTAATGAAAAAAATTTTCAAAATAATTTAAAATAAAAACCAGTTCGTCTGTGAAATATTATTTCCTTTTTGTATAAAATATTTTATAATAATCCAGATTAATATCTACGCGTAAAACGGCCTTTTTATTCATTTTTTATAGTAATTTACAATTATCCATCGTTTATGCTATGTTTATATAGAGTCTGTTTTCTTTTTGTAATGTATGTATTGCTGGCAGTAGTTTTTTCCCCTAGTGGGTGTGGCATTTCAATTTGTATTTGGTGAGTTTTTTGTTTTCATTTTTTATTTTACTTTCTTTGCGTAAATATTTATACATGTTTGACTGGCTTACTTGTCACCAAAGGGAAAGATGCTTTTTTTTGTAAAGGAATTATTTTTACTAACATAAAAATTTGGAGCACATTTTATTTTCTCGTAACGTTGGTATTAATATGGTATTTTAAAGCTTTTAGTTTGCTTTTAATATTAAATTCCCATATAAGGATGGCGCAGCAAAAAATTAGTGTATATAATTCAGCTTATAAAAATGAAACCAATGGGTTACTGTTTTTGAAATTTTGATTTTTTAAAGTTAAATATATTCAACCTTTAAATTTAAAAGAAACTTTTATTTTTAATTCACTTTTAATAAAATATATAATATTTTCTGGAATACCCTTAATGAGTTAAATGTAACTAATTGCGCTAAATTCAATGAGTTTTTAAACAGCTTGGAAGTAATTAGTTACTGTAGCGACATCTAAGTAATGACGTTTTGAAATGTCTGCTTGTAATAACATATTAAAACAATGAGAATGGTGGTGAGCCATTATATTAGCATCTTAACTCTTTACATGATAATCAAGGTTTTTGTTGGACATTTTTCTAAATTTAAAATATTAAATAAAAATATATTCAAAATATGTCCCAATTCACCTTGATAGCCCTATTTGATATGTTTGATTTTTTATTTTTACAATTATATAGGAAGTTTAAATAAAACTGATTTGATAAAACTCAAAAAATCACTAAAAAATAAAGATTTTGTTAAGAAAACTAATCGATGTAGTCATTATATGCAAATTGGAGCAAAGACTTGAAAAAAGGCATTTTATATAAAATACTTGAGAAATATGCAAAAACTTACTTAGTTTTGAAGCGGTAGTCTTTTAAAACTTGTAGTGATTTTTCTTCCTCAAGCTTTTCATTTTATGCTATTCTCCTAATGTAAAGTTATTCTATTAGTATTTCACAATACATAAGACATTATTTAAATCAGTTATTACATACATTTTTTGAAAGAATATTTATGATAATCATCCAGAGAATAGTGTATAATGCTTCTCCATATTTCTTTAACTAACTTTGGCAATATTTGCAAAGAGTATGGTCGATATAAATTAGTAACCGAAAATTTTTGAATATTGTAGTATCCTGTTAATGTAATTTGAAAATTTGCCTTTTATCACGATATATGTAACTACTTAAGTTATTCACTAGTTACTTTTCGTAGTGCAAGTGGTTGGTAAGCGATCACTTTCTACACTACATTTTGCTAGCGAAATAAATAAAACTATGCGACAGTCAAAATCGGGATGGGATGAAACCAATGGGAAATGTTATATCGACAAAAAAGAAGTTATACGTGTCCCGGCGTTTCGCTGGGTCATATAGGGGAAATTGTTACCTTTGGTGGTCCTTTTTTTTTTTTTTGACATAACTCGAGAACTACCAGTCCGATTTTGCTGAAACAAATTTAAAAAAAATTAGGAATTACAATTCCTTTAATCTGTTCATATAACGTTTCGCTACATAAGCTCAGTTTCGCAGTTATAAATAAATGTATTAAAAAAAACTTTTTTTGCCTAAAAAATTGAATTTTTTTATTTTTAATTCATAAAAAATCCAAAACGGTAAAAATAGTGTCAAGTCCTATTACTTTCACGTAAAGTCACATAACCTTTAAACAAAATGAGACATAGATCATGAAAATCGATGGACGCGTTTCGCTTTTATTCACAATTAAGTGAAGGTATCTCATTTTGACAAGAATATTGATTTTATGTTTCAATGAATTTGTATAATATTTATTATATATTATTTATTATAATTATTAACACGTAAAATTTAAAATTATTACAGGTAATTATTAGGTTATTACATAGATACATAGGTTATAAAAATCTATGAACGCAAAACTTATATTCGTTTGTTTGCACCCTTTACTTTCTTGCGTGATGGTTCGCCCACTTGTTCAGAGTCTGTATCGGATGAGGATCTGTCTTCATCTGGAAAAAATCAATTGTTTTTAATCAGTCAGTTAACTTCATTTTTGTAACTTACCCTCGGAGGAAACTCCCATTGTATATTCTTCTTCTTCATTGTCGGGATCGTACGTCTTTTGCGACCACCAACAAATTTCAGCCACCAGCGAATCCAGCCTTTTGTCTTTATGTCGCGTTTCTATTGACATTTCCACTTGATGTAAGCGCTCGCTATGTTCATCCGACTTTGAGGCTAGCTGCTTGCTGAAGTATTCGAGATGGTGATGCAAGAAGTGAATTTTGAGGGACATATTCACTCCTATTTTCTGGAAGTAGTGCAACATCTTGGTAACAAGAGCGGGGTAATTGTGTGCTCGCGTACTTCCCAAAAAATATCGTATGACTTTCTCCACTGCCCTTCACGCAAAGTAATCATTACCGTCTAAAGCACCTTTAAATTCCTTTGATTTCATGAGCTTTCGTATATCCGGCCCATTCAGAACACCTTCCTTCAATTTTGCTTCGTTGGTACGTGGGAAAATATTTTTCAAACAATCAAGAATTTTCGGTTGCTTCACAATGGCTTTGATGAAATTTTTTTCGATTCCCAGTTTGATATGGAGAGGGGGCATGAGGACGTTCTCCATTGGCACCAGTGGATCATTTACGCAGTTGTGTCCTTTCTCCGTTGGATCTCGAGCAAGCCACTCATGTGTTTCGTATTGGTTTCCTTTAAATCGGGTATCCCAAAGACACAACAAACACATGTTTTTCGTATAGCCGCCTTGGAGACCTCTTAGCATCGCCACGACTTTCAGATCACAACTGATCCGTCACATGTGATCAGTGTAGCAAATTTTATCCAAAATTATTTTCATGGAATCGTATGTTTCGCTCATGTATGTGCTGTAGCTAATGGGAATTCTTGGTTTTTTATTATATTTATGTAGCAAAACGACTTTCAGGCTTGATTTCGAAGAATCGATGAACATTCGCCAATCAGCTGCGACATTATTAATGACCATCGCCTCCATCAGTCCCTTTATATCGTGGCAGTAAACAAATGTGTTCCCTTCGTTGAGTGTATAGTAACGTTGGAATAGCAATTGTCGTCTTCGATATCCGGTGACTTTGACATTAGACCTGAGACCCACAAAACGCCGCGAATTATTTCGCAATCAAAATAAAGTTTAAAAGCGCGCTCCACTTGCTCAGTGAGTAATGCAGCATTTCTTGAAAAAGCTCTTTTGCCACAAACGTAACAAAATAAATTGATATTTTCTGGACAATTTGCACTCATTTCGGTTTTATACTTTTATTACTTTTTCATCACTTTAAAAAAACGGTACTTTACGCGTTCGGAGACACTTGTTGAATGACAAAAATCGATCAGTGAACACCTATAAATACTACGTAAGTTTCAATATTTTACTGAGAGGTACTTATGAATTCGCGCATATTTTAAGGGTGGCTATAAACCTGATTCGTGTGCGTTTTAAATTTTACGAAACGTTCTAAAACATAACCACTCATAAATGTGGGTGCAATTTGTGTAAAAAAGTCATGCAGGTAGCCAACGGAAAAAACCCAAATAATTAAAAAAGTGCACTTTCCTTTTTTCCTTTTAATTGTCCACGAACATTTATGACCGTTTTTTAGTTTGTTACCGCTACCATAAAAATCAAATAACCTTTTGTTTATTACTTTTTTTAATTCTGACAATCATAAAAAAAGTCACCAATGTTTTTTCTAAGGAATTTTGAGCATATCTCGAGCAAATTTTTTGAAATTCCAACGTTCACTTAATTGTGAATAAAAGCGAAACGCGTCCATCGATTTTCATGATCTATGAGGTTATGTGACTTTACGTGAAAGTAATAGGTCTTGACACTTTTTTTACCGTTTTGGATTTTTTATGAATTAAAAATAAAAAAATTCAATGTTTTAGGCAAAAAATAGTTTTTTTCTTCATACATTTATTTATAACTGTGAAATTGTTGCTTATGTAGCGAAACGTTGTATGAACAGATTAAAGGAATTGTAATTCCTAATTTTTTTAAATTTGTCTCAGCAAAATCGGACTGGTGGTTCTCGAGTTATGTCAAAAAAAAAAAAGAACAACAAAGGTCACAATTTCCCCTATATGATAGTTATTAACTTCAAATCAATATATCTCGATTCCTAGACGTGACCCAGCGAAACGCCGGGACACGTATAACTTCTTTCTTACCGATATAACTTTCCCCGGTAGTTTGAACCCTTTCCGATCACTGACCCCTACCATTTGTCGCACAGTGTAATAGAGAATGTTTAATATTTTAACTGGAAAATATAATATCAAAAAGGAAACTGCCACTTCTATATTTACTTGTAATGTATAGAATTACCTTTGAATGTTATAAAAGTATCAACTCGGCAATTTGCTCTCATGTTATATATTAATCTGTTACAACCATTTCTTTTAGTGATTTCAGTATTGAAATGTAGTGCAGTTAGTAGTTCCTTGGCTTCAGAAATTCACATTAATGTATTTTAATTCGTTGCAACTTTTAACTTAGTGAATTCAGTATTGATATGTGATACAGTTAGTAGCTAATCGGGAAAGAATTATTAAGTATGTCTCTAGAAATTATCTTGATTGCATACGAATTTATTACAACTATTAAATTCTGGTCTGACTTAACAAAAAATCTAACAAAAAATCGTAGCCAAAAAAAACCAATTTATATATTTTGTCCATAAACTGCAACAAAATACAATATATATATATATATATATATATATATATATATATATATATATATATATATATATATATATATATATATATATATATATAGATGTAGCGATGAAAACTTTTATCCTGCGCTATTTACATTTTAATGAGCTAAATGACAAGGGTTTAAAAAAAGAGAAGGGTAAAATTAAATCAATTCAGACTAATATGGTAGCCCTAATTTTTTTGTTTTGTTTAATTTTCTTTAGATTTTTTTGTACTACTTAATGTGTGTCACAAATTTGTTGTTCTTCAGCCTGCCATAGTTTCCTTTTTTTTCTTGCCCAACTTTAACATGCTTATGGGTGTAAAAAAAGGAATCTCAGCTATAACAAAAGCAAAGAAAAAAAAAAAAAAAAGATAGAAGAAAAAAACATATTAAAATGTTGAGTGCTAACAGCACCATCATCATCTTCATTGTCATCATCAACTACCAACTGAGCTGAGCCGGTTGAATGGTTGTGTGAATGCGTGCGTGTGTAAAATAATCCACAAACTTTTTCCTGGAAAGCAAAACAATAATAACAACAAACACAAATGTTACATATTTACGACTAAAAGCAACAATAATAATAACTACATTGTATATATACGAGTTGTAGAGTAGAGAAGCAAACAGCTACAAAAACGACAATGGCAAAAAATGTGTTACAAAAAATCAAATGTTAAAAGAAAATGTCATAAGCATTTAAATGAAAGTGATTAAAGTTGTTCTACTTAAATTGAAATTGTGATTTTTTTTACAAAAACTACTACTACTGATGATGTTTCTGCTTATTTGTTGTTGATATTCTCTAGGTTGACATGTATATATATATAAGTATTGTATATATAAGGCAGTGAGTGAGTACATGTGTTGGTTGCTAGTTACTCCCAACTACTAGTCTACACTCAACAACAATAGTGATGTGTATTTAAGTAAAGAGTCTATGAAAGGAGTTTTTTCATACATATATGTAGAAATTCCATTTTCAGTTGTAATTTATTTCCCTTGTGATTTTATACTTGTTGTGATTAAAAATCGAAAGAGAAAGGATTTTTTATTATTTTTTGTGTATGGAAATGGGAAAAATAGGTAGATATTTTAAATTGTTACCTTAAAGATTTATTAAAAACTTTAAACATTTTCAGCAATAGTAAAATAATATAAGAGAATATAGCAACGATTTTATTTAGAAATAATTGTTTTTAGAAAAATTTTTGGTATCGATCGATAGCAATGATTTCCTATAGATATTTTTTTTTCGAAATCGATACATAGCAATGATATTTTTTTTTTTTTAATTTGTTGCTACCAATCGATAGCAATAATTTTATTTAGAAAATTGACTGACATCAACCAGTCAGAAAATGTTTGTGCTATAGATCGACCATGATCGAGCCATGAGCTTTTTTTTGGAAAATTATTTGCCAATGATATTGATGGCAATGAGTTTATTTAGAAGAATACTTATAATTTTTCTTATCGATCGATATCATTGATTTTATTAAGAAAATTTTTCATAGAAAATTGATTCTCTTTAGAGAATTTTTTGCTATTTATCAACAGCGAGGACTTGCTATTGAAAATATCGATTTCTATGTATAGAAATCTTTTCCTGAAATTTGTTTGCTATCGATAGCATTAGTTGTCTCTATACTATGTTGTTTTATCAGGAGCTTCATTCGGATATATCAGTTCCCATCAGTACGTTAATGATGATGGTATTCCAAGTGAAATAAAATCATCTACTAACATAAATATGTTGTACTATAAATCTTAATGGTTCTTATATTTATGTTTTTGCTATTATTACTATTAACTGCACTATTACTATCATTTTTATTCCTACCACTGCTAAATTATTGTAAGCAAAACAACAAAACTATGTGACCACAATTTTCAGTTTATACGTTGATATTTTAGAAAAATTTACCAAATTAATTTATTGCTACTTGTTATTGCTTCCTTAACACTTCCTGCTTGACAAAGTAACACCGAATGGTACAGAATTAATACAGGTCAAAAACCACTCTACCATATACAAATATAAACATCATACAAAAAAAAAAAAAACAATGAAAATAAAATAAATGAACTTAAGGCCAGACTTTCTTGTATCATTTAATTTAATGTCTGCAAATTTTTGTCAATAAATAAACTCAAAGCTTAACTACAAATGTTATAAATAAACAACAGAAATGTAAATACCGGCATATTTTTAGGCTATTGCCCCTTACCAGAAAACTACTGACAATATTTTTTTTACCAAAATTTCAAACAAAACAGAAATAGTAATATAACAATGTATTTGTGTTTGTATGTACTCGTATTCAGCATTAAATTTACTACTTGGCGCATAGCTGGTTAATCTTTTGTCAACATCAATTTACGAATACGACAAGAAATAATGCGATAAACGAAACATTAGATACAAAAGCAACAGCAGAAAAATATTTATTTTCTGATAAAGTAATAAGTATCTTTAAGATACATACAACATATATACTTTTGTTGTATGTATATGTATTATATTAAATTTATGTTATTTGCAAAGTAAATTGTTAAAAGTTTTCTGTATTTTCACACGCACGCACACACTTCCACTCTCTTCTTACACACTATCAAACTAATTAAATGGTGTTCTATAAATTGCACATTTAACAAAATTTATTGCTAGTTTTCATTTTTTATTTTACCAACTGATTTCATTGTATAAGTAAAACTTCAATTTGAACTAAAAAGCAGAAAATATTTTTTTAAGAAAAATGGATAAAAATATTTATCTTTATAAACACGAACTTTGCCGTCTAGCAAAAATTTTTGTTTTTTAATTTTTTTAACAGAAAAACTCATATTTTCTTCGATTTCTCTTTAAAAGCAAGTTTTTTTCCAGCATTCTTACTTTGTCTATGCTAAAAGTAGAGTATGAGTTGTTTTGTAAAGTACTCTACTTTGGGTAGTTTTGCTAAAACTATTATTTATATCAGCTTGTTCAATAAATTAGTTTTTTAAACATTTATTTAATATTTATGAAAGCTTATGGTAAATCAATTTAGAAATAGCAAAACATAGTAGGCTGACATCATGATTTTCTTTAGAATATATTTTGCATAACAGAATAAAAATTATTTTCTTTGAATTTTTTATTTTTTGCTATCGATATATATATATACATATATATATATATATATATATATATATATATATATATATATATGTTATATATATATATGTAGATATTTTTTTGTTTTTTGACAAATTTTTGCTATGAGTTGATAGCAATGATTTTCTTTACACAAATTTGTTCTATTGATATTTTATACTGCATTTAGACTTATACTTGAAACCTCGTTCGAATAAAATTTCAAAAATATAAAAACTCTACCATTTACGTAAGCTCCTTTGACACTTTTGTAAGTTCTACTTGACAGTTTGGAAAACAAAACAATCACTAATGGAATTTTTTATTTGTGTATTTTTAATTAATTTATAATTTCAAAATATAATTCAGTTTTCATTGTTATTTTTTAATTTTAAAAATATTTCTTAAGTACAAATGTCTTTTTAATTTAGAATATTGTTGCATTTTACTAACGCACTGTAGTGTTGGATAACAATATTAATAAACATTGTCTATATAATAACCTACTGTAATCTCAATATAAACCAGATTTTCATTTGTATGGAAAATCTAAATAAAATCAAATAAGATAAAGTAGATTTTTATCAAAGGCTCATTTAAAGTTGATTTAGTCCAAACGGGCTACTAGAAAATTTGTTGCTGATATAAATGACCATTGATAGCAATGATTTTCATTAGAAAATTTTTTGCCATCCATTGATAGCAATAATTTTCTTTAACATTTTTTTTTTTTATCGATGACAATATTTATTTATCTTTTGTTCCATAAAATTATAAGTTCTTAAAATATTTTGACGCCGATGAATTTTAGTATTAAACAAATAAAACGCTTTCAGTTGACATCAATACTAATGTCATTTAAATTTCACGATAGTTTCCAGCAAGCATGATTTTAGACAATTACCGCTGTAGCCGGTCTAAGTAATTTAATTTCTTCTTTTTATTTTTTCATAAAAATTTCAATTATTAGTATGATTATTTGTAGATTATTTTCTATGAACTTATATTAAAAAAAAAAAACAGAACCAAATTTGGAAAATTTGTGAAAATTTTAAAAATTGCACATAATTTATGCTTTTAAAATTCTTTTACCACCACTTTGATTAGAAAGTCTTATTTATTTAAAAAGAAATCAGTTTGCGCGATATTTTGGACAATTTCAATAAAATCTGTAGTTATCAGCTGCGATATATTTACGCTAGTTATATGGACGTTTGTGATGAGGCTATCCCATGCCTGGCATCCTGACATCAACGAGATATATCTGTTCTCTAAATTTTATTTCTCTTATTAAAAAAAAAAACTCCAAAATTTAAAAAATTGAATCGAAAATATGTATATTATCGGTGTCAAACTGAAATCAATCAAAATTTTTGGAAATCTTCAACTCAATTTTTTATATTTTTTTTTTTTAGGTTCAGATGGATGTATTTCCATGAGATTTTAGGTATATATATACATATATCCACAATCTCTATATACATAGAATGTGATTTATCCGTATATATTCACCATTTTGTAAGATATATCTTCTTTGGACACTTTACATCGGTTTTTATACTTAATAATTAATTCAAAGTATCACTTGTATCATCTGTTACCAATACTATTTTTTTTTATAGACAAACCACAATTAGTATGAACAATAATCAATTATGAACTATTTCAATAAAAACTATAGTAAGAAATACAGAAAGTGCTAGTTAATATCTGAAAGCATTCTCAGAAAGTCGTATAATACTTTTATAAAACCTATTTTTATTTTACCTATTTTTTTTACTAAATTACTTTTATTTTTTCTACCGCATTATTACATAATTTTTCCTTAACATTTGTAACATTCACATTTTTTTCTCTGCTTATACAGTTATTTTATGTTTGTTTTTTCTATATTTGCCTCGATTTTATTTTCTTTCTCACTCTATTTAGCTGATTTATGCTGGTTATTGAAGTCATAACTTAGCAATAATGTATTAGTTTGATAACATCTTTTGGCTGTCGTAAAATTACCAATTTTTCGTTTAAACATATTTTTTACTTTATTTTTCTTGTGTTCCCTCTTCCCTTAGCTAACCAATTTGCCTGGCTTTTTATATAGAAAATTCGCAAAAACTTACTGTATTACTTTCGATATGTGTGTGTATCTGTTGGTTTTTTATAAAGACCTGATAAATGCTGTCTTTGCTGTCTCTGTTGGCCTTGTGATGGTATTTGTTGTTAGTAAATATTAAGTTTATTTTTTATATTTCTGCCAAGGCAGTAACCAATCATGTTTAAATATATATTTTTTATTATTACCTTTTTTATTTAGGATTTTATTTGTGGATTTTTTTTCTTGTTGCTTTTATTATCATTGGAAATTATTGCTCATCAGACATAACATAAATTACGTTTAATAAAGCTTTAATTTATTTGTCAGTACATGGGAATAATACGGCACTATGTTCCTCGTAGGAGTTAAAAGGAACAAATTTATATATCAGTATAATATATGTGGCCAAAAGGAAAAACTACATAACTTAAGTTATGTCATTTTGCGTTTTTTTTTTAATTTTTAGAATTGTTGTATTTCATTATATATTGTGTAAATTTCTTACAAAAAGCTGTCCATTACTTTAGAAGTTAGTGGTTTGCATAATAAGATAATTCGTTTGATTTTATTTTTTTTCGAAATGTGAAAGTTGTATAAAGTAACATATGTTTTTTTTTCCTTATTTCCTGTATTAAAAAAAAACACGATTGAATTTAATATACTTATGTGAAATGTATACTTTTTTAAGACGTATATTCTATTTTTATAGTAGTTTGGAAATGGAATAAGTTCGTAATGCGAAATATTCAAAATAAATTTAAAATTCCATTTTGGAAAAAATGTATATTACATAAATGATATTATTTTAGCAAATTTTTTAAATAGAAAAAAACACCGTGATGATATTTTTTGCTATATTTTTCGTTAGTCAATATACATATCGGTTTTAAAAATATACCAAACAATCTTCATACGAATTGAGGATATATTTATATGGTATATAATTCAAAATTGTATAACTAAGACCCTTAATTTCAAATTGCAACCTACAAAATGATCTCCTTAAAAGTAATAAAAATGAATTATGTAGGTTTTACTTTTTCCCATAGATATAGCCTTAACGATTAAGAAATCAAGTTTTTATTATTAGCCATGCTTTATGCTTGTATATTAAATTGTTTGCTTGGTTAATTTAAATGATTTTTACGACCTTTTACATTACGTTTTATTAAATGTGTCTATATATGTACAATATAATTTATAGTAAATTATTTAAATCCCATATGAATGAGCAGTTGAATAATTCATTGATTGCTGCAATTATATTTTAACATGTACTCAATATTTATAAAACACCTAGTATATGGAATAAATAAAAATATATTCGTGTTTTTTTACAAATACATACATACATACATACATACATACATACATACATACATACATACATACATATATACATATGTATTAAATACAGTGACCAAATAAGTATTCGTCATAACATTTCATTTCTTATAACATTTCATTTCTTATAATTTATAATTTTTTAATTATTTCGCATAAAATGACAAATATTTATTTGAAATATTTGTTTCCTTATAGTTTTAGTAACATTTGCTCCCAAATGCACAGAACTTTATTGAGCACTGCCATGTTTCCAACATTACACGAATTCAAACGTAAAAAAGTTATTCGACATGTTGTTTACTTCTGCATTTCCGATAACTATATTAATTTTGTTATGTTCTTTTATTGATGGTTTTACAACTATGATAATAACTACATGCATTTTAAATATTTCCACATCATTTGAATCAGTTGAAAAATACAAGTTTTAGTAAGGAAAAAATGTAGAATAAGTGTAAAAGCTAAGAAAGATGTCCCACTGTACTATAAAAAATAAAAAAGCGAAAATTCACTGAAAAATAAATCTGAATCAGTAGGCCATTAAGGTTTGTAAAAGCAAATTAACAAACTAAATGCATCGAACATGGCTAAAGATCGTAAAAGATACTTGGGAATATGCATTGCATTTAGAAATATTGAAAAAATACATAATTTTAGAGCCAGGTCTAAAGAAGCTCCCACATCTCAAAAAGGATATAAAATTTAGATTAGAATTTGGAAGAGGACATGCCAAGAAATCGAAAAAGTTATGGAAGGATGAAATGTGTTTAATTGAAATCAAGCTAAATCATTTTATATGCAATATGAATGTCCTAGCCTATCGAAAGTCATATGCCGAGCTAGAAGAGAGAAATTAGGTCTCTACCACAGAGTACGGTGGCTGAAGTGTTATGGTTTGAGGGTAAGTGATCGGGTTTGGAGTAAATATTTTAATAATTTCAATAATATTTTAATATTTCTAGATAGAATAATAACTCATAGGCATTATACAGACATTTGAAAATAAAATTTACATGAAATTGCTGAGAAATTAGGAATTTCCGAGCGATTTATGTTTACCAGGATAATAACCCAAAGCATTCTGCAAATATAAATATATATAAATCTTAGCTTTCTCAGTAATTGCACGAAAATAATAAAAAACAAGTAAGGAGTTATAGTCGGTCAAGTCCGACCATATGATACCCCACACCATTGTGCGTGTCCACCAAAATTCGTGGAGGGGTTAGACATGTGGATAATTGTGGACTGATACCTTTTACTAAGTGTAAAATAAAATATACGAATACAGAATATTACGTTAATGCTAATATTTATATGAATTTATGCACTTTAGGGTTGTTCCCGAAAGTGCGCTTATATGGGATCTGTGGTAAATTATGGAGTGATTCTCATAAAATTTGTCATTATGATTTCTGTTTATATAAAACATATTTGTGTGAAATATAAACATATGTATGTGATTTATGCACGCGATTTTCGGAAGAGAGTTCTATATGGGAGCTATGGTCAATTATGGACCGATCTTCATGAAATCTGGCACAAAGATTGGTACTTATACAGAACTTCCTTAAACCGAATTTCATTAAGATATTGCTATATTTAAGACATTTATGATCAATTTAAATAAATATTTGTTGATTTTTTATTTAAAAAATCTAAATATCTTAATGTATTATATTGACAGTGTAAGTGCAATGAAACAAAATTGATCCAGAATATAACAAAATCCTTGACAAATCCATATCAAAAGGCTTGGAAGAGGTTAGAAGGTGAAAATCAAAAGCTACATAGTACTAAAAAATTTGATTTTTAAGATTTTTCAAAGAATAAAATATGATATGCCTTGAATTTTAATGTTATTATATAAATGGCTCTTTAAATTAACTTTTGTTTGTATTAACTTTAAAATGTATACAAAATTTAAATCTTTATGTTCTAATAAACTTTAAACCATTTTCTTTTTATTTCAAAATTCTAACCAATTTCTATTTTTCTTTTAATTATATTAACATTCCTCATGTCGTATAGTTTTGTTGGCCACTGTATATATCAAATATTTATATATAGAAAAATATAATGGCATGTAGAATAAAATATATACAATAAAGTACATTTTAAAAGTTATTTAATAACAACTGCTTCAACTCATATGAACTGTTAAGTAGGTAAAGTGCTATACATGTGTTAATACAGGCAAAGGGAAACTGAATTGGAACAATTCAAGTTAGATAGTACCGATCCTTATTGTGAAATTACCTTACTCAGATTTCAGTCGAATAAATTTTTTTCCAGCGAAGAACATTTAACTGATAAACCTAAGGATATTTACAGGTATCTGATTACTTGTAGGAATTCAATTGATCAATTTAGTTTTTAGAACATAGCCAATGTATAGTTTCAGACGGGCTGCAAAATTTCTCACTATAATCTCTGGAGGATCAATAGAAAAATCTTAATTTATTACATTTCAGCTTTTTAAGCAGTAAAACCAATCATCACAATTATAGGATAGTTATAATTTCATAGCCATCAAATATTTGTGAGGCTTTCACTTTATGGCAAATAAAAATTTTCTTGTATATCTTCTATCTCTATTTCGTTTACCCAATAGTGTAACTTTATAATTTAATGTACAAGTAAAATATTATATGCGGTTTGCGTTGTACGATTAATTATGCAAAAGAGGTTACTATATGACCATAATACAAGGTGGTTACATACAACAATATAAACAAATTTACAAACGAGCAGTACAATACACGCTCGTACTAAACAAATAACTATTTACAAACATACATAAATAAACATTTACTTTATTAATATTAATTACAAATACATATAAATATACATTCCCAGCAAAAAAAATAAAAAAGTAATAATTTTAACATGTGCTGAAAAAGAGCAGCATAAATATATTTATGTTATTTTAACCGGTGTTTGTTATTCGTATGTTATTTTTTTATGATTCTAATTCACTGCTTTGGAAGTTCTCCTCTTAAAAATATATTTATGTAATAAGAAATAATTAACCTTATTTGAAACTCTTGCTCGTTTTATTACTGGGTTACAGTGTTCTGAGGGATGACATAGCAATTTGCGATTGTGATACCTACCCAGCAATTGCTTGTCCGATTTTAGGAAATATTTTTTACTTCAATAATAATCAATATTTTGTTTATATGAGAAATACCGTTCCCTCTACTCTAATCCCAAAAAAAGTAACTTATTTAAATTATGTTGCTTTTTTATTTTACTAACCAGTTGAAAAACTTTAAAAATCATCCATTTAATGATATTTTGTGTTTCATAATCAAGTAAAATTGTTATTGATACAAATGAATTATTGATTACCTTTTAAATTATTTTATTTATTTATTTAATTAATTTAATTTATATTTTTTAATTGAGAAAAACAGAGACCCAAGTTTGTATATTTTAAATTGCGTGTTTGTATCACTTTGTAGATATTTTTAAACTAAAAAATTAAATTTTAGATTATTATATAGAAAACTAACATAACATAATCCTCAAGCACATGGACCGTTTTGAAGTTATTTTTTATGAAGATTTTACAATTAAAAAAGCGTAACGAATCCGCACAAATTTAAGATCAAATTGATTTTTATTGCACTTTCCTAAAAGCTCTGTCTTTTAATTTCCCTCTTTGTCGGTGTTACCATTGTTATAAAATAAAAAAATATATATTTTCTTTAATTTATGCAAGAATGAGAAAGGCTTTTGTTTCATCTCTAACTTTTACATAAATTGTAAATAAAATTAAAACATGTATTGGTTTTGGATACAGATTTTAAGGAGTTATATTCTTTAAAATTTTTCTGAAATAAAAAACAAATAAATATTCGTTAAAACTGAGCCCTCAAACACAGACTATGCCAATTATTTTCAAAAAGATTTGCAATTTTTACTTTAAAATTATCTGGCAGCCTTGCCACTCATGGTACGTTTATGCTGGTTTTGTAGATAATATATGTATTACATATTCATTATCCCTAGAATACTAATGTACGTACATTTTACGTATACATATCAAATCCTTATTATTTTCATTTGTAGAAATATAATGGTATAAAACTCTAGTTTTTTCGTTTAATATTTTTGTCGTTTATATGTTCTAATTACAGGTACAGTAAAAGTTACTACGTTAAATTTACGTATCGGTGGTATTAAGTGTATAAATTTTATAAGTAAATTTTACGTAGCGTTAGTATTAACAGTAAAAATTTTAATATAATTTTAGAAATGTAATGTGAAATTCCAGAATAAAAATTGAAATATTTAATTAATTAATCTTAATTTACATAAATCTTAATCTTTTCAATAAAATTACTATGATTACAAAAAAGTAAATAAATAAAATTACGAGCTGCCGACTACCGTTATACTAAGAACCTTCTACAGGAAGGGAAAGTAAAATGTGTTGAAAATTTAGCCATTATGCAAAAAAAATAATAATAATAATAAACGAGAGACTGTGATGTTTAAAAAACTTTAGGGTATTCGAATTATTCGGTTTTTCTATTGTTCGTATAAAATGAATAATTCGAATAAGGCATTTGGGCTTCTTCAAATTATTCGATCACGTATTTTAATTTCTTCTAATTATTCGAATAGTTGAAACAATTTAAAATAAGGATTGTAACCTTCATTAAAAATTTGATTTTAAATGAATAACAATAATAACTGAAAATTTAACTTTACTATAACCGGTATTTTCCTATATCTAATAGTTTTTGAGATATTGTTGAGAAAATATTAACATTTTAATATAAATTATTGATCGGTTTTTTTAGTTTTCAGTTTTGTTTTTTTTTTTTTTTTTTGGAGATATAGCTCATAGAATATTAACTCTCCGTTACCGTTGATAATTTAAAAGTGTTTAAGAAAGGGTATTTTTTGAAAAAAGGCGCCAATAGCTTCATCATATATAAAACTCCTTAAAATTGTATTATTTGATAAAAAAAAAGCAAGAATGTTATATTGTTGAGTGTTTTAAATAGTGTTTCATATACTATATAATTAGCTTTAGTTTTTAACAGTTTTAGTTTATTTAAAATTATCCTGGGTTTTTTATAACATCAGTATATTTTAAAACAATCTCAAAATAATTAATATATTTATTGAAGTGAGTTGAAATATATCAAATAACTTAACTTTTTACCATTTACCACATAATCTTAAAAAGTCGCAATTTAGTTGCATTTTAAAAAAGGGCCAAAAAAGGGGGCAGGAAGTTGAAAATGGGAAATTGGCGACTAAATTCGCCCAACGGTAACGCTGCTTTCCTAACGCTTTTACATTGTAGATCCCATGCAAAACTTTTAAATTAGACAAAAGGCAAAATTCATTCCTAGAAAATAAAATGCAAAGTTTTCAAAAAGGTTTGTGATTTCCCACATAAATATTTTTTTATCACCATACTATATAGCTTTTGTGATGCACTTTGGATATAAGAATGGTTAGTGTTTTGTGCTCATAGGAACATATAAAGTTTCTAAACTTTGTCTTAACTTCTGGTAAGATACAATACAAGTGTTTTTTATGGAAATAATTCCTTTTTTTTTTCCTTATTGTAAGTTCACTTCAATTTTGTGGATCAAGGAAAATATGGATCGACATCACTTTCCCCATATTCTTAAAAATGTAATGCTAGCATGTGTCGAATGTGAAATGCCTTTCATGTGGCGTTATCAGAGAGACTATGAAATTAAACATAACCCTATGACAGCAAACAATTAGTTTAGAATGGAAAACTTTAACTTCATGGAGCGGCCATATTATCTATTGGATCTAAATCTAATTCAGAAACTTTGGAGAATTGTCCAGGATGTTATTTTGCCTCTTAAAAAAAAAAAACAAAAATAAATTATTGTCAAGAGTACGGGACAGCATTACCGTTGAAAATTTTCAAGAGGTGTCGTTAAAAATTTCGTATATTTTATGAAAAGTAAATTTTTTAAACTACTAAATTCAATTTTACTAATAACAAAAAAAAAAAATTTGTACATATTAATATAATAAAGTCAAGTGTTTG
Source organism: Protocalliphora azurea (assembly GCA_932274085.1). Taxonomy (NCBI): domain Eukaryota; kingdom Metazoa; phylum Arthropoda; class Insecta; order Diptera; family Calliphoridae; genus Protocalliphora; species Protocalliphora azurea. The sequence continues at coordinate 19,986,123 of OW026519.1, read as the reverse complement.
ATTTTTTTATTTATTTGTTTGTTTATGTGTGACGCAATCATGCCTAAACCATTGAACCGAATTAACCGAAATTTTAACGAAAAGAAAGATCTAGTCGGTTGAGACCGACTATTTGATACCCTACGCAATGGAAGGGGACTTATATTACACCTGTGGCCAATTTTACTAAATGTAAAATAAAATATATAAATACAGAATAATATGTTTATATAACATATAGATGATTTTATGCACTTTAGGACGATTCCTGGAAATGAGTTTATATGGGAGCTATGTTAAATTATGGACCGATTCTCACAAAAATTGGCAATATTATTTCTAATTACATAAAACTTATTTGTGTCGAAAATTGGCTTGATACTTATATTCGTATGGGATTTATACACTTAAAGTGATTTTCGGAAGAGGGGTTTATATGGGAACTATGGTCAATCGTGAATCAATCTTAGCAGAATTTGGTACAAAGATACACACTTGCACAGAATTTCTTGCACCGAATTTCAATAAAATAATCTTATTTTTAAGAAATTTTTGAGTGTTTGAACTCTAATCCGGTGAGAAGTAATACAACCAATTTCAATGGACTTCGTCCTTGTATCATAAAAGTCCCACGTGACAAATTTCAATGAATTATCTTTAAAATTGTGACCCATACTTTGTGCACAAGGTTTACGTGGACAGTCAGCCAACCGTCCAGACAGCCAGACGGACATCATCAAAAGGTGATCCTGAGTCGCTTGGTATACTTTATGGTGGATGTTGGATAGTAAATCTCCTGTACTTTTATACAAGTTCTTCAATCGGACCTTGATCCTTAAAATTCCCGTATAACAAATTTAGAACTGAATGTATGGATTCTCAAGTATTAAATTTAATTCTGCTGGCCAATTTATTATTCATTAGTGATATTTAGAGAAAAGACTTTCTATGCTATGCGCTAAAGTAAGAATATAAATTGGGATATAAATACTCGTGGAACCTATTTTATAATTTTTCCAATCCGTTGCAAAAAGATAGGGCATTTGATGTTTTAAATAGCTGTTTATAAACTTTATTATTAGCTTTGGCTTTTAAAAGTTTCAATTCATTTATAAATTCTTCTGGATATTTTTTTACAACACTATATTTTGAAGTAATCTCAAAATAAATTCTTCGTAGAAATTAACATATATAAGGGTTCGAGATATTTCAAACAATTTAGTTTATGGTCTTTTAGATCGTAGTTTTAAAAAGTTGCATTTAGCTCTATTTCAAAACAGATGCCAAAAATATGGCCTGGTGGTTGAAGAATGTTCAGTTGGCAACTAAAGTCGCCAAATAGTAACGTTTCTTTATAAAGGTATACGATTTCATCAGAAACATGTAAGGCTTTAGTTAACTGCTTGACCAATAAATTCTTGAGAGCTATACAAAAACAAAGGGTTTTTAACAAAATATTACTAAATGTTCCTCCCTTGAACAATTTTTATTTTAATATAACATATTTATTCTAATGAACCTATATATTTGTTTATATTAACACGTTTTTTAAAATTTTAAATATACCTCCCATTTTCCTTATTTAATCTAAACAAGTGTTATGATTTATCAAAGGCTGCGACAGACTTTTTTTTAAATGTTTCTATTTTACTTTTTATGAATAAATTTACGAAGGGCTTATGAAGCGATCCTACTCATTTGCTCGTAACTATATATTTATGTTTATATTAGAAAATGGTAAATCGATACCGATTTTCTTTTAAGATCCGAGGATTTTGATTGATGACTTAAATTTTGTAATTTTGAAAAAAAAAAATTAGTATAATTTTAAAATTTTCTAGGAGATCTAAAAAATTAATAAATTGGGAAAGTTAACTATGTTTCCTACGAACATTTGGAAAATATCTTCCTGGAATAAATTTACACAATATCTTTGTTTTATTATTTGGACGAAAATTATCAAAGCAATATTTTTCTGATGTTGCATTTTTATCAATTTAAAGAAAATTTATTGTCTAACAAAATATTTATATAATTTATTATAATTTTTTTTTTTTTTTCATTATTTTTATCCTCAAAATATCACAATTTTTTCAGTAAGGTGATTATCACCTTCGCAATATATTGATGATATCCCATTAAGATCATCTGGAAGAAATTAATACAATAATTTCATTTTCTCCATTCACGATTTTTTCAGTTGTAGAAACATTTTTCAAGAATTAAAAAATATTTACGAAATTTATGTGTCTTTTTGCAAAAAATGAATAAATTATGTGAGTTTTTCATGCCTTATGATATTAAAATTTATGCGGTTGCATGATTCACAAGATATAAAATTTTTCTTTATTGTATTATTTAATAATTTATGTAGTGATAATTTTTCTATACATTTATTACATCTTCCAAAAGATTATCTGGCGGTATCTTTTTTTCATCTAGATGATTATCTAACATTATTGCCTATTTTTCTTCCAGGCGTGTTGATTTGTCATTGCACGATGGCGAAAACTTCCGCAATACGAATGTGATTATTGCGGCAATAAAATTTTTCTTCTAAGTAATCGCTTTCGTATTATTTTGCTTATAGGGTTAAGTTAGAAAAAAATATTTATATTAAATTTTAAATGGATAGATTGAAATCGATTTCGTTTTTTGGTCTTATAGGATTTGATTTGGAAAAGGATATTTAATTAAATTTTTTAATGTATTTTTTTATTTTCAACTAATTCTAATAAAATTAGCTGCATTACAGAACAAAATTATTCATTTGATTCGAATATTCGACATACAAATATTCGAAATATTCGTTATTTGAAAAACACCATTTTAAAATTCTTCGAATAATTATTCGCAATAAATTATTCAAATAATTTAAATGAATACCCTAATAAATATCAAGATCATATTATAACTTTTCATAAATAAAGTCTTGATAAAATTTTTTGTTTTTTAATGTTTTATTTTTTTTTTTTTATTTAATTTCTTTTAACTTGGAACTTTTTAAGGAAAATAAATAATAAAGATGCATTTAGTTGATAAAACAACAACAAATAAAAATTTTTAGAATAGTAGCCACGTGTTGCGTTAGTAGCATTAGTTTTAACGTATAAAAAATAGCATTAGTTATATAGACAGGAATGGAAAATTTGATACTATCTTACAATTAAAATAAGTTTATAAGGCAAACAAACAACATTATAGAAATGTTCGAACTGTAGGTTTAATTAATAATATTAGAAAATTTAAAATATATGTACAACATTACTAAAAACTACAAGCTGCTATGCTATGTAAATCAAATTGAAGCGAAAATGTTCCGAATTTCAAGGACATCAGATAATAAATTATGTTGTGACAAAACTAAAGCTAAAGGTGACTTTTTTCTTCATTAGTTTATTTCAATAACAGGGACGGCCACATTATATTAAGATCTTCATTTTACTATAATATTTAACATGAATAAAACCATCAACGTTTTAGTATCGTATTCTATCCTTCGTTGTAAAAATAAAAATTACATTATTTGAGTTTTGCACTAAATAAAAATAAAAAACTGTCAACAATTTGAATTTTGGTATTTTGGGAGTGAAAAATATTTTCATTTTCCATCCCTGAGTTTAGGACTAAATTTCAGTCTCTGAGTTTCTCATTCGCTATTTTATCTTTTATGAGTAAACTTTCATGCTTAACCAGACACTTTAAACAAGTTAATAGTTTTTTTGTTAATAAGTCTTTTAAAAAGGGTGTATGTATTTTTGCATTCTCTTTATATGGTTTTAAATATTGTTAACAAAGATAATAATAATAATAATATTCCAAAAACACTCAAGCTTATTGAAGAGTTAAGTACAAGAGTTTCGCAAATTTTAATATAAAACAAATTTGTTTTATGATATGATAATATAATTTGTATAAAAATTATTATTATATATTACGGAATCTAGTTTGTTTATTTCAGATTTAACTTTACTTAAACGGCTCTTACGTTTTAAATGTTTAAAAAATGTAAATCTCAACATTTTGTTTTTTTTTTAAAAAAAAAAAAAAAAAAAAAAAATGTTCATATAGAGCATGTTTTGTCTATAGAGCTTTAATTTTACAACTACAAATTTTAATAAATTCCAATTTAACCACAGAGGTATTGTCTTCTATGAAAATGTTTTTTTTTACCCCGAAAACATACACAAATCTCTCCAGGGTGGCAACATAAAAATAAAGGCATTCCCTCAGCGCTTTGGTAGATATTTCTGTCATAATGTAAAATGTATTAATGTCTAAAGAAAATTTTATTCCTCAAAGTTTTTTTTTTATTGTTTGCCTTCATCTTTATAAATAATAAAAACTCATAATGAATTTTAAATAAAAATGAACTTGTTTCTTTAAACTCAATGTGGTCATTTATTTATTTATTAATGGGAGTGTAAAAAGTTGAGAACAATAAAAAATACTATACATAGGTAGATGAAACCAACAAACATCCTTAAACTTTTATATTTTATTCCTTTTTCTGTTTGTTTGTTTGTATAACTGTTATCGTTGCTTTTGTTGTTACTTTTAATATAATAATCATGATTTTCATGTCAACTGTCAAGTAAAGTTAACTTGATAAACATACAGTCAAATAGAGAAAACTGACATTGCAATAAAAACAGATATCGCAAATAGTAACAGAAATGCTCTAGAGACAAACATTTAATAGTTACTTATGTAAATACAGTCATAGAAGTGAAAATAAACGCACACTTTATTTTTATATGTATGTGTAACTGATAATCATATGTTTAGTTTTACATTTTGTTAGATCCAGACATATTCAGATAAATATTTATACTGACAAAACAATCAGTTATAAAGACAGTTAAACATGGTCTTGTTTTATTAAGACAAACAGGACATGTAGACCAGCAATATTTACCTAAAACAATAAAATAATCATTCCAACACAAAAGTGGAAATTTCTATTTAAATCAAATAAACAAATAAAAAGTATTGTTGTGAGTTTTATGCTAAATTTAATTTTTGTAGGATATAAAGAATATATATATATATATATATATATATATATTTTACAAAAATATTTTAAATGTAAAAATATTTATGAAATTCTCCATTAATTTCTCCATATTAGTTACATTAATTTATGACACATATTTCAGAATTTTAGTTTTATTTTTAATTCATATACAATGCCATCTGGAACGTTTTTATCCTTGTACAAATTCATCTCAAATCTTTACTATAAGTATAACCTTAATCGGCAATTTTAGTTTCAATTTCAACTTTAATCATTATCTAAGTTTAGCTCCAATTGTAGCACGAAATTATTATTAATTTAAGCTCAAATTGTTTAAAAAATTTAAGCTTTAATCTCAGTCCTGTTATAGTTTCATTTTTAGTTAATTATCGTTTTCAGCTTTAGCTTAGTTTTCACTTTAATCATAGTACAATTTAAACATCAATAAAATTGTAATTTTACCTTCAATCAAAGACCGATTTCAGCTTTAGAAATTTAGATATCAATCGTATTGCGATTTTATAATTAATCAAGATCTCAGTTCAGATTTAATTGTAGTATAGACTCAATTCCAGTGCCATCTATATTTGTTTTCACCTTCGATTATTTTAAAGATTTATCTTCAATCTACAATTCAGTTTAATTCTAGCTTTAATCAGAGACCAATATAATTTTCCATTTCATTTTCAATTCTAATCTAATTATAGCTTCTGTTGTATTCTTGTGCTTAAATTCAATCGTAATCCAATTTTAGCTCAGATTTGAGACGCCATAAGCACCATGAATCAAAAAATCTTTTGTGCAGCCTTATATGTTTACAATATGAAGTCCAGGCCTAAAAAAAAGACAATTGTCTTGGTTATAGCTTTCCATACATTCACATAGCACGTATTCAGGTGTCCTATTGTGCATCATGCAAAATCTACACTGATTATTTTCAAAGATATGTTGATGGTATCGAAAACCACAATGCCCAAAAATAAACCCGTTAGTTCTCTAAGTTCACCCATATTGAGCAACAGCAACTCCTTAGATCTTCCCCGGGTTGTTGAAATAAACCTCTTCGCATGTCTCAATGCAGTTTAGCAAATTATCTCACAACTCAGCAAATTATCTTTCCTCGGGAGTATCCCACAGGGATACTGAAAAATAGCTCAGACCCAGTGAGAAGTTTTCGAGCTACTCTCTTTGCTTAGATCGTGCTCCAATTCCTGAGGTCCAGTTTCGTAATCAATCGTAATGTAATTTTAGTTTCAATTGTAGCTTAATGTTATCTTTATATTTTACTTTAGTATGTATGTAGATTAAAAAGTGAATACATCTATGGGGCATAAATTAAGGTGTAAGTTAGAGTATCCTGTCAAAATGCTCATCATCCTACTTGGGTCTATTTTTTTAGTTCGAACAGACAATCTGTTTTTTCCTCATTTAAGTTTTCCCAAAGGAATTTTGTCTGCATTTTGGAACACGAACGCAGTTCTTGGCCATAAATAATATATTTCTAATTCGTAGTATAAAAATATGAATTGGGGGGTTTTAGACACTACTGACTAATAATCTGGAATAATAATTTAGGTATTCAAAATTACAGATCTATTATGGTGAACACTAAGTTCAAATTATTAGCTTATTCAATTTTTTAAATATATTTTATAAAAATTTGTGGCCGCTTATCCAAATATGAATGCGGAATTTAAAAATTCAAAATGATTAATTAAATATGGCAAAAAATAGTTGTTAATTATATTTATAGCCTAATTTTATAATTCACTACCTCTTTATTTTGCCCTTAGTCTCAAAATTTTCTTTTTAGCTTATTAGTCTTTTTTAACCATTTTATGTATTTCAATAACGAAGATAATCATTACTCATTTGATATTACTAACTTTATTTTTGCATTTTTATTCATACAAAAAACCAAGATTGTTTGTGCTTAACAAAAAAATTTCATTTGCGGCACTTCATTCTCCAAATGAAAAATAACAACTAATTTTATGGACTTATTAAATCGTTTGTTATAATTATATAAAATTGTGAATATAATTAAAAACAACACGCAAAAATTTGGAAATGTTTAATCATAAAGAAATTATGGTTAAAAAAATTTTAAAAATCACTTCAAAATATTTGGTCATATTTAATATAAAATATAACTCAAATTTGTATTGGAAATCATTTTACTGGCAGCCGTTCTATGTCTTATTTACAAATTTATTACAATATCTTTAAAAATATCAAAAATTAAAGAGAACGAGAAAAAAACAATTTTTAAATAAGAGAAAAAAAGTTTTATTAAGTTTAATTTATCCTCTTGTTTTCTCACTTCCTGGCTACACTGATCACCACACTTCACTTTTTATCACTTTTACGAATTTCTTATTTTGTTAATCATCAGAATTTTGAAGTGCTTGCTTGTGATAGAAATAACCAACTAACGTTGGTTAATGCTGTTTCAAATAAAAATGTATTGAAATATAATTTTATGAATAAAAGCATCAGAAAATTTATCACTTTAAACTTCAAATTTAACACTTGAAATTTTTAGGCCTTGGCGCAAAAATTCTCATAAATTGAAGCTGCCACACATTAAAATATATATAAAAATTCAATATCTAATTTTTGAATTCATTTAAATAATTAATAGTAATAATTTTAATTAATGACACAATGAAAGAAAAGGTGCAATTATTAGAGAGAACGTTCTCAATTAATTTTCCCTGAAAAGCCAGTGTGGAATACTAATTTGATACTAACATTCGTATGGGCTTTATGCACGTTAAAGTGATTATCGGAAGAGGGGTTTATATGGGAGCTATGGTAAATTATGGATCGATTCTTAGGGTAAATTTTGGACCGATATTCATAAATTTTGGTAAAAAGATTGATACTTGTACAGAACTTGTTTGCACCGCATTTTATTAAAATATTCTTATTTTTAAAGCATTTTTGAGTATTTAAACTCTATTGCGGGTGGAAATTTCAACGGGATTCGCCCTTATATCATAAAAGTCCCACGTGACATATTTCATTGAATTACCTTTAAAATTGCGACCTGTACATTGCGCACAAAGTTTGCATGGACAGTCAGCCAGCCGTCCAGCCAGACGGACGGACATCGTTAGATCGATTTAAAAAGTGATTCTGAGTCGACTGGTATACTTTAAGATGGGTATTGGATAACATTTTCTATACGTTACAAACATGTAGGATATAAAAAATAAAATAAAAAATTTGAAGTTAAAATTGTAAAAAAATTAAAAAATAAATAAAAAAATAAAATAAGAATAATAATAATAATAATAATAATAATAATAAAACTTAATTTTTTGTTAAGAAAATTAATGTATTTAATAAATTTAGCATATAGAAAAACGTTCATATTAAAATTTTGAAAAAAATATCTCGAAAAAGAAATGCTGTGTTTAAAAAAATATTTATGATACATTTGAAATGTAAACACAATATTTTTATACTTTTCTGTTTGTATTTTTTTTTTTTTTAATTTTTCAATTACTTGTCTTTGCAAGACTTGAAAATGACATCTCTCCCTAATAATTCTAACTTGCTTAGTACTGTCATGTTTTTAATTCATAATTTTACAATAAACATATTACATTTGTATGTTAGCTTTATTCTGTTGCTAACCTTCATAGGCAATTTCATACAAAGTTTAAATTTATATACGTTACGGGGTAACGTGCAGAATTATACATGTTAACTTTAATGTCAAGAAATGTGCTCCCAATTTATGAACAAAAATACAATCTTGAATATAAGAATAACAAAAAATGAAAGAATATAAAAGTAGAATTAAATTCAAATAAAAAATTTATTAATTTTTAATTTTATATTAAAAAAAAAACGTGTAAATTTCGTAAGACAATTCAAAAATAACTATATAGTGCTCTTAAATCTGGTTAATGACTTTTTTGCTAACAATCAGCAGGAGCAACAAAACACAGCTTTTGTCATTTTGTTTCTTTGTTATTTGCTTTGACTATTTTTATTTTTTTCATTTAATACCAGGATTGCCAAGCACATAAATTTACTTTTTATAAGAAATTTAACTTTTATAATTTCATATAGGTGTTGTTGGTGGAATTTCTGAAATTGTTATACCCTTCACCACCAAGGTGATTGGAATATTAAGCATTTGTGCTGATGTTTGCATATCAGTAAGCTTAGGATTATTTTCTGAAGCGATTTAACGATGTCCATCCGTCTGTCCGTCTATGTAAACCATGTAATCAAACTACAGGTCGTAATTTTTAAAATATTTGAATATATTTTATAGTCCAGGGACGAAACCTATTTAAATTGATTATTATCGACCCATTATGTTACCTAGCCCACATACAAATACTTAACTATCATAAATGCCTTAAATATCGCAATATTTAAATGATATTTAGCATACAAACCTCTTTCCGAAAAATACTTTAACTTACATAAATTCCATAAAAATGATAGTTTCAAGTTAATATTTGACATGAATAAGTTTTATATACGTGAAAACCATAGTGCCAAATTTTATCATAATCGGCCTATAATTAACCATAAATTCCATATAAAGCCCACTTCCGGGAATCACCCTAAAATGCATAAATAACATAATACAAAGTATACTTCTCATCAACGCTATTTAGCGCCAATATTACCTAGTTTAACGAAATACAAATCAGTTTGCGTGAATGACTTTTAGCGAGCGGCCTCAGCCAATATTCTATTTTAAAAAATATTTAAAAAATTACCATACCAATATAACCAATAGCAATATGAATAAAACATAAATCAAAAAGTGATACGACATAGTTGGTGATGCCGACGAAATTTTTTATTTGTTATCAAAAAAGTATGCATAGATTTTCTCGTCTTTTGATTTTGTAAAATTTGTTGATATATTTTTAATATTGAGTAATCAAAAAAAAAAAAAAAAAAAAAGGGAATTTATATTAATGGACTAGAAATGTCCAATTTTAAACTTTATAAATCTCTGTTTTAAACCTTATATCAAAAATAAATGCGCATATATAACCTATACAAAAATATATAAATTAAAAATTAAATAAGCTCTGAAAAGTTTTATATTATTGAACATAATTGCGTTCACATACTTGTTTAAACCTCTCCTTAGAATATCGAGTAAAAAACAATGTGTGCATAGATTTTTTTTAATTTTTTTAATTGCATTTAAATCGCAGATGTATTTTTCACATATAAACTCAAAAAAGCTTTTCAAATAATGTTATTAAAGAGAAAGTTCCAAATATTAATTACATTGTTACAAAGTAAAGTTTTCAATGACAAAAATACACATAAAAAAATACATAAAGTTTCATTAAATTGAAACACAAAGTTATTATTGAGTGCCACTTGATTTTGGCATAAGCTATCGAGTACATTTTTACCGATTTCAATTAGCGTCCTGGGTATGCCTCGATTATTTATGAAATATTAAAGACACCGCGATCTCAGGTCATGAATAATTTTTATGCATTTTTTTAAACCTATTTTTCGCTTAACTGGAACAGAATAGATATATTTATTCTAAACATAATTTCATATAAAATGTAAAAAATTAAAATTTTAGATCGATTATAAAAAGTTAAAAATGTTTTGAGAAAAATATCTTATCGTGCCATAGTGATTTCTAAATGTAATCTGAAAACCTTTCTGGATCACGCAATACCTTAGCTTAATTGAAATTACACTGTGAGTGTGCCTTTCGAAAAAGGCATCGCCTGGCACCTCATTTTTGAGCACCACCTATTGTGTTTACATTGATGGTATATTAACGATATGGCTCTCAAACGATTCATAAATACAAGGGCAATAAACATCGATTCATTTTTTTCATTACTAAAAAGGGTGCCAATTTTCTAATAACAAAATTGACAAAATTTTAAATTTTGAAAATCTTGGTTCCACCACTTGTACACAACATAACTTAACACTAGTCAACGACACACTAATTGAATAAAATTTGTCCTAATTTTACAAGTATTCGGAGTTTACATTAAGGGAATTGGCACATATCCTAAAATCCGCGATACAGGTCTTGAAGTTTTGATGTTTTTTTCCACCTAGTGTTGATTGCATATGTAAGGAACCTCCGGTTACCCGGGTTTGCAGCTGGGGTAAACTCGGTCGTGTCCAATGTTCTTACATAAAATAATAACACTTTTTATTTTAATTTATTTACCCTTGACTCTTTACTTATTACAATGTGCGACAAATGGTAGGGGTCACTGATCGGGAAGGGTTCAAACTACCGGGGAAAGTTATATCGGTAAAAAAGAAGTTCTACGTGTCCCGGCGTTTCGCTGGGTCACGTTTAGGAATCGAGATATATCGATTTGAAGTTAGTAACTATCACATAGGGGAAATTGTGACCTTTGGTGGTCTTTTGACATAACTCGAGAACCACCAGTCCGATTTTGCTGAAACAAATTTAAAAAAAATAGGAATTACAATTCCTTTAATCTGTTTATACAACGTTTCGCTACATAAGCAACAGTTTCGCAGTTATAAATAAATGTATGAAGAAAAAAACTATTTTTTGCATAAAAAAATGGATTTTTCATTTTTAATTCATAAAAAATCCAAAACGGTAAAAAAAGTGTCAAGTCCTATTACTTTCACGTAAAGTCACATAACCTTTAAATAAAATGAGACATAGATCATGAAAATCGATGGACGCGTTTCGCTTTTATTCACAATTAAGTGAAGGTATCTCATTTTGACAAGAATATTGATTTTATGTTTCAATGAATTTGGACAATATTTATTATATATTATTTATTATAATTATTAACACGTAAAATTAAAAATTATTGCAGGTAATTATTATGTTATTACATAGATATATAGGTTATAAAAATCGATGAACGCAAAACTTATTTTCACTTGTTTGCGCCCTTTACTTTCTTGTGTGGTAGTTCGCCCACTTGTTCAGAGTCTGTATCGGATGAGGATCTGTCTTCATCTGGAAAAAATCAATTGTTTTTAATCAGTCAGTTAACTTCATTTTTTTGACTTACCCTCGGAGGAAACTTCCATTGTATATTCTTCTTCTTCATCTTCGTTGAGTGTGTAGTACCGTTGTCGTCTTCGATATCCGGTGACTTTGACATTAGGCTCCAAATTGTTGCCTTCTTTCAAAAGCTGGGCAAGTTCTTCTGCTTCACGTTAAGAAAGGTTTAATTCTCAACAATCTTGTCCATTCTTGCTTGTGATATTGGAATTATTTTGTTCGATGGACAGGCTTCTGGTGTTGGTTTATAGGTGAAATCCGATTGATCCATTGTTTCAATAGAAAAAGAAGTTTCTCTGTCAAGACTTGGAAGCGGTGGAATTAGTATTTCATCCGAATGCGGTAGAGGTATTTGTGCACTTTTAACAGATATGTAAACTCTTCGTTTAAGGCCTTTACGATTTACTCCACATATTTTGTTTGCGTAAGCGTAACAGTTGTCGGAATTGTGCTCTCCTGGATCAGTCTAAATCATTGGTACACCAAAACGAAGTGAACTGCGTTTCCCTTGGATCCACGTGTTAAGACCATTGTAGCACGTTTTACAAATTTTGTCTGGGACGCACGAAACGCCGCGAATTATTTCGTAATCAAAATAAAGTTTAAAAGCGCGCTCCACTTGCTCAGTGAGTAATGCAGCATTTCTTGAAAAAGCTCTTTTGCCACAAACGTAACAAAATAAATTGATATTTTTTGGACAATTTGCACTCATTTCGGTTTTATAGTTTTATTACTTTTTCGTCACTTTAAAAAAAAACCGTACTTTACGCGTTCGGAGACACTTGTTGAATGACAAAAATCGATCAGTGAACAATACTATACAATAAATACTACGTAAGTTTCAATATTTTACTGAGAGGTACTTATGAATTCGCGCATCTTTTAAGGGTGGCTATAAACCTGATTCGTGTGCGTTTTAAATTTTTCGAAACGTTCTAAAACATGACCACTCATAAATGTGGGTGCAATTTGTGTAAAAAAAATCATGCAGGTAGCCAACGGAAAAAACCTAAATAATTAAAAAACATTAACATTTATGACCGTTTTTTAGTTTGTTACCGCTACCATAAAAATCAAATAACCTTTTGTTTATTACTTTTTTTTAATTCCGACAATCATAAAAAAGTCACCAATGTTTTTTCCAAGGAATTTTCAGCATATCTCGAGCAAATTTTTGAAATTCATACCTTCACTTAATTGTGACACTTAATTGACACTTTTTTTACCGTTTTGGATTTTTTATGAATTAAAAATAAAAAAATTCAATGTTTTAGGCAAAAAATAGTTTTTTTCTTCATACATTTATTTATAACTGTGAAACTGTTGCTTATGTAGCGAAACGTTGTATGAAAAGATTAAAGGAATTGTAATTCCTAATTTTTTTAAATTTGTTTCAGCAAAATCGGACTGGTGGTTCTCGAGTTATGTCAAAAAAAAAGACCACCAAAGGTCACAATTTCCCCTATATGATGGTTACTAACTTCAAATCGATATATCTCGATTCCTAGACGTAACCCAGCGAAAATATTAAGCAATTTTTCAAGTATTTCAATATTTATGGAGTTAATTTTGCTCACTAAAAGACTATTTTATTTCAATAGTGATGAAATTAGATTAAAATGGGGACTCAGAATCAGTTTAGCGGGCTGGCTGAATGGCGATTTCGCAAATATATATTCAAAATTGTGGCCAGAATTTTGAAGATATATTTACGAGAATTTTTTCGAATAAGTCTATTGAAATTGGTTATGATTGGTCCATGTCTTCTCCTAGCCCTCATATGAAGGTTCTCCTGGATTAAGGGTTTAACGATCATAAATGCCTTAGATATATGTATTTGAAAAATTTTGACCTGGTTGAATCTGATTTTAAATTAAGTATTGTGGTAATACTACTTTAAACAAATGGGTTACAGATCTAAACGCAAGAGACGTAAAACAAATAGAACGCAAAATTTCAGCGCCATGGGTATTATGTCGTAATCTCGATTCTTATTCAAATTTCAAAAACTAAAATTAACTAAACTAAAAATTATTTAATTTTTTCTCATTCGTCTACAGTTTTTGATTGTGTATTTATGCCTTTTGATCTCATTCTATCATACATAAGCTAATCGGACTTTATATATAAATTTTTCACCTTATTTCTTATTGTGCAGACTTTCAACAGCTACAAACTGTGTAGTGAAAAGTAGAAGCGCATCAAAAAATTTCGAAGATAAAAATTTCATAAAAAAACAATAATAAAAATTCACTTGGGTTAAAAAACGTTTACAATATTAAGTAACATTTCTTTGTATTAAAATGTAATAAAGTATATTTTTGTATAATATATGGAGAAATAACTTAAAATTGAACCGCATTTTTCGCAAAATTTTTAAAAATCTCGATTTTTCTTATAATGAAACGTTTTTAATTTTACTAGGAAACACTAAAAAAATGTCCACAACTAAACCCATATTATTCAAACTAATGAAAAGGAAACACTTTACATCCACTTTATATCAGAACATTAAACATTTTCAAAAATATATTTGTATGATATAAAACACTAGTTAAAGCAATTTTTAATATTTGTTGCTAATTCACTTTTTAAAAAATAAAAACAAAAAAATTAATTATTTTTGACTTTCTATCGATTGAGAACTATGAAACATAACATCATAATATTTTTTCACATGAAATGGTGAAAAACTGAAAACTATATTTTATAAATTTTTGTAAATGTCTACTACTAATTGCAATTAAGAGCATTAACTGTTAAAGCTGTTAAAAAAATAAAAACCAAAAAAAAAAAAAAAAAAAAAATATATTTTTTACTTTGAGCTTCTATGGAAGGAGAACTATGAAATATAATACAAAATCTTTTACTATTCGTTTGATTATATAGTAAATGAAATGATTGAAAACATTGAAAGAAAATTCACTTATTCTATTCATACAATATAAAATTTGTTTTATCTAACCAATTAATTCCAATGAAAAAAATATGACATTTTATTTTTATTCCATAAAATTAATTTATACATTAAAATATTTAACATACATATATTTAATTTAATAAAAATTACATACATGCCAATTTACCAGTAGAAAAATTGCTAGATGTGGCACTTTTAAATTCATTTAGTACGAAAAAAATGAACCTTAGCACCGGGCACCTTTCCAGCACTTTTCGAATAATTTGTGGCATTTTTTTTAGCATTTATTACGTATTTTTTGTATTAATTTATAGAGTGTACTATAAAAATATTATCAGTTCTTTTCTAAAGATTTCAACTGAAACTAAAATTTAGTATTTTTAACGATGGTAACTAAAGAGTTTGCTAACAAAATAAACTTTGTAAAAACCAATACAATTAAAAACAGTTAACTTATCAAATAAAATTTTGGCAATTAAGTAAATTATAATTCGTTTATTATAAGAAATAATTATTATATAATAACCTATTAATTTTTAAATATAGTTTGCTATTTAGTTGTGAATGGAACTGAATTTATTTCGTAAATTAAAGTAAAACAAAATTTTAGTTAATTTCGAATCTTTTTGGAAATTAAAATATTTATACATAATTAAACAACTCTTTACACAATTTAAAATATCATAATATGATATTCGGGTATGTGATGGAATTGAAATCGAAAAAATATGTGATATATTTATTTGTTTGTTTTCTTTATTGATGAAAATTAAAGTAAACTCACTCATCATCTTTATTTTTTTTTTTATTTTTTGGTAGGAAGCCTTATCGGTTTACTTGCTACAGTGAAAATTTCAGAGAGGTCAAAATTTGTAAATTTAAAATGGAATTACTCAACTCTGTAATCCGGATTAAATAATAAAAAGTCCTTTCTTAATAAAATTTTAGTATAATTTGGAAAATACAATAAGAACTGATGTAATTATTATATAAGCATTAATTCTAGTTGAATTCCTTAATTTTTAGTTAATGTTAAAATTTTTTTTTGATAACATACTTAAAATATGAAATGTTATTTGACGAAAAATTTAAACTTAATACCCTTAGAGCTTCACATATTAAATAAAAGATATATTTTAATAGTTTTTTTTTAACAAAATTGGACCAGAAAAAACCTCGATAATTTTGATAATTCTACAATCCGGATTCGATTCTGCAATAATTATACAAATCCTCGAGTTTATACTGTGTCTGGTTTTTAATAATAAATCAGATATTAAAAATCACGTCACTTTAGCTCGTCACGATATTAATCTATAGGTTATTTGAAATACGTATAACAGTATAATTCAGATAACATATAAATTTTATTTAATTTCTAAAGAATCAATTTCTTTATAGCTTTAACCCTGAAAATAAATAATATAACTCTTTTATTTACAAATACAAATAGTTCTGTTCTTAGCACTTTTTTCTAGCAACTTTTTTAGTTTTAGAACTGTCTATCATTTTTCTTTATAAATTCTTGCAACTTTTCTCACTTAGGTTTTGGCAACACTGACAAGAACATTTAGTTTAACATTTCAAATGATGGACTTTTCTTGTTAATTTAAGAGAGATTCACTCTTTAATATTTTTCGTTAGAAAAAATCCGTATGAATTATACTGACTGAGGAATTGAAATGGTTGAATTTTAAGACAAGATCTTTTCAAGCAAACGGTATTGACGGTTACATTATTTGCAAACCTTTCATCGTTAATTCATGTTGGATGAATAATGAGTCTTTTATATTTTTATTGCCTGGAGAAATGTCCGCATTAGCAGCATTGTTGAAGAAATGCAACGTGTATTTCTTTTAAGCGAATTGGCTGAAAATGACACAAATTTAGATATAGTTTTTAAACTATTCCAAAAATATACATACCTACAACTTTCATCCTCTTCTATAACTCATATACAATTTTCATTGCTCGTGCTAATGTATTGCTGGAATTCCTTTTCGTTTACTTTTTATGCTTTAATTTAATTTTATAATTTAATATTTCAATATGTTTGTTTTTATTTTCAAATTCGTTTCATTCATTTAAAATCTACTGATTAATTGTTTAGGATCAACAAATAAGATTTTATCTTATCTTAACGGATCTATTTGCGCATTTGGAACTTATTTTTTAGTGTAATTTAGCTTTTGTTTTATAGCTAAAAAATATCAATTTCAGTTTTAGTTTTCATTTGATTAAAACTTCTGTTTAAGCTGTGGTAGCTGCAATTATAGTTCTTTATGAAGACCGATATCTCCGTCAGACATATGAAATTTCGACTAAAATTGCAGCACATATTTTTATTTTCAGTATGAGGCGTTTAATTTTATATGACTTTATTCATCTTGCTGCTTACATTTTTCATTTATACTAAATAAATATTTTTTTAATATTTTCAAAAACATAGAAAAATTATGCAGTAGGTCTCCAAAGATTATTCCATTGTCACGTGGTTTACTCCCGCAAATATACATAAATTCTCCACAGAAATGTTACCAAGTACTTTGATACTAGTAACCATAACCAAAAGAATACTACAGAGACAAAGGAGTAAGCATACTGTAATACTATGACTCCATTGTTAGCCCAATGGAATACAAAGACATTTTACACTTCACTGATTTTTAGTTTATTTCTGTCAGGAAAAAATAAAAGTAAAATAAAGTAGAAAAACTAGAAGACTAAAACCAAAATATTACCTTTTTTTTCTGGGATATGTGACTTTTTTTTATTTATTTATTTTCTGTGTCACAATTCACAAGACACATTCATAGTTACACAGCAGTGAGAGACAAAAAGACATTTACAAGTACAAAAATATGTTGTTGTTATTGCTGTAATTGTGGAAGTTGTGGTTGTTATGTTTTGTGTATAGTTGCTACATTTAATACTTATACTCTAAACTAATGTCTATTTACTTACTTCATGTGGTTTATTTTGCATGTACAACTAATGCAATAATTTTTCAAAACAGCTTTTGTAATGTCACTGTAGTTGTATAAATGGTATATGGTAGTCGTTGAGTTTCTCTAGATACATAAACATATGGAAAGTGGTATATACCCAGTTGACCATGTCTTTAATATATCCTCGAGAATGGGAACACAACAATGTTAAATCCGAGATTACATATGCAGGACAGCTAGAGAAATTGTCAACGACTTTTAAGAACAAGTGTAGCCAAAATCGTGCACGATTAAAAGAGAGACAATGTCGCCCATCTTGTCGTTAGCAAAATAGAGATAAAATGAAATATTCATATATATATTCGTCAACGACACGTTTAATGATAACTACGCTAATATTGTCTATAACGACTACACAAGGGACATTCGTCTCTTTTGTCATCAGCGATTATATAAACTTAAATGTAGCATATTAAGTCACAACGTATACAATGTACCCAGACTTGTATCTCAAACTGTCGTCAAAGACAAAATGTGCGACAAAGTCATGCAATTTGTGGCCAACGAATACTTGTGAATAAGAAATATAAAAATTAATAAACAAAAATAGACAGTTTATAAGATAATTAAAAAATAAAATAAAAAATTCACATTAATTATTTATTAAATATAAAAAGTTTGTACTGTATAGTACTAAAATCAAAAATCAACATTAATTTTCTTACAAACAACAAACTAAGTATTTTAATTTCTATTAAAAAGGTAAATTAAATATTTTCTTTCAATTCTTAATGGGGCTAGACTTTATTGGAAGAATTTTTAATTCTGCGTAGATTAGAGATAAATAAATAAAGAAATAAATTTTAAATAGCGGCCGTCCACCAATGCCTATGTCAATTTCTACCTCGTCACTTTCATAAAGTAACTCTTTTAATTTTAAGAGTTGAGTTTTCAACCCAAAATGATAATAATTTTCGAGATTTACCGTACGAATTATATTATATTGCCTGCTTTTTTATATTTATATTAAATTGTCTGCTTTTTTATATTTAAAACTTTTTTGTACTTTTTGGCTCATTTATCCCCTCGTCATAGAGAACTTTAAGAAGATCGTTCCCAAGGCTTCTTCCTACATTGTATTTCAAAAAAACTTTTTAGCTAGAAGGCACCTCAACATCTCCAATTGGATAGAGCTATGTGCGTCATTTAATCTTTGAAGTTTCTCGTTGCAGTGGTCTTAGTGATGGCATTTTTATTAAATAATTATAATCACTTATCAAAAATATGAAGCTCTTCACTTATTTATACACTTTTTTAAACATTTAAAATACTTATAAAATCACTTAAAACCCAACTTCTTTCTTGAACTTTTCATAATGAAAAATTTGATTATGAACTTTTTTATTTGTTTATTGTTTATGTCATTATCTTACCATTATGTTAAATTTTTTTTATCACGTCGCATAGTAACTCACCTAAAGAGAGCATTTTATATAAACTTTATATTGAATACAAGACAACTTCCACGGCAATGTCGCTATTCCTTTCGCCGATAGAGTTCAATGAAGGACAAAATTTAAGACAACTTCGTTTAAAAAATGAGAGCATTTAAGATACTATCTCCTATATTGACGTAATAAGGATATTGGATACGATTACTGAAAGACAACTTTAAAGACATTGTCGCTCATTTTTACTGTTGTGACATCTAAAGAGGTAAGTAGATGACGAAAGTGAAGACATCGACGTTGAGCTAGTCTTTAACAATGCTGACGCATGATAATATTTATGACTTTGTCTCTCTACTTGTCGGCAATACAATCAAATAAAAGAAAGAAAAGTATATGATCGATCGATCGGCTGCATTAAAGACATTTTTTTCCTTTTTTTTTCAACATCGATTATAAATGACAAAATTCAAGACAAGATCATTCATATCATCGACAAATGCTGTTGACCGCGACAACATGCAAGACTAACACCGCTAACATCCTCATTCATAGAGTTTGATAGAAGACAAAATTTAATCCTATGTCTTTTATCATGTCGCTACTTAACTTTGATAGAAGACAATATATAAGATGTTGTCACACTTCTTGTCTTTAATATTGCATATTGTGACTTATGTTTGTGACAAAATGCAATACTCTGACTCTTATCGTGTCGTTAAAAATGATTTAGTTTGAGCTTAGTTAAGAAAACTTGTATAAATCGTCCAAGATATTGACGTCTAAGACCACTTGGCCAACTGGGTAGGGTTAAGATATGGAATTTTGGTCTCTTTGCAGGGATATGTTTGTTTGTATGTATTGGAGTATTTATCAAAGTGTAATAAAGTAATTTGTTGTTGTTGTACTTACATAGTTAGTAATTGTGTATATGTTTCCTTTTTATCTGTGGTTTATTTAACTGATTTCTTGTGCTACATTTCTGTTCGATTATTTTTTTTTTAAAGGAGCGAGATAAATCATTTATTATTTACTAGTATATAAGTCTGTCAGTGTCAAGAAAATATTAAAATAATAAAAATGTGCACAAACAAATCCGAAGTTAGTTTAAAAATAATATATGAACAACATTTTGATGCTTTTCCTCCTCCTAGTCGAAGTTAAAAGATTTAAAGCCATTAGAATTTTATGGAATAATAATGTTTTATGTATTAAATTAGTAAACTTTTAAAAACGACAAAGTAATAATAAAAATAATAATAAAATAATAGTAATAAAGTAATAATAATAATATTAATAATTGGCATAAATGCTCTCCCGGATCGAAATACAATATCAGTTTCAGATATAATTTTCAGAACAATGAGCAAATTTAAACTTCTTAAAACCAAAACCGACTTTAAAAAGTATTACGTAAAATAAAAATAATAAACCCGTGTATCACCGCTCCCTGATAAAAATTTCAAAATGTGGTTCCGTTGGGATTTGTAGGACGAATAGTTTTATAAGTAAGTCGAACATTAATTCTCTACGTCATCTGGGAGCTTCAGATAGCTTTGGAAAGGGAAAACAGGCTTAGGTAATTACATATATAGATAGATATCTATTTTCTTCTTGATAGAAATTTCAAAAGCGGTTAAAATGTTTGAAGCCATCGGAATTTGTAATAATGTTTAAAGTATTAAATTAGCAAAGTTTTAAAAACACAAAAAAAAAATAATAATAATTTTTGAATTTTAATTGTCTACGTCGACTGGGAGCTTCAGAAAGTTCTAGAAAGAAAAAATGCTTTGAAAGTTATATATAAATCCGGATATCTCCGCTTCCTGATAGACATTTCAAAATCTAGGACAAATATTTTTATAAGTAAACCCAAGGAAAACTAAGCATTTTTAAATTAAATATATAAAATGTTATCAAATTCCTATCACACAAAAGTCTTTGAGAGATTTCATAAAAATTTATAATAAAAATTTATAATAACCAATGAAAAATAATTTAAAATCAAATTTTTCCAGGAATTTTCTTAACTTAACATATTCTTTAATTTCGTTTGTAAACAAAAATTAAAACTAAAATTGCTATTTTCTTTAATTTATATTTATGGCTAAAGTAAGATCCTTTAAATTAAATTCCCATACCGGTTTATCTTATCACTGCCCTTATTTAAGTGTTTCTATTACCATTTTCATTACAAGTGTGGTTGTCTCCTTTTTTTTTTTTGAGAAAATTGAAATAAATGTTAGTGTAAATGCGTTGAAATTAAGCTAGTAAATGTCTCACAAGGATCTCAATTGTTCATAAACAACAACACATATATATCTACCTATATACACAACAAAACACTCACACAAAGTCATCCATAAAATTCAAAATGAAATAAAAACCCACAACAACACACAAATAAAACAACAAAAAGTGACAGAAAAAAGTTAGAGAATAAAAGTATGGCAATTAGTAAAAACTTAAATTACTACAACTACAAAAAAATAAATTGTACGTGGTGAGAAAGTATTTTTTTATTGTTGTTTTTGTTTGTGTTCATGTCGACAAACTTAATGTTTAGGGTGTAGCAAGGATCCATGATGAATGATATAATTTATATTTTTGGAACATTTTTCTTTAAATATATTTATTTGCTGCTGTTGTTGTATATACATATATTTAATTTCTCTTGTATCTTAAATGATTTATTTTTAATTAGCTTGTTTTTTTTATTACTTTTTATTTTTTTGTTGGAAAACAAAATTTTTTTCTTGCTTTTTGTGGGCTAGAGGAAGTTGTGTTTTGTTGAAAGTTATTTTGTAAGTAGGAAATAATTAGTACTATAAATATATATGTATATATATATATATATATATATATATATATATAGAAATATAGTATTTAAATTGTAATTAATTTTATATGAATTATAAATTTTTTCATATAAGTTAGTTATACTTTTAAATGAAAATAAATAATAACTTTGAAGGCTGTACTTTAATTATTAAGAAATTATGAAATAATAAAAACCATTTAAAAATATGTAAATATTAAAAAATTTTATCGAGCTAAGGATCATCCTAAAGTATTTGAAAACAGAAATTAATATACATAAAGACAATTGAAATTTAATAAAATTTGAACTAAATAATTTGCTCAAGATTCAACAAATATTTTTAAAGTATTTATGATTGCAAAGAAAACTTATTCAAATTTAAAAGATAATACAGGTCGAGACTAAAAAGACATCATGGAAAATATATTACGGATTACTTAGGAGCACTTTTCCATTGTAAGAGTTTTTAAATTTGAAAATATCATAGCAAAATATAGGGCAAAGAGAGGTTGTAGGGGAGAAAAATTTTTAGATATTTTAAGTAATATATGATTGTAGATCACAATAATTATACTATATAGAGATGTGTCATGAATTCTTTAGGTTCACTTCAAAATTGTGCACAAAATTTAAATGAAATAGTTCGTACCAAAAAAAAAACTTATGTTACCAGATATTTTAATATAAGAAAAAAGCGTCTATTCCAATTTCTGTCTAAAAGCATAAGAGACACAGAAGCATATGAGTTTTCTAAAATGAATCACATGGACCTCATTATGCAAATTTATCAAGAAAAATACACATAAATTGGAAATGAAAATTATAGTTTTTTTTTATGATAAAATACTTTTCAATTAATTATATTTTAGTAACACAGTTAAATAATTTGATTACATTTTTTCCCCACATTGAAAAAGTGTCATACCGTTAAGCGAATTTAGTCGCCAATTATCAACGAACTAAGTATTTTTTGGCACCTTTTTAAAACAATCTGCTAAATAACTAAATGACTAAGAAAAAATACTAAACTCAATCTTATTAATAACAAAATAATTTACTTATAAAAATTTTTATTATGCAAAAAAATTTTGATAATAGTAACATTTCATTAATATGAAATATTAAATCTCTGTACTTTACTTTTATTTTTGTCGTTCTAATTTGGTTAAATGTGACCTTATTCGTACCAAATTTCATTAAGATATCTTTTAAATTGCGACTTTGTTCACAAAGTCTACATGGACAGCATGCCTGTTAGCCAGCCTACCGGATAGACGAACGAAAATCGTGAAATCGGCTCAGAAAGTGATTCTGCACCGATTGGTATACTTTAAGTTGGGTCTATGACCAATATTTCTGAGCGTTATAAATATCAGCACAAACGCATTATACCCCAACCATCTTTGGTGGTGTAGAGCAAGGTTTCCCAGATAGTAGTCTGTGGTCCCCTAGGGATCCGCAGCAACATCCCAGGGGGTCCGCGAGAGAGACCGAAAATGCATGTTCTTTGTATTTTTCGGTATATATAATTATTCCAAAGTTGGATTTTATAGTGACATTCATTTGGAGGTGGAAAAATCTCTTGAAGCTTCGTACAATATATCAATGCTAATAGCAAAAACGACACATAATTGGTGAACTTTTAATTGAGCCATGTTTTACTGTCGTTGGCGATATAAAAGAAAAAGCTAAGAAAATCCATTCATCAGAACTGATAGCTTACAGTGAAACGATGGCTGATAATTCTGATTTAAATCAACTTTTATTTCATTACAGATTTATTGCAGAAAGTGAAATAAATGAAGAATTATTGTTTAATAAATCATTTAAATCTTATTGTGTAATCCAGCTACAAGTAATTTCTGTGAAAACCTTATCTGGTATATTTAAAAGTGTTCTTCAAACTACTATAGAAGTAGTAAATTTTATGAGAACTGAAATAGAATTCTTAAAGCCCTATGTGTCGATTTAAATGCAGAATATAAGAAATTACTATTTCATACCGATATCCGTTGGATTTCAAATTGAAATCTGCTGAATAAATTATACGAATTGAAGACAGAACTAGACATTCTTCTTTTATATAAAAATGAAGATCTTTATAAAAAATTTACGTAAAACTATTTTTATATATTAATTTGCTTATATCTCAAAAATAATCGTAACATTAAACTACAAGACAGACAAATAAATATAATAACTGAATTCCATTTAATAAGTGCTTTATGAAATAGATTTTCAATCCCCTCTACCAAAATTTGGATTAATTTGATATTCAAAAAGAATATACATATGAAAAGTATAATAATACATCTGGATTTAATTTACGATGAATTTTCCCAATATTATCCGAAGTTTAAAATATTAAATAATTCTTGCTAAACTAGTTTTCTTCGTAATCCATTCGATATTCCTATTGATAACATACCCGATAACATAGATTAATAAGTAGATATTTATGTGAGAGAAAAAAACCTAATTCAATTGTCAAAAACCTAATTCATGCAACAACAAAATACATGTGGTTAAATACTGTGGTTAAATAAAAAAATTAGTAATTTTTTTTAAAATTTAGTTCGAATTGTCTCTCAAATAAATTTCTATGCCTGATAATTTTCAAGAATATGCAATAGAACCTGTGGTAAAGCTGACTTTAAATCTATGTTGGAAAATTTTTGGTTAAAATATTAAAATTTTACACAAGGGTTGGGAATGAAGCGTTAAAACTTTTGCTAAAATTAGTATCTACATATTTATGTAAAACTAGTTTAAAAATTTTTCTAATGTTAAAAAGTTATTAAAATAAAGACATTTTATTATATTTACTGTTTTATTCATAATAAAAATTTTAAATTTATCAAATCTTAATACAAAAAATTTCCAAAAATTTGATTGATAAGTTTATAAATTTAAAATTTTTATTATATATAAAGCCTTTAATATTTTTTAATTTTGGTAACGCAATTTTATTTAGAACAAATATCTAGAGTTTTTGCTATTTTTCATTTTTACAACTCTAAAAATCGAAAAAAAATCCGCGAAAAAACAATCATTTCTAAAAGAGTGCGTTGGGAACCGCTGCTGTAGGGTATAAAAAGCTTTTACAACATCAAACTTAAGCTTTATGAATATCTCAGGCTTTAGTTTGTAGATGAGTATTTGTGGGATAATTTGTGTGGGTGGTTATGCTGATATAAGCTTGAAGTATGTGTGGGATTTTAAAGACAAATTCGACATTGTGTTGACTACTTAAGAAATATGGTTAATAAAATTTTCTCCAAGGGTTTATAAAACTTGTTGGTGTCTCTTTTTTAATTTTAGTAATTTTATAACTGGTTAAGCTTAACAATTCTCAGGTGATTTCTAATTGTTGCTATATCTCATTTCAAGTTTTTCGTATTTGTTTTATTTTCCCTCTTAGAAATTATATTCCTTTAATTTTAATATCATTTAAATTCCTCTACCTCCTTTTAAAATTTTTCTTTCCTGTAGGTTTCAGTTAAGGTTTCCATCAATCTCATTTCATTTTCGTTTTGATTTTTTTTTTTAATCTGACCCAGTGAATAAATTGAAGGGAAATGATTCCATTTCATGGTAGATTTAACATGTGTCCACATAATTTATTGATTTATATGTTGCGGTGATAGATTTAGGAAAGAGTATATCAGTTTCGTATTGAATTTGTTAATGTCGATTTACAAAGTAATATTTCACATATTTATACGTTGATTCCTTTTTTTTTCATTTGTTAAAAAAAGTATAGAAAAAGAGAGAATAAAAAATAACTAGGTATTCTAAAAAATGAGATCTTGTATGTTGACATTATATATGTGTTTGTTTTATTTGAAATGAACATAAAATAGGCGTAATTTAAAATGTACCAGAAGAAATAATTTATACATAATAAAAATATGTTTACAACAAACAGAAATACCTGAAAAAAAAACAAACGACATTATTAACAATAAAAAAAAGAAATCATTTGAAAATTGTTTCATTATTAAAATAGAAAATTGTTATAATTAAAAAAAAAAAAAAAATATTGGAAAAATAGACATTCGACACAAGTTATTTTAATCTTGCAAATTTAGTTTTTCCTTTCTATTACGTGAAACATAACATTTCATTAAAATATTATTTCTATAATAATTCCAAAAACATATACTGTATTCCTGACTGAATCAATTAGCAATATGTCCTTCTGAGTAAATAAGATTTTACAAAACTGTTTTAAACAGAAATGTGTAAAGCAATTATACACACAGCTAAAGGCATTTTGTTTTTAGCAAAAAGTTCAAAATTCTGTGTGGTTTTATACTGAATTTTAGGTTGTTCAGAACTTTAGTATAGGCAGTACTTAACCCAAATTGACTTAGCGCAAAAATCGGTTACATTAAAAGCTATATAGCATAAAAAATATTAAAAATTTTGCCAAAATCTCAATTTAGTTATATCACATGGCAACTTTTTAATAATCTTAACATGATTATACTATGTGTTTATATCCACTTTATCCTTTTTGAGAGCCCTAACGAAAGTATTGTTAAAAATTTTTGAAATGAATCACTTAGAAATGATTTCATATGGGCATTTTTTCAAACTCATTTACTTTTGGGGTTCAAAGAAATTTTAAAACGCCAATATTAGCTGGTTTTAACGAAAGGTTTTAGATAAAAAACAATAAAAAATTGCCAAAAAAATTTTCAATAATCGCCAAACGTATATAATCTGCATCAAAATGTCTAAAATAAAAACTATAACTGCTGCAATATTATTTATGGCATGATAATATTTTTTTAATATTTCATTAAACAAATTTTAATCATAGATCTTAACGCTTTTTAATTTTATAAAATTTGTTTTTATATATTTTTAATATTTGGCAAATAAATTTTTTTTTTCAAAATATTAATTTACAAGAAGTGACGTTTTATGTTATTTTAGTTAAAATTGAGAAGTATAAAAATATTGTAAAAATTCCATTTTAAGCTTGATATCAAAAATAAATGCAGATACGTTAGCTACACAGACCTATATGAAATACAAATTAAAAACCGTTCGATAAGTTTTATATTGTTGAACGTAAACGCGAACACAAATCTTTTTAAACCTCATTTTAAAACATAGAGCAAGAAACAAAGTGAAAATAGATTTTTGATATATTATTTTTTAATTGTATTTAATTCACTGATGCATTTTTCACATCTACTCATAAAAAAATAATAATATTAATAAATAAATTAATTATATAACTACAAAATAAATTTTTCATTGAAAATACACACCCAAACAAATTTTAAAAGTTTCAATCAATTCAAACATATTAAAATTTTTGAATGTCACTTGATTCCGATATAAGCTATAATAAGATTACTATACAATTTTACCGATTTTAATTAGCGCATTGAGTGTGAAATATTAAAGCGAACGCGATCTCAGGAAATTAAATTATTTTTTAGAAACTTTCAATGATATAAAAGGATGAAATATTTGAAGGATTTTTTCCTACATTTATTTGGAATATTTTAACAAAAGGTTATAATTTATAATGCAAAAATTTCATAATTAATATTATATATTAAGTTCACATTTATTATGTGTGACATTATTTCGGTGACTGTATAACTTGAATTCAAATATATCTATCTACTTTCAAATAAAAATATGTTATGATTGAAGATGACTTTTTTAATACAAATACAAAATTTGTAATATAAAATATGTAATAAACAAAATATGCATTTATGACCGTACTCGCAACCAAAATTTTAATTTAAAATATATTTTAGAGATAAAATTAGTATGGAAAATTTCGTTTAAAGGGCATTTAAATTTTAAAAGTTATTTGTAATACGAGTATTAATATATTCAAAACGCATAATTGGAAATTAATTGTTATACTAGAAATATATACTTTAAAAAAAAAATCGTAAATGTTTTAGCATTTGAGTGTTTGGTTATTCTTCTATAGAAATTTTAAGCAAGAATCCTGGCTTTCGTTCGTCACAGAATTCCTTTTTAAGAAACTATAAATAGCACGTCTTCGAGAATATATATATATATATATATATATATATATACATCTTTTAGATTTTTTTCTCTTAAATACTGAAAATCTATGTGTAAAATTGTTGAAGGTGAAAGGCCAAAGTAAAAAAATCTTACAAATCTAGCATTGATGAAGTTTTCTAAGTTCTGTGGTTTCAAACATAGAGAATTTTTAAATATTTAAGTAGTTGTTTTCATTTTAGTACTTTTTAATTAGAAATTATATTATTTTTGATATTTAAAAATGGTAGAAATACACAATTTTGGTAGTTTTTAATTTCCACGATTCCCGAAAAAATTGGCAAAATTCACAAAAAATCTCAGGAATAATTTTAACCTTGAATAATGTTTACATAGATTTTATTTAAATATATAAGAAGTTCAACAAATTTTTAGGATTTTTATTTGAAAACAATATATTCCAGTAGAAAAATTTCAAATAAATACTTTGATATTTTTATTCAAAAAATACAAAAAAAAAAAAAAAAATAAATAAAATTATTCAGCCACAAAAAATTTTAGTAAAAAAAACATAAAATTTTTCAATTATTTAAGTTAAAAAAACTAGCGATTTTTCAGAAGTTTTTTTCAGCAAATAACATTCCTTGTGGTTTATCCAACTGTTTAAAACCTCTGCATAGGAGAATCTAATGAATAGAGCTGAGTAAAAATGGCCATTCGTAAACCGATCCCGACATAAATAAATATATATATATATATATATATATATATATATACAACTTATTTTAAAAGATTAAGTTTTTATTATTATTTCTTATTTTTTTTTGCGAATTTTTCGTAATTTTAAACTTTTTTACTTAATTGAAAAACATTTACAGAATTTTTTCCATAATTCCGAAAGAAATATTTTCGCAGAATATATTTCTGTGTAAAATTTAAATCTTTCAAAGATGCAAGTAAGATTTGTTTAAGAATATCCTGCAGCATAAATCCCAACAATTTACATTGTTTTGAAATGTAAAAAGGAAAAATATAAGAACTCATATTTCTACCATTTTTTTTTTTTTTTTTTTTTTTTTTGCAACAAATGTAAACACATTTATTTGTTTTGCTCCTCTATTATAACGCGAGGTCTGATAATGTTGAAGAAAAAATACACACAATGATTTTAAGGGAAGAAGAAATGTCGAGGCAAAACAAATGTAAAGAAAAGTAATGGAGCTGCTGGTACTGTTACCATAAATGCAATGGATAAAATATATTTTAGTACATCGTGAGCTTATCGTTGGGTAAGAAAGTAAAATACTAAAAAAAGCAACAAACAGTAGAAAAAGTGAAAAATACAACAGGAATACAACAAATAAATAAAGAGCAGTAAGAAAAGGAAGCTCTGTGTGAGCAATGTGGCAGTGTTGCATTGTGTCTATGGCGACAAATAAATTTGCGGTATTTTATTATGGGTAATGAAGGAGAAGTTATATAGTTAAAAACACCAACATTTAAAGACATTAATTTAAACCGCACAAATGTCCAAATATTATTCAAAAATGTAAAAAAAGTATTTTATAGTGATATTTTATAGAAGCTTTATATTTTTCCAAAATATTAAATATTTTCCAGCGGTCTTAAAATCATTTTAACCAGAATTTAAATTCTTATGGTTATTCACAATATATTCTAAATAAATTTTCGGCTTAATTTCGGTCGACACCGAGGAATAAGCAGTTAAACTTTCCATATATTTTTAGTTTTTGCCTCAGAAAGTATGGCCCAAAATATAATACCTTGCCTTAAAATATTTAAAATTTTCCACCAAAAAAAAAAAAAAAAGTTCCCAAAATATGTTTTTCACTACAAAACTAGTTTTTTACCATAAAATATGTTTTTTACCATAAAGCTAGTTCTTTACAAAAAAAAAAACTAGTCTTTCATCGCAAAACTAGCTTTTCACCATTATTATAGTGAAAATTTCACGGGAATCCCGAGACTGTAAATGCATCCCGAGATTTACCATCCCGGGATTCCCGGTAGATTTGCAGTTTTTTCATATCCCGATTGCCCAGGAATTTCTTCGGGGATTCACGGGATTTTTAAAAGCACTTAAATAGAAGAAAACTGTGTGAATTTTAATAAAAATATATTTTTTATTAATTTTTTAAGAAAATTAAACTTAAAATCTAGCTGAGAACTATATTTAAACGCGAATTTCATTAGAAAGTTTCTATGTAAGTTAATTAGATGATTTATATGGGACGACTTTATGACATGAATTCAATTGTCAGAACTAAAAACCAGCCAGTGAAAAAGTATAACTGATTCACATAATCTTGAAGACAATTAATAATTAAATGCATGTACGTTATAATATATAATTATAAATAATATAATTTTCAACTGGAAAGCGTCAATGAAATATTCTCCATTATGAATGAGAACGTTTGTCTGTTCAATAACACGAAAGTGCACCCGCTTTTATAAGAGGTATTGTATAAAAATTTAAAAGACAACGTACTGAAGTTTAGAGTGATCCAAAATTATACATTTAGTTACCTAAAATTACGAAAGGGGCCATCATAATATAATCTTGTCGAAATATTAACTTTCTTACAATTTGTACAGGATGCTACACTTCTACTTTTGTATGTTGATAATACGAAAAAAATCTTATTTTTCTCCACCAATATTAATCATATATGTAATTTTTTTAAATAGGTTAAAAGCGTCATTTTAATAAGAAGTTTAATGGGAAGTTGCAATCCCAAATAAATGGACTAGATGGAATATGACGAGCTAACTTCTAATGTACTTTCAGATTTTTTGTAGGCATATCTAATATATCTCTCATTGTAAGGTGATTAAAAGTGTTTATTTAACTATAGCTCGAAAACGGGTTGTTTGATTTAGAGAGACACCAAAAGATGCATATGAAAATTATTTTCAAATTGCCTAAACATTATTTTTTATCTAATCAATATTTTCGGAATTAATTTTTCATAAAAAGTTAATATTTTTTTCGCCACTAATTTCCGAATAACTCCAAAAATGTTAAGATAACTTGAAAGTAATTTTAGTCGGCATGTATTGGAGTTTTATTTATCAAAATTGGATAAAACTTTTTGGAGTTATAAAAGTGTAACTGCATAAAAAGTTCATACGCATAAAAAAGTCAATACGTGATAGAAAAAAGTGAAAACATATTCTTGACTCTACTTATTTGTAGGTATACATTGGTACTGTCACTCAATTGTGATAAAAATCAAGATTTTTACGTCAATTTTAATAACATATGGCTAATTTTATTAATAGTATTACCCGCTTTATAATAAGGGATTAAAAACTGCATATTTTTGGCGGTTTCATTTCTTTAAGGTAACTTTCAGGAAAAAAAATATTTAACTTTGTATTAAAAATTGCTTTTTCGACACAAATTTCTGGAGAACTCCGAAACACTTGAGCGGATAATAAAAAAAAAAAAAAAAAAAAAAAAATAGATAATATTAAAGTGAATTAAACTACCTTTGAGTTTAATTTTACATCTTTTGGTGTTTCAATTGTCTAAATCATAACCCGTTCTCGAGTTATGGCAAATTTAATATAGTCCTCATAGCTTTTTTTTATTTTTTGAGAGAGGACGAACAAATTTTTTATTTTATTTTTTTTTTTTGCCAACCAGTGTTATTAATTTATCTCAATAAATTGAGGAAAAAACGCATATGTATGTATCTTATCTAATAATAGTGCGAAATAAACAAGCATACAGTGGTTGGCCGTATAAACAGGACAACAATGGATAAAACAAAATTGTCAAATTAACACTTAATTAACAGTATCGCTTAATTTGTTAGGTTTATTTTGTTAAAAGTATTAAGTGTTATATTGTCTAAAATTTCAGTAACTACTTATACCCTAACTAATTTACTATAAGTTTAATGATAATGTTTTATACATGTATTTAGTTTAAAATGTTGACCAAATAAATTAAGAAAAAAGAAAAGGTCTCTAAAATATATATATTTTTAATTAAAAATAATTAGAAAAGTGTACACACAGAAAAAAAATTTGTTGCAAAACAGTTGCTGCTACACAATTTTAATCAATACACTTAAAATTTTACTAAATTATCAATATTTTTCACTTATAATAGAAATTAAAAATTAAACGTTTTCTAAAAACTATTGATGATGATTACTGAATTTTAATATTCAGTATTGATTGTTGCAATAAAAAATTTATTTCAAATGAAAAAGAAATTCGGTTATAATATTAATATTTATTAATAATAAATTTAAGTAAAATTTTATTTCTCACTTAAATTGTTAATTTATTCTATCATCTACTTGATTTATTTGATCAATTTTTAATTAAAAAATTTTTCTTCTTTTCATTTTTACAATTTGTAATTGAAAAGATTTTGGTGAGACATGCAAATTTAAAAATAGTTTTTAATTGAATTGGTAGTTTTTTCAGTGTTTTCATAATTCTTTTTTTATATTTACTAAGTTATAATATAATTAGGAATAAAAGAGAAAAAGAAATTAGAACATTTTAGGTAAAAATTATGATTTAATTTAAAATGCAGCAAATTATAATTCTTAAGTGCACATTTGAGCGAAAGAATTACATATTTCCATTTTGAAATTAATATGACTATTAAATGGAAAAAGTAGTTACTTCTAACTGATCGTAAATTTGACTATTTTATTCTATAAACTTAGGGAATTTATATAGAGTTCCATATATCTATTCAGCGATATTGTTAGGAAATTAAGAGTTGCGAAAAATTTTTGCGCAAAACTAAATGAACTGAAATATATATATATATAGATATATTCGGATATAACCTTTTTAAATTACTGGAAAAGCTATTATCCCTTCGGTTGGTTATTTGCTGGTATGTTTTTAGAGATATCACTCTATATGGGTTATACGTTCTCAAATTTAAATTAGTACATTTCTGATACTAAAGACTATAACTAAAACATTTACAGATATATTACTCCCCAAACAAATTACGATTTAATAGATTTCCGATACTTTAAAATATTGTGAAAACAGTGAGATTATGAGACAAAATCGTCAATTATCCCAAAGTTGATAAAAACTCAACGTTAATTTTTATTTGGGTCAAAAAAAAAAAAAAAAATAGATAATCACCTTTAAAAATTACAAAAAATACTTCGAATCACCCTTTACGATCATACGGAGAAAAAGAAGTATTGATCGTTTTTAATTTTTTTTTAATTGTTGTCTTTTTACAAAATTTTTTAGATAACTCAGAAAGTGTTGCATTAAAAAAAAAAAAATATTTTAGAATGGCTATTATATAATTTGAGTTAAAATTTATTGATATTTTTCTATACAAAATCAGAAAATTCATTCTCGAGATTTGTTGCGATATGTCGTGTACCTCATAATTTTTTTATATACGAAGAAATCTAGTGCCGCAGAATCAGTGTCGCTGTGTGTAATTATAAATTTTCATGACTCTTTTATTTCAGATATAATAATAAAATTTTCAAAATTAATATAAGAAGTTTTTAGAGAATACAAGCAGTTTTATTACTATATTTTCTCTATTGTCTTGACACTTAATGTACAACTTGTTTAGCATTTAACACATAATTCATATGAACATATTTATAAATTGTTTAACTATGAGTTTCATAATTTCATATAAGAGTTACTGAGAAAAATGTTCAAAAGTAAAACTTTTGTAACATTTTTTAGTTATACTTTTTACCACATGAGAAAAAACTCTCAACAAAAGTGTTCTAATATAGTTTTATTTAAAGTTTTCTACACTCACTTGTTAAGTTGCAATTCATGCAATTCAACTTAAAACTTATTTTACTTGTACTATGGTTTCTTAATTAAACACTAAGAATTTATATTTTAATACATGTTAACAGTGAAAACTAAGAAGAAGTGAAGTTTAATAAAATAACAAAAAAATAATGAGTAAAAAGTACCGCGTTTTTATCTATATAGTCTAAAATCATTATTTGATTAATTAAATAAAACTGTTATTTAGAATCACTCAAGAACTGAAGGTTGCATATTTTTTAAATTATTCCTTGTTTAGCTTCTTTTTTCCACTATTTCCAAAGTATTCACTGTATAAATATTATTTTCACCCTCCCGAAAGTATGTTGATAAAGTTGTGCCGTTTATTTGTTGTATGAAAATTTACTTTTATATTTCATTTTTACTTTCATATTCCTATTGTTTTGTCACTATCATGACTCATATCATTTTTGTAATATTCTACTTTTTTATTTTTGTTGAGTACTTAATGCCAGTTGCTTAGTTTGACAGCTAAACTGGCTAATTAATTTAACTTTTTTCTTCTCCTACATGTTTCGCTACTACTTCTTACTTCATTGTTGTGCTGTTAAGTTTAGTTTGATTCACACAATCATGATTTTTATTCCAAATTTCTATTAGTTTGTAATTAACCCCTTAAGGGACATAAATTAATAAATAAAATCTTTCTCTATATAAACTGTGATAATTATTCGCAAAATTAATTCATTTAAGTTGAAACCTTAATTTGTATTTCTCACTAGTTTATATGAAAAATGAAGCTTATTTTGCTTTTCATGGGTTAATTTACATATTGCTCCAACTAACGTTGTTTACTTAGCCAGCTGTTTTATATTGTGTATAACTATTATAACTGACATGCGACAAGTTCTGACATAATTACGTGTTTCTATGATTGGCTTTCCTCACCCTATTCTCTACTCCCCATCTCTGTGCTTTAGAAGTTTTCAAAGCATAATTTTTTTCTTTTTTGTTAGTGTTAATTTAGTTAATTATTTTCAAGATAATATGTGATAATTTTATAATCAATCATTATACACAGAATGCCAAAAATGTAGTAGAATAAATGGTTACGGTGTTGAGCTGTGGAAAATTAATGGATATTGGAGATGCCTTTTTTTAATATTAATTATACTAGTCGTATTTTTTCTATTGGTAATCAATAATTATAATTATATTTTATTTTTTATAAATATAATGTTAGAATTTTTATCTCCATGATATTAATGTAATTGTTGTATTTTGTGTCAATTAAGTAATTAAATTATAATACAAACACTTTTATACTCATTTAGCACGAAAAAAATGAATCTAGCATCTGGGGTTTTTTCTAACATTTTTCAAATTATTTTTGACATTTTTTTTAGCAGTTTTTTTTTTTTTTTTTTTTTTTTTTTTGATAATTTTTAGTTTTATACTAGTAAAAAAATACATTATCAGTTTCTATAGACAAAATGATTAGTTTGTGTGAAAAGAATGTCATTTTATATATGGCTGTTAGGTTTTGGGAATTCCCGAAATTTTCAACTCGTGTTCCCGGAAATAACTTAAACAATAATTTTAATTGTTATAGTGTAATATACAAAAAATGTACATAATGAATATAGTCAATAAAAACAAGGTTAAAATTTTGTTTTGAAACAATTCAATTGAAGCTCGTTATTTCGATGATAAAAAGTTGTATATTAATTGTTTATTAAAACTTTGAAGGAGAACAAAAACAAGCTATTTTTTTAATGAAAGAGTACACAATTACATAAAATTGTTTTGACAACACTCAGGATTAATACAGATATTTAAAAAGTGAAAAAATTACAAAAGAAACTTACGAATAAAAATTAGTGTTTAGAACCATTTTCTTTAAAAAAAATTCTGCAAATACTACATATACATATACAGGTTTTTTGAAAAAGGAATCGTTTTCTCAAAAATACACAAACAAATTGATTTGTTTTTTTTTTTTGTATATCTCAAAGCCAAAAAACATCTCGAATAGTTCAATTATTTAACACATAAAAAACATACTAAATTTCCATACAATGATGAAATTTTTAGTATTTTTAGTTCATAGAAATTTGTTGAAAAAGGAATTTGTAAAAATTATGAAACTATTTAAAAATAAAAAATTAAAAAATATGAATAATATTATATTTTTTCACATATTTTATTTGTTTAAAAATTGTATTTTTTGAACTAAAAAGTATTTGTGTGTGAAATTTTTATTTAAATCAAAAATTTGTGAAAATATTTTGACAAATGAATAACAGGCCAAAAGAAAAAACATAATAAAATGGTATATGAATAGTGATTTCTAAACTCATTATATTTTCCAAAAAATAAGTCAAATCTAATATGTATGAACATAATATAAATCTTCAGTTTGATTTTTTTATCCTTTAAAGTTTATTTTTGTACTTTCGTGTAATTAAATAAATGGTCGGGATATATTTTAAAGATTTTTTTCTATATATTTAAAGCCTTGCGATATCGAAAAGTTATTTACCTATTTTGTTTTTTATGAACATAACCATGGCTTTAAAAATCTCCTCATTATATTCCAAAACTACATATAGTTTCTATAATAAATAGCATTTGCTGAAACTTCAGATAATTATATCATGATGAAGAATTATGTTTTATTTCAATATCTTTTATGCTATTTTTATTTTGAGCAAAAATATTACTAAATTTCATTATCTTTTTTTATTAAAATTTCAATGAACTGGTTTTTAATAATAAAAAAAAGAAATTTCAAACTAATATTTAATTTTCATTTCCCGGGAATATAACTAAATTTTCTTGGAATTCTTCCCGCTGATAATTATCCGGGAATTCTCGGGCAGGAGATCCAGCTTCCAAAACCCTAAAATTTATGCTTTTAACTTACTTAAAATATGTTAAGTTAATATCCCTATTAAGTTTTTTGTTTTATCTTTTATAATATTATTATATTTTTAAATAATTTTTTTGAAGACAAAAATTTTCAAGAATTTTATTTTTTACTAAGTATTGGTTTTTAGGTAAATGTCCGTTTATTTTGTTAAATTTATTTGAAAATCATTTAGCTAAAATTAAAATTTTAATAAAAATTTGATTTGGTTCATTTAAAAAGAATAAAGCATTTTCTTTAAGCATACAACAATAAATAAGTACTTGTAGACATTTTTTGCTCTAAATAAAACCAGGTTTTCAAATCGGTTAATAACTGAAGAAAAAATAAAATAAGTTATTTTTAAAGCAAAATATCTCATTTTAGCTTTACTAAAATAAAAGTAGATAAATTTAAAAAGGAAATAAAAAATTTTAAAAAGTCAATAAGATCCTGATCTTGTGATCTACAAGTATTGCAAATTCGGATCATATCCAATGAATTTAACATAAGCTTTTCATTGAAAGATTTGCTGTTTTTTTGATACCCATTCACTGATTAAGAAGTCGTCTTCACGATGTCATATAAAATTAATTTTTTTAATGTTCTTTATTATCAAATCAAGAAAATAATTTTAATTCTTGTATAAACCTTTTATTTATTATTGAAAACCGATATGCATAACGACATTTTTCATTTGATTAAAACAGTTATTATTAGGTAACAAGAACTTGTAAATTCTTTAAGCTTTATATCAGAAAAATTTATCTCAATTGCTTTTTAATAAAATCTTTGGATGGAATTTATATAACTTCTTAAGCACAAGAAACCGTACACTTATTAAAAACTTGGAAGTAATGAAAAAGTACAGCTTGAAAACGACTTCTATTTGTTTTTGCTTGGACGCTACATATATTTGGAAGATGTGTTTCTGAAAGAAATTTACGCAATATCTTCTTTTTATTATTTTGACGGAAATCATCAGAGCAATATTTTTCTAATGCATTTTTATCAGTTTAAAGCAAATTAGGAATTAAACAACAAAAAATATATAAAATTTAAATTTCTTTTATTATTTTTATCTTCAGATTATCACCTCTGTAATAAATTGATAGTATCTCATTGAAATCATCTGGAAGAAATTAATGCAATACTTTTAGTTTTCAGTCACAATTTTTTCAGTTGTCGAAAAATTGTTCTAATATGAAAAGAATATTGAAGAATTTTATTTGCGTTTTAGCAAAAAATGGATACTTTATGCGAGCGTTTCAGTTTTCGTACTTTACGATGTTAAAATTTATTTACATGCATGCTTTACAAGATGTACAAGATTTCTTTATTATAATATTTCAAGATTTATTTAGTGATAATTTTTCTACATATTTATTACATATGCCAGAAGATTATCTGGCGATATCTTCTTTTTTCCACCTAGGTGATTATCTATTGTCTATTTTTCTTCCAGGCGTATTGATTTCTTATTATTTAGATGTATCGCAATCTCTCTCGTATTCAAGATATATTTTAAAATTCCCTTTTGAAAAAAATTTATAACTTGAGACATTATTTAAAAAATATATATTAATTTTATAAATGGAAAAACAATATCATTACTTTTTACTATGTTTTTCAATAAAGAATATAAATAGAGGTTTAAAAAATATATCAAACATTTGTCACATTAATTGCGGATATATTTACTCGATAAATAATTCAAAATTGTAAAACCTAAAAAACGTTATCCTGAAAAGTAATGAAAATCATTTATTTAGTTTTTTCTTTTTGCCACAGAATTGTATTTTTCTATTGTTCTAAAATGTTGATTTTTTATAATTCAAAAGTTTTCTAATAGCGGATTATTTTTTATTATTGTTATTACTATTATTTTTATTCAAAATACAAATCATTAAAACCAAAAATTTTAAGTAACACATTTCTACATACAAAAGCCTTAAATACTACTCATATTATTTGTAAAAAAGATAAATCTAATTACAAAACTATTTTTCTTTATGAATATTTTTTATTTATATTTTATTTTTAATTTTTATATTTTAAAATTTTGCAAAATATGATTAATTAAAATAACGTACAAAATTAGATATAGAGCTAATAAATTACATATTGTCACCTAATATGCATAAGGCCGTAACCACAATTTTTATTTTTTTTACCGCAGAAACAAAGCATAGATAAAGCATAAAACTACTCTTCAAACCAAAGTTTTCTTAAATGGAAAAAATTGTACAACTGTTTCATTTATGAAGTTATATACCGTTCATTCTTTTCTTTCAAAAATCTTCAAATCAAACAAAGGGACTTAGTTAAACTGTAGGACAAAATCTTTTGCTATTTATTTTGTCTGACTTGCTATAAATTATTATTTTTTTTTTTTCGAATTTTTGATAACAAATTTATTTTGTACAATTTTATTTGTCAGAAAAAGCCTTGCAGGTATTTTTTCACAATTTTTTTTTTTATAAAAACTAAAAGAAATACAAGAAAATATTAATTCCAAAAAAATTTTTATTATATTATATTATATTATATTATATTATATTATATTATATTATATTATATTATATTATATTATATTATATTATATTATATTATATTATATTATATTATATTATATTATGTTATATTATATTATATTATATTATATTATATTATATTATATTATATTATATTATTATTATTATTCTTATTATTATTATTATTTAGCAAATTCAAATATTTAGAAATTCAAAAAATAATTTTCTTTGTAAAATAACCATATCTTCTTTAATCTGTGTAGGAAATGAGGGGAAAGGTAGAAGGAGATAACCGAGGTTGACAAGTTAGGGATTAGCTTTTAGCGGGTTGGGTTTGGGTCGAAAGGATCATGTTGGATTGGGGACAGTGATATAAAAGACCGACTATACGGATAAAGGATAGGAAGTGTCTTAGAATTTGTTTAAGCGAACGTTTGACTGCTAAAAAATAATTTCACTAATGTTAATTTTAAGTGAGGTAAATATTATAATGAATTTGAAAAGAGATTTGTTTTTATTAAAGAAAAAATCTGATACAGAGAGGACATAAAATAAAGAATTCTCTAAAATACTTTTAAAACTACACGTGTAACTTAAGTGAAAACTTTCTGAACAAACTACAAGCATTTAATGTAAAACTTTTTTGAGTGCGTTATTTTGTAAAAATGTAATTTTATTTATCTTCACTCAGCACTTTTGTATTTTTTTTCTTTTTACTTTTTCAACACAACAAGCAAATAAAAAATAGATATTTTAAAAACATACCTTTCAGAATTTTATTACAGTTATTTGTAAGAGTATGGTATAGACAAGTTTAAAGTTTCGTGGTTAATGTATTTATTAGTATAAATGGAAAGTCAGATGGACGGATGGACAGAACATTAAACCTGTTAGTTGTCATATTTTAAGGCAGCTGTGTAATAATTATTTCCAAAAAAATTTAATCCTTTTTTCTACATTACGTAACAGTGGCAATAAATCTTTTAAGAATAGGTATAATTTTTTTTGAATTATCTCTACCTTTATTACCCTGTTTAGAATATTATTGTGATTCTTGTGTATTCCTGTAAGAGTTTCTACGACTTTTTTAATTTTACCCTGGACTGATATATTTGCTTTGTTAAATAATCTATAAGAAAGTAGGTATATCAATATCTTATTAGATGGTCCATTTTGTTATTTAAAATACCATGATTTATAAGCTCATTTGTTTATAAATAATTTAAAATGTCAGAAATTTTGTCGCGTTTTCATTTCAATAATTTTTTTAGTTCCTTACCCAACAAAGACTTTTTGTTCACTGTAATGGCAACTACCTATTAAAGTAGTTTCTTGAAAATCAGACGTAATTATTATTTGCCTACTCTATATTACATAAATAAGTACTCAATAGTATAATAACATAGTAATACTACAATTACGTGGATCAGTTCGTTAGAGCACTGGAATTACAACCATAAGGTTGTTGATTCAACCCCATCTATCTATATCTAAAAAGATATTTTGTACTAAAAAAGTTTTTATCACTTAGAAAATTAAGTGCGAGATGGTGTACTCAGTAAGGTATTAGTCCATAAAAAAAAATAAATAATAGGTGTCCAAGTTCTAATCTCAGTGACGGAAAATTTTTTGTTTTATTTTTATTTTCGTTTATGTAAAGGGTGATTCATGTAGAGATACTTTTTTCAAAAGCCTTTTTTTGACAGATCACGTGTGAATCGTGTCATGATGTCATGTTATTTTTGTTTAGTATTGTTTGGCATTTGATAATGGAAAGGCTTACGCCTGAACAACGTTTACAAATCGTTCAACTTTATTACGAAAATTCACGTTCTGTGAGGAATGTCCTTCGTGCACTTCGCTCAACTTATGGTCAACATAATCGGTCTACTGAGCGTAGTTTTTGCAACACTATCACCCATTTTGAGACCCAGCATTCATTACTGGATAATATTCGGCCGAATAGACCACGTCCAGCATGCTATGAAGAAAATATAGCGGCCATAGCTGAGAGTGTACACGAAGACCGTGGAGAGTCGATTCGGCGCCGTTCGCACAACTCGGACTGACGTATGGAACGACTTGGCGCATTTTAAGTCGAGATCTTAAATTGAAAGCGTACAAAATACATCTTGTGCAACAACTGAAGTCGCTCGACCTTCCTAAGCTACATCGCTTCGCTCTATGGGCTCTTGAAAAGTTCCAAGAAGATCTGACGTTTTCGAGGCAAATTTTGTTTAGCGATGAGGCCTATTTCTGGCTCAATGGGTATATAAACAAACAAAATTGCCGCATTTGGGACGAAGAGCAACCTGAAGAGATTTAAGAATAGCCACTTTATCCAGGAAAAAAAACAACGGTTTGGTGTGGTTTGTGGGCCGGTGGAATCATCGGTCCATATTTCTTTAAAAATGATGTCGATGCGAACGTAACCGTCAATGGCGACCGTTATCGTGCCATGATAATCGACTGTTTGATGCCTGAAATTGAAGTTCGTAATCTCGGCGACATTTGGTTTTAGGAAGATGACGCCACTTCCCACACATCGCATCAATCAATGGATTTATTGAGAGAACACTTTCGGTCGATTGGCCAACAAGATCGTGTGATATCACACCGTTAGACTTTTTCCTTTGGGGATATGTAAAGTCTAAAGTTTGAGTGGACAAATCCGCTTCGATTCAGGCCTTGGAGGAAAACAGCACGCGTGTCTTTCGCCAGTTACCAGTCGAAATGCTCGAACAAGTTATCGAAAATTGGACTCAACGGATGAATAATCTGCAACGGAGTAACGGCCAATATTTGATAGACATAATCTTCAAAAAATAAATCACAAATAATGTTTTTTCAAACGATAATAATAATTCCCCATTAAGTTTGAATTTTCAGTGTTTTTTTCTTTAAAAATGGAGGAAACCTCGAAATAAATCACACTTTACATATTTTTGAGTACATCTAGAGTCTAAAAATAACTATATGAATTTGTGGACAAAAAATAAGTAGTTTAATTTTGTTTCCAATTATACCTTCTAGCTTACCAGGAAAACAAAGTTTTTGCCTGTCTTGGCTTTTCTATTCAAGACTTAATGCTAATATAAATTTTCCCATCTGGTAACGTTTTTCATACACAATTTCATATATTTTTCCAGCCAAAATTATACCGATTAAATCAAGCTCTTCAGAACAATTTACTTCTTTGTTTTTCGACGATTTATAATTCATTCGTTCACTATTTTAAGCTTGCAAATAATTATATTTCTCCTTAAGTATTCCTTCTTGAAGTCCTTCAAGTAACCTTAAAATACTCTGAATTTTCCCTTTCAAAAATTAAAACCAATTTAGAATTACTTTCTTCTGCAATTTGAAAAGAACTTTGAACTGCAATAACCTAGGCAATCATTCAGTCAGTCAATTGTATTGTGATTCTATCCCTTTTTACAATTTATATTTATTAAAAATTTAAAATTGATTTGTTGTTGCTGTTCTGTTATTTTTATCTTGTATAGCATGCATTATTAATGTAGTTGTTCTTTCTCCTATATATTGTAGTCTACCTATACTAAAATTTAAAATGTTTTATATAGTATTTTTATACTCTTACTGCAGCATATATAGTAAGCAATTATTTGTTATAGGTTCTATGCTGCTCTTTTCTGCAATACAGTATTGTCATGTTGTTCAATTGAGCTTAATATTTAATAATATTACGAACTAACTATAAGGAATATTTTGTAAAAATGTATGTATTTGTATACATATAAGTATAAGCTTATATTTATTTATACATATACATATAGAAAAACAAGACAATATATCAGCTTAACAATAATTGCTTAAAACTGAAAGGTTTTTTTCCTTTTTTTACTTGCTTAAAAAAAAAAGTATAAAATCAATTGAACCAAATTGTTCCTTATGCCCAATACTCTGTTAAAGACAGAATTTTAATACGATGGTACAGTGGGTAAAGAAAGCTAACATAGAAGTTTTATTTGAGATAAAATATTTCTCAAAAAGCATTAGCCACCCCCAGGGGGCAGACATTTTTGATGGTTTGCAGAAGCTTTTTTTGTACATCAGTTTAATAAATTTATCTAATTCTTTCAATGATGAAAGTCTTTGTTATTCCAGCAGAACGTCATAATGGACATTCTGCATGAATAACTTGAGGGTGTGATTATCTCACGCGGTGTTGACATAATTTTGACCGTAGACAATTGACCAATATTTTTAAAGTAAGCATAACGCAGGCCATTGCACAAATTTAGTGGTATCTATGCGTCACATTCATTTAAAATCGGATCTATAGGAGTCGTGCCATC
Source organism: Protocalliphora azurea (assembly GCA_932274085.1). Classification (NCBI taxonomy): domain Eukaryota; kingdom Metazoa; phylum Arthropoda; class Insecta; order Diptera; family Calliphoridae; genus Protocalliphora; species Protocalliphora azurea. Next base: position 19,942,403 of record OW026519.1, on the reverse strand, counting down.
GTGTTCATTTGTGCAATACATGATGGCACAATAGGTCTATGAAATAAAAGCAAAAAACATCACTGATACCTTCTATATAGCTTGACTTATTCCATTTCCATATCCACTTGCCTTTATTAGAAAACTCTTTATTTACAATTTCTAGCATTTTTAGTGCTGGTATGAGTGAATCTAAGTTTTCCTTGATGAAGTTATATTTGGTATATATATAAGATTTAAAATACTAAACATTCAAAGATTCCATTTTAATAGCGATGGCCTAAGTAACAAAACGCACTCATGATTTTAATTTTTTTCGTATATTATGAACGCAAGTAATCCAGGTGGAGAGAATCTTTTGATTGTAAAATTAAATAGCTTGAAACATTTTAATTAGATTTACTTTATTTAAAAGCCATTCCATCCCAGATTCATTCTTCAAAAGTGATTCAAGTAATTCACTTACTGATTACATAACATTTGTGATGGATCATTATCAAGGGATTCACAGTGGGAAATTTTTGTCATCTTGAGATCACAAGTCGATAACTTTTTAATATTTTGTTATAAATAAATACAGTTTCACACCATTAGTCTTGACCATATTTTCCATAATATGAGCTAAATCCATCCGTAGATTGTTCCATAATATTTTATTGAATTTGATATTTTTTGCTTTTCTATTAAGAAAATTGTACCATTTTAAAAATTGCTACATTTTTAGAAGAATTTTTAGGAAAATGTTAACCCCAAGCTTAGAGTATCAGTAGAGATAGTTAAATTAATTCAAAAAACATATAAATAGTTTTGTAATGTTGTTTGCTAATATCAAATCCATGTTTCTCACAAATTTGTTTAAGAATGGCAGTTTCTGAGATATTTCTAGAAATTTCAGAAAAGTAATATATTTAAAACAATTTTTGTTTCTGTAATAATAAAATTTTAATATCTTGTATTAAAACACTGCATTTTAATGTGTCATAAAATTAAGGCAAAAATCAAAATTATTGATAATATATATATATATATATATATATATATATATATATTATCAATAATTTTGATATATATATATATATATATATATATATATTATCAATAATTTTGATTTTAGCCTTAATTTTATGGCACATTAAAATGCATTCGCATAAATATAAAGTGACCCCAATCCGTTATTCCTTTCGTGCAGGGCCGCCAAATTTATAGCGGTTTTAAGTTGAAAATATAAAAATATTTACAAACTAGAAGTTTATGTATAATTCTGGTAAATTTTACGCGCAATATCAAAAACTACTGGTACCAATGTAGCATATTTAAGGATTTTCTAATAAAGTTGAAAAAAATCTTTCTACTAAAAATCGAGATTTTTTAAAATTTTTGCGAGAAATTGGGCTTAGATCTAAGTTACTTCTCCATATGTTATACGAAAAAAGTAATGCTATTTAATATTGTGGTTCCTTTTTAATCCAAGTAAATTTTTTTGGTCCATAAAATTTTTATCTTTCGAAATTTTCCATTAAACATTACAAACGTCTACTAATTATGGCAATTATCGCCAATCTCGTTCCTTAGCAAAATCTGTTTTGACAAAAGTGTTTCGTTTTCAACTAACAACGATATTTGACTAAAATTTTTGATGCCAATTAATTATATTTAAAGTCTAAGGTTTATAAAAATTGATATTTGCTTTATAAAAATACAAATCAATAAGTGTAATTTTTGCGTAAATTTCAAAAGGTCCACACAATTTTTTAATAATTTTGCGATTTCGTTGTGTAAAATTACAAAAAACTAAGTTCACGCATCAATCCATGCTATTCTATTAGAAACTCGTTTCGCCAGAAGACTTTTTTTAAATTTTGCTTTTGTTTTCCAAACTTTGAGACAATCTATTGCGTTAACTGTTTAGGGCATACCAATGATATATATACGCATAACTGCAGGAAATATCAATCACCGTTTCAAAATTTATATTCCGTTTTGAAACGTACAAGCCCCCCAAAATCCAAAAAATTTTAAAAATTAAAAAAAAAAATCGGGTACCCTGTATGTAACTGATGAAAGTCTGCAAAAAAAGAAGATGTAGAATTTATCCACAAAATCCGACTAGTTTACATATGATCGAATGAGATCAAAAATTATAAATGCGCGAACAAAAAGTGTACAAGAGTTTTAAAAAGTTAAGTAATTTTAAGATCTTTTTCTAAGATTTGAACTTTGAATAACAATCATGATTAAAAAATAAAATCTACTCTATTAGTTTTAAGTCTTTTGAATGGAGATCTGTAAGCCGTTTGTTCAAACCAGTATTACCATAAAATTTATTAAGGATTTAAGTCAGTTTCAGCAACGTTAAACATTTCTTAAAATGCCCATTATAACATTTTTATTAATAACTCCAAAACCATTTAAATAATTATTTATTGAAAAACTATATTAATAATAGTGAATCTCATGTATGACATTGGGTTCTTATTCGGGAAAAGAATTCCTGCGATCTCCCGGGAAATATTATTTAAAAGATCGAGAGAAATTTATATCAAGGGCAATTTAAATTTTATTATTTTCGTGAGTACTAAATTTCAAAAGCTCTCTTAAGAGAAAATAGTTTGTATAACGCACCACTATAAAGACCATTAAATTCTATAGAATGATATATTGTTTGTATCACTAAAATCACCCCAGAAATAAGAAAAAACATTTAAAGTATTTACAAGAAAAGCTGACCAACATTTTTATAAAAAATGAATGTTTTCCTATTACAGATGATGTATCAAGAAATAATGGGAAAATAGTATTTATGAATTTTCGAATGCTTTAACCAGGAAAACTAGATAAAAATTTAAAAATATTGTTTAAATAATGGACAAATTTTTAACCTATAGACTACTGAAATTAACATTTTTTTATTTAATATTATTATTTTTAATATAAAATTCGTATATACTAAATTATATCTTTATACTTTGGTCATAATTTTGAACCCAAATTCAAGTAAAAGTAAAATTGAATAAAATTTTTAATAATCAATTCCTTAAAATGGATGCTTTATAACTTCAGATAAATAAAAGAAAAGACTGTATTAAAATTTTTAAATATTTTTATAATATACAGAATCATTTAATCGAATTATTGATTAAATAATTCTGTCAAATACATTTATACCGCAATGCAGTGCTTTTAGTTTTAGTTGGCTTAACTCCAAGTATATTGTTATAATACTAAAGTACTAAAATTCCCTGGAATTTCCAGGACCCATAAAATTTATATTTATTTTTCGGGAATAGAAAAAGTCCGAGAGATTGGTAACCTTAGTATGTCCAGTATTATCGTTAGGCGACTTTAGTCACCAATTTTCCCTTTTTCAACTACCTGGCCTCTAAGTTATTTAAAATATTTTGACTCATTATATATTAATTTCAACACATAAACTAATTATTTTGAGTTATTTTTAAAATATAGTGATGTTATAAAAGCCCCGGAGAATTTTAAATAAACCAAAACTGTTAAAAGCTAAGGCTAATGATAAAGTTTATGAAAAAATATTTAAAACACCCAAGAATGCGACATTTTTTTCTATAAATCAATTTTAAGGAGCTTTTTTAGGTATTAAAGCAGTTGGTCCCTTTTTTCTAAAATCCAGTTTTTTCGACTTTTTTTTAAATCCCCTTTTTTTGCACATTTTTAAAAATTTTCAACGGTAACGCTATACTCAGCGTTATGAACCACTATGATGATATAATTACGCTCGTCCGTACATCCGGCACAAATACAAATTTACATCAGTGTTATTTTATGCTTTGACAATTTCCACAGGTATCCGCAGATAAAATTTTTATAAATCAGCCGAGTTTAAAGGAACCAAAAATGTGTATTCTGTTAAAAATTTATTTTTCATCCAAAATACTTTGAACATAATGTTTAAAAATTTAAACTCCGGTTATATTATTTTAAAAAATAATGCCAAATAACAAATCAATAGCTTGCAAGGAGAGTAAAATAAAACTAAATCCAATCTTAAATTCAATAAATTTCTATATGGTATACTCAGCAGCCATTTATGTCACAGCATATTCTTTAACTTTAACCAGTTTCTTGTAATTCTTAAAGTAATTAATTTGTTTCAATAAAAATTAATTTCTGGAATGCATGATTTCTTTTTCAGCCTTTAACAAAATGTATTTATACATCAAAATAATATTTCCATAATTTACCTAGGTGTAATTTTAATTTTATCTCGTACTGTTTATGTAATATTAATACTTTACAATTTTTATTTATCTCTTTATTTTTTTAACTTTCGTACATTCTTTTTTTTTCCCAACTTTTTCAATTTATTTATACGAGTAAAATGTAGTTTGTATGTATATACACTTACGTTCTGTTTCTTGTATAGAAAGGGGTTTTTCTGTTATGATGTGCTGTGTTGTGTTGTGTTGCTTTAAGGAATAAAGTCATAAATAAAATTGTTGCTAAATAATAAATCTAGCAGTTTTTTTTTTTTTTTGGCTCAATCTACTATACCTCTCACCCATTGTGTTTTTATAGCAATAGATTTTGATATTGCCACCCATCTCTAGGTTTACGCCCCCTTCATAGACTGCGTGTATGTAATATTTCTGAGCAGACTACAACATGAAATATTTTGCTTAACAATTTTTTATTTTATGTAGAAAATATTTTATTTTTTATATTTTTTCTTACAAAAAATCTTTTTTTCATTTTCATGTATCTTGTTCTCATTGCAGATGGTGAAATACTACGTGTGTTGGTTAATAGTTCTGCTCAAATTAAATGTGATGTTGGTTCAAGTTTACCAGATGATAAAGTACTTTTAGTTGTATGGTATAAAAATAATTTGCCCATATATAGGTAAGTAACAAATGAAAGCAACTATTACTACTGTTTTTTGTTATGAAAATATAGATATTTTGTAAAGATTTTTTATAAATAGAAAAATTAATGTTTGTTATAGTTAAGAGCGCTTAAGTGGTTTTTCGAGAAACAAACTATGATCTCACTGTGGTAATCTATGAAAAGGCTTATTAAAAAGAATTAGCAATATTATATTGCAATAAAAGCATTTTGTTGTAAAAATTTATTAAATTGTTTGTTATAAGTTAAGTTTAATATTAAATTGTTTGGTAATTAGCCATGCTTTTACTGTTTGTTAAAAAACCATTGCAAAGAAATAAATTGTTGTAATAATGCACAGAAAAAAAAATTGAAATTAATTTCAGTTACTAAATTGTTTAAACGAACTAAATTTTTGCTTGGTTTTGCTCTAATCATCAAATTTCTAAAAATGGAAAAAGTGAATTTCGAGTGCTCATTAAATTTTATTTTTTGCGAAAAGAAAACGTCAATCAAACCAAGGAAAAGTTCGATAAATACTATGGGGACTTTGCACCATCGATTTCAATGGTAAATGGTTTACTGACTTTCATTGTGGTCGCACAAGTAAAAATGACGCTGAACGTTTTGGGCGGCCAATTGAGGTCAATACACCCGAAAATATGGAAAAAATCCACGATATGGTTTCATATGGCAGTGTTGTTTCGATTTTAAATGATCAGCTGACCTTGAATAACAGTGTGGATATAATATACGAGACGTAACACAAATTTGAATATTAAACGACATGTGTTAAACAAGTCGTCAATATTTGCTATTGCCGTATGTAGTTCCTAACCTTAATAGTTATTGGATTTTTCATTAATCCTCAGCCTCACATTTTGAATACGATTAACTATTTTATCAGAATTGCCACTTCTAAATTTTTAAGTTTTCAATTTTATGGGACCTGTAGTAAATTGAGCACCGATTCTTGCGAATTTTGCAATATTCATTTATGGACCGATTTCTGTAAAATTTTTAATTTACGATTCTATTTGTGTTGAATTTATTTATGATGTCTATAAGCATTAAAATCTTATTCCGACAGGACATTTGTGTATGGCCAAGCTGAAATGATGGAAACAAATAATAATAATATGCACTATAGATCATATAATTTTCTTAATACTAGTGAGTTATACTTTGAACACAAGTTTTGTATAGACAGAATATCATCAAGACGATATTGTTATTGGACATTGTTCAACTTTTGTAATTTTTAAATCATAAAATATGGCCAATTAGACCCTAAAAGTGTGAGCCGTGGTTAATCAGATCAGTCTGCTGGTAATTGTTATAATATTAAGAACTAACAAATTTAGCTTTCTCCATTATAATTCTTAACCTAAATTGCAGAGTGACGTGGAGGTGATCAATATAATCGAACTAAGATTAGCTTCTTCCTGATGCAATTTGATCGCAACAGTCAGACTTCTCCGATTCAATCCAGGTACCTTTTGGAGGATTAATGGGACTTAACTAACACTCAAGCCATTGGACTGTGCCTACTGTAGTCGTAAGCATTGAGAGGCAATGTGGATCCAACTAAGGTTAATGCTCATCCTGGTTCATACTTAGCCGCTAAGATAATGGGAGTAGTTTCCCTCCCTCGTAGTAGTGAAAATACTTAGTCCGAGAAAGGGATATGTTGAGGCTTCCATTGAGGCTTCGTTCTCGCCTTATAAAAGGATCAGACAGACCCTAAACCCAACATAAAAAATATAAAAATCCTCATACTTCTATACTCTCTAATAAAAATGAAGGTTGTGATGAAAAATTAAAGAGTAGTTTGTTTGCATTACATTACCTTCAAATATTATTATGTTGATCTGCGCGAAGAAATTTTGTGATCATATCTAACTAGCTTTTTGCAAGATGACCTAAAACTAAAAGACCTTGATCTGTTTTAGAATCATAAAAAAATATCAATAGTTTTTAAAATTCAGTGTTTTTAAATTACATTTTAAAATATACAAAATATCATGCGTTACATCACAAAAATTACGTGAAAATATAAACTGTGTAAATTAAATAATAAGATGTACATTCCATTAAAATGCAACACACATTTACATCCTACACCACCGACCCACCTTTAAGTTTACCAATCGACTCATAAGTCGATTTAACGATATCCGTCCGCTGGTTGGCTGGCTGTCCATGTAAACTTTGTAAACAAAATAGAGTAGGCAATTATGAAGATATCTTGATTAAACTTGACACGAATAATTATTTTGGTATAATTGGTTATGAGTGGTCCATTATGTCACCTAACCCCCATACAAATATCTTCCCAGAATAGGGATCATAAAATCGCAATATTTTAATTAAATTCGGTGCAAGTAAGTGGTGTATGAGTATGTCTTAGTGCAAAATTTCATAAAAATCGGTTCATAATTCACCATAGCCCCCACGTACACCCCTTTCAAACATATGTTCCAAATTAATATTGGACACCAGTAAGTTCTAAGTATAAATAACAGTGCAAAATATTTTACCATAGCTTTCATAAAATGCCCAATTTTGGGAATCACCTAAAAATACATAAATTCATATAAATTTTAGTATCAACGTAATATTCTGTATTCGTATATTTTATCTTCTACTTAATACAAGTATTGGTCCACAATTGGTCACAGGTCTAAGAAAACACCCCACCCCCTAGTTTGGTGTAGCGTATCATATGGTAGGGCTTGACTGACTATATCTTTCTTACTTATTTTTTTTATAACTTTGGCACTTTATTCAAATCTTAAAAGCTTTAAATAGATAAATATTTTATGGTGCACAGATTACCAATACTTTTCTCAATTTTAAGCGGTAAAAATAGCATATCTTGCAGCAAATGCATTGAAATAATATGGCGTTTGTTTGCACAGTTAGTGTTTTTTTCATTTAACAAATGTGATTATTAATTTTAAACTCTAAAGTTTTATTATTATTATTATTATTATTATTATTATTATTATTATTTTTATTTATTTATTATTATTATTTTTTTTTTTTTTGAAAATTTAAAGAATGTATTGATTGAAGAATGTATGTTTGTGGCCTATGTTTATCTATATTTATAAAAATTTATTGCTGAGAATAACGTTTGTGATAGCATATTTAAAGTGTTTTGGGATTCGATCGAATTTGAACCAATTCTTGTTTCGTTTAATAATTTGGTAAAATATCCAAATTTAGTTGTTAATATACTTTTTATACACAGTGAATGTTGCCAAACGCACCCTTATTTTAATAAAGTACAGGTCGCAGTTTAGAGATTTCGTGATGAAGTTTGACACAAATTCTTAGCTTTCTACAGGGATCAGGAATATTGAAATTTGTTATGATCGGTTCATTGCTTCACCCAGTCCCCATACAAATGTCTTTCCGGAGTAGAGATTTAACACTCATAAATACCTTTAATATACAAATATTTTAATGAAATTCCGTAAAAATAAGTTTTATTTAGTTGTAGAATTGTTTGCCAAATTTAAGGAAGATCGGTCCATAATTGATCCCATACCCTTCAGCCGAAAAGCAGTTTTCGGATGAAAGCAAAGTAAGAAATTTTATTAGTATCGCTCGATAATTAGCTATAGTTCCCATATAACGCCCACTTTCGGAAATCATTTTAAGTGCATTTATAATACTTTTAGCATAATATTATAACTCATACATATTAAAATAGGCGGTTACGTAAAAGGTCTGGTCTATCTTAATACAATAATGTGTACTATGTATGGCCAAAGTTTCATATTAATAGGTTGAAGGTAACATTTTCGCAAATCTGTGGGTGTGACATTCCATCAATCTCTAGCAAAGCAAAAGTTTTGAAGAAATTAGTTCTTTAAGCAATTCAATATAAAAACTAATACTAGACTTATGAAGTTATGAATTTAATGCAGATAGAAGGGGTATTACGATCACTGTGCAATGGAGAGGCAAATGGAGCACATAAAGAAATTTTGTAAACTATTAAAACTCATCCAAATTGGACTTACAAAAAAATTGGAGAAGAACTACGTGTCAGCAGATAATTGGTAGAGTGGTAACCTAGAACAGGAAAAAACGAAAGAGTACGGAATGAACACAAATCTAGAAAAGTACTCCAAACATTTCCGGATGCGAAATGGCTAGACGTGTTCAATGCTTTGAATGCCAATATTGGACTTAAAATATTTAAAGTGCAAAAAGTACCAGATATGAACGCACAGAAGTATGTTGAAGCTAAAAGGAGAGCAAAGCTTGTAATTTTTGTATTTTTTTATTTTTTAAGTTTAAATATTGCGTAATGGATAACGAAACTTACCTCATTTCTGACTTCTCATATCTCCTTGGACAAAGGTTTTATGTAGCAGATATTAGAAGAAATGTTCCAGAAGAGTATCGCACCAAAAAATAATAAATATTTCCCTGAAATTTTCTTATTTGGCAAGCTATATTCAGTTGCGGTAAAAGAAGTGATTAATATTTAATATCGGGCACAATACACTCGGATATTTATATCAAGAAGTGTCTAGGAAGAAGACTGATTTCATTTATAAGAAAACATAGAGTCTCAATATTCTTTTGTACTGATTTGGCATTGTGTCATTACAGTAAAAGTACTTCAGAATGGTACAAAAAAGATAATTTTTCAGTCCAATAAGTGCTAATCTGACCAGAACTTCGGCCAATTGAAAGATATTGGGCCTTTTATCAAAAGAGAATTAAGGAAGACTAATGCTGCGGCCAAAACGTTGAAAAATTTTAAACACAAGCTCGTTCCAAAGAAGTTTCGCAAAGTAAAATCGAACTAATAATGAAGAGTGATTAAAAAAAAAAAAAGAATTTATCCTTTGTTATTACAATTAAGAAATCTGTATAAAAAAATCCTTTCTTGAAATACTGCACTATTTATTCAATCATTTTATAAAACTCACAAAACAAAATATGTTTAAACAACAAAAACTAAGCAATATAAATTACTTTCATATATTACACAAAGCTTTCCAAGCAGAAACCCAATTTATGTTTGAAAAATTAAAACAAAATCATACTCTTATAAATTATGTGCTCTTAACTATATACTTACAAACATATTTCTTCTTTGTAGTCATATGTGTAAAAAAAATTACTATAAAATTATTTTTCATTCTACTCTCTCTCTAACTTGTCTGCCATATAAAAAAATATACAGTTATGATACTCGAGGTGCCCATGCGGGGACACCATCACATTGGCGTGATGAAGAAGTTTTAGAAGATCGTGCTGTATTTCATACACATCGTGAGCCAGCTGAATTGATTTTAAATCCAGTGCAGGTAATATAAATAAAAAAATAATTATTAAAATATAAAAATTAAAATTTTTAATATAGAAAAAATTTACTATTAAATTACTTTTCCTGGAAATATTTCTTTTCATATAAATAACCTTTTTTTTGCTATTTTTTTTTAGATAAAAGATGCTGGCAATTTTCGTTGTAGAGTAGATTTTAAACTTTCTCAAACACGCAACAGTAATGTCAATTTGGAGGTGGTTGGTAAGTAGATATTTTTATTTTTAATTTCTACTATAAATTTATGTATGTGTTATGGTTATGTTATTTTAAAGTTGGAAATTGTTTATGTGGAATTTTTGTTTTTCAACTTAATTTATGTAAAATTTTTTGTTTATTTTTAATACTTTTTGTTTATAAATAGTAATCTAGTTAGGATTTTTTTTGTTTTTTGTTGAAAGAATAAATAATTTGCAATAAAAGTTATATTGACTTACACTAAATTTTTAATTAAACCTACATTTGTTAAAACAAACATTTATAGTTCATTTTTAGAAAATCAAATGGTTAGTATTTTATATGAGTGAGTGAAAACTAGAAAATTGGTTTAAATTTCTTTTTTTTTTGCATTTCAGCTTAAGTTCCTTGAATAATTGTATAAGAATAAAGAAGAGTGTTGATGACGGTCGTGGCTGAGCAGAAAATGCATTCCATTCTGCCGAATATCCAATAAAGCTTTTACACTGTATTTTTCTACAATTATTCAATGAACTTAAGCCTAAATGCAAAATAATAAAAAAAAATATATAATAATAAAAATTCAACAAAAAACTATAAACTAATTAAGGTCTAAAAAATTTTAAACCATTTTTTTATATTTTATATTTCATCCTCCAATGCCATTTTTATACATAATATATAAGGATCAGAGATATTTTTCAAACACGCTATTAAATTAAATTAAATAAAATATTTTCTAAAATTTTCAGATTAATCATTTGCCTTATTTATCAATCTTATGTCTAATTCAATCATATCATTAATATTATTTACTTTTTATTAAAAGACATTACTTTCCTTTGTAATTTTTTCATTCATACTGGTAAGATGTCATAAGTTGAACTCGAATAAAATAAAATTTCTAATTACAACTTCTGCACGATTTTTTATTATTTTGTCTTGTTTTATTAGATTGCATTACTTGGTTATGGGACTTATAATACTCAGAGGGTATTATAAGTTCCGAAATCTCCCATGAATTTTCATAATTACTATAATTATTCTCTTTAAAAAATGTAAAAAAATTGTGTCCTTGTGTTAGTCTTACTTTGCATTTTATTGGATTAATTATGAAAAATATAAAAAAAAAAATCCATAAAATTCATTTAATTAAAAATTATATAAATTTGCACCTCCCACTAAAATGATTATATCAATTCCTAATATCTGTAAAAAATGAAAAACCGAAAAAATTTTCCAATTAAAAAATAGGTAATTTAGTGAATTAAAAATTTAAATAAGAAAAAAAGAACACTTGAATTGCTTAAATATATTAATTAAATTTTGATGTAGAATGAAACAACTATGTTAATTGAAAAATATTAGGTAATATTTTTTTTTTTTTGTGAATCAAAAAACAATATAAAAATTGAATCTATGTATATAAAATACATATAATTATTTCAGAGGAATATTTAAATTTAAATTTTGAATGCGTATTCAACCATCTCGTCAAGAGCGATGTTTTGATGTCTCAAATTATAGCACTAATGTCTTGCAAATTTGATAAACGCTTATTTTGTTTCTCATTTTCATTTAAAAATTCAAATTTCATAACAAAACTTTTCATATGATTCTTTCCCTTAGTTAAATAACTAATTAATCACTAAATTATCAATTAATAAAGAAATCCTCATGCTATTTTTTATTCTAGTCCAAAACCAAAATTGATTTCGAAATTGATTTTTTTAACGTCTTTAACCAGAAATAAAATAAATGTAGTCTCTATGGGATAAGTTCAGAAGAAAACCAATTTTTTTTCACTTTAGGACGGTTTTTTAGAAATTATGGGATTGCATTGTTTTCATCCGAATCTGAATAAAATACTCCGAATAAAAATGTCACCAATCACCGAAAATTTCTTTAGGATATCTTTAGTAAGGCGCATTCTATTTCAGATGGAGAACTTAATGACAACTTTAAGATAATATAAAAACCTTTGAAATCGAATGAGAAACAATACATTGACTCGCTCTGAGAGGATCTGTGGGATCCGACTACAAACCTAAATGTCGAATGATCTTCTGCTACCTAATGACCATTTTGATGTAAATTGAACCATTTTTTTTAAGAATATAGACTTGTTTTAAAAATATTTTAATTCTGTTATTCAACCGACAAACAACATAAATCATTCTGGAGAATTTATGCGTGAAAAAAGCTTTCAATATCATACCAGAGTAGTAGAGTATTAATTGTGTGTGTTCCGTATACCTATCATTTTAATAATACATCTTAATCGATTTAAGTCTCAGTTAGTAGATTCGTAATGGAAATAAATATTTACGTAAATACTTATCAAATAAACACACAGGTAACCCTCAATTTACGAGGTACGTTGAGACCGGAGTAAGTACGCATAAATTAAAAACTCGTAAAACAAGGTTAAGAATAGGTACAAATTGACAGTAATTAAATAAAAAAAAAATACTAGTTTGGGACTTAAATACTCGTTAAATAAAAACACATAAAATTATTTATTTTTTTATTTAATATTTCTTATTTATTAAAAAGTTAATCATATGGTGCGTTAAATAGTTAATGAGGATAATACCGACCAGTATTATATTTTTTTCAATTTTGCAGGATTCGTCTTTAAGTTGCTTCATGTAATCACAATTTTTTATATCGTTTCGTTCAATAATGACAATGATAATAATAATAATAATAATAATAATAATAATAAAAATAATAATAATAATAATAATAATAATAATAATAATAATAGTAATAGTAATAATAATAATAATAATAATAATAATAATCACTATATGATTATTTTGTATTGGAAGTTTTATATAAAATTTTTCATTGTATTTCAGGTATTCTTAGTTTCCATTTGACACGAATATTGGGTTGAGCACAGAATATAGAAGTATTTTTATTTTATTTTTGTTATTTTTGTTTTTGTATCAAATTTCAACATTTTTGAAAATTTTTGCGCGGTGTAATTGTTTTAAAAAATGTATTATGGTATAAGATATTATATGACAGTTTTTTTTACTTGTTTTATTTTAAAACTAATTTTCCTACTTAGTTCAAGTTAATATTCAAAGCAGTCAATTTATTTTACTATTTCTAATTTTATATTTTATTGTTTCATTTCTTCGAGTCAGAGACCGAAAATGTTATTTTTTAACTTTTCACCTAAGAAGCACATATAATTAAGTGTCGTAACTTTTATTTGTTTCGAGCAGAAACAAAAATTATTTTTTTGTATTCAAAAAAATATTTATTTAAAAAATATTTTGTATTTTGGTGATTTCTTATATTTTAAAGTTTTTTTTTCAATTTGCTATACTTTTTGCGCGAAAATATAAAAATAGAAAAACTTGTGTTACGTAAATAAGATATAAATGAAAATTGCATAGAAAAACTAAATTTTGGTATAATTTTAAAACATTTTTGAATACTTCGTATGATAAAAAGTAATTTGCAGTTTTGAAAGTTTAAGACAATTTTTATTTAGACAATTAAATTTTGTTATGATTCACAATATCCTTTGTATAAATATTAATACTTTATATTATTGTCTGAAAATGGGTTATTTTTTGATCACGTAATTGCTTTTATTGATAATAGCTAAATTTACATCATTTAGTTAAACACGCAATAAATTGTTTCTTTTTTAGTTCCACCACAACTACCTATAATACTAAATGAACGTCGTGATGTTATTGATTCACGTGCAGGTCCCTATGAAGAAGGTGGCAGTTTGGAGGTGATATGTGTGGTTTCTGGTGGTAAGTAGACTAAATAGCATAAATATAAAAATTTTATATTAATTTGTTATAATAAAAAAAAGAAAAAGTTCATGATCATATATTGAAGGTAACATAAAAGAGGTCACATGTGTTAAAGAGGGGAATTTTTTTGAATTTATTCAAACGTTCGACATTTTAAAATTGAAAACAAATATCAATATTTATTTAAAAGAAATTTTTCTTTACACTACTTAAAATAACAAACAGATGCTTTTTCTTTATTACTTTTTATTTTTAAAGAAAGTCTAATATAATATATATGTATATATTCAAAGGTGAATGGTTTAGAATACTTTTGTCTTACTATATTTTATTTTAACCATAAATTTACCCCTTTTTGGTTCTAATGAGTCTCTAAAAAATTGATTTATTACCCCTCTTATTTCACCTGTTCTTTTTCATTATAAAAAAGTTTTTAAATTCCATTTGGTATATAGACATCAAACGCTATCAATGCAATTATAGTGATTTAACTATGGCGTGTTATCGCCAATAATAATACACTTATGGTAGGTAAATAAATTTAAATTTATTTTCGGTTTCAATTTTGTATAACTATAACTCACAAAAATATATGCCATACAAGTTTAAACCCTAAAGAGTTTTGAGAGCTTCACTTTAGAAAATTAAAAAAAAAAAAAAAATCCGGAAAGAAAAAGTATAATAATAACATTTTTATGTTGTGGCTTTTCGGCTTATAATAACTGAATAAAGACAAAACTAGATACGTTTGATATACTAAACTGATATTTTAAATTTGCAACGTTTAATAAAAATACTTTAAATATAAACATTTGCTATAACAGGAACTGTTTGTCACATTGCTAACATTAAAATTTATAGCCAATTTTTTCTATTCTATGTGATAACTTAAAATTCAATTTCACATACTATCAAATGCATCTATCATTAGTCGAAATATTTAAATCTTGTTTCCTCTCCCAAATAATAGCGAAGGTTTGTCACTTTTACCTAAAGACATTTTTGTCATATATATTTCAATGGAAAGACTGCGGTTTTTACATTTTAAGTATACATTTTTGTTTTCAATACCTTTACCACTGCAATAATTACAACCTTGCGAAATTGATATCTGTAAAACAAAGTCTTTATTTTTTTATATATTGTACAAATAGGACTCAAGAAAAAAGTTTCCCACAATTACCTCTTTACACGTAGGTCTAGATTATTGATGGAATATAACCTAGCATAATGTGGTGTATGCCTTAAATTAAAATATTTTAATATACTTATATAAATCGATTAGGTATAACATCTTAAAATTTGGGTATAAAAATAGATTTTTATTAAAAATTTTCTAGAGTTTTGCAGTCTTACAAAAAAAAAAAATTATTTGGTTTTACTACTTTTTGAATACGATCTCCAGATCTCATTACTATCGTATCTATATAAACTTGCATTGAAAGACTTAATTTATCATAAGAAATTATATATTTGTAAAAGTATCGATTTTATTATATATTTTTTTTTTCTTTTGTTTTTTATTTTGTATGGAAAAATTCTGCATTTTTAAAGTTTTACTCAAATTTAGTAGGCTTTAGAAAAAACTATACAATACGATTTTCGTATTTTTTTTAATAAAGTCTTAATTTTTGTCTCCATATTCGATTATTTTGTTATGAGAATAAAAGTTAAGACTTCAGTAACTTTTACTATATAAAATTCATAACTTAAGAAGCACATTTAGGAATTTTGTATAAAAATAATGAAATTTTATTTGAAAACATCGGAAAGCAGTAAAATAAATTTTGTTGTATTCTGATTTTCCATGTAATATAAATTTTAGATATCTAAATAAATTTACATATAGAAATGAATTTTAATTATTTCAAAAATCTGATTTCAAATTTGAAATAAGTTGTATAATTTACATATATGTACTAAATTTCATGACTGTAGGATACCTCCTTTACTTTTATTCATTTTTCTATGGGCTCGATTCACTGTATGAAGGTTTGATTCTTTTCATGATTACAATACTTCCAACAAAAACCTACGAGAAAATTACTTTATTTTATTAACATCATGTTACTATGGTCAAATTTTATGCTAGCACTTTTGTGCTAAATATTTTATTTCTATTTTTTTTCTCCGCCCTTGCTTTTTTAGCTTTGTCTGAAGACTTGATTGCAGTTCGTTAAGTTTTATTAGCAAACATTAACTACTATGAAAACTATACACATTTACTTAACATTTTTCTTAAAGGCTTTTTACAGTAACTGTAGCCAACCATCATAGTCTTTGTTAACAATTTGCCCAAAACCTAACCTCAAAATGTAATTTTGTTGCCAACAGACCAGCAAAACCAAAGTAGAGGAAATTATTAAAAAAAAGTATTAAACAATTTAACTTAAAATAAAATTTTTAACAAAAAAAAAAAAGCTATGAAAAGCATAAAACTTTATTATTATTATTTTTTTTTTTTTTATTTGTAAAGAAAAGCCAAAAAGTGTCCTACATTGTTGTTTAGGGCTCTTTTTCTTTCTTGAAATCATATTGTTTAAAAGGACTTCTCTTACAATTTGTAGGAAAACTTTGTAATAATTTAGTACTTATTCATGTTACTTTCCGAAAGCAAGTAAATTCTTTTGTAGGCTACTAAATAGTTTTTTTTAGATTTTCAAAAAATTTTTAAGGAAATAATTTGTTAAATATATTAAAGAAAAGCTTATGATAAACAAAAGGGCTGACACAAATTTCAGAATACGATTAAAATGGAAGGAAAGAAGGTTAAGAGAAATACATAATTGCTAAATTTTGGTTTTTGGTTTTATTTTTATATAATAATCTATAGGGAAGCTCTTGGGAATTAGGCCAATATTGAATGATTTTATGAAACTCATTTTAAAGATTTTTATTGGAAAATAATTAATAAATAAAAACTGTTTATAACGTATTAAAAACTAGAAACTAGATACAGGATTCTCAGTCAATTTAAATAAATAACGATTTTCCGAATTATGCATGGAATTTGACTAAATACACTATGCAACAATTTTCAAATAGTTTTACCACGTATGGTCTCTAGTTTCATGCATATTATGATTTTTTCATGTGTGAAAATTACTGCTGCAGTGAGATATAACTAGTTTTATTAGCAAAATAATCAGCTATATGACTAAGAAAAGAAATGAGTACTGTTAGTTATTTTTGACTTTTTTTTATTGTAGGTGTAATTTTGAGATAATTTGTACCAGAATTTTTTGGTAATTTTTTAAACTAAGTTAGACAAATAATTTTCGAATATGTTGTAATATATGGTGCAACTTATTTCGAGAACCTTCTTCGAGAAATAGAGTTAATCCAAATAGGGTGATTTATATATATATATATATATATATATAGAACTCCATAATAAACTGAATCTTAATTGACTGATAAACCCGTACCGCAGAATTAGTATTGCACTGTGTTATTTATTTGTAATAGAACTAATTTATTTTATGATAAATAAAGTCATATTTATTTGAAATTTCACTATTTGTTAAAAAGCAAAATAGGTCCCAAATTTAAAATTCTGTGTTTTTAAATACAATGCACGCCGCTAAAGGTGGCCTAAATTGTAAAGTTTATACCAAAAGATATATCCTAATTGACTTAAATAGAGTGCAAGGAAGTCAGAGATATACGGGAATATGGCTTTGAGTTAAACAGCATGGAATATTTCGACAACTTGAAAATTATAAAAGGAGATAACGTTTGTAATTTCTTGTCAAAATTTCAACTTCCTACCACTGTTACCGTTGAGAATTTTTAAAAAAGCTCGAAAAAGGGAATTAAAAAGAAAACAAAAAAAAAATCGCCAAAAAAATATAAATTAAGATATAAGTATTTCCAAAAAGTCGCCACTTAGTTTCATTTGAAAAAGGTACCAAAAAAAAAAGGGCCAAACTGAATGCTGCTTTCTACGATAATTAAATTAGAGTGCTACACGGCCGCTTTTGTTATTTCTATGTCGTGATTTATACTAAAATCATCTCTCATTTGGTCAACAATATATATATATATATATATATATATATATATTTACTTATTTATTTATTGATTTATTGATTTATTTTGAAAAAATCCCGAATTTATTTTGAATAGTAAAAAGAAGACGCTTAAAAGTATATTCATAGTGCAAATGCGAATTTAGGGTGCATTTTTGAAAAGTTTCTAGCATTGAAATTTTTCTTTGATCTTACAAAACTTATAATTTTTACTGAAAATTGCAATACAAATTTATCTGGGACAAAATGATCTACTGAAATGCATCACCTGAAATATATATATATATATATATATATATATATATATATATATATATATATATATTTCAGTTATGACGTTTTTGCAGCAAATGAGCGATACAAAATTGATTTTTTTTAATAATGCGAATTTATTTCATAAATAATTTTTTCATAACATTTCTTAATTTGTGATATGATACCTTTTTACCCCGGAATAATTACTGATGTACTATATAATAAATATATTTGTCTTAAATATTAAATAAAAATTTTTAAATTCAAAAGAGTAAAAATTTCTAAAGATTAACATTGCATTCTTGTTGGGAGTGAATCTTTACAAAAACCTTATTTTTTTATTTTTACAATATCACTAACAACCAGGCGACTTTAGTCGCCAGTTTCCCTTTTTTCAATAACCTTGGTCGTTTTTTTGGCTCTTTTTTGAAATGGAACTAAATGGCGAATTTTTAAGATTATGTGGTTATGGCGAGAAACTAAGTTATTTGAAATATTTCGATAAATTAATTTCAAAAAATATATTAATTATTTTAAGATTGTTTTAAAATACAGTGATGTTATAAAAAACCCTGGAGAATTTTAAATAAAATAAGATAATGATAAAGTTTATGAAAAAAAATTTAAAACAGCCAACAATACAGCATTTTCGCTCTAATTTTTATCGAGTAAACTAATTTTAAGGGATTTTTAAGTATTGAAGCTGTTGGACCCTTTTTTTAAATCCCTTTTTTGTGATTTTTTTCTGAAATCCTCTTCTTGGAGACTTTTTAAAAATTTTCAATGGTAAAGTTGTTTGCAATATTTATTATAACAAATTTTATATCCGTTTTAAAATTAGTAAAATTTGACGTGCAGTTAAAGAGTTATGAACACTTAGGATTACATAATACTGAATGAAAATAAACAAAAAAATAAAAAAAAGTGTTATAAAAAAATTAAATTTTTTTCATGCAAAACTGGTGGTCTTTTTATAAAAAAAAAAAAAAATACTAAAAAAAATATAGATCATATTAAAGAAAATTTCAAAACATTAAAATAAAATTAAAATAGAAGGGTCGGACATTTTAGCAAAACACATTGTAAAACTGCAATTGCATTACGAGTGCATTTTTATATAAACAATTTACCACTAAGTTGACCTTCAATGTAGCTTCGAGTAATTAAAATTCATTTAAATTCACATATTTGTCAGATCTTTTAACTTTTATAAAAATTAAAGTCGTGAATAAGTTCGCAATTTTTTTGAAATTGGAAAAAATAATAATGAGAAAAACATGGGTTATATGCGTACAAAATATAAACAAATTTTAATGGTCTTACGTAAAAAATTGCGATTTTTTTTATAAATCTCTTGTAGAAATAAATGATGAAAAAATATTTTTCTTTTTTTTTTCATACTCAAGTCCCTAATAGCGGTTAAAAATCACGTCTAATATATTTTGGTAAAAAATTAATTTTTCCTCAAAATTTTCAAGAGCTTCTTAATAAAAACATATTTTTAATTTTTCGTGTTGCCAGAAGCGTAATAAAAAAGGGCTGAATAAACTTATGTATATATATACTCAATGCATTGAAGTGATTTTTTTTTAATTTTTGAAATATTGATTGTTTCTGTTTAAGGATCTCTAAACTTTTGGGTGATTTTTTCCTCTTACTTTATTTAATTTTTACAAGCGTGAAGAATTTTCTACAATTATATTCGAAAATAGTATGCATGGTTAGTGAAATATATTCCAAAATAACACTGCGTTACAAAATGGACAAAAGTTCCGTATACTTTTGAAATAACCTAGTTTCAGATATGAAATAAAATGAATGGATTACCCTATAATTTTAAGAATTTTTTGTCGATCTCAAAACGTTTTTTTTTTTTTTGTGAACTGCATGAACTCAGAGAATTTCTAAAAATAAATTTTTAATCGGAATTTTAATTTTAAAACAGCATTGGAAAGACGAATATTTAAGCTTTATTTATATCTAAACATGTTATTACATTAATCGTAAATTTTCGGAAATATTAAAGAACTTATCTAAAACTTTTAATTTTTTGTGGAATATATAAGCACTTTTTTGTGTGAAACTACATAAATTTCTTAATTTTATTAAAATTTTTTTTATATAAAACAAGACCCCACATTTTAAAATTGAACTATTATTTAAACATATATTTTATACAGAAATTTAGTTTTTTCGGAAGCAGAAAATGTGCTGGTTTAAAATTGCGTGTACGTTATAAAGAATATGTGTTTTTCTTGTAGTTTATATACTTTTTAATTTTGAAGAAGGAAGCGCCACAGTCGAAAATTTTATTTAAATATTTTGTGTGCGAATAAATACGCAAATATGCTTAAGCGTGTGATTCTAAAAAAAAACAAAATTACTAGCATTTAGCCTTTTTAAGGCAATTTTAAAAATTAAAAAAGGCTAAAAAAGTTGAAACTAATCGAAAACCTTTAGTCTAAAAGAAAATAAAAAGGCGAGTTTTAACGTTAAAAAGGCTAAATTGGCAACACTGCCCATAATGTTCTGACGAAAAAATATTTTGAGTAATTTAATTAATAAATTACTTAAAGAATATATATATTTCTTCAAGTATTTTATTCATAAAATAATTAGGAATATGCATTTTTTTAATCTTTTAGCTAAATATATCGAAATTTGTTCCCTTGGTGTACATACTAAATGATCTTCTTTTGGACCGAAATTTCTGCGCAAAAAAATATACAAATTTGTTTTTTAAAGTTAATGAATATTTTGAGACTAATTTCGAGAAAAAAAAATACTCGAAACTTGTTTTTGGAACAAATACACTAGAGCCATGATGATAGGGAACTGAAGACGAATTTTAACAACTTTTTAAAATATTTCTCCTGTATGAAGCTCATTATTATGCGTCATTTGCATGGTCCTCCTATATATTTATATATTTATTTCTACGGGAAACTCTAATGGACATGAGGTATTCTCCATATGACTCTATTAAGGTCTTCCTTTTTATAGTACTATTATAAAAGTATGGCGATAGGAAGGATTTGTTTCTAAAACTAATTAAGGAATCTGTCATTAGCTAAAGTACACTAGTTAAAACCTACACATTTTAATATCTTTTTTTATGACTCGTATATCAGCTGTATATGAAATATTTATTGAATAATACAAATAAAACACTTATAGGACTCAAAAGCTATTTTTATTATTTTTTATAATTATTATTTTTATTTACAATTAATTCATTAAAATAAATATTCGTGAAGCAATAAATTGTAGTCTTAAAGCAATTTTGATAAAAGCTATACAAATATTTATATTTATATTTTTGTAATGAGATAAACAATTTAATATGCTCTTATCGCATATTCGTTCACTAACAAGTGTACTTAACATTTAGAAAAAAAAAAAAAAATATATATATATATATATATATAATAATAATAAATTTATAATACATTTATTATATTTTACTTTAATACTTTTTACCTCTTTATAAATGCTAATTAAAATTCTCAACCTGCCAGATAATGTTCAGTTAAGTACATCATTCATTAAGTAGGTAAAGTTGATTGAATTCTGAAGTATATTTATTGTCAATTTTATTAATACTCAGACAGAAATAGTAATTCTATTTAAGCGTAAGAAAAAGCAACAACAATATTAGAAAAAAAAAGTAAAGTAGAAAAATACTCTTTGAAGTGTTACGAAAAAAATATATTTAAAAAATATTTCTATTACCATAAACATCTGCTCCCACTGAAAGTATTATTTAGGTTATTGGAGCACACTTTAAGTAACCGATATAACTAAAAGCTAAATTTTAATATAAGAAATTATAAAATACATGCAAATATTAAAACCTAAGGATGAGAAGAATAAAAAACATATATTGTTTAAAAATGTACCCTGCTGCTAATTGTTGAAATAACTTGTTATATTAAAAATAAGCAGAAGCATGAACAGAATTCTGTCTTTTCTAAGAGTTTAAAAGAAGAACAGTTTTTTTTTCCAACAATGACAACGCCTGTGCTTTGTAAAAGTCAATATTTGTAGACACGCAACAAAGTTAAATTAAAATTTCAATATTTACACACTCACAAGAACCACAAAGTTTAGCAAAAGTTTAAAAAAATAAAAGGGAGAAAAGTGTTTAAAAAGTGAATTGGAGGAGCAAAAGAACGACTAGGTGTTTTTGCAAAATGACTTAAGAAATAATGTAAATTTATGTGTTAAATACACGCACGGTTGCAAAATGTTAAAGAACAGAAAAGAGAAAGAAAAAATGTTTTCAACTTGAAACGTCACACAAAATGACAATATATACTGAGATTGCTGTTTGTGTGTAAATATTATACTGTGATGACAAAGGGTTAAATTTAAATTTGAACAATAATATGAGCAACAATTTAAATATGGCCATTTAGACAATGAGAGAAAACGCCTTATCAAATTAATTATATTCATATTTACAAATTAAAGTTTTTTCTTCTCTCCCTCATTTTGCTTACATTTTGAATGGAAAATATGTGTTTTTAATTAGTAAAGCGTATGAGTAATATATGTTATTACTTATAAGCAGGGGAAAACAGTGCACAATGTGGCACAATTATCAATTTTTGAAAATAAACGTATGACATCTATTTGAATGATTAGATATACATAAAATTTCACATACACGTACACAGCAGGGGAATGTGTAATTTTAATTTTAGAATTGGGCGTCACAGTTACGGATCTATGAGGGCTCAAAGTATGTTACCTCTGACATATAATCACGTCTTCTAAAATTTTATTTCTTAACCGATTTTATAGATTTCTATAACTTCTTAAAGCTCTCGATATGGCCTACTTATCTGTTGTAGTATTCGAGTTTTTTTATTTGAAAATATCTCATTATTGCAAGATTTTGCTTCAGTTTTTTTTCCTATATGTGCATACTCAAACATTTGCGACAGATTTTTGTTAGATTTTTTCTTTAATTAGTTAAGTAATAAAACTATCGAATTAAGTAAATTTGAAGTCCATGTCTTTATCGAGTCCAAAAATAAGCAATTTTGAATTTGAACATTGCCAAAAATTATGAGTTTTTGTATTTTTCTTTTTTTTTTTCTCTAAAATAAAATTTTCCTTAAGAACATAATAATTTTTATACTTTTCTAAGCGATGATGATTTCGAAATATAAAACGAGTCCAACAATCCAATAGTGCTATGTACAGATCTTTCCCAATTTGATGATTTTATAAAAAAATTTTTACTTTGGTCTATGTATTCTAAAATCCTAAAGCATGAATCTACAAACAAAATGCAGTTTTGGAAACCGTGATATGTTTCTTATATAACTGAACAATAAACGTGCAGCTGTTATTTTCATTTCTAAAATGAAATCTAATCCCTACTTTATAATTACTTTAATTAAACAATTATATGTCTTAAACATTTGATAATAAATTTTCTAAAAAAAAAATAATAATTAATTTGATGTTGTTGCCACTCAATTTCATTCTAAATATTAAAACAGCTACTTTTCTCTATATATTCTATATATTCAATTTAAACTTTCATACATAAAAAATTCTAAACAATTTTCCCCAACATTTACTTTTGTCACAGCGACTGACATAATGAAAAGATGGAAAGAAAATACAAGAAAAAAATTGTTTAAATTATTTATTATCAATCAATCTAAATTTTTGTTTTACATTTTTATCGCAACTGTTTTCCTCTTTTATTATCTGACTTGTCTAAAAATCTAACATTTTGCTTTAAAAAAGTTTAAATAAAATCAAATACTATTTTCTAGGTTTTTTTTAAGTGTATAGAAGAAAGTAAGTGTGTATATAAGTCTAAATCATGTGTGTTTATAGCATTTCTACGAAGATTATTAAATTCCTCGGGAAGAAAAAAGTAATTGATTTTTTTCTTCTTTGTTGTTTTTATTACGTCAACTAGACTATCAAAAAAAAAAAAAAAAAAAAAAAATAATAAATAAATAAATAAATAAATAAAAAATCAGGTAATAAAGTTTATTTCTCATAGGCAGTATATTCGCATAATATAAAATACTACCAATGAAATTCTACACAGCTTTTATGAAGAAGAATAAAAATAAAATAATAGTCGTTAGAAAAATCATAATAATGTTAAATGGAGAAAATTTTAGGATTTGCAAGGTAATAGAAAAATTAAACAACAATGTTTGTTATATTATGTTTATCACATAGAGGTGGGTTGATGAAAGAATTTTTATTATATTGACTTGTATTATTAAACTGATGTCGTTTGATGACCTTTTGCAACGAGGGTAAAAGAGAAAATCATTAAAAAATTTTTTATTAAGGTTTTTAATACTTAGTTTTTAACCTAACTATAAGAAAAGGCTAGATATCGGAAGATTAGAGAATGTATATTAGTCAAAAATTGCTGTATGATGTATTATAAAAAAATTCAGTAAATTTAAAATTTTGCTGTATTTAGGAGGTTAGAAGATCACGCCCCTATGTCTTTATAAGCTTACTGTTATTCTCACAATAAAGACATTTGACTCATACGCTAAAGGTACATAAAAAAAATTTTGTAAACCTTAAATAGGAGGTGTATGCCAAAGTGAGCTATATATATATATATATATATATATATATATATATATATATATATATATATATATATATATCTGTGTGTTTATTTGGCCTTTGTATAAAGTTAAACCGAAAGTAAAAGTATAGGAGCAGGGGGAATAATAGCCCCCATACAATACGATATTAATTATCACATATGTGAAAAGCTATAACAGCAAAACAGCATAACAAAAAAAGTTTTAACATTTTGTAAGAATTGAAGTTCTACAGTTGTGGTGAAAAAGGTCAAGGGGGAATAAAGCCAATTTTAATTATTGTATATCTAAGAAACTATTACAAAGAAATTTTTAAGATTTTATAAGAAAAGTCTACGGGGAGTGGTAACCCCCATACAAAGTAATCTTTAATTATCGTATATCTCAAGAACTATATTAGCGAATGTCTTAAAATTTTTTAAAAGCTATTCAGTTATGAAGTTCCATAGGGGAATTGATAGCTCCGGTACGAAGTTAGTCTTAATTAATACATATCTGTAGGCCTGTAAATATGAAAGTCTTAATATATTGTTTATATAATTTTCTTTCCAAGGTACATAATTTAGATGAAGACAGGGGGAACATATTCAAAGGGAGTTGTCGATACCATATAAAGCAAATCTTAATTATTGCATATATAAAGAACTATTATAGAGAAATTCTTAGTATTTGGTGGGAATAATTTTCTCATTATGATTGATAATAAAAATAGGAAGGTTAGGTCTTGAGGGAATAGTAACTCAATAAAATGCAAATATTAATCATAATGAACTATAACAGCGAAAGACTTAAGATTTTGTGGAAATAATTTTCTTATATAGTGTCATAGTTGGAAAATAAATGGGGCGGGTAGATGAATAGATAAAGGCTGATAGTCTCCATATAAAGTTGATCTTAATTATTGCATATCTAAAGAAATTTTGCAGAGAAATTCCTAACACTTGGTGGGAATAATTTCCTCAATAAGATTCTCGACTAAGACAGAGAAAAGGCGGACAAATCTAGGCGAAGGGCTTGCAGCCATACAAGGTAAATCTTATGTATTGCGTATCTAAAAAGCTATTTCAGAGAAATTTTTGGTGGGAATAATTTTTTCATTAAGATTTACAATTGTGTTAAAGAAAGGGTGGACAAGTATAGGGGGAATGCCCACATAAAAAGCAGATATTAATTGTAGAATAACTATTGCAGATAAATTCTTAAAATTTTCTAGGAAAATTTTCCCATTAAGATTCACAATGAAAATAGAACGAATATATCTTGGGGGAGTAGTTAATATTTATTATTTTTTATCTAAATAAATATACAACCGATTTAAATTTTTTGGCATTTAAAAATTATTCGGAAATGATATATATATATATATTATTTTTATGTCATCAAAAAATTAAAAGAAAATACTCAAAAATATAGAGGGTTATCACTTAAAAATAAAAATAAAATGTTTATTTTGTAAGAAAAATGAATACAAAACGTTGATAAAATTATAAATAATTAGAATTATATATTATATAGATTAGGGTTACTATAGCAAATGTAATGGTATTAAAAACGCAATTTCATGAAAACCTATGATAGGGGGTTTTAAATGTGGATCCTCAATATGTACTTTTTCTTATGTACCAAGAAACTTTTTTCCGTAAAAAAGAGGAAAAAATCCTGGTAGATTACAATTAATGCTAAAATATCAAAAAATATTAAAAAGTACGTTTTTTGCATTCTGTGCTATTTTATATTATGCTTTTAAATATTTTTATTTTCTTTTATTACTTCAATTGTTAATACCACTTACAATTAGTACCATGTTTTACATGGTCATATAACAAAAGTTTTTATATCTCCTTTGAATTTAGTACATATGTATATACTTTTCTCATAATAATTTAATGTAATAAAATTCTCAAAGAATTACTAGGGTAGCCAAATTGTTAGATTTTTCACTGTTTGAATAAAACGATTAGCTCCAATAAGGCATTTTGGTTTATTAGAATTGTTCCAATGTGCATTAATGATTATTCGAATTGTTCGAATAATTTAAAATATAAAATAATAATGCAAAATTTTGGTATGATTTGAAATATTCTATTATTATATATGTATTAATACAAAAACAATATAAATATTATAATGCTTGCTCCACTGGCAGTTTCTGGTAGATAGGGCAAAAAAAATAATATGTTTACAAAAATTGGATCGATCGGTCGTAAACCGGCCAATTGACTTTGATTTTTATTCTTAAAAGGGTCTTAAAAGTAGCTAAAATATTTATTGTGCTATAACTTTTTCATTTAATATTTTGCAAAAAAAAAAAACTATTTAAGCTTTTAGTGCGCTTTTATCTTACATTACACTGTCACTTTTACGAATATTAAAGAAAAAAGTTTTTAATATTTATTCATTTGCGAGCTGTTGTGAAAAAATTGTCTGTTTTCAATATAACTCGCTGATTTTTGAGGTAAAGCAGATGTCTATATATAACAATAATAACACTTGAACTTTTAGAATTTTTGGTTAATCGGCAATAATTAAATTTCAAACGACTAACTGGTCCAACAATTATTTAAAAGTACTCGCTATAATGAGCCATGCCATACCCTGCATATTTGTGTAAGAAGTACAAGATAGAAAATCAACATCAACGCCAGATTTTGGTCCATCTACCCTGGAATAGTATGCATATGTGGACGAATGTATTGATTTAAAAAACTACAAATCTTATTCTAGATCCATATTAAAATGAGGTTCTTCTGCTTATAAGATCACAACCAGTCACAGAAGGCTAAAAAATATGTCAAAATTTTCTGATTTTTATTCTTATGTTTTTTTTTTTTTTTTTTTGGCAAAATGTGAAATTAAAGAGTTATTGTGCAATAAAGATTTTAGTTACTTTCAAGATCTTTTTTTAGGATAAATGACTGGCCGGTTTGTGACCGAAGAACCCAATTTTTGCATACATACTTTTTTACCCTCATCTACTAAAAACTGCCGGTGAAGCAAGCAAAATCAAAACTTTTGTAATTTCAATCCATTTCCATGCCATTAGATGCTTCAAAAGATTCCTTTATCTCTATAGGTTCATGTGATTCATTTTTCATAGATTATCTGCTGAATAATGTTTCAAATATATCATTTTCAAACACTTTAGGTTTGTTTTGGAGTTATAATTTACATGCTTGGAGCTAGTTAGACATGTTTCAAAATTTAACTATAATATTTACATTTGCAAAAAATCTAGCTTAAATGAGATTTCAAACAAAATCTACATAATTTTATTAGATTTTAATATAATTTTCCACACAAATCTAGTTTCAAATGAGATTTTACCAAAAATTTAGTAAAATTTAAATAGATTTTGAAAATTCAAATTTTTCAACACTGTCTTTCTTTTATTGTGTTAGTAAAATACTAATATGTGCTAAATAAAAATTACTTTTGTATGTAAACGAATATTTTTAAAATTAGGAAATAAATAAAATTTTGTTTGAAAATTTCCATCAATAAATATAAATTTAAATTAAAAAATATTTTCTGAAGCATAAAAATCAATCAAATGTGTTTGGGGTATGTTTTAGATTTCAATAAAAAGCAATTGTCAAACAAAACCAACAAAACTGTAATGTAAACATGGTACATTTGGTCTTTTCGAAATCTCATTCAAACGAGATTTCAAGTAAAATGGGTATAAGAATATTTAAAACTTTTAAACGTTTTTCACGAACACGATGTTTTAAATGTAAGACTAATTCTTTAGAAAAAAATTGTTTATCTTTTTTTAATTTTTTTATTAAAACTTTTCAAATTCAATTAGTGTTTCGAATATTTACTCAATATTTTAGTAGCCACCAGTGTTTCCAGCTTAGACTTTTTAAGGCTAAATTTAGCCTTTTTATTTTGCATTTAGTCTAGCTTCCAGTTTTTTTTAGTTTTTTTTTGCTTTTAAAATTGCTTTAAAAAGGCAATTTTTTTGTTCGAACAAATACGCACAAATTTAGGATTATTTATACTGTAATCAAAAAATTAAGATTATTTATACTGTAATCAAATAATGCATGACTGACGCATTTATAAATTATCAAAAACTTAAGATAAAGATGTCTTTCGACGTTTGCTATCTCGTACTAGTCTTCCTTGATGCAAAAACATAGGACTTCAATGTTTTCTGTTTACCATATAATCTATTGAAAGTTTTGCAAAATTTACGTATGTCATACACTTCAATAATATCACTTATAAAACATTTTCGGTTTCCATGATGAGTCAAAAATCTGGCTACTTTTTTGGAACTTTTTTTTTAATTGGAATTGAAGGCTGTGTTATAGATGACGATAAACTAAGTTGTTTAAAATATTTTGAAATAGTGATGTAAAAAAAGACTCCGAAGAATTTAAGAGTGAAATGAAACTGTTAAAACTAAAGCTAATGAATGAAACTTTATGAACCAGATTTGGAAAATTTTTCATTTGGTAAATACTTATATCCTAATTTATAATTTATAATTTTTTTGTTTGTTAACACCAAAATTTTAATGCCATTCAATAGTAAACATATTGAAACTAAGGTGGCGAAAAAAGTACACCGGAATATTGGTAATTGTGGGCGTGCCGTGCTGTTAACAAAATTTATGTTTTTTATAAAAAAAAATGTGACTTTTGTAAATTTAGTCAGAATTAAATTATCATTACTCTCCAGCTCTTATCGGCTATATTTTTTTATTATGTTGGTAGGATAATAGTCTTTAAGAAATGGTATGATATGTCAATGTGTATAACAGCACTGTGTATTTAAATGTTTTCTCAGGTACTACTTTTTAGTCAAATTTTAATTTTAGTGGAATAGAACTTTTGAGGATCAAAGGAGACAAAAAAATTTTACAACAGGGAGAAATTAAAAGTGTCCTATTTATCTCCAAATTTAGTTTTTTATCCGTCTAGACTCATCTGTAGAACACTTTTTCCATTTGAATGAAATTAAGCCAAAATTTTTTCACGGAAAACATAATAAAAAACAGTTATGATTTGGATTTTAAACCTACAGGATCAATAATAAACAACGACGCCAATAAGGAGTTAAGAAGTTTAAAAAAGAAACTTTTTCGCGACGAATTTTTCAAATATAGATTGATTATAGAGAAAGCTTCTTGAATTACAGGTGTTGATAAAAATCTTATTTCAATATTTAAGATAATTATCGATGTACTTACGTGTAATGAACAGTTTGATGCTAGAAAATCTGATGATAATACAAAGGAAATTGCACGAATATACACAACCAAATATCTATAGAAAAATATGCCTACAACAGTTTACAAAATCCTTTATCATAAATAAGATTCATTAAGCATCATTTATTACCACATGGAGATCTGTCAGAGAAAGCACAGGAAAGAACGAATAAAGATTAAACATTTTATATAGAGCATAATAACAAAAAATTATCTCGAAATAGTACAAATGAAGATCTGTCTAATATGTTACTAGCAACATCAGATACGCTTATCTAAAGCATTCTAAGTCAATGGAATATAGAACAATAACACTTAGATAAAAACAAAACGATTACTAGAGGACAGAAGTAATATAGTAATAAATACGACATATTTGAAGGATATTTTTCAACCGAATTAATAATAATTATAACTTTATTTATTGTTACTTAAGTAAA
This sequence comes from Protocalliphora azurea, assembly GCA_932274085.1. NCBI lineage: Eukaryota > Metazoa > Arthropoda > Insecta > Diptera > Calliphoridae > Protocalliphora > Protocalliphora azurea. Next base: position 19,911,700 of record OW026519.1, on the reverse strand, counting down.
AAAAGAAATTAATATTAAAAAACTTTTAGTTATTATAAAATATAAAATCGTTTGCCCTTAATGTTATTTAAATAGAAAACAAAATAAACATTAAAAAATCATAATTTGTTTTCTAAAAACAATCGATTCTAGTGAAACCGGTTCTAGTGGAACAAAAAAAATTACATTTGACAAAAGATAATCTGCATTCATTGCAGCTTTAAAATGATTGATGGATTAATTTAATGCTTTTGAGTACATCTATTAATCATTAAAACTACGTTTGTGAAAAAGAAATTATCTTACGGTAAATTGATGCAATAGTACAAATATTTATAGAAAGTTGCACTTACCGATAATTTTTATGAAAGTAGTTTCTCTTGTTAATCCTGTAATATAAAAAAGTACTGGTTACGCAAATTCGGGTTTTGCAATAATATGAGGTTGCGCAAATCGAGCTCGAACTGTATATTTGTTTATACAAATAGTTAAAATTGTGCTAAAAAAATTATAATATTAAAAAAAGAATATTCGCTTTATTCGTCCAACAATTATTCGTATTGTTCAAATTATTCTAACGAATGGACACCCTAGTAAGTACGCTTAACACGCAATTATAATAAATATATTTCTTTTAATAAAAAAATAAATAAATAAAAAAATAGCTAACAGGAGGAGTATTGTAACACTTGCTTTTTTATTATAGGATTGTTTATAAAAAAATATATAAGGAGAATTTATTGTTCAATTAATTCGCTACATATTAGTACAAAAAATAACAAAAAAAAAAAAAAACTAAATTGAATTTTTAGGAAACAATAAACTTATACATAAAAACTAATCACATTATTTCCCCACAAAAAATTCTTCGAGTTTTCAGAGTTTTAATTGATCTTGTATATTTTACTTTGTGCTACTTATTAATTAGTTCATTTAGTAGAAAAATATTGAATGGAATTCACAAAAAAATTAAAAAAAATTTAAAATTTTATTTCAACTTACATGTTAGCGTATAAAATTATAATTGTTGTATTTTTTTAAGAAAGTATAAATAGATACTTCACGAAACACAAATATTTAAAAAAAAGTAGAATGGACATACTTTGTCGAAAATCAAGTGTATCGATTTGTGTGTTGTTTTAAGGCGACCATACCCTATATAAAGTAAGCTAGGCTATGTGTATATTTTTAAGTATTTACGACTTGATTATATGTACCTACTCATATGCCTATTTACAGAAAAAGTCTTAAAAATATCACAATTTTATTATGATTAAACGATATGATTATTCTTGTTACTCAGTGATAATTCCGTATTCTGTAAACATACTCTCAAAACATGCTTAACATACTATCTAAAGGAAAAATTGTGACTTTTCATGTCAGTTAATTTTAAAAAATAAAAATAAAAAATTTTGTTTAAAAATTTAAAATGTTTATAGAATAATGATTGATTCACAAAAATGAGAGCAGGATACAAGGAAAATTAGTAAGAAATGCAGGTAAGAATTTTACATATAACTGCAGTTTCGCTTCTTGGCCCTCAAAAATTTTAAATAGTTATGTATGTATTAATTTTTTTTTCACAACAAAAAAATTTTTATATTTTTTTATTTTAAATTAAAATGTCTTTTTATGATAGTTAAAGGCATAAATTAACATAGATATGAAGCTCCTTTGTCAAAAAAAATCTAAGTCTTAGAATGTGCTAGTAAAAAGTTTCATTGAAAACAAAAACAATTATAGTATGTGTGATTTTTTGTAATAATCTATGATCACAACTCTTATGACTGCCTACTAGTGTGGTCCGAAATTATTATTTGCGATTTTCATTTAAACGTAACTCAAATTATGAAAGCTGACATCATTTAGAACACATTAATTAAATTCCAATTTCTTACGGTTATTAGAACATGATGCTACAAGGCTATGTATGTTGATGATTCCATAACAAATCTTAAAATTTTATTCTTACCGATATCAATGATATATACATCAAATAAATAACCCATATTTTTTAATTGGAAAAAAGTTAATATAAAGAATAAAAACATCATTTTAATAAAAGGAAATCATATAGAAAATATTTAGAAATAAAATATAAAACTTTGTTAACAAATTTTAGATAATATAACCTTTTTTCGTCCACATTAAGTTTTTTGGAAAAATTATGAAATATGGGTATAATAATTTTCTATTAGCTATCGTTTATTAAACACTTGCACAGTTACACTCAAACCACACCAATTTCTTTGTCTGCCAGTTTGAGTGCGTATTGATGAGTATTTTTGTGTTTTTATTATTAGTTGGTATTGTTATCTCTTTAGATTAGGTGTGAATAAATAAAGAGTGAATAATAGTAACATATTTGTTTTACTATTATTCAGATAAAGTGGATATAGAAGCTTTTACCATTAGTACTTGTTGTATATTGATAAAACGTATTATTAAGTATTATGAAAATGCAGACGTTAAAACGATTAATTTAGTAAATTAAAAGAATATTAAATATATTTTTATGATGAAGTATTTCTTTTTATTAATTTAAATAAACTTAAAGTTTTTAAGTTAACAAAATAATTCAGTTTTTTAAGTTTTTTAAAAAATAATAAAAAAAAAGAATTTAGGAATTTAATCATTAGTATATAGAAAAAAAAAAACAAATTAAAATTAAAATATGAATACATTCATTAGCATTATTCAAATAGTCTTTTAGCCCATTGTCTAATACTAATGAGTATGGGCGGATATCAGAAATAATCCATTTTGTTAAAACATCCACACATGCCTTTTTGGTCTCCCGATTCGTTTCAGTAAGTTCATTTTCTTTTTCATTTCTCAACAATGCACAGCACTATTGTTTTTTTTAAATTAGATAACGGGTTTTGATTATATTTTTATACATTTTTAAAAATTTTGCAAGCAACAAAATTCGTTAATTCTCTATTATTTTAATCCTTTATAAGACAAAAACCGTCTCATATTTAGCTTCATCCCCTTTTTTCACTAATTTTGTATACATTTTTAAAAATTATTTCATTACTATTCATTATTAAATACAAATTTTTAAAAAAATTCACTTATTCACACACTGCACAATATAAACTAATATGTTTACTAGTGTTACCAACAGATGCTCTAAGATACTAGTAGTACAACAGTTATTTGAAACAAGAAAACAAATAAATTTCTCACTCAAAGTAAAACCAGAAATAACTGCAATAGTTTTAATGAGTATAGTGAGTGTGTAAAAACAAAATTATACCACATCATTTATACTCATTTTCTCATTTATATCAATACTCACAAGTATTCATTTGTTATATTTGTTTTGAGTATACTTTCAGTTCTACTATTACACGTCTTTAGTATATATCATTAATTTTGGTGACAACAAGTTTTTGAAGACTTATTCTGGTATAATCAACTTAAATTGCGTCCTATTCTAATTATCGCAGGAAGTTGAAATTTGGCAAAGATGCTCCAAAAGATGTCCCTTTTCATAATTTTATAAACATTCCTAAAAATGCGATATTTATTTTTTTCATACAATGTTGGACCATCCTATTGTCTACATATTATGTCTTAGTTTTGAATACAATAAATTATAAATTTTTTGATTGTGAATAGGAATAATTTGTGTATCATGGAAATTTTTCAGTCACAATATTTCTGTGAGACATGTTAGTTTTCGTAATTACTTCAAAATATACACACAACCTAGCTTAATTTACACAGGGTATGGTGTCCTTAAAATTATACAAATCGATACACTTGGTTTGCGTCAAAGTATGTACATTCTACTTTTTTTATAAAATACTTATATATCGTAAAGTATTTATTTATACTTTCCTAACAAAATACAGCAATTATAATTTTATACACAAACATGTAAGTTAAAATAAAAACTTAAACATTTTTTAAATTTTTTGTGAATTCCATTTAATATGTCTCTATACAAATAAACTATTTCGTAAGCAATACAAAAAAGAATTAAGTTTTAGTTGTATTTTTTCTTTTCTTATTTTTAGTAAATTTTACGATTTTTTTTATTGATTTGAGAATTATTAAGAATATTTTTCATAGTTATATAAATATACAAATGCCCTTACCTAAACCTAAATAAATAAGTATAATAATTTTTATTTGTTTGCTATAAATATATACATTCTGTTTATAAATTCTTTTGTTATTTTATAGCAATAATATTTATTTTAGTTTTATTATTTATATTGCTTTAGGTTAATTGCATTATTTAGTTTGCTATTGACTAATTTTCTACCTTCATTTTCGTTTAAAAATATTATCAAAAGTGTTGCCAGTTTAGTTTTTTTAAGGCCAAATCTAGACATTTTATTTTGTTTTAGCCTCAGAGCTTCGTTTTAGCTTCTAGCTTTTTCTAGCCTTTTTTGATTTTTAAACTAAATTATTAGTATTTAAACAGCGAAAAGAATAACTATTTATTTGATATTTCTAATTCTATTTTTGCAGGATCATCAATTTTAGAAGCTTTTTATATTCATTCGCACAAAAAATGAAAATTATTTATATATATAAAAACAATTTTCGCCTATTACGCTTTATTCTCCACATCAAAAATAACTAATTTTATCGACTTACTAAATCGATTAATATAAGTATTTTTTAATATATTTCATATGAGTATTGTTAAAAAATTCTTACGAAAACAAAATTCACTCAAAATTTGGAAGTTCTTAAACAAAAAGATTACTGTCAGAAAAATGACCCAAAGTTAAATCGCCCAAAGCAAATATAGAAAAATCATCCGAACAAAAAACCACCCAAAGGAAATGAAAAATTGTCCAAATATAAAAATTTTAATTTTTCCCAAAGTAGTGAAAAACAGCCAAATATTTACGAAAAATTAACCCCATCCAATACCCCATTTTAGTATGAAAATTAATGCATTCAGGATAAGGTCAGTCATATTCAGAACGAAAATAGTTCTAACTTTGTCGTGGATAGGATTCTGATCTGAATTAAAACGGTTTCCTAGACAGTGAATTATAGCTCTAAAATTAAGAGAAATTACTTTACAGCATTAGTTTTTCTTATGAAATTTAATTTATAAATTTATTATTAATGAGAATGGAAAATTTTTTTTTAATTAAATATAGTTAACCTTTTTCTAACCTTATGTTTTGGAGCATTTGGCTTTTTTAAAGATGAATTTAGGCTCTTTTTTCTCACCTCCTGGCAACACTGATTATGAATTTTAAAATGTTTTATTAAAGAAAAAAAAAAAAAAAAAAAACTGACGAAATTATAAATGCCAGAACCCAAGTAAATTATTTGGAAATAAAACAAAAGCCCAGAAGTGAAAGGAATAAACCAATTTAAAATGAAGTTGATTTAATTAAACTATTTATAGAAATTAAATATTTGATATAAAATAAATAAAAATACATTAAAAAGAATAAAGAATAACATAAAGTGCCCCTTAAAATGTGTTGTAATTTTACAAATATAATTTTGATGTTATTTTAAGATATTTCAATTAATTATACAAAAAAAATTATTCATTATGTATTCTTTGCGTTCAATATTAAAAAATGAACATATTATTATTAGCACTCTTAAAGAAAATTATTTTATTTAATAAACTTAAACAAATAACGAATATTAATATGCCCAGAAAATTTAAATTTTATTCAAAATTACAAAATAATAAAGTTTAACTGACTATTTATATTTTAAGTTTATTATTTCTTTTTTTTCTTTTTTTGTACTGAAATATGTTATTTAACTTATACTTTTTTCTATATTTCCTAGGTTCACCTCCACCCACGGTAACATGGCTTATGAATGGCCAAATACAAAATAGTGTTGTCGATTACACGTACATAGATAGCATAAGTACGATAAATAGCAAATTGGTGGTGCGAAATTTGTCACGAATACACCAACATGCGGTGTATACGTGTCAGGCCAGCAATTTTCATAAGAAATATGTCTCCACCAACGTTACAATTGAATTGTATTGTAAGTATAAGTGATTTTTACATATTTCTTTTATATAATATAAACAGTATTACAAAGTATTATTTTATGAGAAAAACACTTGCATATACAGAAAAAAATAAAAGTGGACTTCAATTACGAAATTACTTATACTAATTAAATTTTTGTTTGATATTGTTCCAATCATCAAATTGATAATATCAGTTAACTAGAATAATTGATTTTGACTTAAATTTCAATTAATTTTTTTTAATCAAACAAATTAGAATTATGATTGAATATTATCCTAAAATCAACTAAACTTTTATTGATACAATTCTAAAGTTAATTAAATTCCTACTCTAAGAAAAACGCACGGATTTAAATATAATTTTTTATTGAATTATTAGAAATATTTAAATAATACAATACTAAATGTATTGTATTTAACGAAAAAAATATTAACGGTCTGTCCCACCATGTCGAACGAATTTTTCGTACGGGAAACAATAACAAAATTTAAAATTTATTTGTTGTTTTCCATATAAATTGTCGGAATGAATTTTTCATTCGACATCGTAAGACAGGCCGTAAAACTCCTGGTTTGATTGAGAGAATCGAAACTTTGTACATATATAGTTTCATCTTGGCGTCATATACACCCTGTTGAAATCACCGATAATCACGTCTAATTCAGATTTTTGTAATCTTTGACCTCGTTTTCCTAATACAGCTTACATATGATTATCGGTGACTTTTAAAAGGATTTATAAGATGCCAAGACGTTTCGTTTCCTTTCATTAAATTTTGGTATTATACATTTATTTCACTAAGTTTTACAATAATGTATATTTATGTACATATGTATGTATGTATGGATGTATGTATGTATGTATGTATTTATATAGTGTATGTATGTATGTATAATGTAAAAATCTATGTCATATAATTCACTATAATGGTTATAAAATTTGTGCTTTTAATAACAAATTTTAAGTATGTGATGTTTATACTTATTTTCAATTCCCAAAAACTTTCCTAAAAGCGTTCATTTCTGCGGGAAGTTCTAAAAAAGATCATTCAATCCTCTTTGATTGCCCTTGAGGATTATGACGAGATACTAATAGCAATATGACAGATGTCTGAACAAATAGTCAAAAACAATCAACCTGACCTTATACACATATATAAATAATATTTTATAGAATTATTGCAAACTGGGATCTTGAAATTGTATACATATAACATGCGTTACCAAAGACGGTAACATCTACAATAGCATCGAAATATTAATAATCTTATGGAATATTTAAAATGCGTACTTACCAAATATTTATTCATTAAACACCTCACGAAAACTGAGGAAATCATGCATTTTTTTAACGATAGATTGAGCCCAAACAGTTGAAAATGGTAGGAAATTGAATTAAAATTATTTTATTTTTATATTTTTTGTTGATACGTTTTTCTTTTTTCTTTATATTTTTTAAGAGCTGTCTTTTCTTGTCAAAAAATTTTAGAAATTTAATTACATTACGTGATTCAATTTCAATATAAAATTGATCAATCATTTTATTAAAAATTATTTGTGATAATTTTTTCTATGTATGTAGTCTAAAAAAAATGCTGTAAATTTTCGTGAGATACCTTTAATTCTGTTTTAATGATTTATCGCTTAGTTTTGATTTTTAAATATTCAAAATTCATTATTAATTAGTGAAAATTTAAATAATACCGTTAAAAAATTCAAACAATTTTAAAAATTACATAAAAGACGAAAATTTTGAAATTTAAAAACGATATAAAAAAACTTTAATGCAGTTAAAAAGATACACTATTCTACATTCATTTCAAAATTTAAAAATTAAAATTGACTGTGCTACGAGAACTTTAAAACTAACCTCAAAACGTTTCTTTCGAAGTACCCCAATGCTTGGAGTTTTTAAAAATTGTTATCTAGAACCCGCTTTTTCATTTTTGGAATTAAAACAAGTAAGAGAGATATAATCGGTCAAGCCCGACCATATGAAACCCTACACCATTGTGTATATGCACCAAAATTCGGGGAGGGATGTTTTGTTTGACCTGTGTCCAATTGTGAACCAATACTTGTATTTAGTTACAATGAAACATGCCAATACAAAGTATTATGTTGATACTATATTCATATGAATTTGTGTACTTTTGGGTGATTCCCGAAAGTGGGAATTATATACCGATCTCCGTAAAATTTAGAAATGTTATTTATACTTATATAAAACTTATTTCTGTAGAATATTAACTTTATGCTAAATCACTGCACGATGCAGTGATTTTCGGAAGGAGGTTTTAAAGATAGCTATAGTGAATTATAGACTGATCTTCATGAAATTTGGCACTAAAATTTATATTTATACTCATACATAACTTACTTTCATCGACTTTCATCAAAAAATGGAATATTTAAAAAAGTTAAGATCGTTAACCACTATTCTGGGAAAATATTTGTATAGGAACTAAGTGAATTAATGGATCAATCATAACCAATTTCAATTTCGTGTTTGTTCCAAAATAATTATTCGCGCCGAGCTTCATCAAAATATCTTCAAAATTGCGATCTGTTCTTTGTTCACAAGGTTTGCAGCCAGACTAATATAGCTAAATCGACTCAAAAAGTGATTCTGAGTTGATTAGTATACTTAAAGGCGGGTCTAGCAAAAATTTTTTTTATGTACATAATACCCCAACTACTTGTGGTAGTATAGGGTATAAAAAAGTTTAATTTTGTAGCATGGTATAATTAAAATTTTGAATAATTTATATACCACACATATATGTATTTTTGCTGTTCCAATTTCAAATTATGATGTCAGTCTGTTGTATTCATCTTTCCAAACAACTTAACATATGCCATGTGTACTAGGGTATTTAAAGAAACTGCTTTTCCGATACTCTGATGTAGGAAGACCCCTCAAACGATGCGTGTTGATAACCTGAATACAGGAAAAATATAAAAAAAATTGTTTAAGTGGTCTTCGTTTGTGACAAAAAATTTCTAAAACTTCTTTAAGATGAACAATAATTACTATAAAACTACCTGTAATTATTTTACTCATAAAAGGAACAAGGGTATTCAGTTTTCGTATATTTTATAAAAATACATATCGAAATTGTTTACCCATGACATGACAAAATGAGCGATAAAACGGAACGATATGTTTGCAAAAAAAAAGATTAAAAAAAGACGCCAAGAAAGGAGATTTTTTTAAAGGGGTCATCTGCGTTAATACCTAAAAAAATGTTGTAGCCTAATTCAATTTTATTAATAAAAAATAAATAAATAATTTATTTAAAATATTTTTTATTATTGCATAAGTAAAGTTTAATGTATGAAAATAGTTAACATAAAATACTTTTTCCATATATATATTTTTTTCTGTACTTTTGTACGAGTTCTTCCCTCGGACTCCAGTCTTCCAAATCCCTGTCTAACAAATTTAGTGTTGAAAATATAAATTCGCAAGTGATGACCTTAAGTCTGCTGGACAATTTATATAAAAAAAACGTTCTACCGAGGCTCTGCTATGAAGCAAAGCAAAAATATAAATTAGTTTTTTAATTTTCCCAATCTGGACCAAAAAGTTTCGATATTTGATGTTTTGAATAGTTGTTCGTAAACATTATCATTAGCTGCAGTTTCTTATAGCTTCAATTCATTTATTCACTGTGTTTTTTATAATTAATTTTATCTTTTGAAATACTATATGATGGGTCGAGATTTTTCAAACAATATAGTTTTTCGTTATTTATCACATAGTCTTAAAAAGTGGCCATTTAGTTCCATTTTAAAAAAGGCGCCGAAAAATTAGCCAGGTGGTTGAAAAATGGGCAACACAGCACAAGTATATGGGGTATATATATAAGATTGTCATTCCGTTTGTAGTTTCCACAATTTTCGTCCGAGAGAAAAAAACTTTATATTTTCTACATCAGTATAAGAAACGAAGTCGAGATTTCTGTCCAACCGTACGTCCGTTTGAAGGATGTTATGTCGTTTATGACGGTACCCGATAACTTGGATATGATTTAGCCCATCTGACTTGAAATTTTTTGGTCTTAATTTTATTTTATTTTATTTTTTCAAAATAGTTTTCAATTATTTTCTTAATTCTATATATTCAAAGAACAAAAAATTTTCCCACTTCCAAACATATTACATAAAGTCAAAGTTACCTTTGAAAACCTACATTTTTAAAATACTTGTTAATTTAATTTAATGTAATTTAATTAGAATAGATTACGGTCATTTTTTTAAGAACATTTTTTATAAAATTGTGTAGAAACACCTTTAAATTCAAACAAACAAATGATAAAAATCGCGAAAAATTCGATTAAGAAATCGACAGTCATTTAACTATGGTGAACAATCCTTCAAAGTATCATAAATAACGCAAAAAGTTTAAACCCGCACACAAGAACGAAATATTTGGTTAAAATGTGAATTTCCGAAAACGAATAACCACATAATTTCCAAAGAAACTTCTCGCCAAGAGATTATTGGAAATTAAAAGGAATCTTTCTAATATATTTAATTAACCCTAGAATCAAAGCCAATTAATAAATGTTATATTGTACAGATTGGAAAGTTTTACAGGCAGCTTGGTTTCAAAAAAAAAAAAAAAAATTTAAGTTCCTGATATGTCTTATCGGGGCTTGGTAAAAATAACCAAGAAATGAATCTGGAGAAGAGTTTGGAAGCAATCCATAAAATATTAATCAAAAACAAAGTTCATTTCGATTTCGCAATGTTAACTCTTGTTTTAACTAGAATTCTAATAAAACTTTTAAATATTTTCCATATATATAAATAATATTTATAGCAAAATATTTGATATACTTTACGGGAAAATTTAAAAAAAAATCCCGGGAATTCCTGAGAATATTTTAAGGGAAAATCCCGAGATATATTGTTAGAATTCCCGTATACCAAACCCTAGTCACCACCGAACAAATAAATAGATTCGGAACACAATTTTTTAAAAAAGAACCAGTTTTTAAAAAAGCTAAAATATTCGCAAAGATACCATTGTTTTGTATATATTAGATTTCAATAAGAATTGATACCCTTATTGAAAATTGGTACTCTTTCAAAAATATTAACTTAATTTTTTTTCTTCCATCTTTTATCTGGTTATTATCTTTAATATATATATATATATATATATAAAATTACGAGCAATTTAATAGGTTCACTTGGTAAGCACATACAAATTCATTCCCACGAAAAAAAATCTATATCCTCAAAAAGTTTTTAAATTTTATTACAATTCTTTATGCTGATCTTTGATAAATTAATAATTTAATAGAGAAAAATATAGATACATTTAAAAATTAAAAAAAAAATAATATATTTTTAGATCAAGTTAATAAAATCATTGAAAAAATATATTGTAGATACTATTTGGTTGAAAATTCATTGCGATTTTAACTCCCAAGTAACAACGACTTGTATATTAAGCTGTTACCTTATAAGATTCTGATGCTATCGGTTACCAAGCTTACCGTGCTTTATCTAGATATTTGGTTTAACAATTCTTAAAAGTTTTCAATTCGATTTAGGTTCAGTGGTTACGAAGATCATTTCATGAAGCTAACATTTCCTATTTATATTACTATTTTACTAACTTACAATTATATGGGGATATCTATCATTCGAAATATGATAGAATTAATATGTTAAGAATATGGAGGAAGAGAACTCGATCCATATTTTGGACCAGCATCGTCAAGTCCGACCAAATTTGTATATCATAGAATAGTATTCCATTTGATAACACCATTCGGCCAGGACCAGTTTGAGGGTCTGTTATTCAACTTTGTAAGTTTTTTCGCCGATGTTGCATACTCGCACACTAGATCGAATCAAACAATCTAGCTGGAAAATTTTATATGTAATTTACAAAGACATAAAGCTTTACTTGTCTATATTTAAAGTATTCTAAAATATTAGTCAAGATCAATTAAACAATACTTAAAAAAAAGAAAACTTAAAAAAGAACACTTATTAATATTCAGGGCACCAAAAGTCTTAAAATTTAGCAGATTTCATATTATTAAGATTTAAGTTAAGAACCACTATATTTTTCATTATGTGAAGGCATAAATTTATGCTGCACTCTTTTTTTGGAATTTTCCTGCAAATTTTAAATAAATACAATGTGGTCACTTTAGTCACTTCTTTCAATAAAATAACAATTCTTTGATATACTCATGAAAAGTATTCTCAATTTAACAATCATCATTAGCAACTGATATACCTCATTAATAATAATATTTAAAATAAAAAAAAAAAAATAATCGAGGATAAAAAATGTTTGTAAAATATAAACTTAAATATTTACATCAAACTTTTCAAATCTAACTATTTTGGTAATTAACTTTACATTTTGCTTTATCTTTATTAATTTATAGTTATATTAAATTTATTTCAACAATCTAACGGTTTGTCCTTCGAGACATGAAATTCACTGTGCGTCGTCTAACTGGTTATTCAGAGACTGCAAGCTCTAAATCGTTTCTAAGATGTTCTGCAGATATTAAATGGCTTTTACTTGATAATTCTTTATTAATATGATTTAATTTTTTGAATGATTTTTTTCGGTGACGTCTTAATGGGGTATTACTTTTTCAATGGAACGAGGTGCTATAGGTTTGTGCTTAAGTTTTACGTGTCTATCCACCCGATTCAGTATCGCTTTCCGAATTGATTTAACGATGTCCGCCTGGCTGGCTATTCATATAAAACTTGTGAACAAATTTGGCACATCTAATAATTTTGTTACAAGGCAGAAGTCTATTGAAGTTGCTTATGATCAGTCTGTTATTAAATCTAGCCATTCAAAATAACTTTAATATATTAATATTTTGAAAAAATTCTGCGCAAATAATCTAACAAGAGGAAAGTTTATGCAGCACGAAGCTATTTAAGGGAGGTTAATTTTATATATTTGATTTTATATATTTATTTTAATATAATAACTTCATTCCAATACTTGTGAGACTTGAAAGGTTTAATCAGAATTTACAGGAAAGCATTTCAGTACTAAGAATTTATAGGTATTTTGTAGGTTTTCTAACAATTTCTGCCTAAAACCTGTACATTTTACAAGTACTGGAACAGAGCTATTATAGATATAAATTATGTATCATGACATTGAATAAATAAATAAATAAATTAATAATAGAATAATAATAAATATAAATTTTTATTGCCAAAAATTTGCTATGTACCGGACAATACTTGTATGCTATCAAAGTACTTTAAAGTTTGGTTTGTTAGTTTACATTTAATTTTACTTTATTTATTTTCTTTCTCCAGGTATACTTTTTTTTAAGATAAAATTTACCAATTCTATTCCCTATTATAATTTATACAAGTAATATTTAACGTGAAAAAGCATGTGTTATTATAAATCGAAGTATAAGGGAAATAAATCGAAGTTAGTACGAGTTACAATAGCAAATCACTATATATTTCAAGGGATTTGCGGAATAAGTAAAAGATTTTATATACTTTTTTAGAACAAACAATACTCCTTCAATCTGGTGTTTTAGATTTTTATTTTTTATTATAATACATACATATTTTTATTTTTTATTCTTATTTATAACTTGTACATAAATATGTGAACAATATTATATTTCGTGTTGCTGTTTCTTTTCCCCTCTTTGTTATAACAATTTGTTCGAATTTATTTATGGTGTTATGCCAAAAACTTTATCTACAACCGGTAGGGATGTCTATGTTTGCATAAAAGCAATAACTATTTTTAACAGAATTTATAACCAACATATGATAAAACAAATATAGATAAATGAAGCAAAGACGTGTATAAGGACGTATGAGCCTACTTTTTCAAAATTTATTTTTCTGCACAATAATACTTTAGTAACCAACTTACAACTATTTAAACAAAAATAGTTTGACAAATCCGAAAATTTCACCGAAAAAAATTATCTTTAAAGATACAATTTTATGGAATTTTTATTTTGTCATATTATTTTTTTTCTCAGATTTTAGGATGTTTTTAAATAAGTGGAGTACAATTTATTATTAGAATGACACATAAACTTCAGAATATATTTAAAATTTATATCATGTTTACTTATATTGCAAAAAAAACCTCCCATCTTGTGAGTTTAACTCTATCAAACTAAGAACAAGTGTAAGGGCATATATCCGTTATTTAACCTTAGAATGCTAATGACACGTAAATTCTACGTAAACATGGCTGTTTGTCTACAACATTTTGCTATTGTTGGTTTTGCAGTAAAGTGCATTCTTATTATTTACTTGTTTTTAGGAAAGCTTATAGTGAAAAAGAAAATTTAATAAATGAGAATAAAATATTAAAAATATATATTAACTTATTAAAAGTCGTGATAAATTATGATCTGGTATTCATTTGAAATATATGTTCTAACATTACGTTTTTTGCATAATTACAAAATTTTTGCTTTCCTTTATTTGGAAATTTATAAATATAACTGTAATCTCTACAGCTCATATTTCTTTTAATTATTACATTAATTTCTTTGAAGAGTTAGAAGTGCCTACTGCACTCCCAAATTAAAAAATATTCTCCAAATATTTAAACTTTTACTCATTTCAAATCACATTTCCAAATTTATATTTAAATTTACACTGTCAACACTAACGATATTGCAAATGTACTTACAAAGTTTATTCGCTTAGTAATAATGATATGTAAATTTTACTTAATTTTGTTGTATTTGGATTTAAAACACGTAAACATTTTCCATATGTATATGTTTAAAAACAATTAACGAAAGAACTTCCGTAATGTCATACCGTTAGTAAATTTTATTTGCAAAAAATGCATATGTACGTTAGTATTCTAGGGTTAAATAATATAATGAAATAATCTTTGATGTGATTTTTTTAACAATTCCAGCAAACTTATTCGAAAACAAAACCAAGTAAGCAACATTTCATTTTACCGAATTTTAATGAAATCGTGATCAATATAAAGCATTCATAAATATTCTGAATACTACCATTTTTTTTTTTAAAGTATAGGGATATTAGCCCTTATTCCATTTTAAGCTATTTTCAGCCCCAAAATTTGGTGATAATTTTTGTTAGTGATAATTTGCGTACAGATAGATGTCCAACATATCATACTAAATATCTTAAAAAGGTGAGAAAACGATTAAGTTTTACTTGGTTATCTTTTTGAAATTTTTATCGTCTCCCGTAAAATCTACTTTATGGTTTATATGCCTTTATATGCGTACATGCTTTAAATATATAAATGTAACTTTGTACAAATAATATATTAAAATTTTTTTTTGGTAATAATCATATATTTAGCTTTATAGCTTCTTAGTATTTTAGGGAATAAAATTTTTTAAAAATTTTTTGAGGTAAACAAAAATATAAAAATAAGTAAATATAAAATCAATTTTATATATATATATATATATATATATATATATATATATATATATATATACATTCATATATATAAATATATAGGCGTATTCATCTATTTTGGTGGCAGTTTGGTGGTTGGAATCTTTCTGCAATGAAGGCAGACAAAAATTTTGAAACGATAATCATTTTAACAAATAATCGTTCAGATATCAATAAGTAAAATAAATATTTGCTTTGTGCTGAAAAAAAGACAAGACAATGAAGGTAATGAAAAAAGTCAACAAGATATTGAATTGCGTTTGAATTGTTGTATACTTTAAATAACAAACAGTTGGGGCTTCAGTGTATACTTATTGTGTGGGAGGTACAAAGAAAATAAAATTAAATGAAACTTTTTTTATTTTTTTTATTTTTTTAAGGAATTTTAAATGATTACAAAGAAAATGTAGTTTAACGTTTACAATTTTAAATAACTTAATTATAAATTAAAAATATTTAATGAAATGAAATCAGTAAGCCGTATGCAGTGCAAACTGTCCCCTTTTCAATCACCTAGTAACTCTTTCGCTATGTGCTAAATGCCGGGAATTAAATAATTAATTTTAGTAAAAAAATATTTTGAGATTTTTTCACAATATGATAATAAAAAAGGACTTGGTGAATATATAAATGAACTGAAACTATTAAAAACTAAATCTAATGATAAAGTTTATGAACAACTATTTAAAACATCAAATGCCGAATACCGGCCTGGGAATTATTAAAAAATAGATTTTATGAATGTTTACATGTCTCATTGAAGTACCTTGGCGGAACGTCTTTTTTGGTAAATTATCATTAGTTGAAAATAAATTGTATAGCAGACTTGAGGTCAACACTTGTGAATGCATGCTTTCAGTCCTAAATTTGTTAAACGGGAATTTGTAAGACTGGAGACCGAGTGAATACCTCGTATGAAAGTACGGAAGCTTAATTAATAAAAAGAAAAATTTATTTTAAGTATTTTTATGAATAAATCCCTTTATTTTTCAATAATAAAAATTCTTATAAATTATTTTTTTGTTAGTAAAATTTAATTCATTAGTTTTTCTTAAAATACAATATGTTTTATTTTCATTGTTATCAAATAAACAAATTTTTGAGGAGTTTTTTTTATGTATTGAAGCAGTTGACAACTTTTTTAAAAAAATTACGTATTTTGGCGCCTATATGTTTTTAAATCATCTTTTTTCTCTTTTTTTTCTCTTTTTCCCCCTTTTTTACATTTAACAATTCTCAATGGTAGCACTGGGCATATGATTGATATTGAAGTATTTTCATATAATAAATCATACGCCCTCATACTAATAGTAATTTTAGCGTTGTGCCTTCAAGTAGGATATAGTTTTTTTTATTTTTTAACAGAAATAAATGCTTTTTATCTAAAAAACAATTAAATTAAATTCTTTTTCTTATTGAATTATAGTTATTATTATTAACAGTTAAATCTTTTAGCCAATAAAAAAATATAATAATGTATATAAATCAAGTAAGAAAAAAAAACAACAATAATAACAATAATTCAATTAAGAGTTTAAAACATTAATGACTTTACACACGCTACTACAAATTGATTTATAATACGTTGGCTAAATATTTTTTTCTTTTCTAGTTTTCTAATAAATCTTACTTTTGACAATCTCACTTAAAAACCAAATTAATTTTTTATATAAATAAAATTCAATCTATAGCTATTGAAGATATTTGGGCCATTATCAAAATTTTTTAACCTGGCTGAGTGTCTTTACTCTATGACAAGCTTTATTTTAATACTAATTTAAATAATTCACAAGACTTTCTATAAGCAAAATGTTGTCACTATAGGTTTAATTTTTTAATCATGATTTTTGGTCAAAGTTCAAAAGCTGTGACAAAGGCTTAAAATTACTTAACCCTTTTCCATTCTTCTACACTTTTTATACGCTCGTTTATACCCTTTATATCTATCGATCTAAGGTAAACTAATCGGACTTTGTGGATAAATTCTACACCATCTTTGTCATTGTGATGATGACAAATTTTTGTTTTTTTTTTAGACTATGCGTCGTTTAATCAAACAAACAAACAAAAAAATTAGTTTTTTTGCTATTCACAATTTTTAATGAAATAGCATATATATATATATATATATATATATATATATATATATATATGTATATATATATATATATATATATATATATATAAAATTTTCTTTAATACCCTTACACCTATTATTAACATGCAAATCGAAGTACAATCATAACTAAGCAAATCAAAATATTGAAATTTCAAATAGCGACGTAAAGTGAAACGATGTAAATCGTGTATTCAATATTTCCCCTATATTGAAGCTTTTTTTTATTCTATATTTATATATGTGCCATTATAAAAATTCTTAACCTAAATTAAACTGTCTTTGGTTCCTAATTAGTTTTGTGGTAAAACTATTTTGAACAAAAGGGTTAGAGATCTGAACTTAGCAGACTTGAAACTAATAGGATACGAATTTCGTAATCATGGTTATTGTTCAAAAATCAAAAACTTAAAAAAGGGGCTAAAAATTAATTAATCTTTTTCCCATTTTTCTACATTTTTGTTTCGTTCGTTTATGTCTCTTAATCTTATGAGATCATATTTGTGGATAAATTCTATGCCTTCTTTGTAGCTTTGCAGACTTTCAGCTACGTACTGAATAGTCAAGTTTTGATGAAAGAATTTTAAAATTTTTCAATTCTTTTTGTTTTTTTGGGCCGGGTCCATGTGCTCCTAAATAAAATACAAATTTTTTAATAGGGATTGATATATGTTGTAATATTTTGTATTTGCGCTATAGGACATTGATGTGCCTGAAATATTCAAAGTAGTTGACAGTCCTAAAACTTAAGAATTAATACCGAAAATTTTTCAAAAATTCAGTTTTTCGCTAGGCATTTTCACAGTTTCATATAGAATAGCATGGATTACTGCGTGAGCTCAGTTTTTTTTTATTTTTATGATTTTACACAATAAAATGGGAGTAGCTTTAGATAAAAGAATTTTATGGATTTTATTTTTAAACTATGAAAATATTTCACCTTTTGTTTTTTATTTTTATATAACAAATTTAAATTTGTAAAAATCTTGGATATATATCGGGAGAAAAAATTTAAATCTAATGTCGCGGATAGTTGAAAACGCGAGACTTTGTCAAAACAGATTTTGCTAACGCATATCACATGGATAGCACGAATTGACCATTACTTAGACAATATTTAGGTGGTATTTGAAATGCTTAACAAAAATGTAGAGACGCATCAAAAAATTTCGAAAAATAAAAATTTTATGAACTAAAATAAATTTACTTGGGTTAAAAAAGTCGATAATGTTAAATAACAATTCATTTCAATAAACTCTAATAAAATCTATTTGCGTATAATATTTGGAAAAATAAGTCTGGTTAAAACCAAAATTTTTCGCAAAATTTTTAAATATAGCGATTTTTAATATAAAGAAAAATTTTAAGAATTTATTAACAAACCCTAAAATGTGGTACACTGATAGAGTAAAATATTGAAAATAACATAAATTTTATTTGAATAACTCAGTAAGTTTTCACATTACACGTAATTTTTATCAGATTTATGCATAAACTTCTAGTTTGTAAAATTTCTATATGTTCAATTTAGAACCACCATAACTTTCACGCCCCCGACACAAAGTATTTAATGAGAACTGATTCTACATGCATTCGGGTCACTTTATATTTACTCAAATGGATTTTAATGTGCAAGAAAAATATATATATATATATTTTTTTTTTTGAAGGCTTAATAACAAATTTTTGATAATGGAACATGTGCTTACTTAACATTTATTTGTGAACTAAAAATCGTAGTTTTTCAAAATCCACACAAAATGAAATTTAAATAGATACAAATTACAAATAACTGCCAATAATAAGGCAATAATAAAACAGCATCAATTATGGAAACCCCGAAAATATTTGACAGCCATTATGGCGCAATGGCTTTCAAACACAAACAACTACAATAATTAATGAATGTTTAAGCTTATTTCTAAATACTAATATTTAGGATATTACAAATGCGTACACTAGGGTGGCTCCATTGTTTTGGATATTCTCAAATAAAATAAAAATTTTCATATAAGATTTAACACTGGTCCTTTGGAAGAAATATAGAAAATAGACTTAAAGAGAACGTTTCCCTAATTAAATGCAGATCAATTAAGTCTTAAGCCAATACAAACATCTTCGGGAACATTGAAATTTTTTTTAAAACCACCTTATTAAAAATACATATGTACATATCTTAAGCTAAAATTGTATATTAAAATTACTTTTAGCGACTATTATACTGATTTTAATTAAAATATTTTGTATATACTGCAAATGTTATCATCATCAATAAATATAATAATTATATTGATATTTTTTCTTTTTTTCATTTTTATAATGATGTTACAGAGTTTTGTTGGAGGTGTGCACAAAATTCTATTGAAACTGATGTACTCTAGATAGTCATAAAATTTGTAGAATTTAGCAATTTGCACCTGTTCATATTCATTTAATGGCCAATATATTTGAATATAATTTTTGTTGGCAATGTTTCCCTAATTTTAAATGGAAATTTTATATTTGTGCAAAATTTGTAGATATATGATAAATTCGAGGTAAAATGTTTGTTAATTATTTGTAATATAAAAAAATTTTAAAACTTTTCGAAAAGTAATATTAAAAAATAGATAATTATATTTATATAATAAATTTTTAAGTATATGGGTCGTTATAAAAAATTTTTGATTTTAGGCGTTAAAACATATTTTTTTTCTTTAAAATCAATTTATATAAATATAAATAAATATAAATGTGAATATAAATATAAATATAAATATAAATATAAATATAAATATAAATATAAAGTGAATGCATGTAGAATCAGTTCGCATTGATTATTTCTTACAGGTGGCGTGAAAGTTATGGCGACTTTAATTTGAAAATTTAAAAATTTTTACAAACTAGATGTTTATGTATAATTCTGGTAAAAATTACGCGTAATGTCAAAACCTACTAAGTTATTCAAATAAAATTTATGAAATTTTAAATGTTTGATTTTATCAGTGTAACATATTTTTGAGTTTCTTAGTAAAATTTGAAAAATTTTCCTTATATTAAAAATGTCTATATTTATAAAAATTGTGTTTGCGAAAAATTGGGTTCGTAGCTAAGTTATTTCTCTATATATTGTACGAAAATATATTTTATTGAAGTATATTAAAAAAAAATACTACTTAATATTGTGACCCTTCTTTAGCCCACGCAATTTTTTTATGGTCCGTAAAATTTACGAGTCTATAGTTCGTAAATTTCAGGAAATATTGATTAGATTTTAATAATTTGAGGTGGGTTTTTATTTAACTGTTATCCTCTAAAGCAATTCAAATAAATTAATGCATTTTAATGAAATTAATTCAAAAGCATGACCTCAAAAATATCAAAAGTTGAGCTATGTGGGAATACCAATTTAGAATATGAAGTTTTTTTCATAGATCTAATTATATTCTTTAATATCAAAAAGTTTCTGATACAAAAATTTGGAAGTAATCTGATAAAGGGAACCGCACCGAAAATCGATCTTTTTTTACAAAAATAAAACAAGTACTTTATTTATGTTTGATTTTAGTTAATAATAGCTTTGTTCCATAACTTTTCTTTACTTGTAAAAAGTAAGAAATTAAAAGAAAAAGAACAAAGTTGTCAAACGCGAAAAAATTTTCAACAATTCCAAAATAACCTGTAAAACCTGGTACACTAAGGATGTCGTAGCTACGTAAATTTTAAGTCAACTTTGAATTTAATTGAATGTGGAAAGAAAAAAAGATAGCATTTAAATTTTATTTTATATATCCTTTTAATTTTTTAACTAAATTTGCTTTTCTATTTTAAAATAACACGAAAACTATCAAGTTTTAAATGCTATTTCATTTGCTTTATCAAATTAATTTTAATACATTTTTACGCAAATCACTTTATGCTTTATTTGGAACATACTTGGGGCAAAAAAAACGTATAAAAAATTTAAGCAAATCAATCCGTATAAAATCGAATAAGTTCTAAAACTTTTGTCCAATTTAAAGAAAATAAATCTTGTTATACTTACAAAAAAGTCTTTAAAAAATATTACATCGTGGCATAGAAAAAAAATCACCAGTCACCAAATACATTAGTAATTACTTCATTAAATTAAAATTGTTTTTTTAAATTTGCACCTCTCACCAAAATGATTACTAAAAACTGTAAAAACTTAAAAACAGATAATTTTTCCAATTAAAAAATTCATCAAAGCAATCAAGTGGATGATGATTACATAAATTTTATGTCTATTTTGTACTTACTTGATTATATTTATTAAATTTATATGCAAAATGAAACAACTGTGTTAATTGAAAAATATACGGTAATATTTTTTTCTGTGTGTAGGATCATTTCTAATAAATTGTTGTTAAAAATTGTCTTCCAATATTTCACCAAGATATATTAAAATATACATGGATAACAATCTTTATTCTTCTACTTTCCAAAAAATTTTAAAAAGAAGAAATTTACAAAACAATAACAGAATTTATCCAGGAATTTACCAACAAAAAAATGTTTTTTTAGCATAATTTAAAATTATTAATGATCTTTATTTACAAAATTATACATATTTTAAATATACCCTTTTCTTAAGATTTTACTTGAAAAATTGCAAATGTTTTTATTTAATTTCTAAAATAAAATTGTCTCAAAATTTGCAAAATGTTCCTTATATATAATTTAATAATATTTAGGATAAATATTATATTTATATAATATTATATTTTGTATGAAAAAATTTGGGGAAAACTTACTTAAGCGCTTTTTTTAAAAGGTTTTAGATAGATTTTGACTTATAAAATAAAAAATATTTGTCACTAACTGATAAAACTAATACTGAGACAAATTATTTTCTATCGAAATATACATTTTTAGTCGTATGGTCCGTAAAAATTAAGCTTAAATTTAACGAAATTTGGAAATTTAGAATTTTGGAAACTCAGGAAAAATAAATGAAATTACAGTTATTTATCATTAGAAGAATTTAATATTTTACAAAGTTTTTTAAATATGTTATATAACTATTAAAAAAAAGTAAAATAAAAATACTTAAGAATTTTCATTTCCTAAATTTTTTTAATTAAACAAGTGCCACCTTTTAAAAGCTATTGCTTTACTTAAATATTTTCGAAAGAAAATGCAAATTTTTGCATAGAAAATGTTGAAGATAAATTAATGATTATTGCATTCAAAAACAGGAAAATTTTTTTTCGAATAACTCGACAGGCCGGTTTTTTCCTATCGGTTAACCGGTTTTTTATGAAATATTCTTTCTTTAATTTTTGTTTACTAAATTAACCTATACTTCCCATTTTTTTAATTTCCTAATTTAACCTTGTTTATGGCCTTACGCATTAAAAGTGTCAAATGGTTTAAGAATAAAATTTATATGAAAATTTAAAATTTTTGAGTAGTTACATACAAATTTTATTTATAAACAATTCGCTTATTGTACTGAAACAGGCCTTTAATTATTTGAAAGTACTTTTCATTTTCATTATAAACTAATAAAGCTTTAAGGTTAATTTTTTAAATTCTAATTTGAGATTTGTGTATCACCAGACGTACTACAAACTGAGATTTTAATAGATTTAAACTAATTTTTATTAACAGAATCTAGGTAAGAAGTAAATTTTAGTTTTAACGTTTGTCACAAAAATAAGGTGAATTTCAATAAATTGTTACATTGATAGAGTTGGATCAGAAGAAGTATTATCAGAATTTAATTCAAAAATACAAAATTTGAGCATTATCCTTTAGCTGCAGAAGAGCGAAATGACTTTTAATTTGTATATTACTTGTTATTACAAATAATATGTATTATAAGTGTAATTTCTTTAATAAAAATAATAATTTTTTAAATATTTGTATTTTTAATAGAAACCGATTAACCGCTTTTTTACGTAAAACCGTATGCGATACCGGTTTAAAAAAAACTTTTTAAAGAATAATTCAAAAACTGGTTTTCTGAAATTTCAGTTTCTTGAATACACTATTCATCATTCCTTTTTCTATTTATGACAAACTAATTTTTTCAAAAATATTTTTATTTTGTTGAAAAATTAATTTTAGGAGAGGGTGAATTCCAAACCCCCACCAAAAAAAAAAACACAAAAAGCGATAAGAAAATGCCAAAAATATTTAGAAAAATGCCAGGTGCTATATTCAAAAGTGCTGAATTGGAAACACTGCACAACAAAAAAAAAAAAAGACATAAAATTTATCCACAAAGTCCGATTAGTTTATATTAGATAGAATGAGAACTAAAAGTATAAAGGCGCGAACAAAAAAAGTAGATATATGGGAAAAAGTTAAGTAATTTTTAACACTTTCTCTAAGGTTTTGAACTTGGAACAACAATCATATTTATTAAATAAAACTTACGTTGCAGAAATTTTGCACTCTATTAGTTTCAACTTTTGAAAGTTAAGATATGTAAGCCGTTTGCTTAAAATAGTATTACCAAAAACTTTTTAAAGATTAAAATTAGTTTTAGCCAGGTTAAAAATTGTTGATAAAGGCCCATATAACAAAATATTTATATCCACACAACAGAAATTCCACTAAATTTAAGCCATCCCTTTTAAGCAAAGCTTTTTTTCCAAATTCCAATTTCCCATAATGACATAAATTAGATTAAAATTGTGTTCAAATTAATTCAACCAATTGATGTAACCATATACACCACTTGTGTCCAGCTACATGTCAGACTTTATTTTATTAAAAAATCTTTTTTTATTTCATTTTAATTATAATTCTATTATTATGAAATGTTTTGTTGTTGTTTTGTTTTAATAAAACTAAACCATTTGAAATTTAATATTAATGCGTGTATTTGCAAAGTTTTAAATTTACTTAAATACATAATTAATTGAACATTTAAATGACACTATATAATCCTGAAAACATTAAAAATTATCTATTTATTTAAAAGTAAAAATATCACACACATTTAAATAATTGTGCATATATGTGTATGTATTTACCAAGGCATAATTAAAATAATTGTAATAGCAAATTAAATATTAAAAATAAGTTATAAAATAAATTTGCAAAACTAAAAAAAAGTAATAATAAAATAAAAAAAAAATAGTAGTAAAAAATCAAAAGGGAAAATGCGGTTACAGCAAAAATTATTGCAAAAAAAGTTTAAATGAAATTTTATGTGGTTTTATTGAAACAAAGTTTAAAATTTTAAAAAGTTGAAAGAAGAAAAAAAAATAATAATAATAATCTTTAACAGGTTGGCATTAACATCTGTCTAATGTTTAATTTGAAAGAATTTTCATTCAATTTATTATTTAGGAATATAATTTATTAGAATTTTCCCCAACTTCTACATTTGTCCAGGAAATTGTTTTTAGTTTTGGAATCTTATAATTTTATGAAATCAGTCTACAGTTATGTCAAATATTCGAAGGACATTATCAGCTTACTGTTGAGAATTTTTAAAAAGTGGCCAAAAAGGAGGATATAAAAAATAAAATCGCCAAAAAAGGGGATATTTTGAAAAAAGGGACTAACTAATTTAATGCAAAAAAAAAAATTCATTAAAGTTTGTTTATCTAATAAAAACAAAAAAAAAGAATACAGTATTTAAAAAAATGAAAAAAAAACTAAATTAATTTTTTTTTGAATTTATAATAATTTTTATTATTTCTAAAGTATTTATTCACAAAAATAGTTAACAACATAAAATTCTCTTTTTATTAATTAAACTTCTGTATTTATATACGAGGTCTTCACTCGGAATCCAGTCTTACAAATTCTCTTCTAAAAAATTTTGTTTCATATTAAAAAAAAGGGGGAAAAAAGTGGACAGGATGTTAAAAAAGGTCCAACTGGAGACTAGAGTCTCCAAACGCTAACGGTGGACAGTAGAGATCAAGTATTAGACCAAGTTGTGGAAAAATTTTAAAATTTTTATTCGCCACCGATTTTTTTTAATATTTTTTACCAATAATAACGAATAGGGAATAAAATTGCAACAACAATGGTTTAAAACAATGTACTTATGATAAAGACTCTTTATCATCAATTTTGCATAGCCACAGGTCTTGTCATATTATTGTGAAAATTTCTTGAAAATCGAACTTCTACTTTCTGCAAAATATTAATACACTACGAAATGATTTATATTTTAACTCTCTAACGAGAGTCAAAGAAATTTTCTTTCGGTAGATATACCCATTGATAGAAAGAATAGAAGAGTTTTAGCCAAAAGATTTTCAGAGAAAAAAATGTATGTTGGTCAATATCAATTTGAGGTGAACATTTTTTAAAACGAATTTCACTTTCATTTTTTAATAGCAGTATACTTATGATAACGACATTTTATCATTCACTTTGTATAGCCACATATTTTTTCCTTATAATCTGCTAATTATCGAAGTTCCAGTTTCTTTAAAATGGTAACAAGTAACTACTTTCAACAAATAATGTACAATTTTTTAAATTATTTTTATATTTACCTTACATAAAATGAGTTATATTTTAATGCAGATAGCAAAGAGTGTCAAGGAATTTATTTTTTCGATATATATAAATCCATTGACAAACAAAGCACAAAAATTAAGGCCAAACGTTTCTCAAAAAAAAAAAATATATATATATATATATACATATGAAAGTCAGTTTGTGGTGAGTTTTTGTCTTTTCAAAATTCTGATTTGATTGCATTTTTTATTAATATATTAAATTATGTAATGCAGAGATAATGAATTCCATAGAAGGCAATATCAAGGTATATTATTCAATAAAGATATATCTTCTAAACTACTTCAGTATTTGAATATAACGACGGAAGTATTTTGAGGGGTAAGAAAAAAAGTGTAGTGTTAGAGTTTAAAAATCTCTAAAATAATTTTAAATTAAAATCGATTTATAAGTTTTATACCAGCTTAAACAGAGGTGAGCTTGTAGAATCCTATCGGCAAAATTCCTATATAAACTGGGATATAATAACCGATTAACAAGAAATTTTAAGCATCGAGTTTTTAAACTCATGATAAAGAAGTCCTTCAGAAATGCTCAAGAAGTGCACAAAGGGATCCATATATTTGACATATATAAAGAACATAATAAATTATCCTTTGAAGGAATAATGTAAGGTTTATATTAATTTGTAGAGCAATTAGATCATTTTTAATTTTTAATTTCCTAAAAAAATGTGTGAACGAAAAGTTGTTTATATTTTAACAGTTAGTTTTTTAAATCCCTGTAAGTAATCCGATATAGAAGGAATACTTTTGTGAATCTGATAAGTCTCACGATCATAAACATTTTATCTTTTTTACTAAAACCAAAACATTAATTTATAAACTTAAAAATTAAAAAATAACACATAATCAATTTTGAGTCAATTTTTTTCAACCCAGCATTAAGCAACATTAAGTGGAACAAAAACTTTGTTATCAATAATAATTTCCATAAAAGATATATTAAGGAAAGACAATGTAGTAATTTAAAAATAAAATACTAAATAATGTTCAATTCGATATTCCGCCTAGATTTGGGGCCTAAAATTAATCGGTAAAATGGTTCGGATTAAAAATTGTAAAACACACTAAAAAAGTGTGTCATAAAATATCAGTATAGGTTGAACCCCATTAAAAAATTCCACATCTATTGTTGATAGATATTATAGAATATTTTGCTAAAAATACAAAAAATCATTTGACCTGAAAAAAGTTTTCGCTAAGAATTTTTTCAGCATTTTGAGAGTACTACTAGCCATAAAAACGAATGATATTTCATACAAATGTTTTAAGGGTAAATATAAATTCGTAAACAAAAAATTTAGAATAAATTATTTTTTGATAGGAGGAGATGGTTTTCTTCATACAAAGCAAAGAAATATTAGCGCATATCTGAAGAATTACAAGCAGAGAAAAAATATATTAATTGGAATATATTATCACAGCTAAAAATAAATATGATTATAAATAACAATGGTTATGATTCCATTTTATTGTATTATATGTGAATTTTTTGGGTCACGTTATGACTCAAGTTTTTAATATTATTATATAATCTTACTCCATTTATTACTCCGTTCTATTATAATCATATATTAAAATATAACACATTAATTAAAAATTATTGTTTTTATAAGTGTTATTGATTCATATATTGAACAATCAAATATTGTGCAAGATAATACTTTTAGTTCGTAGTTAACCAATATCTTATATTGCTTGAATCACACCTAATATAACAAAACCTTGTCCAATTATATTAATTCACGTATAAACTAAATAAGAATTATAATGAAGGTGGAAAGCAAATGCTAAAAAGCAAATATATTCAAAAACAACTAAGTTATGAATTTTGCAAGCAAATTTGTAATAATCACATTTATTTGCATCATTTTATTGTTATGGGATTAATAATGTTAATATAGTTTGAAAAGAATAAGAGAAAAGATTAATGACATTCAATGGTTGTAGAAATAATGTTATTTTTTATATTAATGTAATTGTTTTCTGGTAAAAATTATCAAAACATAAAATTTTTGCAGTCAACTATATTCAAATTTTGATTGAATGTAAACCTTGAGTGATAAAATTGAAACAAAAACATTGTTATCATGAAGACAGTATTATTAAAATTAATGAATATATATGAGAAAAAATTAATATTGCTGTAGTAACAATGCCGTAACCATATTTTTTCTCTGCGTATATAGTAAGTAGTGTATTCAAAAACCGACATTTTCAGAAAACCGGGTTTCGGGTTATTCGATAAATATTTTTTTTAAACCCGGTTTCGAATGCGGTTTTACGAAAAAAAACCAGTTTTTTTTAAAAATACAAATAAATTTTTAAAAATTATTATTATTTTTACTAAAGAAAGTACGCATATACATATCAGTTGTAATGACAAGTATTATAAAAATAAAAAATCATATCGCTCTTCTACAGATAAAGTATAATGGCAGTTTAAATTTAATAAAAATATACAAATACCAGTTCTTAATACGTCTGGTGCTATTCAAATCTCAAACCAGGGACTAAAATAAAACTAGCCTTAAAGCTTTATTAGTATATAAATAATATGAAAAAAACTTTCAAATAATTAAGGGCCTGTTTTAGTATAACATGCGAATTGATTATAAATAAAATTTGTATGTAACTACACAAAAATTTTAAATTTTCATACAAATGTTATTTTTAAACAATTTGAAACATATAATGTATAAGGCCACAAATAAGGTTCAGTTAGCAAATGTAAAAAATGGTAAGTGTAGGTTAATTTAGCAAAGAAAAGTAAAAGAAGGAGCCTTGCATAAACAACCGGTTAACTAACAGAAAAAACCGGCCTGTCGAGTTATTTAAGAATAAAAGTTATTCGAAACCGATCGGTTTTTAAAAGCAAAAACCAGTTAACCGGTTTCCAGTTTCACTTTTGGAATGTGCTAATAGTAAATCATAGCTTAAGTTATTTACTGTGTGGGAATCATACTCTTACTTACCATCCATTCCTAAAATCCATTTCTATTCCTTCTATGCGGCTCATCTTGAACAAAACTCATGCACCTTTAGTACGCTTCAGCAACGCTTATATTATCCTTTTTAAAATTTTATGAGGAGGTTTCTTAAGTAATGTTATATTGAAGCGCACTTAAAATGCATGATTTTTGTTCGAGATAAGCCGCAAAAAAGCAATAGAAATAGATCTTAGTGGGAGAGGTAGCATCCGTACAAAGCAAACAATAATTATCGCATATCAAGCGAGCAATAGCTAAGAGAAAAAATGTTTATTACTATGTGGGAAGAATTATTTTAACAATTTTTATTAATTATGATTGTATCAGATTCGTGTAAGCCGAACATAACCTTATTTGATTTTTACTAATATTGTTAATTACAGTACACAGTCGGGCAGAATCGAAATTTTTTGGAAACAAATCTGTAACTTCTGATCGACTGGTTGGATTTTCCTGAAATTTGGTACAGGCTTAGTAGAGAAGCGTACAATGTTAAGTTTGGAAGGGGGGCACAACATACCCCTCAGTGGCGGAGCTAAAGGGGCTCAAAGTTAGGTACCTCTGACATAAAAAATATTTAATCGCTTGCAAAATTTTTGCTTCTCGTCCGATTTCAAATATTTTTATATATTGTTGCAGGTCCTGATAAGACCTATAAAAAATATGCTTACATGTCCTCTTTATATCTTACAGTTTTCAAGTTATTTGCGTTTGAATTTTTAAGCATCATAATTTTGTATGTTTTTGGTCCAGTTTTTTTCATATATATCTTAGTATTTCCGACCGATTTTATTATTTTTTTTCCTATCTAGTTAAAGAACAAAATTATCTATTGAATAAAAAAAATTGAAGTCGATATCTTTACCGAGTCCAAAAATAAAGGATTTTGAATTTGAAAATTCCAAAAAAGACGACTTTTTGTGTTTTTTTAGCCGAAAAAGTATCTACACTCTTTTTTATCTAAAATAAAATTTTCTTTAGCAACATATAATAATTTTGCACTTTTCTGAAAGATAACTTCACAGAGATGACTATAAGTTAAAAAACAAGACCAATAACTCAATTGGTCATTGTACATACCCTCCCGAATTCGATCCATTTTATATGAAAGTTTTGATTTTAGACCATATTTTCTCAAATCCCAAAGCACGAATCGACAAGCGGAATATATTTTAAGAATCTTCAATATGTTGTTAATAGTTTCAAATCAAAATCTGCGGCACTTCGGAAAAATGTGGATTCTATAGTCAAAAATGTAAAAAATCTCATTTTTGGGAATTTTGATTTATTTTGGAATTCAGGAAAACCCTATCTCTGATTGAAATTTGGTTAACGCGCTTTTATCTATATTAATAAGATCCACATTTCCTGGAATTTTTATTAAGACATCTTTATAAACAAATATGTTATTACAATTAAAAAATTTGTATTTTCTCCAAAAACCCTAAATTGGCCCTTTGTTTTGTTCATTTCTAAATTTAAAAAATATGTATTCCAAATTAAACTTATCGTTTAGCATATATAATTTCCGATCAATATCAAGCCTCACTTCAAAAATGTACACCTTTAAACTTTTATATTTCCAATTTATTGTATATATGACTATATTTTTAAAACTTGCAACTTTACTTTAGTTTTACATGAATAATTACTTAGAAAATTATTAATATTTCTGTATACTTTTACTAATATCTATACACAAAATATTTTTATAAAAATAATTAATAAATATTTTTTATTTTTAATAAGGTTGCCACATTTCCCAAATTTAAGTAAATCTTTATCCTTTTCTAAGCATTCATATATTTCCATTATTGAATTTAAAATAACAAAACAAACAAAAAATGTCTGATTTAACTTAATCAATAAGTATTTTATTAGTTTGCATTTATGTTGTTTAACTAAATTTAACAAATGTATTTATCTATTCATGATGGTTAAAAATTTATATATATATGATCTAGTGGCAATGTACAGGTATCCTTTCCGGTAATACGTAGCTGCAGCATTTATCTATTACTGATGGTTCAAAATCTATATTTTTATCAGCTAGAGACAATGCACTTTTATATTTCCAATTTATTGTATATATGACTATATTTTTACAAACTTGCAACTTTTGCCTTTAGTTTTGCGTGAATGATTACTTAGGAAATTATGAATACTTCTGTACACTTTTACTAATATCTATACACAAAATATTTTTATAAAAGTTTAAATTCGCATATTTCTGAAATTATATATGCTAAAGGATAAGCTTAATTTGGAATACATATTTTTAAAATTTCTTTCGATATTTAGAAATAAACCAAACAAAAGGCCCTATTTGGGGTTTTTTTAGAAATACAAATTTTTTATTTGTAATAACATATTTTTTTATAAAGATATCATAATGAAATTTGCAAGAAATGTGAGTCTTATTAATATAAATTAAAGCGCGTTAACCAAATTTCAATCAGGGGTTGGGTTTTCCTGAATTCCCAAAAAACTAATCAAAATTCCCAAAAATGGGATTTTTTACATTTATGGCTATAGAATCCACATTTTTCCGAAGGCCCGTGGTTTTTGATTTAAAACTTTTAACAACATATTGAGGACTCTTAGAATATATTCCGCTTACCGATTCGTAATTTGGGATTTGGTCTAAAATCAAAACTTTCATATAAAATGGGTCGAATTCGGGAGGGTGTGTAACATGACCAATTGAGTTATTGGGCTTGTTTTTTATCTTAAAGTCATCTCTGTGAAGTTACCTTTCAGAAAAGTGTAAAATTATTATTTTTTGCAATTTTCAATTTCAAAATCGTTTATTTTTGAACTCGGTAAAGATATCGACTTCAATTTTTTTTATTCAATAGATAATTTTGTTCTTTAACTAGATAGGAAAAAAACTAATAAAATCGGTCGGAAATACTAGGATATATATGAAAAAAACTGGACCGAGAACATGCAAAATTATGGTGCTTAAAAATTCAAACGCAAATAACTCGAAAACTATAAGAGATAAATAGGACATGTATGCATGTTTTTTATAGGTCTTATCAGGACCTGCAACAATATATAAAAATATTTGAAATCGGACGAGAAACAAAAATTTTGCAAGCGATTAAAAATTTTTTATGTCAGAGGTACCTAACTTTGAGCCCCCTTTCTAAACTTTACATTGCACTCTCCTCCGCTACACCTATACCAAATTTCATGAAAATCCAACAAGCCGATCAGAAGTTACACATTTATTTCCAAAAAACTTCGATTCTGCCCCACTGTGCAGTAATAAATAAAAGAAAACGCTACATATATAGACACGCGATTATACACTACCCATTTGGAGAAATTTGTTTAAAAATTTTTTGTAGCTTCAGAAATTCATAAAGTTAATTATTGTAAAATAGATATTGTCAGGACCAAAATAAATAAAATTAAAGCTTAACACAAGTAAGTCTTTAATACAAAGGTAAATTTAAAATATCATTTGCTGTTATGAGAAGAGTGAAAGAATGTGTCATTAAAAAAAACACAACTTTCAAATAAATGAATTGAATTTGATTTTCAGTTGTTGAAATATCTCATGCAATGTTTACTTTCAATCAAAATTTTAATATAATAATACAAGAATATTATGGTTTTGAGTATTTTTAAGAAACAAAAGTTTCTTAATATAAAAAATATTATTATTTCTACAATTATTAAATATTAAAAATCTTTTTCCTTGCTCTTAAACCATGTTCCTTTTCCTTGTTTTCAAACCATATTAATATTATTGTTCCTATAACAATAAAATAAAATAAATATGGTTGAAAAAATTATAACTTGTTTGTTTTTTAATTTATATTTTGTTTGCTTTCATTTAGTTTATATATGAATTATTATAGATAGAAAAGATTTGGTTATATTTTGTTTGATTCGAGGAATATGAGATATTGATTAAATATTAAATAATTTAGTTAATAAAAATAAAAAAATAATATTTGATCATAATAATATAAATTTGAAACACGTTATTAAAATTTTTTGTCAATTTTTGTATAGTACGTGTGATAAAACCTAATAAAATCAAATCTTATTATTAGAAAATCATATCATAATGTAATAAAACCGGATCGTAATATAATAAATTTTGTATATACATTATAAAAAAGTCTAAACATAATGTGAAAAGTTATATTGTTTTAGGATTATAATTTTCATATTAATTATTATTTATGACAATGAGAATATCTACAGTAACAATATAATCCAATCATAATATATTGCTCTTAGATTATGGTCGCGGCAACTATATGTTTTCTCTACGTGAACTTATTTACTTATTTATATCAAAATTCGTATCATTATGAGCTTCAGAATCTTCCCAGCAAAAAACTTTTTGGTTTTCGGTAATGATAACTACTTACTATAGTAGTTTCTTGGTAATGAGGCGTCGTTATTATTTGCCTACTCTGTATTATATAAATAAGCACTCAATAGTATAATAGCACACTAATACTTCAATCAAGCTGGAGGAGTTGGCTAGAGCGATAGATTAGCAACCGGATATTGTTGGGTCAACCCCATTCTGATATTAATGTTTTTTAAAAAAATGCCTAATAAGATATTTTATACTAAAAAAAGTTTTTGTCACTTAGAAAATTAAGTGCGAGATGATGTACTGCGTAAGATGTTAGTAATTAAAACGAATGGTTAATTTGTGTCAAGTTCAAATCTCACTGATGGCAAAACTTGTTGTGTTTTTTATTTTATTTTTGTTTCGGTACATAGTTTTTAGTAAAAATAACTAAATGAATTTGCGGACAACTCGAAGAAAAATAACTAGTTATTCAGGCAAAAAATAAGTAGTTTATTTTTTTCCAATTATACCCGCTAGCTTACCAGGAAAGCAAAGTTTTTGCTGGGTTAATAAAAAATATAGAAAATTATTCATTGAGAAAAAAGTTTTGTATATAATGATTGTCAGCGATTTTTTGCCAAAAATTTTTGGCTGATAATGCATTAAATAAAATTTTTAAATAGTATTTTCAAGCTACATAAAATAATAATAAAAATAAACTGGTTATTCATTAAATCATTAATAAATATGATAATGCTAAAAAATTTATAATTTTTTTATTGCTTTTTATAAAAGTACAACAAGTATAACACGTTAATACTATTATAAAATTCTCACTTAACAATTAATTATAATGTTTAAGCAAATAAATAAATAAAAAGAAAAACATTGTTCATTGACATAAATATACATTTATTTTTTAATGATTTTTTTTTCAGAAATTTTCCATA
The DNA here is from genome assembly GCA_932274085.1 of Protocalliphora azurea. Lineage (NCBI taxonomy): Eukaryota > Metazoa > Arthropoda > Insecta > Diptera > Calliphoridae > Protocalliphora > Protocalliphora azurea. The sequence continues at coordinate 19,877,404 of OW026519.1, read as the reverse complement.
TGATTTGCAGATTTTACTGTTACAGGACTTTTTATTTATTTGCTATTTGATGGCGTTTTGTTTCTTTTTTATTAATATGTTTTATTAAGCTTATTAAAAACACTTTTTTATAATAAAAATTTATTTGTTGTGGTTAAAAAATTAAAAGCAATTAGTTTTAATAATTAACGTATGAAACAGAGCCTATGCCTTTCTATGTAAATGAATGAATGGGCGAATAATATGAAACGGAATTTATTATTATTTTTGAAATATAGAAAAATATATTAAATTACAAATTGCTATATCTTTAAACAGCTTGTCACCAAGCTTAAATACAAAACAATTAAAAATTACTTACTTTTTTGTTTTCGATAGAATTTAAAATTTATATGTTTTGTTGTAATTTCAGTGCGTCCTTTATTAGTAGAAATCTCATTTAATAATCAACCTATGTCAGCAGATCGCAAATATGAAATTGAATGTCAGGCAATTGGTTCTAGACCACCAGCAAAAATTACCTGGTGGATGGGCAACTTGGAATTGCATGGTCACAGTCAAAAGGTAAATAATATTAGGGGATAATTCATAATTATAATGACATAAATGAATTTGGTTTATTTCTATCTTTAGGTATCAGAGGATGGCAATGTCAGTACTTCGGTGCTAACGATAACACCTACTCGAGAAGATCATGGCAAAGCATTATCTTGTCGAGCCACCAATGAGCTAGTGAGGAATGGTATTCGAGAAACAGCCATGAAATTGAATGTTTTTTGTAAGTATTATTTATTGAGTTAAAAGTTATTTTTATATTATAAATTAAAAGAATTTCCTTAATTTAAAGAAATTAGTCATTGATCTGCCTTTAAATTTTCTCTCATATAATATAATTTATTAGAAAACCCTCCATTTTAAAAAGAAAATATCAAATTTCATTTGTAAATTCTTTTGAAGACTTAATAAGTGCTTTACAAATACCAAAAGTATTGTTTTGATCCTTAAGTTAAACTAATTTTAAATACAAATCATTGTATTTCCTTTCACCCCTTACTAAACAACATTAAAATACCTACACACTTTCTCATTAACTCACTAAGAAAGGGTAGGCTTTTTCTTTTTCTTTTCCTTTCTTTTATTTTCACAAACATTACAAATGTTTGTCTATAATTAAATTAAAATCCAAAATCAGACAAAACTTTTCCAAAACCAATAACAATAACAGCAACAAAAATAAATAAAATACAAGGGTTGACACAGTACTTTTTAAGTCCTTTTAATGCCAAAAAAGAAATAAAATAAAGTATTAATAGCAAAATGGTTCAATAAAACAATATATTTGGTATGTGATTTAAGTAGTTAGTAGTCAATAATACAATTTATATTCTAACTATAATAAATTTTAAATCATTGTTTGTTCTTCAACAATGTAAAGGTATTCAATTTTAGGTAATTTGAAACTTTCAACATTTGCCCCCTTTTTATTACTTGTGCTTTTCTGGGCACATAATAAAGCTTTTAAATGAACAAACTTATTGTTCGATGTAGGTGTTTATGGTTATCAGGGCAACCGAAAACTTTCGCAAAAAAGTTTTATGTTATCTTTTTCTGGCTAAATTAAAAATTGTAGAGTTTTCCTAGCAAAAACAAATTACTTGATTACTTAATTTTGACTAGCAATTGCTACAGAAAAATATATATATATATTTGTATTTAAGAGTATTTTAAATACCTTAAATTTGATGAGAAAATTATAATATTTATATCGATTTTTAGAATGAGTATAACTCGACATCTAAAAAATTTAATTTTTGCATAAAAAGAAGAGTACAAAGGTCTGCAAAATAAACATATAAAATATGAAAAAATATGCCATTAGCTCTAATATAAATAAAAAAACATGATATTTTAGAAGCTTAAATTACTGTGTTTACATGAAAGTATGGCAGAATATGCTACTAGAAATAAAAAATTTCAAAACTATGTTATTATGGCCAAAATAGGTAAAAATATGCTCTAAAAAATTACTACCAAAATTCTTAAAATCTTTCAAAACTCATAAATAACTAACGCTTATGTTTATATCAATCACAACAAAAATTGTGAAAATATTAGATTAAAATTAGATGAGTATTTTTGATTGCCCTTATTATATTTGTTGCTGAAGAACTAAACTAAAATTGTGCATTATTTTAACCATATTATTGCTAAATAAAAGTTTATTACTACAAATATTTATTGCTTTGCTTAAAACTTTTTGATCATTTTTCTGGTTTATTCGGAAAAACTGTTAGTTAAGTGTAACCTTTTGTATTTATTTGGTTATTCTTGAATAAAATTTCAACATTTTTAGCTAAAAATGGTTTATACAATACAGATATAAATTAGTTTATATAAAGCACCCCACTCTGGAAACTGCTAGTATACGAACTTATCATTATTAGTTTTGGCGAATTTTTGAAATTTTCTCATTTACCAATATTATTAACCTAAAATATACGCTAAATTTAGTATATTTAAAATGAAGAATTTTCGGAAAAAAGCTAGGATATTTTATTGTGCAAAAATCTACCATTTGAAATTAGTTTTGAATTTTTTTTATTTTTATCGAGTTCTATATATATATATATAATATATATACATATATATACTTTGGGATGTAATTTATATAATTGTTATTGTTAGTGGGTGATTGATAATGATTTGAACATGAGAACGTAAAAAATGGGATGTAACAAATTTTATTGAATAAAAGTATTTTTTAGTTTTATGCAAATAAAAAGTCGCCTAAGAATTCGTGAAACACATTAGGAAAATAAAGTATATTAAAGTTAGCTATAAAATTTTATTAGGCGCTTCGGGACATGCTCTCAGGATCAAAAATATAGTCTTTATACAGACAAAATCATAATATCTAAGACATTGATACTAGAACCAGTTATTATATGGATCTTTATCTATGTCTACGTGGTTATAAAAAAGTCCACAGACCGATAAAAAAAAGTGTTAAAAAGTATTATTCTCGCATTATAGTTTTTGTAGAATATAAGTCATATCATTTTTAGTGAAGAACTTTAATGTAGAAAATTCATCTAAGCATAAATTTTGACCATTCGTGCCTGGTTCCTGGTTCAAGCACTAGTCAATAAGAGATATATTGTAAAATCTCAATAAACTCAATAAACAATTTATAGAAATAATAATTTCTAATAAATGTGTTTTATTTTAATATCGATAAAATGGGATGATAATATAAAAAAATGAAACACCAATATGAAAGAATGGGAAAATAATGTAATAAGATGGTACAATAATATGAAAAACTTGAATCATAACATGAAAAAATAAACCGTGAAATCGGACACAATATGATAAAATGGAATAATAACAATTGTTATTTATAATCATATCTATTTTTATTTCAGATAATATATTTCAATCACATTATGTTTCTCTTAGATTACGGTCACCACAAATATATTTTTTTCTGCGTGTATAAATTTTATATATGACTACTCAATTGATTTCTTAGCAGCTTTACTTGTTTACTTTTTTGACCCCATTTTGTAAACGGACCTAAATGGTGACTTTTTATATGCTAAATTGATCCATTTTACATATATTAATTCCGGATAATAATAATAATAATAATAATAATAATAATAATAATAATAATGATAATAATAATAATAATAATAATAATAATAATAATAGTAATAATAATAATAATAATAATTCCGTGGAATTTATAGATGAACTGAAACTGTTGGAAACTGAAGCTAATGATAAATTTTATGACCAACTATTTAAAATATCAAATGCTGAATGGTTTTGAACCGAATTGGGAAAATTAAAAATCACATTCGATAAATACTTAATTTATATTTTTACTTTGCCTCATAGCAGTACGGAACGTCATTTTTCTAAATTATCACTAATGAGAATAAATTGTCTAAAAGACTCAATGTAAACAGCCCTTTCAGACCTAAATTTGTTAGACAGGGATTTGGAGAACTGCGGAACTACCAAAGACCTTGTGCAAAGATACAGAAATTTAATATATAAAAGGAGTTTTTTACGTTAACTATTATGCAATAATAAAAACTGTTATAAATAAATTATTTTGTTATTTATAAAATTAAATTTGGTATTTTAGTTTCTTTAAAAACATTTTATTTTTTTATCAAATAAACAAATTTTAAAGAGTTTTTTAGGTATTGAAGCGGTTGACTTATTTAGAAAAAGGCCTCGTTTTGGCATACTTCTTTTTAGATCCCCTTTTTTGGACACTTCAAAAATTCTCAACGTTAATGCCATTTATGAGTTATTAAAAAAATTATTTGGTATTTACTATCGATGATCGATTATTCCACCGAATTTTGAATAGTTGGAATAAAAAAAAATTGATTGCTATTTTTCAAATTTTCAAAAATTTTTTTAAAGAAGTAAAAAGAATAAGAAGAAGAAGAAAAGAAGAAGAAGTGAAAAGACTATATTTCTTTAAAAAATTCAACAAATCTTTAATATTCAAGTTAATATTTATTAAATATAATTATTTTAAGAAAAAGATTTAACTAAAGTAAGAATATAATCATCAAAAGTCAGACTAAGGGCCTGATTTTGTAAAACAAAATTAAAATTCGTTTTGAAATTTTAGATTGAAAACAAAAAAAAAAAAAAAAAAAAATTAAATCAAATTTATATGTTCTTTTCAATACAAATTGTCGAAACGAATTTTCGTTTCGTTTTACAAAATCAGGCCATTAATTTTCTATAATATAAACTATGGCTTAATATGAAAAAAGCATAATTAAATTTTTTCGAAATGAATTTTGCATTTAAACTCTTATAAAAATTTAATTAATAAAAACCCTAAAATTTTTAAAATGTTTTCAATAACATTATAGGTGTTACAAGATAAAAAACTAATTCAATTGACAAGTGTATTTCATACAAGGTTATTATTACTTTAATATTTGTTTAGACTTAAAGAATTAATTTCAATTTAACGTTAAACTTTATTCATAAAATATAACAATAAATGAACTTTGAATAAATATTATTCAGTTAGCAAATTTTTCCTAAAGTTTTATTCAAATTTTATTTATTCGACATTCGAAAAATTAACATTTTGAAAAATCGATAGTACTTAAACCGAAAAAATGATTTTAAAACTTGTTGGAAAACCCAGTCAATCACTCTAGTATTTACGCAGTTTTTATACTAAATAATTTATTTTTTAATTAAAATTGAACCACTACAAAAAAAAAAGACATTAAAATGTATTACGTTTTTATTAATATTTCAGAATCTAGTTCATAAATTATAATGAAAATTTTTACGGAACTGGGGGAGATTGTACTAGATAATACTCCATAATTGTAATTATAAAATTATATGGTGGCCATATTAAGTCCGTCTAGCAGTCTTTCCGGAAAATTATTTTTAACCCCAAAAATCAATTAGAGTATTCACACTAATTCTTTAAGCCATGGAATATAATGTTCCTACACTAATTTCTTTTTATATCATAAGTATAATTTCAAATAAAAATAAATTTCAAATTCAAAGAAAGCTTTCAAAATAATTTGTTCATATTAACTATTATTATGGTAAATGTTCTTGAGGTAATTGGAGCAAAAGTTTATGAATTTATCATAAAAGATTAAAAAGTTGCAGAATTATGGAAAAAAGGCAAAACTTTTCCCTATCGAAAGCAACTGTAATCTTTGAGCGTCAAATATTTTAGCTATAATAGGACTTTAAAATTATCAATTTATTTACATAGAGCTGAAAAAGTCAGTTAAATTGTTAAGGTATTATGCAAAGTTTTAGCTGCAAAACTTAAGCGTGGGTATTAAGTTGTATCAAGAATAATTTTTTTTTTTTTCGTAGAAAAACCAATTTTTTTTTTCTTTTTTTGTAGGAAAATCATTTTAAATAACACAATAAAGTTTATTTATTCATGTATTATTTATTTATAAAAGTTACCATCTACCTAAAATTTTGTTAATTGCTTTCAATGGAAAATACTTTGGAGAAAAAACACGTCTTTATTTTGAAAAAAAACAAAACATTAATTTTTAGAAAACAATAGTAATTAGCATATACTCAATCTTATCGCTTAAATGGTTTTAAATATTCGAAATTAAAAAATCTAACCCTCACTACCTGCATAAATTAACAAATGTTTGGTATTTTTAACCAAGACAGTATAAAAAATTAAATTTCATACATTTTCGGATTTAGTTATAGCTTAAAGCCACAACATTATATCACAAACTCTCCATCTTCTCGCAGAGAAAAACATGGTTATCAATATAACAATATTATATACTCATTGTTAATTTTATTGAATTTTACTAACTCAGTGTTCATGATAATAATGCTTTTGTTTAAATTTTGTGATTTAATGTTTAAATTCAATAAAAATTTTAATAGGCTTAACTACAAGAACTATATATTTTACTAGAAATAAAATTTTATTAATATTACTTCTTCAAACGTTAAACATTTGAAGTCTTCTTCTTTGTATTTAAGCCATTTTCTGTTTTTACATCATATTAATATTATAATTCCCATGAAAATGAAATGTTTCAAATAAATATAATACTTATCCTTTTCACACACTTATTGAAAAAATTCAATACTTGTTTGTTCTTATATATATTTTGTTTTAAATATTTGTTTCACAACTTCATTGTAATTCTCACTTAGTTTATATATTAATAAATACAAATAGACAATGTTTGGTTATACTCGGTGTGATTCAAGCAATATTATTGATTAGCAACTATTAAAGGGTTTAGTTAAAGAAAAACATATCTTACATTTGAACCACATATGGTGGTACAAATGAATATAATTAATGAATAAATAATATGTAAATATTTTTTTCTTGCTAATCAACACTTTTCTCTGTTATTTTCAGCAAAAAATTATAAAAATTATAATTTTTTATTAATACATTTTATGTTAGTACACGACAAGATAGAATAAAAATATCTCGAATTGAAATAATAATGTGATAAGTTTGGATAAATACATGATAACAGGGAATAACAATATGATGAAATGGAATCATAATATGATAATGTGGTATAATAATATAATAAGATAGAATAATAATAATATATTAACATCAAATCATAATCTGATAGAATGGGATAATGATGTAGTAAAATTATTCAACTCTATATAAAACTAAAATCATAACATGAAAAAAAAATGATAATATAATCGGACACAATATCACAAAATGGAATCATAATAATTAGTACTTATAAAAATTTCTATTTTTCGCTGTGATCATATGATCCAATCAGAATATGTTACTCTTAGATTATGATTACTTCAACTGTATTTTTTCTCTGCGTGTAAAGTTCTAGTGAAGACCTCGTATAAAAGTACAGAAGTTCGTTTAATAAATAGTGAATGCTATGTTCACTATTTTTATAAATAAATCTTTATTTTTGCAATAACAAGGATTATTATAAGTAAATTATTTTGTTATTATTAATATTCAATTTAGTAGTTTTTCTTAAAATACAATATTTTTTGTTTTTATCAAATTTTGAAGAGTGTTTAGGTATTGAAGCAGTTGGTCCCTTTTATTTAAAAAATCCCCCTTTTTAGCGACTTTATTTTCTGAAATCAAATTTTGGACACTTTTTAAAAATTTTCAACGGTAAAGCTGGGTTTCAGTATATTTTATTAAGGCAAAAGTGACAAAGAATAAAACAAACCAGAAGGTTTTTAAATTTGTATACTTGACTTATGTATTATGTTACCTGAATACTATCTCTAGTAATAAATTTTAAAACGGAATTAATAAAAATGAAAAGTTTTTCTTTCAAATATATATCACATTTCCTTTCATTTTAAAATTAAAAAAAGCTTCATTAATACTTGGTTTTAACTTCCCCGACAAAAAATTTAAAATAGTTTGTAAAAGAATATGACACAATATACGATGTTTGTATGTATTGTAATAGAAATGATTAATCCATTATACCAGCTAACTAGTGTCTTTATTCTTATGCCTGTGTATGAGTGCCAGCGTATATCCTGCTTGCAAGCAAGCTCTGGTTGACATTTTTAATGGAGTTTTGTTGGTTTATAAATATATAAATTGAAAGTGAAGGGTGTTACTAAAAATTTATATAAAAATAAACTCCGTTGTTCGCAGAGTATCATTTACTGGCATTAAGCTGTTGGAAAATTCAAGGGTAAAGTCTTCTGTGCAAATCCTGTGGTCAAAAATAGAAGTAATTTTGTTATACATTTTTTGTGCTATTTTTTCTCTCGACTTATTTTCAGCTTATTTAAGTTAAGCCATATTGGAAGCAACTAAAAAAGGGATGAAAAGTTTCTTTCTATAGAGAAATATTAGGTATTTAATACATATATATTAATTTTTTTTAAATTAAAAGATATTTTGTAAACAAAAAAGATAGGAATAAAGTTTTAAGTTGATTTTTTCGCTTCTGCCGATGATGTGATGAAAATTGTGATTTAGTTTAAAGTGAAAAGTTATTAAACAGAATTTTAGCTAAAGATTTGCGGATTTTTTTAGGAATTAGTGACAGACGATATTGATGATAGTTTCAGAATCCTTGGAGAAAAGGGTTTATTTAATTAGAAGAAGAGAATTTTTTGTTTCAAAATAAAAAATCTTAAAAAACTTTAATAAATTGAAGAAGTAATAAGAAAATAATCTTACTAGCTTTCTTAATGTTCGTTGGATTGCGAAAGTATATTGCAATTTTGTAATGCTAGAGTTAAAAAAATTAAAATAAAAAAATGATTTGTTCCTAGTCGAACAAAATTTTTAAATTCCAGAGGATTATTTTGTAATTTGATTCTAAAGAAAACGTTTTAAAAAATTAATGTACGTTAAAATCCGATATTTTTTTAAATTGACGTACAAAATAGCCGTCATATGTTTGAGTGAATATAACAGTGGGCTGAAAATTTCGATGCACATTGACAGTTTTCGTTAACAGCCTTTGAATACGGAGAAATTAATACACAATGATATTTAATAATTCAACTAAGATAAGGTAACAATTCTCCGTTGTCGATTTGAGCACGCAGTGTGCAATTTCAACACATTAATTGTTGAAATATTATTATATCATTAGGTATATACTTCTTTGGATGTATAGAAAACTAAGAAGCAAATTTTTGAGAATTTAAACACACACAGAGAAGATATATAGTTGTAGTGACCATAACCTAAGAGCATATATATTATGATTAGATCATATGATCACAGCGAAAAATAGAAATAATTATAAGTAATAATTATAGTAATTTCATTTTGTCATATTGTGTCCGATTTTATGGTTTGTTTTTTCATATTATGATTCTACTTTTGCATATAATTGAACAATATTATTACATCATTATCCCATTTTATCAGATTACGATTTAAAGTTATTATATTATTATTATGTATTATTATACCACATTGTCGTAATATGATTACATTTTATAATATTAAGCCATTCTTCATATTATTATTCATTTTATCATATATTAAAATAAAATGTATTAATAGAATATTATTTTTATACATTTTTTATTGAAAATAATATAAAAAAGCGTTCACTAGCCAAAAAAAGAAAAAAATAGTTACATATTATTTGTTCATTAATTATATTAATTTGTACCACCATATGTTTTTTTAACTAAACCCTTTAATGGTTGTTAATCAACATGTAGTATTGCTTATATAACCAAACCTTTTCTATTTATATTTATTCATATATAAACTAAATGAGAATTACAATGAACGAACATTAAAAACAAAATATATTTAAAATCAAACAAGTATTGAATTTTTCCACTAAGATTGTGAAAATTATAAACATTATATTTATTTGAAACATTTTATTGTTATGGGAATTATAATATTGATATGATTTAGAAACAAAATATATTTTAAGAACAAGAATAAGACAGGAAATATTTAATGGTTATAGATGTAATTATATTTTTCATATTAACAAACGTTTTTTTCTGGTAAAAACACATATAATTTTTGCCGTCAATCATACTAAAATTTTTATTGATGGTAAACATTAAATGACAAAATTTAAACAAAACCATTTTTATCATGAACACAGAGTTTTTAATATTTAAGAAAATTAACAATGTTAACATAATATCGTTGTGGTGATAATGTTGTAACCATGATTTTTCTCTGCGTGCAGAGAATCCGGTTATAATTTAATAGTTTTCTTTAAATAAAATTTTAAACTAATTTCCAGTTTTATCTCAAAACACAATTTATATATTAAAAAAATTGCACTAGATAATTTAAAACCAATTTTAAATAAAATATTTATCTTTAAAAATGTAATCTTCAAATTGAAATAAAAGTAAATATTTATTTGCAAAAGTATCAAGCCTTTCTGTGAGACATTTGAATTAATATTTAAATTGAAAGACATTTTCTTATTGTAGTTGTTGTATAAAATTGCTGCACTGTTACTGGTGATAACCATATATGTATATGTTAAAAAACACTCATACAAACATTTAAATTGTTATAACTCTATAGCAAAATGCATATGTTTATCCAAGTATATGTATTTCTAAAGAACATATTTACAGCCCTTTTTTTATCAATATGTCTACATTTTCTTAAGTGTGTCTTTGCTGTTTTCTCCTCCTCTTATTTATTTCACTCAAGTATTATAGAAAAGATAACATTTTCAATTTCCACGCTTATTTACATAAAAATGGCGTGTTTGCAAAAGACAGTTTATGCAAAAAAAAAAAAAAAAATAAGAAAGAAAATTTACAATAAGATGCTGAAAAAACCAAATTGTATATATATATATATATATATATATATATATATATATATATATAGCTTATTTCCTACAAAGATTCCAAAAAGGTCTTATAAAAAGTAATAGTTTCTAAACACACATTGTTGATTTGAAAAAAGAATATTCAGTAAAGACTTTGTTATTTCCCACAGACGGACATACTTTAAAAGCTTTAGTAATATTATCAGCAAAATCTTTACAGTCTTATTCATAATAGTTTTGAGTAATTTACAAATGATTCTATTACACGCTAATAAGAAATTTTTGAAAAAAATTATTTATAACAACTTTTTTGTTCTATAAGCACTTAATAAAAATTTATAAAATTTAAAAAGTTTACTGTTGGTGAAAAGCAACTTTAACACATAATACAAATTTTGATGAAAATTTTAGTCCTTTCCGCAGTTTTAATGCATTTTTATTGTAACTTTGCAAAGTTTTGGAAAAGCTAACTGTAACTATGTTTTATTAAACATTTTCGGTAGGATAGATGTATAACTCTGGGGACCATCCTTTACACATACTCATTATAATTTTTATGGGAAGATATATTATTATACAGGGTGCAACGATGGCCTAGTTGGTAGTGAGCTAATCTGTCAGTCTGGGGGTTGTGGGTTCGATTCCCACCAGAGACTCTGGTCTGTTTCACTACAACGAGCAATAGTCTTCGTTACTCCGCTCCTAGATATAGAATATAATTTGTAATTGTATTGTAATTATTCTATAAATAAATATTAGAAGATAAATTATATGATTTGGTTTCAACCAATAATTTTTCCTTTTTTTCATAAAAATCATACTAATGATATTGTATTGAACATTATAAGTATATACATATATATTTAGAGCATCTGCATACCAGTGTTGTGAGTTTAGCTTTTTTATACTGAATCTAGTCTTTTTATTTTTCTTTTCGAGATTAGTAATATATAACAAAAATTTTCGGCTGTAGCGCTTCATTTTTCAAACCAAAACTAACTAAACTAATTTTACGGACATACAAAATCGATTAAAATAATAATATATTTTTTTTAACTATGGAAACTTTTCATGGCTATAAATTTAAAAAAAAAATCATATAACAGCGAAAAATCACACAAGAAATTTGGAAGTGCTTAATCAGGAAAATGACGAAAAAATCACTTTAAAACATTGAGAAATTTTTCGTATCAAGAAAATTCTAAAACCTGATATAACCTCAATTTTATGGGAATATTTTAGGCAATTTGTATCGTTCAATATTTGTTTAATAAATTTATTACAATATCTTTCAAAAAATATCAAAACCTAATGAGAACGAGAAAAAATAAGTTTTTAAACTGAAGATAAATTTTTACTTTTTTCTGGCCATATCTTTTTTTTTCACCTCCTGGCAACATTGCTGCGCACCTAAGTGTATAAAATTTGCAAAAACAAATGTCCAGCAAGTTTGAAGTACAATAAAAACTCACTTTACCGAAAAACATTTTCCGAATTTATAAACAAAGCACTTAATAAATTCCATTCGATGTTTAAGGAGTCTTTACTTCCTATTAACATAAAAGTACTGCAAAGTGGAGTACGTGAGTGTTGCTTCTAATAAATTGCTTTAAGAAAGTTTTCATAATTGCAACCATTGCCCACGAAATTGAAAAATATCTGTACTAAAACATAGATCCATTATTAACACAATTTTTGAAATAAAATTGGTAATTTTTATTCCTTCTTTTATAAAATACTAGTTTTTGAAAACGTAGTTCTCTGTAAGTTGAATTTTGAACGTTAGGCTTTCAATTTAGTTACATTGAAAATAAATGAATTATTTTAAGTGTAACTAAATCTAAGTATCCAAAAAAATAATTAAAGATAAAAAAAAAAATTAAAAAATTAATATTAAAAAAAATAAAAAATAATAAATAAAGAACTAAATAGGAAATTAGTGATGTACATAAAATAAAAATGATTGTCTCAAATAATTTCAAAATTAATTTACCAAAAAGGTTCATGTGTTCTTTCACCTTCTTACGATGTTAAACTCTTAAAGCATTGATAGCATTAGCTAATAAAAATTAACTTTTTTTTAAATATTAAATAAAATAAAAATAATTTTTTTTATAATTATCGAATAAATTTTCAAAACTGAGAGAAAAACAAAGTATTGCCAGCAGTGTTGCCAGGAGGTGACAAAAAATCTAAATTGAACATTTAAAAGACAAGAAAGGTTAAATACCACAAAGATAAAACCATAAACTAGTTAATTTATTTCTTATTTTTTTTTATTTAAAAACTTATTTTTTCTCATTCTCATAAGTTTCTGATATTTTTTAAAGCTATTAAAAAAATTACAAATTCATTACAAATCATTGAAAAATTGCTAAAAATTTTCATAAAAATTTGGTCCAATATTTTAAAGTGTTTCGTCATTTTTCAACTAAAATTCTTTTTGATTAAGAATTCTCAAATTTTTCATTATTATTTTATTCATAAATAGTTTCTATTATTTTCGTAAATAATGAAGTATATTGTAGCATAATTGATTTAGCAAGTCCATAATATTAGTTGTTATTTTTAATTTAAATAATGAAGCGCCACACGCAAAAAGTTCTGTTATAATATATTGTATAATTAATTTTGAGTTTTTGTGTAAATAAATACATAAAAATTCTTAAATGGATGATTCTGTACAAATAAAATTAACAATAGCAAATAAAAAGTTATTTTCTTTCTTGTTGAAATACTAAGATGAAATATTAAGACTTTAGCCTTTTTATGTAAATTTTAAGAACCAGGAAAAGGCTAGAAAAAAAAGCTATAAGCTAAAACGAAAATCCTGATGCTGAAAGCAAAACAAAAAACTCGATTTAACCTTAAAATGCAAAACTGGCAACAGTAATTGCCAGTAGAAAACTAAAATTTTTTAATAGTAATTGATTTGTTTTAAACATACTATATTTTTATAAGAGGTTAATAAGGATAAAACTGTTTATTATCTGTTTTATACATAAAGCCTATAATATGAATTTATATTATGAAAAAGACCGTTAATATACATTATTTAGTAATCGTAAGAACGACAATCTCTATAACTAGGCATGGGTGTTAAAACAATTTCTCGGTAATTCAGTATGATAAAATAGTTAATCGAGAAAAGTAAAATTAAATTCAAATTCCGTCTTATAATTTCTTAATTTAGCAGTTAGTAATTAACGAAATACATTTTTATTTTACACGTCTATTAATAAGTTACCAGATAACTTCAAATTAAATTGTATGAAATTGTGGATATTTTTACAAAACTTAAATTTAAAACTTGTCTCTATTTAATCTTTGATCTATATGCTTAGGGAACTGATTGCTGAGTTATAAACGTCCTTTTTTATATTTTATCTAAATGTTGATTTGTTTTTTAATATATATATATATATATATATATATATATATATATATATATATATATATATATATATATATATATATATATATATATGAACAACTATTGTTGTACGGTCGAAGCATCCTTTAATCAGGAAATAACATAACGAGATAAGTATGACTAGCAGTACAAATGTACATTATTTTTAAAAATGTTGTTGCTTCTTTAATTAAAGGATGATCCCTTTGTCAAAAAAAGAAAGAAAAAAAGCAATATTTCTACTTGCTGTCGGTAAATCAAAGTGGTCCAAAGTGGTCCAAAGTGGTCCCAAGTTATTCTTTAGCTATTTTACTTTTGATATCCAGCTGGCTCTTACATTTTTCTGGATACTGCCTTTTTGACACTTTAAACGAGTTATCGATTGCACGGTATTTTACGAAATATTTACACTTTTTAGCATTTGTAATCCACTTAATTTCACTTGAATGAAAGATAAGATTGAGTTGGCGTTTTGATTTGATAGCACAGGATTTTATAGGAGAAATTCTTTTCAAAAATATGAAGTTGTGCTTAATCGCATTATTTCAAATAGATATTTGAAATAAATATTTAAAATAAATATTTGCTCTCAAAAGACGCAAAGGGTACTGCAACTTTGCGGGAAATTTACTATTTCTCTTAGAGCAAATTTAATATATTGAGCTATAAAATTCAAATGGTTTAATTTGTTTATATTTAGTATATTTTAAGTAGCTTTTCGAATATTAGTGATCATATTCAGTAAGTTATAATTCCTGTATAAAATCTACTATATATTCAGATAGCGTCGATCCTATATTGAAAATCCTTATTACATTTATTATTAGCAATTATAGCGGAAGCTATAAAATAATACAATTTTTATAAGGCTATAGCATAAAGATTTCTATTGCACAATTTCTACTACAAAAATTTCCTTAATTCCAAAAACTCTATATTCCTTTATCTTCAATATTCTTCTTAAATAATTTATATTTTATTTTGCATAATTTTAACATTACATTTTCACAATTTCCATGTTTACGGAGCGCCACCTTGCGTTAGTATAGTTAAAACACATTATTCCTTATTGACCATTGAAGCGACATCAACTTTTAGGAAGTTGATGTTCCTATTCCAATAAATTATTTATCATAATTGAAAATTTTGGTTGAAATCAAAGACAGATGTGTGTTAGAGATTTTCGTGGGTACCTGCCATGACGGCCTAACCCCACGGTGCTCCTAACACCGGACGGATACAATGCGTCCATCAGCGCCCCCAAGTGTGACAATGCCACCATTGAGTACCAATTTGAAGTCATGTATTTGGACATGACCTCCCCCTTGGTAAGGAGCGGAGCCTATCTAAAACTCCTTCCGTTCTATGGGTCACGGCACCCGGTTGCAATGCAACTCCACACCGAGCTCACGCTCTTCCCGCGATTTGGGTATAAACCACAGCCACCACGAAGCTCCCCGAAGGGCCGCACCACTGCCAGGCTGGAACCGGAGTTCCAGGGGCTCCTGACACCCGTGGTACCAGTATTAAGTCACCGGTCGGACTTCGTAGCCAAAATTGACTACTACCAGTTGAACTCCAAATAGTTCGGGACTGGTGACCCACAGCTGCCACAGCTGCCAAACACAAAAACATACATCGACATAAAAATACAAAGGGACAACAGTTCACACACAAACATTCAACAATCGCCCTCACGGGCGATTCATCGGCCACATGGTGTGACACCAGCAAAGGACATCACGAACTGAATAACGCAGACAACAATTAACGCAGGACTCCTCACGGAGTACCCATCCGCCAAAAACCCAGCAAAACAAAAGAAAACGAAAAAATAAACAACGGAGGCAGGCCGCCATCCTAATGCCTTGCGTTCGCCCGAGCAGTCAGCGCAGCATACACCGGACACGCCGGCGACACCATCATGTGATCCGCCCGGTACCCCTTAAGACCACAATTCCGGCAATGCGCGGGGTTCGGACACCGCGATGCCACATGGCCAGTCAACCCACAGCGTCGACACACACTCTGCTCCAACCGGCACTCCCGCACCCGATGGTCGAAACCGAGGCACCTATAACAAGCAGGAACCGCATCCTGCAACCGCGCAGCAAAACGGAACCACTTGACATAGGCTCCCTCGGCCACCAACTTCTCCATCACCCTTTCAGTGCACTCCAGCACAACGTTGACCTGGCCATCCGGGTCCGACTTCCAAGGACTGCTCACCAAGCGAACGCTCCTCAAATAGGACTCCCGTGACAACATTCCACTCAGATTCATCTCGTACAGGCTATCCATAAATTCATCCGGAGAAATCTCCGAATGAACACGCTGCACGACGACCCGAGGACCCAGCTTGTCGTTCACAGCCACCTCCAAGCCCACCTCCGCAAACCTCCCATTGGCAGCTATCTTCTCCCTCTCAACAACAGAGGGAGTGCGGATAACTGCCCCACCATCACGCATCGGCCTGATGCCATGGACCCGAACACCAAGTGTCGGGCCCACCTCCTTCACCACCTTCCGAACAACCTCTTTCGAGGTTGCACCCTCCTTTCCCCTGACCACCACTGACCAAGTCTGTACAGGCTTGGCCAATGGCATCACCGGCAAAGGTGCCACAACCGGAGCCGACACAACAGGGGCCTCAGGCACAGGATGCACCTGAGACACACCCGAAGTACCCCCAGTACCGCCACCAACGCGATCCGCCTCAAGAATCTCAAGGCGACCCCTCAACCGCTCATTCTCCCCAATGAGCCCCATCAGCAAAGCCTCGTATCGGCTGCCATGCTCCAGCACCCTCCTTGGGAGATCAGGAACCGACTCTCCAAACACTACATCCATAAGGCTCAAAGTCACCTCCTTCATCTGGCCGACCCATCCAATAACCTCCACCGCAAAACCAGCGCCCTTACCCTTACGTACCGCTTCTCCCGGTACCCCCTCAACATCAGCAGCGGAACCCACAGCAGACGAAACAACTGCCGGGGAATCCACCACCGCCTCGACTCCCACAACCTCAGCCGCCTTAGCAGCCGCAGCAGCGTCAGCAACCGCCTTCAAGGATTTGGGCGAACCCGGCTTGTACCGTTTCCCCAAATCCGCCTCCTCCAGCTCAGAGCTCGACGAGCACACCTCCAACTGACCCACCGAAGCCGGCACAGTCACCTCCACCTCGTCGTCGCACACACCAGTGACGACCAACGGTCTCACCCTTCTCCTCCTCCTGGGCTTCGCAGCCCCGTCCCGCTTGGACCTGTCCCCCTTGACGGACGACATAGCCCCGAAAATAGCCAAAAAACGAAACAAAAACCAGAAAAAATCAACAGAAAATACCAAAAGCAAATAAAACCCCAAAAAAATGTCAAGACAGAAAAATGTCCGCTCTTCCCCACACCAGACAGAAAAATGTCAAGACAGAAATTCAACAATTTCTGTCAAGACAAAAATATGTCCCGACAAATTCCCCTCGTCAGACAGATGTCCAGACAGAGGACAGAAATCCGCCACCAACACCAACGCCGTCAACAGCAACAAGCGCCGCAGACAAACCAAACAAATGGCTGACAACGACCACACACACACGCACCGAATAAATTAAATTGATAATTTTCCAACTAAAAACTATCAACACTCAAAATCCAATACGCACAAAATGTTCACAATGCTCCAAAGCACACTTTCCACTAGCACACGCGAATAAAAAGTCACTATATCACACCGAAACACGCAATCTGATTTACTAAACAACGACCGTATCAGACAACACAGCCGCTCCGTTCAACGTCAAGATTACAACTGAAATCAAAGACAGATGCAATGATTTTGTTTTAAAGAACGTAACTATAATTCTTTACATCGCAGTTATTAATAACTTTTAAATATAAACTGAAAGACAGCTGACTTATAAATGCATAATTCAACAGCGCAAGTTTGCGAGACTAAATAGTCGCGCAAACTTATAAGTGTTTTGCAAATGAATTTCCGTACAATTTTTGACAGTTCATTTGCTAGTGTGCAAACTTGTACACATTGCGTAGTTCATGAAGACCTTTATTATAAATAAATTATTTTATTATTTATAAAATTTAATTTAGTAGTTTTTTAGAGTTTGGAATCAGTTGCTCTCCCCTCCCTTCTTAAAAAAAAAAAACACTTTTTAATCGACTATATTTTTTGAAATCCCCTTTTTTGGACACTCTAAAAATTCTCAAAGGTAACGCTGACCTGAATGAGGAAACATACTTAGTTTCGTTATTAGGTTTTTGCAGTTTAACTGTATAAGAATTTACACGAGCAAGACAAAGCAAAATATTTCAATTAAAGGAATAATGACCGTTTCTAGGTAAAATCTGCTACATCAATCGATTTTCAAGCTGGCAAGAAACAAACTTATGAACATAATGAGATTTTATTACTGATAATATTATCATTGATATTGAATTTTGAGGGAAAAAATGTTAGTGCTCTATATGTTTAGGCTTATTTTAAAGCTCAAGGACTTGACTTTTAAATATTTTTTTAAACTTTTGAAATTTCTGCATTAGTTTAAATATTATGATCCTTTTAGCTCTTGGCATCTTGAGGCATTCAAATTTTTTTAAATTGGGTGCAGTGATTTATAGATGTAGTTCAACAGGTAATATTTGCCATAACAAACTGTAACTTTTTTAGTTCTGTTCCATTAGATTTGGAAATATAACCTAAGTCTTTTGTAAAGTGTGACAGCCTAAAAAATAAAAAGCCAAATGAAAAATTGTGTATATAGTTTTATCCGGAATAAACGTAGCTTTTAAATGATATTAAGAAAATGATGATTAGTTAAATCATATGGACAAAATTATTGTCTAAAAATGATACATTTCTTAAAATTTTACAAATGAAAAATGCCAAATTTAAGCGGTTGTAAGGACTACAATATTTAACCTATTATTATTATTTTTTTTTCTGGATTCTTAATCTGTGGCAAATCTTCAGTACTTTTGTCAAAATCCTCTATATTTTTATTTTGTTTTATTATATCCACGGTTCCCAGCGAAAATAGAAAAAGCTAAACTTACATAAATTTTCATGATATCTAGTTTTTATTAATGCTATTTTAATAGTACTAAAAGTAAATGCATATAAAAACTGTATCAGAAACATAACATTAATTTTGTTTTATTCATTATTTTAAATGTGTGGCAAGATATTATACCAAGGACTCCGATTTATTAGAAAATGGGCATATAGCGGCGCATATGGTAAAAAATACGAATTAAAAAAAAATAGC
This sequence comes from Protocalliphora azurea, assembly GCA_932274085.1. NCBI lineage: Eukaryota > Metazoa > Arthropoda > Insecta > Diptera > Calliphoridae > Protocalliphora > Protocalliphora azurea. The sequence continues at coordinate 19,857,912 of OW026519.1, read as the reverse complement.
CCAAAAAGTGGCAAGCGAGTTGAAAAAGGGGCATTATGCGACTTAAGACGCCCAACGGTAACGCTGTAATTGTACCGGTATTTGTACCTTCTTTTCATTTTAAATTAAATTTCTTCATAATAAACTAAATAGACTGGCTTATAATAAATATGTACATGACTTAAATAAAAGCTTATTCGCTAAACGAAACCCTAATGCAACTTAGTAATGGTTTATATACCTGAAAAGATTAGAAGTACTGAAATCTCTAAAATTATTTGAGGTATCCTTAACAACAAGTCCTATTTCCGAAAAAAGCTAGACATATTTTCACACGAAGAATTATATGATAACTACAATTAGGAACGAACTTTCTGATTAGTCAGTTTTAAAACAAATTTCAGAAACAATACAAACTTTAAATAAGTGGTGATGTTAAATCATATTTTGGTTTAATTCTCAATATATGAGAAACTGATCTAAGTAGTCTATTACTGATTTGTAGAATTAAATTAGTTTGGGTTTATATTTCTTATATCTTTACACAAGTCTTATTTTTTTAATTAAAAAACAATTCCTATTTTTAACTACACTGTCGGACAAAATAAAGTGCGGTTTCCTACTCTTACTACTTACTTCATAACAATTGTGTTCCAGATGCATTATGGTATATTTTTTTGCTGCCCAGGTATTTGCCATCTTATGTTTTTTAATTTAATTAACAAACAAAGTTTTTGAATTATTTGCATTCCGTGTTTGGGGTAAAAATGTTGTGTTGATCGTGGATTTTGTTCGAATAAATAAAGTAACACTTTACTAAATTTTTTAACTTGCCTTCCGATTTTGATGAGTATTTAAAAGTGCTCAGTTTTAGTATTCTATTCATTAAATTCTTTTCAAGATATTATTACATTTGAAAAATAAGGATAGAGTCGCCCATATTATTGTAAAGTCATCGACCACAACAAAGAAAGATTTTTTGATCACAAATCAAGAAAATGAAGAGATAATATAATTGTCCTGAAAATGCAAAATTTTAGTATCTAAAGCTAAAAGAGCAATTTAGAAGAAACTAAGTACTAGAAACCGTAAAACCATGAATAAAAATGACAACGGTATCACGATTTTTGCCAGAAAAGAATGAGCTTCATCATTCAAAGTGATAAAGAAAGAAATAATTATAGCTACTTTTACTCTTGACGCCAAGAGAAAGCTCAAACGTAAGAATTTTAGAAGTACCTATTCTAAAGTCACTTCGATATCCTGCTAATATAATGAAGCGACTCGTAAAAGTTCCAGAATCATTCAAAAATAAAGTTATTTGGATGAATTAATCAAAAATTTATTAAAAAATTATAAAAATCAAAAACAGTTTGGAAAGTGTCACGGAAAAGGCTGAAATTTTAACTTTTCATAATAGCAGCTCCTATAAGTACAATTTTCTTAGCATTGGTTCTTTTGAAACATATTTGTTTGAACTTCTACTAACTTTTATTCGAAATTATTATTTGGTACAACGAGATAGTTTCTTTAACCTCAGATTCTACAGTTTTGCATTTTAAATAAAATTTATTAATTTCACTTCATTTACCCGATCTGGAATCAAGACATCTTTCAGTTTGTAGTCGAAGACTTCACAAAAATATAAGATCTATTAATTTTTTTTTAAAATAATAATAATTTGAATAGAATTTATTGAATAGAATATTAAAATTGAGCATTCTTAAAGCATATACCTTACGCTTTGTAACAAAATATTGGAAAATCGGAAGCCAAATTGAAAAATTTAGTAAAGTGTCACTAAATTCTGTCGCACAAAATCCACGACCAATACAACATTTTTACCCCACACATGAAATGTAAATAATTCAAAAGCTTCTTTTGTTCATTAAATTAAACAATATAAACAGGCAAATTGCTGGACTCAAAAAAGTAGCCCATAGTGCACCTAGAAAACAATTATTATGACGTAAAAAGTAAGAGAAGAAAACCGCACTTTATTTTGTCCGGCATTGTATATAGTTATTTATCTTAAGATAATGGGCGCTATACTCCAGCGTGATGAATATTATAGGAAAAGAATTAAAAATTGAAATCAGAAATATTTCGCTAAAGGAGAACTGTATCGGCACACTGACAAAACAAAGTGATTTGTTACAAATGTAGGATGAAAAGTTACTTTGTTCCACATGCGGACATATTTGCAAGACATTTTAAATAGTCTTTATGTATAATTAGTTGGCATAATCTCTCAGCCTCTAGAGGCTTAAATAGTTCAAATATGGTTAATATCAACAACCATTTTAAAATAAAGGATTTATTATTCCATGTTAGAGCGGGTTAACCTGCTATATTTAAAAACATCTTGAGAAGTGAATAAATAAACCAACTTCATTACCAGTGTTACCAGGAAGTGGGAAAAAAGAGGATAAAGTTAACTTTAAAAAGGTCTAAATACTCCAAAAAAATATTGCCAGAAAAAGTTAGAATTTTTTTCTTTTTTTGGAATTAAAAAAAAAAAAAATAACTATTTGTTGTTCTCATTAGTTTTATATATATATTTTTTAGATATTTTAATATATTAATAAATACACCACAAAATAGCTGCCAGCAAAATAACCCAATAAAAAATCACCCAAAAAATTTCAATACAAACTTGCTTTATATTTCGTGTGAAAAATTTCTGAATTTTTTTCTCGTCATTTTTTACTATAATTAAATTTTAAAATTTTTATGTGATTTTTTCACATGTATAAGAATTTTTTTTAAATTATATATTTATAAATATTTTCTATGGTTAATAAAGTTTACTAGAAAATAATTATAATAATAGATATAGTAAGTCCATAAAATTAGTTAAGTTATTTTTGATTTGGAGAATGAAGTGCCGCAGGCGAAGTTTTTTGTCTAATGTAAATAATTGTGTGAATAAATACACAAGAATGTTTAATTGGTTTAACAAATAAGAAATTATTTGCTTTGGTGATGATATACCAATATTTTAGCCTATTTAAGGCAATTTAAGAATCAAAAAAGCTATAAAAAATGTTAAAAGCTAAAACGAAAATTTTGAGACTAAAAGGCTACATTTAGCCATAAAAAGGCTAATCAGGCAACACTGTTCATTACCAAATTAATGTCTAGCAAATTCATGTCGATTTAAGGTATACCATTATATGTATATAGGTATAAAATTTATTACGCAATTAACTAAAAAAATTCTAATAGCAAAGCAAAACACTACAATATTAACTGAATTTCCTATTGATTTTTTCACTCTTCATTACTAACATTATCTATTAAATGCAAATGGTGTGTTAAATTTGTATAACTTATTTTCCTAATTTTCTTTAATTCTTCTCTATATTAACAATCATAATTATTATTGTTGCTTTTAATAATTCTTATCTTCACGACCATAATCCCTACAATTATTTATTTTTTTATTATTTTGCTCATTATTACATTATTTACTACTAAATATGTATTTATACACATACATAGTACGTACTTCCATACATCCTAGCAATAGTTATTGTTTTTTTTTTTTTTTTTGTTTGCTGGCAATAGATGAAAAAAAAAAAAACAAATTGAAGCAAAATACTAAATCAGCTTAGGGAATATTAAAAAAAGATTTTCTTATAATATTGAATAAACTTAAAAGCATTGAATATTAAGTGAACAAAAGAGAAGGAGAAGTAAAAGTTATATAAAAAAGGAATAATTAAAGATCCTTAAAGAACTAACAAATGAATATAGTAGAAAAGTAAAGAAACATGAAAATATGAGTTAAAAACAGATACTTACAAATAACTGAAAAAGATATTAGACAAAATAAAAGTAAAGAACAAGAGAGAAGAAAAGAAAGAAAGTGACACTAATACTCAGATAATCACAGATTAACCTTTTTATGTATAATGAACATTACTATGTATATTTGGTGTTTGAGTGTATAGCGTCTATATGAAACAAAGAGTTTTTTGCGTCATAAAGAAATGTTTGAAAATAAAGGAAGAAAAATTAAATAAATATATAAACAGATTGAAATATATAAGTGCTTAAATGCGATATAGAAATACAAAAAAAAAAAAAAAAACATAATGCGAAACTTTATACATTTATATATAAAAAACGTACGTGTGCATAGACGTTAAAATAAATAATCTTAGCAAATTTTTATTTTTGAAAAATTATGTACTTGAGTTTACAGAAAAAGAATATTTCCTTATAAACCTATTTATATCCTACACCACCATAGGTTAGGAAGATATTATTCATTTGTGCTGATGTTTATAACATCCAAAAATATTGGTCTAGGACTCACCTTAATGTATATCAATCGGCTCAGAATCACTTTCTATACCGATTTAACAATATATTTCCTTCCGTCTGTCCGTCCATATAGACAGAATTTTTTAAAATGATTTAAAAAAAAATTTGCATACATGTCTTCTATGATCCAAGCATGAAGCTTGTTGAAATTGGTTATTACCGATCCATTATTTCACATTGTCTAGGACCCACCCTAAAGTACACCAATCGGTTTAAAATCATTTTCTAAGTCGATTTAACAGTGTCCATCCGTCCGTTCATTTAAAAAGGTAGACATTTTTAAAATAATTTAATAAAATTTAGTACACATTTATTTTATGATTCAGGGATGAAGCCTGCTAAAATTGGTTATGTTCGGTCCATTATTTGACATAGCCGTCATACAAATGTCCCCCCAGAATATGGGTTTAACGATCATAAATACCTTAAATATAGAAATATTTAATTGAAATTTAGTATGTGTAAGTGTTATTATTACTACTTATAATAAATGTGTCAAATTTCATCACGATGGGTCTATAAATCATCATAGCTCCCTTTTCTCTTTCGAAAATTGCTTTAAAGTGTAAAAATTCTATACAAATGTTAGTATCAAGTTAGTATTTGTCATAATTAACCTTACGTCCCATAAAGGGTCCGCTTTCGGGAAAGCATAAATAACATAAATAAATAAATAACATAATAACATAAATAACATAACATATTATAATGCAAAAATATGTTTCATAGAACATACAAAAATCTTAACACAAGTATCGGTCAATAATTGGGCCAAGGTCTCACGTAAGATCCCTCCCCCAATTTTGATATGCATACAGAATCGTGTAAGGTATCATATATTTGGGCTTAGCCGACTATATTTTCTAACTTATTTCAGGTTGATTTCATTTAATTTGCAATAGTTAGCAATAGTTATTATCTGACAAAAATTTTGATAAATTATATTTTTATTATACTGTGCAGAAAAATTTGTTTCATTACCTAGTGATTCCAATGTGAAATGAAATTATACCATCAGATTAATAAAGTCTCCAAAGAGCTTTTAAACTTAGTTTGAGTTCCTATTAAATTATGTGAAAATAAAAAATATTTAAATCAATAAATTTTAATGTATTTATGGTTGTTTACTGTTTTAGAGATTGCAGAGCTTCTCCTATATATATTATATACAATTTTTTTTAAACGTCCCTCCCCTTTTATGCCCATTTTTCATAATAAGATTGCTTGCACTATACTCTGGTGTATATGTTAACACCAAAAAAGTTATTATTCTTTTATTTTTAATTTATTCGTATTTTTTATCTACGTAAGTTCTTTTAACCACGCGTCGCACTACAACATGAAATGTAGTTCCCTAAAATACTGCAACCTGGTTGCGACTCATTTTCGTTGGAAATCTATATTTTTGTAATAAACTGCTGACGCTATGTCTGCAGTACTTAGCTAAGTAAAATTAAGTTAATCAAAAGTGTCAATAAAGAATTATGGCTGATAACTAGTTAGTTGCAGTCAAGTACTTAAACCGTGTAGTAACATTTTATTTACTAACTTATATTCCTATAAACTCACATAAATTTTTTTAATCAATTTAACAAAAATCGGGCTAAAAAATAACTAAGATGCTAAAAATTAATTTTTTAAATTATTTATTTACTTCACTTAAAATACTAAGTACAAAAAACTTAAAATATATGTACATTAAATTTTTAAAATTTTTTTAGTAATTTAATGTAATTTTTTATGGCATTTATCCTATATACGCTTAAACTAATGAATAAATTTAGCATTATTGATAATGTCTTGATGAACCTTTGTTTTGGATAACTTAAAAAATTCAGTCTGGCATTGATACGACTAATTTTTAAAGAAAATCACTGTAAATTTCTTCCCAGCCTTACTTAATTTTTAGATTTAACTTCGTTATTGTCATTATGGTTTAATTCTGCGCATTTCTTTCGTAAACTTTACGGGTCATGTATTTAAATTATCACAAAAAATATCAATCGATTTTAATTTAGACATATTTAAAACTTTTTACTAATTTTTAAAATTTAGTTGGCTTTGCTAAATAATTATTGTGTTATATCCGGATATTAAAGTAGTTTATAAGATGTACATATCATAGAAATAATAGATACACCTTATTAAACTACTAAAGTGGCGATAACTTTGAAAACTTCTTAGAAGAGTTTTTATTTTTTCAGTAAACAATTTGATATGACATTGCCGCCCAACGAAAAATATGACAAGCATATGCATTCAAATAAATTCACATATACGTTTTCCATTTAAATACCATAATTGTAATTTTTCATATTAAATTGAATTCTATTTTCTTTCCTTGATTGCTTTTACATAATACGTAAAAAGGTAGTCTGACATACAGAATGCGAAAAAACTTCATTGTACCTAATAGGGAAGGGAAAATGTTTCAAACCGTGAAATAGTAAATAGGTTTTTAGCAAGATGTCTATATTTTGTCCAAAATCCTTCTAAATTTTGTCTAAAAGACAAACTATTTTGTCTAAAAAACATACCATAGGAACTCATGGCAGACCTTATAAAATAAGTCCAACAACTGATAGAAGAATACTGTATAAACAAAAGACTGCTGAAATTTTTAATGAAGGCCACAAACAGCCAGGAAGAATTACAAAAAAATTTCAATTAATGCGTAATGTAAAGATACTGCTAGAATTTGTTAAAGAATATTTACTTTAGTCTGAATGTGAAGGCGAAAAAATGGAGAAACATATTTCATGACGGAAGGAAAACTAATTTGTTTGAAAACGACTACCAAAGAAGTATACACCCCGTAAAGGGAAAGAATTTTAGAAAATTATATGTTTCAATATGCAGAGAGAATATGCTACTACTATGGATTTTCGAACAAGATAATGGCCCCAAACACAGGTCGTTGTTAGTAAGTAATAAGTACACCCGTGTTTTAAGCTGTCCAAGTCAATGTCCGGATTTAAAACCTATAGAGAACTTGTGGAATGATTTGAAGAGAAGGCTGTCGAAATAAGTTTTAAAAAATAGAGATGAGTTACGGGGGCAAACATAAAAAAATTGCACGAGAATCCATTAGTAACTTGTCAGAAGTTAATGTCTAATATGCCCAGGCGAATGAAGAAAGTTGTTCAAAATAAGGATGGATGTAAAGGATATTAGTCTTATATTAGATTATGACTTTTTTAGTTTTTCATTTACTTTTTTCATTCATAAAAATAAGTATATACTGTTTTTTCTTCTTTATGTATAGTAAACTTAGGTGTATATATTATATTGAGTAGATGTGTATATATTTATTAGACAATATACTTACTTTGATATTTGTTTCATTTTACTCACTTTAAAATTCATAACTCTAAAACAAAATCTTTTCTTGTTTAAACATAAATACAATCTCTTAGAAATAGGCTTAAACAAAGAAAGATATAAAAATTAAAAATAAAGTCTATAATGTTCTAAAAAAATTTGACAATTTTAATTTTAAACAAACAAAAATATCTTTTGTCAAAGCCAATGAAAACAAGTAACCTTACATGCGTTATCAATGTGAGTGAGTGTGTGTGAGTTCTTAGTCTGTAAGACACAAATACATATAAACGTATTTTGTTTTAATTAATTTTCTTGTTTATATTAATCTTTGCTTAAAATAAAAAATAATATTTATGTAAACTTTTTTTCTTGTTTTTTTCTGTGTATCTAATTTTAGTTATACCAACCTTACAATTAGACTTGGGTTCAAATCTCAATCCAGAAGATATTGAAGAAGGTGATGATGTGTATTTCGAGTGTAAAGTTCATGCAAATCCAGCAGCTTATAAAGTTGTTTGGAAACATAATGTAAGTATTGTATGATTTTGTTAAAATTTTAATTTTTTTGGTTATATGAGATACATACATATGTATATTAGGGTAGCTTTAAGAAAAATTGTGTTAGTATGGCCAACTAACATTAGAGTTTACTGAATTTTAAGTCGCGACTTCTTAAGGGATAAAGGAATGTCTTTTCTTTCTTTTTTGAAAAAAGAAATAAATCTTTATATGATTTAATAATTTAAGAAGATTTTTCAAATGAGTCCAAATATTTTAAGGATTTAATAATTTTTCACGTTTGGATATTTTACCGGATTAGATCTTTTATTTTAGATATTAATATATTTTGATGAAAAAAATCAACTTGATCAAACTTATCTGTAAGCCTTCAAAAAATTTTTATATTACAACAATAAATAAAATATGCCTTTTTTTATCATTTAAAGTAATTTTTAAACTTTTTGGAGCCGCCCTAATTTACATGTACATGTCATCATGATATGTATTTTAAATTAAATGCAAGACATAAAAACAGTTATATTTGTTTTCTTAATTTTTAATTTAGTCGAAAAAAGAAAACTGTTTTGAAATTAATTTGGGTTACAATAACATCAGGTTTAAAGTTCAATATCCACAAGATCGAGAGGAAAGTTGCTATAAATTGAAAATAAATTTATTATATTTTATATTTGGGTTAAAAAGAAAATAATTAAAATAATATACTTTGCTTAACTTTTATCAGCTGACCTTTGAATCAATACTACGTCAATAAAACAAATTTTAAAATTTTTATATATTACATAAAATTTTCAATATTGATATTTATTATTTATTAAACAGTCTTTTCAGTCTACAAATAAAATACTTTGCGTTACATATATCTAACAATTTTCTACATTTATCTTTTTTAAACTATGTGTATGCCTAAATATTATTTTTATTACATTTATGTCTGTAAAAATTCATAAACTTATTATACTGCAACAGAGGAATTAAAGCTTTTTTAAAAATTGTTATACATTTAATCTAACATAATGAAAATCAATTTTTTCTATGTATTCTTGAGATAATAAAATTTACCTATGCAAAATTCAATTTAGTTTTTCTATAGAAATATAATAAAATTAATTTTTAAAAATCTGACAAAATGGATCAATAGCATAAAATCTATTAAAAAATATTATTGAAAATAAAACAAAAATAAATAAAAAAGGAAGAGCAAGAGTAATTGAGATTAAATTTAAAAAATTAAGCCTTAAAATAGGATATTGATTTTGTATTAAACTTATATGGAAACAAATTTATGCAAAATTTAAGAAAAAAAACATTTTAATTGCTAATTTATAAGTGCCTTTTTATAGCAAAAATAGTTGGTAATATAAAACAAAATTTTGTAGTACTATAATACTAATAATACTAATTTACATTAATGAGGAATTTTAAAAATTATGAGTAAAAATATTTTCAAAATATATTTTCTTCTCACATTAACATCGATTTGTGGTTTTGTTAAGCTATATTTATGCATGCAAAGTTTGTTCGGGTTACTCATTTTTATCAATGAGCGTAAAAGTTGTGGAGGTTTAGAAATTAGTGTTTAAAAAGAATATTAAAAATAAAGGTTTCGCTTTATCAAAATTAAAATAACGCGATGTTATAAAACTTCAAAGATCATATCAAGATTAATACAGAATTTTAATTAAAAAAAATATATATATATATATATAATATTAACCAGTAAATAGTCGTTTAAACTTTATTACTCATGAATATATTCGTTACAAAAAGTGCAATTTTTATTTTCTTTCTTTTTCTTTTTTTTTTCTTTTAATTAAATTTTCGTAAAATATTCAACGTGCACCTTATTTACTGAAAATAGTTTTTATTATTTCAAAACTCGAACTGTAATAGGAAATTTGTGAAACTGATTTTTGAGGTTAAGAGCATTTCCTTTGGTCCATAAAATTATAAGTCCTTAAAATATTTTGACGCCTCCTAAATTTTAGTATTAAACAAATAAAAATATTCTTTCCTTTAGCATCAATATTAAAGTAATTTCTACTTTTCAATAGTTGTCTGCAAGCGAAAAGTGTTTGGAGAAGAATGCTGGTATTAATGATATTTCTTAATATTTTTTCACATTATTCATTTAAATCGTTAAGATAACTATTTACACAAATTCCTATCTAACAAATTTAGGACTTAAGTCTGTTGGTTAATTTGTTTTTAATTAGTGATAATTTAGAAAAAAGACGTTCCGCCGAGACTCTGCTATCAGCCAAAATAAAAATTAGATATAATTATTAATCAAATCTATTTTTTAATTTTCCAATTGCGGTCCAAACATATTCCATATTTGATGTTTAAATAGTTGTAAACTTTAGCATTAGCTTTAGTTTTTAACGGTTTAAATTCATTTATAAAATAATCAATTTCTTCGGAATAATGAATACATTACGGATCGCGATATTTTAAAAAGTCGTCATTTAGTACCACTTTTAAAAAGGGATCAAAACGTGGCCAGGTTGAAAAAGGGTCAATTGGCGACAAAAGTCAAGAAATGGTAACGCTGTATGTAATACATGAATTTCCTAAGTGTTGTCTTCCGACTGATTGTTAGTGAAATTAAGCAAAAAATCTTCGAAATTTCAATTTTTTATATTTTTTAGGTTTGAATGGCTGTATTTCCTTGAGATTTTAGATTAGTGGTCTAAAACTTTTTATTTCTTATTTATTTCGCTAGGGCTATCAAAATTAATCAACAGTTTTCCTGTTTTTGAAACAACCTATAAAAATACAAGACACAACTCGGTTTCAAAGAGTTTCGAAAATTTTTAAAAGATATTAGTAAAAACAATTCGAAATTAAAATAAACCATGTTAAAACGTTTCCAAAGGTATAATTTATAATTTTTTTTTTTCGCTTTTTTTTCGAAGATTTATAAATTTTTATGTTTTATTTCTAAAACATTTAGACCACCACAACATTACGACCACAATAAACGTGTGCTTAAGTTCAACGTTTATAATAAATAAAATGTTATACATATTTACACATATTTTCCTATACACAGAAACAATTTTTTCCTTATATTTTTCAATTAACACAGTTGTTTCATTTTACATCAAAATTTAATTTAACAAATAAAGAAAAATAAAATACAAGTAAGTTTTTTTTCATTTAAATTTTTAGTTCATTCAATCATCTACTTGATTGATTTGAAAAATTTTTTGAATGGAAAATCTTTTTTGTTTTTTGTTTTTGTTGATTGGTGACTTTTTTCTAAAATATAGAAAACACTGAAGTAAGTTTAAGTAGATATTTATTTTTTATATAATTTAGCTTGACCATAAGCATGATATAGGCTGAATACTTTCCTTTCGGAAATAATGTTAATATTTGGACTGAAATAAAATCTAGAAATTATTATATTAAAAATTTGGTGTAAAATGTACGTTTGAATAAAAATAATACGAAATTTTCGAATTCTTGGAATCCGGTCGTTTGTCCGCATGCAGATAGCAGACAGACAAAAATGTACAAAATATGTACAATATATATATATTGATTAAGTATGTTTTCACAAAAGCATTAAATTTTAGGGTAATAAAAGAGCTTAACAAGGAACTAAGGAATAAGATGAAACTTGGTTCAAAAATAGAAAAATTCACAAGAATGAATTCCAAGCCCAAAGAACTAGCTCCTAAAAACTATATCAAACATGTTCGGTCGCTTAATGGCACGTTGTGTTCATTTCTTCAAAATCAAATATGAGTCGTGTTAAAGCTATGCCTAAGCTTCAGTCATTCAAAGCTAAAAGAAATTTAAATAAAAAGCTGAGAAGAACTCTGTGGCAAAAAATGATCAAATCTGCTCAATAAAAAAAAAAATAAATAAATAAATAAAAATATTTTCAATATTTTATATTAGCTTGGAAAACATACTTTGTTTGCGGATTTCTCTAATACCCCAAGATAGAAGTTTTGTATAACGGATAATCGAGAAAATGGTGCCGAATAATATTGAGCTAAAAACAATAAAAGTTTTCAAAACAATTTCTTGTATGACAAATTTACTTAAAATGCGCCAAGATATATGAAATCTTTGTTAGTCTAAACTCGAATAACCGTAGCAAAGAATGTCATAGAAAGTCATTGATGAAACTCGTGACATGCGACAGTGTTTTTAACTTTTTCTGGCCAGACTTAGAACTGTGTCTTTACAGTAGAGGCACCCAGAATTTTAGTGCCACAGAGTACTGGTTATTTAAACTATCCAGAATTTTGGCAATTGTAAAGGAATTGGATCCAAATTAGCAGGGAATTTAAGAAAGTACAAGCAGTGCTAAAGAATACCATAAAAAATTTTGTAAAAGTACTTTAACATTTTTTTTTTGGGAGTCATATCTAAAAAAATTAAAAATATACCCTGACACTTTTTAAATGACGTCTCTTAGTTTTTTTTTTTTTCGATTTAATAAAATTATTTATGAATTATAGTTGACTGTTACTTTTGACATTTAGTTATATAAGATTCGAGATTTTTTATACTATGTTTAGCATTTTGTTTAATTTTTAAAAATAATATTAATTAGAAACTGAAAAAAATTAAATTAAATTAAATTTTGCGTAAATAAATTAAAAATGTTAAAAATTTTTTTGCTAAATCCACCATTTTTTTTTTCAATGATAATTTTCTGAACTTATCCAAAATATATATAAAAAAAATTCTATAACTGATTCTGATACTTACCAGGAATCTTGCATGTTCAGTGTAGTAAAAGTCTGTATACCTAAGGGAAATAAACTGGTTGCAATTTATACATATAAATTTATTATATTTTTAGTTATAAAAATTTTTCACATTTGATACGATAAGTTTTTACTAACATTCCCATTAAATAACTATAGTTCTTAATAACAACTAAAAATAAAATAAAACAAATTAAATAAATGTTATTTTACTTCAAGCGAAATCAAAACAAAAAAAAATTTGCAGCTGTTTTCAAAAAAATTTTATATTTAAAGTACAAAATAGCTAATACAAAGTTTAGTTCTTAAAGTCTTCATTAAGAAAATCATACTAAAAAACTGTTACTTAACTAATAATTTTTTTTTTTTTTTTTTTGTTTATATAGCCAACTCTTCTCAGTTTCTCTATTATTATTTTTGACATTCTGATACTTTTTGATGATTTTATTTTGGAAAAAAATCACTGCTTAGCTTATGTAAATATAATTATATATAAATGAAATACTTGTATTTAATTTTTGTAGGTTATAATTATAAGTTAACGTTTATTAAGTGATAGAATCAATATCAGTATTTTATATTTAATTTATATTTAATTTAAAAAATTTTGTTGAAAGTTTGATAAAATTTAACTATTTTAATAATTTTTTCTACTAATTTTTCTATAATTTTTAACCAGGAGTTTATACATTAGATTAATGGGAAAAACAGAATTTTACTTTCTCCTATTTATGTTTATGATGTTATTACAAAATATCTTAAGTTGAGCATATGTGCAGAAAATACTATCCAGTCCTGAAATTCAGTTCATACGTCTTTAAATAGCTAAGTTAGTGCATTTTTAATTTCCGAATGAATCCTAAAATCACGAAATAAAAAAATTTGAGACCTTGTGTTAAAAATTTACGCATGAATATTTTTTTTTAATATACCAGATTTTATCTTAAAGCAGCTGTAAAATAGAGTCGACCCTACTTTAAAATATTAAAAGTTAACAATAGTTTACTAAAGGTACATTAAGCGAATCATTGTTTTTGAATACAACTTTAAGGAATTTTCCTTAACAATGGCTAGTAAAGCTGTTAAGTTTTTTTATAATTTTTAAAAAATATGTTTTCTATATTAAGCTATTTTCTGTACCGTTTTGGTGGTACTCCTTTATAAGAATTCGAAAAAAGTTCTTTCTTGAGAAAGTTTAATGCATATTAATTGTGCACTGCCGCAAAGGCTTATATGTGTTGCAGAACTAATACAGATATTTGAAAGTAGATTGATAAGTTAATGGATGATCACTAACGCTTTCAGATGGTTTAATAAAAGAAGTGGAAAATTTACACATAAAACATTTCGGACCAATGTCTATAACTCTTTAGTTAAGATAAAGCACATATTGATTATCTATAAAATTGTTAAATATCATTTCTTTAAATAATTATGCTATGTTCATTATAAGAATTTGTGATAATTTTATAATTATTGGTTTAAAATAAAACAAATATTCTTAACTTGTGGAATATTTTAAAAATTTTAGAGATTATTTTTAAATATACAGAGAAAACAGATTCGTTGTTACAGCAGAATTTGTTGCCAATTGAATTCGATCAATTGCAGGAATTATTATATAAGTTAATTGTAATAACTGAATTTATTTGGTTTTCTTTAAAAAGAAGGAGATGCTATTATGATTAATTATTATTATTATTATTATTATTTTAATTTTGATCTTTACCAATTCTCTATTATTATAAATATATGTACAGATACGTATGCACGCACATAAAAAGACACACAAAGACAACTAAATAAAAAACCTTGGAATGTTATTTATGCACACTATATTCCTATCATCTACATAGATTGATCTTTGCTGCTAATTTTTACTAAACATAATGGGAACATAATTACTGGTGCAGGAATCGTCTTGTACCCTTTCTTTGTGTATTTAATTTAATTTTTTATGAATGTCAAAGAGAATATCAACTTCTGTTTATTTCTACCCCGCAATCTATTTTTTATTATAATCACCAACATATGGGAGAAATACGTAAATTGATAAATTAAAATCAGTGGCATCTTCTAAATTATAGATATAAATTTGCATAAAATTCTAATCTATTCATAATTAATCATTTTTAAAAACTTCATTCAGTTACAACGATGTTTTAATAATTCCAAATATAATAATAAATTTATATTTATAAATTTGTAGTATGGAGGAATAAACTATTATTAAGCATATTTAAATTTTGTAATGAGAACCATTTTCCAAACAACCTTTTTTTTTGAGTGTAGCAAAAAAACCCATATGTACATTTACTACATTAACAAAACTAAACACATACACATAGAAAACCTTTAAAAATTAATTTTAAATAACCTGCTTGATTACAAGATTTCCAGAAAAACTTTCGAAAATGACTATCGAAGGCGTTTCGAGAATGAACTTTTAGAGCTGACCTGTCGTTCAATTTTTGACAGCAAAGCAATCGATACCGAAGGTTCGTTTGTGATATCTACATCGAATTATTATCAATATCGAGAGCGAAACTAGAAATTTTTCTTTAGAGATTCGTTTGCGATATCAAGAAAGATCGATAATTGTTCGATATCGATATTACTAACGAATCATTGGTAATAGTTCGAAAACAATAATATTTCACTTCATTTTCATTTTGTTCTCAATTCAAAATTAAAAAATTTTTTAAATTATATTTTATCTTAAACTTAACTATATACCAAATATTCAAAAAATAAAATAAATTTAAATTATATTTTAAAGTTAACTAGCAATACTTACAATTAAAAACTTCAACTTTCCACGACAATAAGAACATAGCGCTACATTTTGATGATTCCAGAGGAAGTCATCAAAAATTTTTCCTCTCAATAATATTAGTTTGTCTGTTGTTCCACATTTTTTTCATCAAAGTAAATTAAATTAAGCTGCAGGAAAACAAATTAATAATTTTGATAAGTATGCTATTTTGAAAATATCTTTAGAAAATTAGAAAAGCTACTTACCATTTTACTAAAACTATAACATTATTTTTTACAAAAAAGTCCTTGAAATTAAACTAACATCATAAACTTTAAAGAACAATAAGACTCAAGAATGACATGCACCAACATGAAAATATGTTGCTTTTTGATTAAAGTAACAAAATATTTAGAAATTAAAAAGAACAGATAATTTCTCGAAATATTTACCTTCAACAACTCGAAAATTACTCTAATCTTTACTATCGAGAAATTATGGAG
Source organism: Protocalliphora azurea (assembly GCA_932274085.1). NCBI lineage: Eukaryota > Metazoa > Arthropoda > Insecta > Diptera > Calliphoridae > Protocalliphora > Protocalliphora azurea. Next base: position 19,841,767 of record OW026519.1, on the reverse strand, counting down.
TAAGTTTATATTTTGTTTAATTCTCGATAATTTCTCGAGCGTACTTTTTTCGAAAATTAGTCGGTTTTGCGAGCATTCAATAATTTTTTATCTCAGGTCAAGCAGAAAATATCAACCTTGAGCTTTAATGTATAGTTAGTTCAACACTTTTAGTGTGTATTGGAATCTCTTTGTATCTATTTTTTAAATGTTTGTATATAAAAAATGTAAATATGTATGTTAAGCTAATTGTAATAATATGTTGTTTAAATAGTTTCCTATCTCTATTCTCTATCTCTATTTCATTATTTGCCAAAATTTAAAATATAACGAATAAAAAAGAAATTGTCATGCGAAGGTTAGTTTGTTTTAGTCAGAAGGGTCACATTTAAGGTTGGTTTTTGTGGTTCATTTGGGAATTTTATATATTTTTTCTGTATTTTTCTATTTTATTTCATTTTGCTAGTAACTTTGGCTTATGTTTTTTTTTTTTTTTTTTTTTGTAGCGTACTTCTCATTTCCTTTACATTAAAAAAAAAATGAAAAAAAAAGAATAAAAAATACAAACACTATCATAAAATATTAGCCAACCACTGACAAGGGATTAAAGATACGTAGAGATAGTGTTAATGTAGAATATAAATTTAGGTTAAAATAACCTTGTTACTAAATTGGGTTAAAACTAAAACTATTTTCAGTAAAATAACAACAACAAAAGTTGGAATGTTGTGGCATTAAAGGAATTAAAATTAAATAAATTTAAGTCAACGAAAAATTAAAACTTTTTGTATTTAAAATTTTAAAGTTTCTGATACAGCTTTTTGCTTTTAGAAAATATTGTTGGTCTGTAACTTTATTTTATAATGAAATTGAAAGTGCTAAATGTTGTTATTCTTCTTTTTTTTTTTTTTTTTGTGGCCTCTTTCACTTTAAACATAAACATCTTCAAAGTTTTATCATATAAATATTTTGAAATTACTTCAAATGAACAATTTATGTTAACTAAACAAAAGCGTACAATTAATTAATATTTACCTACTCCATACCTTTATAGATTCATTAATATTTTAATAGATTTATAAATATCGGTTCTATATAATAAAAACTAGAAATTAACAAGAGTCAAGTGACTTGCAAAACAATTAAACATTTTGCTGACATACCTACTTGTCATAGGTATAGCGTTATCGCATTCTCATCCCGCCTTTCTTATCCTGTTATTAACATTAATTTACATTTGTTAAATATTTCCTTTATTTTTATTTATAACAAAAATAACACTACCACAACTACAACTTCGTAAATTTAATGTTTAAGGGAGAGAAAAACAAGAAAACAAAACTCTTATTTTTTTCTTTTGTATTGCCATAGTCCTTGTTATTATTTCAATTATTATAAACTCTTTTTATGACCGTAGAAAACATAAAATAAAATCACACTTAAAACCAAACCAAAATTAAAGTGGTAAAATTTAACCGTTATGAAACGGAAACTCTTCAACCAACACACATAATTTACTGGAACAACGAATAAGGTGTTTTTTGTTTCTACTCTTCTGTTAATGGAACTAATATTATTTTAGTTTCAGCTACGAAGATTAATACTAGGGTGACCAATTATTCGATTTTTTGGAGAAACCGGTTTTCGAATGGTTCGATTAGTTGGTATTTTGAAAACCGGTTCTATTTTTTTAAATTCTGAAAAAGCCGGTTAATATTTTATTTGCAGAAGTTACTATTTCTATCAAAAGACTATTATTCAATTCACAAAATATGTTATTTGAGTTATTATGACACATTTAAAAATTTATATGGATATTTAAAATAATAACATTGTGAAATCTATATTTATTAATTCTGTTAAAAATTATTATGTTTAAAAATTGTTTATTTCTTAAAAAAAAGTAATTTTTTATTCAAAATACCAAAAAGTCTAATTTTCTCAAAAAAAAAAAAAAAAAAAAAATATATTTTTTACAAAAATGTCGAAAATAAATTTTTCACTAAAAGTGTGATTATACAATAAAAATTTGATTTTTCAATAAAAAACTGATTATTTACAAAAAATATAATTTTGACCAAAATTAAAATTTTTACTAAAAAAAATCCAATTATTCACTAAAAATTTGATTTTCCAACCGAATTTTTCACCAAAAATTAAGAAAAAAAAAAAAAAAACGAGAAAGGAATATAAAGTCGGTCAATTTTACTAAATGTAGAATAAAATATAAAAATACAGAATAATGCGTTGACACTAACATCTAGATGATTTTATGCACTTTAAGGCGATTTCTGGAAGTGGGTTTATATGCGAGCTATGGTAAATTATGGACCGATTTTCATAAAATTTGCAATATTGTTTCTACTTACATTAAACTTATTCGTGTCGAATATTAACTTGATAGTAACATTCGTATGGGATTTAAGTACGTTAAAGTGATTTTCGAAAGACGGGTTTATATGGGAGCTATGGTCAATTGTGGATCGATCTTCAGAAAATATGGTACAAAGATTAATACTTGTACATAACTTCATTAAAATATTATTATTTTTAAGGTATTTTTGAGTGTTTAAACTCTATTCCGGGGGGACATTTGTATGGGGATTAGGTGAAATAATAGACCAATCACATGCGCTTACATTGGGCTTCGTCTTTGTGTCATAAAAGTTCCACGTGGACAGCCAGCCAGCCAGACGGACGGACATCGTTACATCGATTTAAAAACTGATTCTGTGTCGACTGATATACTTTAAGGTGGGTGTTCGATGACTTTTTCTATGTGGTACAAACATCAGCACAAACGCATAATACCCTAACCACCTATAGTGGTGTAGGGTATAAAAATCGATTTATTAATAATAAATAGTAAAAAATTTATAGTCGGTCATATCCGACAATATGATATCATTCACCATTGCGTTTAAGTCACAAAATAATTTTCAAGATTTTCGGAAATGGTCTTATATAAACCCTATGGCCAATTATGAACTGATCCTTATGAATTCTTGGCAATATGATTACATTTTATATAAAACTTGTATGAAATATTATCTTGATGCTGTCATTTATGTGCTATTTATGCAACTTTAAGTTATTTTCGGATCTTATATGGGAGCTATGCTTAATTATGGATCCATGAAATTTCTTATTCTGATTTACTCTATATGAAACTTATTTGTACCAAATTGTATTGCAATAGCGACATAGTAAGGCATTTATGGGAACTAAAACCCTATTGTGGGGAACATTTGAATGGGGGTTAGGTGAAATAATGGACCGATAATAACCAATTTCAATAGGCTGTATCCTTATATCAAAGTGGTCATATGTTCAAAATTTCATGAAATTATCTTTAAAATTTCAATTTTTGCTTCGTGCATATGTATTGACTACTAGACAGTCGGACATCCAGGTAACCTGCCAGTTGGACGGACATCGTTTAATCGACTCAGAAAGTAAGTTGAAAATAAGATTTTCAACAATATTTTTCAATAAAAAATTAAGTATTTGGAAAAACCAAAAACACTAAAACTAATTACATTTATAATATTTTAATTCATTCACGAAGTGAATTACTTTTTTAAAAATGTTATTTTTCTTCACATAATATTTTTACAAACTAGACTATATCGAATTTGTCAATTGGCATATATTTCTTAAAAAAAAAAAAAAACAATAAGTGTTATAATATTCGAGTCAAAATTTATTAAATATAATTATTTTGGAAAACAACTAACTGAATTATACAAAATTTTTTTTTAGTACAAAAAGAATTTATGAGCCAGTTTATGATATCTTCCACGGAGTTATATTTTAAACGGAATTCCTATTCAATTTGAAGCACTTTTATGAAAACGTAAAGAAATTACTTTGTTTGAAATATTCGTACGATTTTTTTTATTTATTTCTTTTGTTTATGTATTTTTTATTCTTATGTTTTATTTTATTTTCTGCATTTTTAAAATAAAATTTATTAAATTTCTTCTTTAAAAAATGCTATTGATACTGTAAAGTTGGATTGAAATTGTAAAACATAAAATGCAAAATAAACTAATATACATAGAAAAATTTTGGAAAAAAAAATAAAATATTTTTAAACTAGTATCAGGTATGCCAAAGTAAAATATTACCCGATTGTGTACTTTATAATTTATACAGATTTGCTATGAATTTCAATTTCTATACAGTTTTAAAAAACATAAGATATTCTCTTTCTAATGCCGTTTAAAAAATAAAATCGAGATCTCGATTTTAACATTTTAATATGGTGTAATAATCTACTGAGTAACATGTACAAGCTAATATAAGTTATATTATAAATATATTTAACATCTTTATTTTGTAGCAAAGTGTTTTTGTTTTCATCTTAAACCATATAAATGTAATTTTATTTTATTAGGCGATTTCTTCATTTTGAAATATTTTCTTTTTTATTAAATTACATTTTTTAAATCCTCAATGTAAAATGGAAACGAAAATATGTAAATTTTCAAATCCAAATGTTGGATTTTATAAATCCGTATTTCCACTATTGAAATAAAATTTACTATTTTATTTCCGTTAGAATTGGAAACATAATTCACAAGCCCATTTTGTTGGGAAAGTGTTGTTAAACCAATCCCTATTAGATTCCATAAACAGGTTGCATATACGTATTTCATTTAAGATAAATTTAGTTATTTTTTTAAGCTTACAGTATTAATTTCAATTCAACATTTTAGTTTATACTTTTAAAATATAACAAGAAGTTAGACCTTAAAAATATTAATCAGTTAAAAAATTCCTATATTCTCATTTCAATATTAGTATTTAGTAAATGTTTTTTGAAATAAAGTTATTTTCAAAACTGATTATTTTTGTGTTAAAAAAACCGAAAGTACTTCCCCTAAAAAAAAGATCTTAAGGGAAAACTAAAAAAGATTAATATTTTTTTTGAAATTACTTAATATTCATTGTGAAAATTTGTAACAAAGTGGTTTGTATGGAGAAAATAAAATGTTGCAAATGTGTCCCTATAAATTTAAAGATTTATATGTTTTAAACTAATCTCCAAAGTACTTCAGTTTAATAATTTCGTTCACGTGAGCTAGACAATTTTTGAAAAAATAAATCCAAAAATATAGTTTTCGATCAACAGTGCATAATTTTTAACTTTCTGTCAAACAAATTACAACATATGATAGACATATGATATTTAATCATAATGAGTAAAATCACTTTTTAAAATTGATTTCTATTATCGCGAAATTAAAATTTTGGTAAAATTTTTTATGATTTTATTTTAAATACTATTTTATTAAAGTTTGAATGTTTTGGATATTTTCCATCGCAATTTATTCATTCAATAGTTTTTGATATTGACATATGTAATAATTTAACCCTTTAGTTGCAAAAATAATAATAATAATAATAATAATAATAATAATAATTTGGGATTTGGGTTCATAATTGGTTAAGTTAATTTTTATGTCAAATAAGTGGTTAGTTAAAAAAAAAATGTCACGAAAAGCATATATTTGTAATATATATTATATATTTTAATTCCTCAACAAAAAATTTCCAATCGCTTCTGTTCGATACTAGGTTTTTAATTTTATTCCAGCTTTTTCCTGCTCGCAGAGAATCTGTGTCTAACTGTCTTCGCCAAGTGTGGGCAGGCCGCCCTCTTCTTCGGGTTACGTCACCGGGTGGTCTACGTAATGCGTGGCCATTAAATCGCCATTTTCTTCTCAAATCTTCGGAATCTTTGTTGTGTGATTGCCCAGAGATGTGTGTTCGATATTCTGTTGGGTCAGTGTATTTTTATATTCTTCTTAGGCATTTGTTGGTAAAAACTTGCAAAGTATTTACGTCTCTAGCAGTCATATTCCAAGTTTCACAGCCATAGAGGAGTACAGATTTCACACTTGCATTGAAGATTGATATCTTAGTGCGGGTGGAGATTGATGGTGATTTCCACACTGTGTTTAGTTGGCCGAAAGCTTGCCGAGCTCTCATGGTGCGATTCAAGACATCATCGGAAGAGCCTCTAGTTGATGTTATGATACTACCCAAGTAGCAAAAGTGGCGCACGTCCTATTGTTGGATGTTCCTGATAAAGATACCTTATATATTTATAATAATCTACAAATTCGTGTAAAATAGTTACTAAATTTCGAAAATTCTTTAATTCAATTAATATTTCAGTTTTAAAAGAACTTATGATATTTTTCATAAATTCTAATATATTTAAGTATAATAAATACTTCCATTTAACTTATTTACAAAAATTTCTAGCTAGCTAGCAATTTTTTAGCTCTGATTTTAAAAAGAATAATTAGAAAATATGTTTAATTTTTTCAATGTTTGCTGGTCAATTTCGAATCAAGTCTTGCAAATTTTGGAATTATGTTTTATACTTTTATAAAACTTACGTATACAAAATTGTATTGTGATTTTCGGAAAGGGTTTTTTTATAGGAACCATGGTCACTAGTCCCTTTGAACTGTATTTAAATAAAATTTGCCAATTCGTCAACATTTGTCTACATGTTGACAGTTTTTCTGATCAATGCACGTTTAAGTAATTCAGAGAAGGTCCTTATATGAAGCTTATGGTCAACTATAGACCTATACTGAAAAAATGTATGTGGTTGTTTAGGAATGCAAAAGATTTTATTTGTGTTGAATTCTGGCATACTTAAGAGATTTCTAGGAGTCAAACCTATAAATCTTGAAAGACGTTTGTATGGAAGCTAGGTGAAATGATGTGCATTGTACAAGTTCTAGGTTAAATTATCTTCCAAATGTACCTGTAGTTTACATGGATGAACATACGTACAAACCGACAAAATTAAAATTTATACTAGTTTCTATCAGCATTGAACAAAGCAATAATGTATTCGATTCATGTAAAGTAACCAGTTATGAAGATTTTATTTCTTTAAAATCTTTCACAATAGGAAGCTGTACATGCAGATCAAGAAACTAAACTAGTGATGATATTTAATAATGCTAAAAACCATTAGTATTTAGTTTTTCATTAATTATAATAATACATATCTTTAGATAAAAGAAATTCTATGGGAAATATATGAAAAACTATCAGCAAAGAACATATGTCATTATTTTTGAGATGTTTTCAAGTTTCCATTTAATATAAATAAAAAAAATATAATTTTATTTTTTTTATTGGTAGAAAAATTTATTTTACTATTTTCTATTTCTTTACTTTTTCAAGTAAAAGTTTTTTTTTGAGATTTTTTTTAATTTCTCTTTTTTTACTATTTTTGCTAGAATTTCAAACCTGATGATTCAGTTATTGAGAATAAGGAAATAGATTGTTAAAATGTATGATGAGTAGAGATGAGTAGATTTGGTAGTTTGTATTACAAAGGTTTCTCCTTACTAGCGAGAACCCTCTTACTTAGATCTCCTTAGATACATCTAAAATTTATACATGAAGATTAGATCGGGAATTAATAATACTTGTGGTTCATGTTAAAAACAGGCAAACCTAACAGGGAAAAAAGCGAATGTTTTTCTTAGACTCATAGTATTTTACTAGATTCAAAACAAGGTGCTTAAAAGAATATTTCTATTGATGAGCATGTGCATGAAATTTCAGCCAATCTTATTACTACAAGAATAATGAAATCTTCTTTGTCACCAGAGGCACTATAAGGTGACCTTTAACCATTTCGTTGTTTACCGGCTGTTAATGTTGTCATTTTTTTTTTTTTTTTTTTGCTTCCGGAGTGGTTTAAAAAACCTTTCTCTTTTATTTTTTATAACTCACCCCGCTTAAACATTTGTATATTGTATTTTGGCGTCTGTTATTTAAAATATGCCAGCCATCTTCTATAAGTGCTCCGTTAGCTAAAGTATTGGCTATATTATCCAAAATGACTGTCTTCTTGGAGTGTTTTAACCTTAAGGTGTTTTTCTGAATTTTCCTTCTTTAAAATTTGTCGGATTAAATGGGTTTCGTAGTCATGTTTTGTATAGATAGTCGGATAATATGATTGTTTTCCATGTGCACAATGAACAGTCTAGTAAAAAAATAAAAAAAAACTTTAAAATTTATTAACAAAATTCACATCAAATTATAGTTAAGGATTTCAGTATTTAAAATATGTTTCGTTTTCTACTGCGGAATTAGGTTGCATGAAATAGGATGACTATAAATTCAATGAATTTTTAAGGTATTTTTAAAATTTTAGGTAACAATTACAGGGTTAAAAAAAAATCGCAAAAAAATCAGTTTTAGATATTTTTGAGCTTTTATTAATATGATGTATTTAAAACTCACTAGGAACAATGTAGCTAATAAAATATGTGAGAAAATTGAGTAATTTAATATCATATATTTTCTAAAACATTGAAAAACATTAAAGTATATCATTTGGTTAATTATAAGGAGCAAGCGGATAAAGGATATCTGTATGTATGTTTGTCTAATGAACTCATGAACATGTATTATTTATGAATATCTAAAAAGTAACTTAGAGAAATTTCCTATTTGAACTTGACACCCATAATGGGTCGATTTATGAGCAAAAAGGAGCGAATTGCCTCCTAGAAAACCAGATAAGTGCTTTTTTTCAATAAATTTGTCTTTAATTAAAATCCTCATAAATTTAAGACAGAAAATATTTAGTCCACTAATACATTCACATAAACACAGCTGTATGTCATTTTATGCTTTTGTTTGTGTTATAATATTTTCCTATTGAATTATTCATTAACATTGATAATTAACAAATGGAGCACGCAACTTAAATTAATAATTAGTTTGATTAAAGTTGTCTTCACAAACGGAATCATAATGACAATGATAGTTTGGTGCTGGTGTCTCCCAGCTGACCACAAATTTCGATAATGATATCCCATTCGAATATTTTGCGAACATTTCTCTTACAAAACATACGAGAACGACTATCGTTGGCGATCCGAGTATAAGCTGTTTGTGTTTACCCATCGATCATTTTGTGACAGAAAATCTTTCGAACTCGAAGGTTCATCTGCATAGTTGACAGATATATTTGGTGAAAAATCGTAAAATTTGCAAAAAATCATGAAAATCGTCAAATTTACTACATGATAAATTTGTTGTTTTATGTGTTAATCAACATTTTCTAAGATTTTTTATGAAAAATTAATTTTTAAATTGAAATTAAATTAGTAAAAATTACATTCATTTTATATTGTCGGCATACTATGAAAGTCAAGTAGTATAATATATATTAAGTCTGATGATATGTACTTAAAAATTATATACATGTAATTTTGTGTGACTTTCAACCATACAAAATTGAACCTTGAGCTTATCTGCGACATACGAAATTTAATGAATACATCAATAATGTCATTGGATACTTACTACTTATCATGGGTGATAGTTTTCTATTTTGTTTTATTTTATTCCCAATTTAAAATTGAAAGCTGATTAATTTTTTGAAGTAAAATATGTTCATGCTTTATTTCAAACAACAAAATATATACATACATAATAATACATAATAATAAATTACATTTCAAAAATAATATTTCATATAATGATTAATAAAACTAATATAGTCACTTACATAAGATTGATAATATTTGAAGCATCTTGTCCAAATATCAATTTCTCCCAGAAGAGTCATCAATGTTTTTTCTCTAAATATTATAAATTTTTCTGTTACTCAAATTCTATGGTATTCAGATTGTTAGATTTTTTCATTGTTTGAATAAAACGAATAATTCGAATAAGGCATTTTGGTTTATTCGAATTATTCTATCGCGCATTGAGGATTATTCGAATTCTTCGAATAATTTAAAATAAAAAATAATTATTTAAAATTTTGGTAAATTTTCAAAAATTCCATTGTAAAATGAAAACAAAAACAACTTAAAAGTTAATAATTCTTTTCAATTATACTTTGTGTGTCTCAAATATAAAAACAAAAAATAAAATTAAATTATCAATTAATTTAATAACATAGAAAAATAGACTGGCTTGTTCTAATACAAAAGGATATAAATACATATGTGTACTTAAGGAAATTATATAAAATTGCTTTAAAAAAAAGAATAGCTTTTAAATGACTTGGCTCAAGTCGATTTCTTTGTTTAATTTTTATAAAATTTAATTTTGAAAAATATCTTCTTACACTTTTTTGTTGCATTCAGCTCCGATAGGAAATCATTAGATGCTTCCAAAGATTCCTCCACCACCATAGGTTTATGCGATTAATTTTTCATTATTCTGCCGAATAATTTTCAAAATATCTCATTATCAAGCTCTTTAATTTTGTTTTGGAGTTTTACTTTATATGCTTGAAATCAGTTAGACATGTTTCTGAGTTTAAATAAAATATAAGAGTATTTTAAACTTTTAAACGCTTTTTATGAACACGATATTTTATATGTGTGACTAATTCTGTGACTAAAAGAAAAAACTATATAAACTAAGTTATATCGCTGTCCGTTTTCTTAATTTTTAGAATTATTGTATTTCATTACATATTGTGTAAATATTAATTAAATTAAAATTAATATTGCAGTATCGATATTTTTGAAATTCTCAAAAATTAAGCGAATGCATATTATCGAGAAATTATCAACAAAAGTTCGATGCTAAGGATATTCATAATGAATATAATTATCAATATTTTTTCGAACATATTTGTTTCGAAAATTTTTCATTTTTAGCGAACATTCGTTAAAATCGAAAATTAGGTCAGGCGGGCTGTTTGATTAAATATTTATACGTGTGGCATTTCTGCTACGTTTGCAATTCCAACATAATTTATTCTTGAAAGCGAAAAAACTTATAGAATATGTGTTTTTTTTCTGATTTTCCTTGTAAAACCAATGTTTTGTGATGAAATTATTAATAGCATAGAAAAAAAAGCAAGGATTCAATACAAGCAGTCTACTGGTGCTAAATAATGCAGTAAGTAGTTTTATAGCAGTCAATACAATCTAATATTAATGTATGTAAGTTAAATGTTTTCAGTGCTAAAAACAAACTGTTGTATGTGAACGTCGAAAGTGTTAATAAAAGCTCATAGGAAGTAAAGAAGTGAAAAGTTTTAGTGTTAGTGGTATTAATTTAAGAAATGAAGAAATGTTACATAAATTAATATTTATAGAGTTTTGTTGATTAGGTAATATACACAGAAAGGAGTCAACAAATATCACCAAATATATTAGTAAATAATTCATTCATTTAAAAACTTCTTTTAATTTACACATCTCACCAAAATGATTATATCAATTACTAAAAAATCTAAAAAAATAAAAACAGAAAAAACTTTTTCAATTAAAAAAATTATCAAATTAATCAAGTAAATGATTAACTTAATTTAAAGTTTAAGTGAGAAATAACATTTTACTCAAACATTAATTCTGTTTTATATTTACTTGAATTGAAAAATATACGGTAATAATTTTTTTGGGTACCTATAATGTATTCAAAGGAATCGACAATATGACAATATGGTTTTCTATTCTTTATCACAATCTTTCTAAAAATATATTAGAATTTTCTGTTAGTATTAAGTTACTATAATTTTAATTTCTGCTTAAAAAAACATTAACTTCTTTATTTATTACGGCAGCCTTGTCAAAACATTTTTAGTTTGTTATTAAAAACTTTTACTTTAAATTAAGCATTACTATATCTCACTCCTTCCAAAAATAACACATCCCCGTTTTTCGTGGTAATTATTAATGTTTTTCCGGTAAACGAATGTTAAAATTTACAATAGCAGTTTGCCTCATTATCGTTTATCAAGATAACATACAACTTTTCCTTCAAATACACCAGCCTCCTTTTATCTACTTATAGTGATCCCAAAAAATATTCTCTAAATTAATTAAATATGTATGTATGTGCCTGTGAGCCTGTGTTAGTAATCAAACTACATTCCTATTGAACTAAACACATACTTCTGCATATATCTGGTATTGTTTTCGTAGCAAAATCTTCTTTTGTTATACCCTACACCACTATAGTTGCTTTTGTACAGATGTTTGTAACACACAGGAAAAATTTTCAGACCCCCACCTTAAAGTATACCTTTAAACTTAGAATCAATTTTTAGTCGGCTGATTGGCTGCCTGTCCATGTAAACTTTTTGAACGAAGCACAGGTCACAATTTTGCAAAATAATTTTTATGAAATACCTCACGAATTATTATTTCGGTATAGTGACCAAGCCTCTTGAAATTGGTTGTGATTGGTCCATTATTTCACCTAGCCCCTAGACAAATGTCCTTCCGTAATATAGGTTTAATGATCATAAGTGTCTTAAATGTAGTAATATCTTAATGAAATTCAGTGCATCAGGTATAAGTATAAGTCTTTATGGTAAATTTTATGAAAATCGGTTTGTAATTTAAAATAGCTCCCATATAAACCCCACTTCCGAAAATCACTTTAACGTACATAAATCTCATACAAATGTTAGTATCAAGATAGCATTCAACACAAATAAATTTATTAGGATTTTCCCATAATTTACCATAGCTCCCTCTTTCGGGAATCACTCTAAAGTGCACAAATTCATATAAATATATAATATTACGTTTTTGTATGTTGTATTTTACACTTAATACAAGTATCGGTGCACAATTGACCACAGGTCTTATATAAGACCCCTCCTTGAATTTTGTTGCAAATACACAATAGTTTATGATATCATATGTTCGGGATAGACCAACTATATCTTTCTTACTTGCTTTTATTTAGAAACACTGAGAAATATAGACACCCACATACACATAACCACATAAACACTTGTACTCTTATATTCTCTCACACACATACACCTAATTTAAATTTTCTTTTGTTTTGTTGAGAAAAGTTTAAGTCAGAATACAAATGTGAAAACAGACGTGCATAATTGAATTTTTGTTTTCATTTGTAAAGTCAATAAGAATTGAAAGGGAGTGAATGAATACAAACGTAAACATGAACACATGAAAGGAGAAAAGGAAAACAAAATATGAGAGCCCAAAACAATAAGAAAGCGTTAAAATGAAAACAAAAGAAAAAAATATTGTAAGCGTGTAATTGTATGTTACACATACTCACTCACTACATGTTATATATACACATATACATTTATTAATACTTATGTTTATACACTCATTTACTGGCAAAACTATAACAATAAAGACTTTTTTGTTTTTATTTTGCTTTTCTATTTAATTTTTATTATGCTTAAAATATAGTAAGAGAATAATAAAAGAAACAAAAATAAATATGTATTTCGTTTTTATATGTATACAAAAATTAAACAATAATTACCATATAAGGGGTTAAAAATCCAGTTGTATGAATGGGTTAAAAGGAGGTATAAGTGAAAGTTTTTTAAAACATTTTTTTGTAAAACTAATAATTTCGCAAAAGAAAAATCGGTCTATAAATAAAAGAAACTGAGATAATAGTTCAGCTTTTCTTGCTTCCCAAATATTTTTTTACACCTATGAAGAAGAGTCAGGGAATATGGACCCATAGGTTAATAGTTGCAAAAAAAAAGTCACTAAAAAAATCGATTCCAATTCGAATAAATTGAATTGGACTTTATAGTGAGTTATTATGTATACAGTATACAACTGCAATCGTGAAGCACATTCAGGACATGAAGATGATGCTACTGATAAAATGATGGCCCTAATTTAAAGAGATTTTGCTAGCTCGATAATGCTTTCATAAGCTGCTAATATTATAATGCAAACACAATTTCGTGATCTCAACACTTTTTGAGAACAAGTACATGATTGCATAATGTAGGTAACATCAGAAGAGGTTCACAATAAATAATGATGATCAAGAAATACACCTCACTCTGAAGTTTCTAAGAAATTAGACAAGGATTACCTTAAAATCCTTAAAATATGAAGACCAAAGTCAAAATTTTAAATATTTCAAACTTTTAAGGAAAATATTACGAATATATATTTTTTTATCTGGATTAAGATGTAAAGATTTCTATGTTGAATCCTAATAGTACAGCATGACTACTTGTCAGAATAAGGTAATTATTATTTTACTTGTCCATGATATTAATGAATAAAATTTACTTTACAAATATCTAAGAATAGGTACGTTTAAAAAAATATTTACTCCAAGCTCATTTAAGAGATACATTTTCCGTTAATTAACCGGATATTGAACTTTTAATTTAGTTTTTTAAATTTTATTAAATTTAATATTTTAAAGAGTTGCAAATGTTTTGAAGACTTGAACTTTGAATTGTTTTATGACAACTTGTTTTTCTAAAATTTTTATTTAGTAAATATTTTTTGTTTTATTTAAGTAATAAAATAAATTGTTTTTTTTTTTTTTTCTTAATTAAATTGATTGCTAAAAATGGGTTTCCATTGTATTTGACCACCACTGTATGCTTGCAGAAAGGGTTCTTAATAGTTGCCTACTTTTATAGAAATTCATACATGAGAGCTAAGTTATTATATAACTAGTTACAAGTAATACAGTCACGTTTTAATATTTACGAAAAACAACTTCCAAGTAATGTTGTTATTTTATGAATATAAGTCTTCTTTAATCTTTGACACAAAAATTAACACAATACTGTACCAACAATCTGCAGAATATTTTTCTTAGTATTTTTCAACATAAGCTTAGGTCTTACGCAGAATCATACATCAAATTTCATAAATTTATCTTTAGACTTGCAACTAAAGAATTCCCGGCGCAAATTTTCCGGGAAGTTTGGCAATTTTTCACTTCCCGATTTCCATATTTTTTGTTAGGAATCCTAAGAAATAACACATATTTAAATATCTGAATTTGTTTGACATCATGAAGGTCCCTATGTTTGAAGTCACTGCTATTATAATACAAAACTTAGATAACCTCACCAATGCCATAAGCCTTAAAAACCGTTGAAAGCGAATGCAATAATTGAATTAGTAGTTTTAAAACAATATTTAATTTCACTTCGAAAATATTTCAATATATATATTTTTTTCAATTTTCAAAAATGTATATGAAAAAGAAAAAAGGAATTTAATTAAAAAGAGTAACTATACAAATAATTTCTACATATGAGATTTTACTTATAAATTCCAGAAAAAAAAAAAAAAAAAAAAACAGAGATAAATTACAAAAAACAACAAAGGTGTCGCAAATAATTTTACGTATTTCTTATTCCCTGTGTCAAATATAGAGTATATTTCCAGAAAAAAAATTCACCAATCACCAAGATAATTCATTCAATTAAAAATTATTCAAATTTGCACTTCTCACCAAAATAATTGTATCAATTACTAAAAACTATAAAAAATGAAAAACCAATTAAAAAATTTATCAAATCAATCAGGTAGATGATAAAGTTAATTAAAAATTTAAATTAGAAAAAAAAACATGCTTGAATTGCTTGAATATACTAATTACATTTTTATGTAAAATGAAGCAATTTTGTTAATTGAAAAATAAAATGCAATAATTTTTTCTTTATTCAACTAAAATTAAAAAAAAAACTTAATAAATTTTGTTCAATCCAAATTAATATTTTTCTATACAAGTATATCAAATCGTAAGCAATAAAAAACAAAGTATACAAAATAGATTACAAATCCGGGTAATCGGAAAATTTTTTGAGGTGTTTGAAAATATTAAATGTATTTAATTTATTACCCATCACACATATTTGATCAATACTAAAATATTATTTTTTATTGTATTTATTATTTTTTAAATTTGGAAATTTTGTTGAAACTTCAAAATTTTGACGAAATTTCGGAGTTTTGGCGAAATTTTGGTTTTTTTGGTGAAATTTCGAAGTTTAAGTCAAATTTAATATTTTTAGAGAAATTTCAAATTTATGGTAAAATTTCGAATCCTTAAGTTTTGTTGAAATTTTGAATTTTTAGAGAAATTTTGAATTTTTGGTGAATTTTCCACTTTTTGCTAAAATTTTGATTTCTTTAGTAAATTTTCGGATTTTTGGTAAAATTTGGACTTTTTAATGAAATTTGGTGAAACTTTCGATTTAGGTAAAATTTTGGAACATTAACTTTATTCCCTAATTATTAAACTTAAATTTTTCTCCCAAAAAATTATTGAGTTTGCAGTTAATAAAATGCAGCATGTTTACCCTTTATATAATTTGAGAGTAAAACATAGTTAAATAGATTCATATATTTGGGTGCAAATTATATGAAAATATAGTTTTTTGTGTTTGGTTTTCATATCTTTTAAAAATATTTTGTTTTTTCCAAATACCTGGAAATTCCCGGGAATGTTTAAATTGAAATCCCGATTCCCTGGAGTTGGAAAAGTCGGGAAAATAAAAACCCTACAGACAGATGATCATAAGAATAATTCTGAGTCGAACGGTGTAATTTGAGTTAGGGGGACGAAGATTTCTTCAATGCGTTATGAACATCAGCACAAACTCATAAAACCCGTACTATCAATGATTTTTTAGTGTATAAGGAAAATATTTGGTGTGAAAATGTGTTATGTATGTATGATGCAAATCCTAAATGTGCTTTGTAAATAGTACTTTATTTTTTAAAATATTTTCAATTCAAACATTGTATGTTTATTGTCTTCAAGGTTTGTAATAAAATTTTTCACTTTCACTGCGAACAAAACATATAGTTTTGTTATTTTGCAAGAATATACAAAAACATTCCTTATAAATTCCTCAAAGACTTTTCAAATTATCCTCGTATTTAAAGTTGCTAATATACATATATCTGTACATGTTTATGTGCTATTGTAATTACTGATGTTTTTTTTTTTTTTTTTGTTTCTTTACTGTAAACAAGGCTGTTTTCTTTTAGTCTTTTGTTTTCAATAAAGTTTTTCTTCGTTTCTATAAAAATATTCATTCAGCAGAAAATAACCAATGTTATATGCAAATGAACTAAAAACATTGTGTTAAATAAACAACATTTAAGTTTAGCGTAAAATAACATAAATGAGAAAATTACTATAAAAATGTATATATGTAGGTTTGTGCATACAATGGTGGTAACAAAGAAACTCACATATATATATATATATATAAAAAAACATAATATACATTGAAAAACAATACTATTTAGTATAATAGTTGATAAACTTTGGTATGGGTATTTTTCTCACATAACCACAATTGTATTGCTGAAATATAAAAAAAAGTTTTAAATATTTTATAGCAGGTCAAGGTTGACTTAAATGTTCCTCTAAAGGTGGACTAGTGAATTATGATTTAATAGATAGGGGAGTTTAAACAGTAGCCTGAAAAACCTAATCGAAAAAGTGTAATTATTACGGTTTTTTATTATATATATTATTTTATTATATATATTTATTATATATATATTATATATATACACAAGCATTTTATATATATAATATATATATATATATATATATATATATATATATATATATATATGGAGTGGAGACACACACCCTAAAAATAATTGATAGGATATTATACCGTTATTAAAAGTTATGATTTTTTTGAGACTAAATAAGAAAGAATGCTTCTTAAATTATCTATTTAGGGATTTTAGGTAAAATTTGTATTATTAGTTGAGTATCTTAAAACTTTCATACACTGCCTGCCAGTTGAATAAGGAATCACATTATTTAAATTTAATTAAGTATCTATCAATATCAAAACTATCAGAGCCTTCCTGATTAATAATACATGTCTTTAAATAAAAAATACATGTCTTTAAATAAATGCAGGAAACTAAAGCCAACACTTTGAAATTTGGTTGTGCAAAAAATTATTTTTTTCTGAACTTTAGTTTAGGAGATATACTTAATTAAAGTTAAAAAATGTGATTCCTTATTCAAGTGGCAGGCAGCGTATTATATTCACAGTGCCAAATTCCCATCTGACTTGGTGAACTATTCAAGTCGGTATCCTTCTAACCTCTTTATAAGAGTGGAATATTTTACTCAGATTAGGGTCCCACGTTTATTTCTAATAAATCCCAGCACAAAAGTTTCATATTTTTCTTTTCATTGAAATGTTTCAGACATAAGCATTCCGACCAAAGGCAGTCACATACTAAGACTTATTACCCTTTTGTTTAAATAATATAAGTATTTCTTCCTTTGAATCATCTTTAATCTCTTTTTATATCATTTTTAATGAAATTCGGCATAAGAAATCTCTGTATAAAAATCAGTCTTCGCGCCAAATTTTATAGAGATCGGTCCATAATTGTCCATGGTTTCCATATAAAACCCTCTTCCGGAGATCAATATAACATACAAATGTTAGATTCAAGTTTATATTCGACACAAATAAGTTTTATATAAGTAGAAATCACAGCTACAGATTTTGTGAGGATTGCTCCTTAATTTACCATAGCTGCCATATGACCCCGCTTTCGGGAATCAACCTAAAGTGTATAAATTCATATAAATGTTAGTATTAACGTAATATTCTGTATTCGTATATTTTATTTTAAACTTAGTAAAAGTATCGGTCCACAATTGGCCACAGTACTAATATAAGACCACTCCACGAATTTTGATGGATAAACATATTGGTGTAGGATATCATAAGGTCGGGCTTGACCGACAAATTTTTCATACTTGTTTGTGTATAAATTTATATTATTTTTCTTAGCCCAACAATTTCTTACGGCTTCAAATCTTTTAACTTCAATTTGAGAAGAAAAGGCGTCAAAATTAACATAGTGTCTACATTAGACAATTTTTTATCAAGACAAACGTCAAACTTAACACGAATGGCCTATTCATTATTGTTTTTTATATATTCAGTTTGAGAACTGTAACAACCAAAATAATAATCAGCTGTTTAACTAAGATTACCTTGTATATATTCGCACGTTTTTTGTTGTTGTTTTTTTTTTTTTTTTTTTTTTTTTTTTTTGATAAAAATTTGCCTAATGTAGACACTAGGTAAAGATTTTCAGATATGTTTGTGCATATTTTTATTATTATAATATTTTTCCTTATGCGCTAGTAAAATCATACAATTTAATATTTTTTATATTTACGTAAGTTTTTTATTAATAAAAATTAAACAAATAAATACATTTTCAAACACAGCATCAATTTTTTTTTATAAAAAAAAAAAAAAAAAAATAAAGGGAAAACTGCAATATGAGTTCAAGGCTTTAAGAACTTTTTTTTCTTAATAATCTGACAATGTCATTAGATACAAACAAAAGCATATAAATTCATAAGTACATCTATACAAACAAACCCACCCTTCTACACAAATGTGTACACACAAAAGACATATGTACATACAAAGAAACAAGTAAACTCAATTTTCTAAATATTTTAACATATAAACATTGATATTGAAAGGGGATTTCCTAGTTTAATTGCGGTTTAACTATTATGTGGGTTTTAACTTAAGCTAAATGTTTTATACAAATATATGTGTTTGTTAATCTTTGTTTTTTTTTTTATATTCCTTACACCAGCTAAAAGTCAGTTATATCAAAGAAAAGTAAAGAAAAATAGAATTGCTATCACAATCCAACAAACTAGCAAATAAAGTAAATTTTTTAAATGTTTATTGTTATTTGTGTTTATTTGAAAATTTTATTGGTTTCTTTTATTTTCCTTTCGTTTTTCATGCTCGTTATTTTTAATTTTTTTTTTTTCGTTTTCTATCACAAAAATAAGGCTTGAGTAGTTTAATGCATTAAGAAGAATTGTTTAAAAGATGCAGGCAAAATGTGAGAAAGAGGGTGAGAGGGTCATAAATTGTGTGCGTTTTATTGCCTTTTCTTTGTTTTTGTGCAATTTGTTGGAACAATACTATTATTACTGTTGTTGTTCTTGTCATTGTATGTGTGTTTTTTAGCAGCTCAATTGTTGAATATATATTGTATTTTTTCTTGTTGCCGTTGAGTTTTATTTTTTATTCAAGTGTATGCAATTAATTTATTGCAAAGTTTAATTATAGCGCAATTAATTGTTTTAATTGCATTAAGTTTTAAAATTGGCAGAAAACAATAATTACATTTACTAACAGACAATTATTGCTAATTTAATTGAGACTGATTACAAGGGTATTTAAATGCAATATACTATTAAATAGTTGTAACAGTTCAAATGTATGCAATAGTTTTGTTTAGTTTAGTTTATGGCAAGACTGCTGATTGTAAGATATATTTCTTTTATAAATTTCTAGTTTCTAGATTAGAAAAAATTTGTAATAGTCGACTTGTGACTTTTATAGAGTTTTTATCTTTTAAACTTTATAGATTTTTCGATTTTATACGATATTTTTGAGATTTTTCGTCTGTCTTAATTATTTTTTATAATTTCTCTTACGACAAATATATATATATATATATATTATTTTTTATTTTTTTTGGGAAAAGGCATTTCCAATGCAGATGCACTTTTAACAACATTCAATGTAATTTTAAAAACATTTTAATTCAGTTAGGTTTTTATGTGACGGAAAGTTCTAATAGTTATAATAATTTTTTATAAAAAGTATGTTTCCATAAAAAACTCATTTATTTAAAAGAATTTTAAGTCATACGATTTTTGAGTAGTTTATTTTTTGGTTTAATTCTAAAAAATTGAGTAAATCTGTGCCGAAATCACTATATTCCACATGAGTTATTTCAGTTTTTAATACCATATATTTTTTTAAAATCTTTTGAGGAAGTAACTCTGCAAAAAATGCACTTAAAAATATACAAATGCATCTAATGAAACTAATCTTACATTTTTGACTAACTTAGTTTAAAGTGTATAAAAGCATAGTTTAAATTTTTTAAATCAATAAATTCGAGCATTTACGTATTAAGTTGTATATGTTTAAAGTGGTACACTTTTTTCCTAAAACATACAAAAACAAATATTTAAAAAAAAATTATATTTTGTATGGGAAAAAGTATTTTTATTTTTTAATTAAAATTAGAAAAAAATAAATATTTAAAAAAAAGAAAAGCTAAATTGAATTGCTGAATCAATAAAGATGAAATGAATAAATTAAAAATCGTAAAATGCATATAAAAAATGCAGTTGCATTTTAAATGCACTTTTTATTTTTCTTTTTTTAATTATGAGATTTAAAGTGAATATAATTACCTTCTCGCTCGCTATTATTTCAGTGAATTAGGAATGCAACTTAAAAAGTTATGAATGTTTAAAACTAGAAAAGTCGTATATTTTTTACCAAAATATTATATTCGCAAAAATCGTGAATGAAAACTAAGAGTTTCTGAATTAAAAAAAGAAAAAATGGAGATTTCTGCAATATTCTTTATCGTAAATGTCTGTTTAATTTCAATACAAACGGAGGACATAAAGTAAAACTAAACTATTTCAGTATTTAAATATAACGACAGAATGATTTTGAGTGGTAAGGAAAAAAATAACGTGATAAAATTAAAAATCTCTAAATTATTTAAAATTAGGATCGACCAATAAAACAGACGGGGGTGTGTAGAATCCTATCGTTATAAATCCAAGCAAAACTAGGATAAAATAACCGATTAATAAATTCGCAAAATTTCCAACATTGAGTTTTTAACTTATAACAAAAAATTCTTCAAAAAGTGCTCCAAAACTATGCACAAAAGGGATCCAATTATTGGACATATAAAAACAACATAAAAAGTTATCTTTTGAAAGAATAATATACGATTTATGTTATTTTTGGAAAGAAAAGGTTAATGAAATCAATATTTGTTTTATATCAAGGATATTTAAGACTCATATCTTCCATTTTTATTATTATTCTTTAAAATTTTACTTAAAATTGGTTCTGTACATGTGTTTTTGGCTATTTTTGACTTTTTCAGACTCTTTGTTTATTCTTTTCCTTTCGATTTTATTTTTTATTTCTTTTTACTGACAACAATAAAATCGATTTCTCGAAAATTTTTAAACCAAAAAGTCGATTTCAACTTTTCTGCATTTCTCAAAAAAAGTGTTCGATTATTCGAAAGTCGATTTAGAGACTTTTTCCCCGAATTTAAAAAGTGCTTTCACTATGCCAGTTTCAGCTAGATTCCACTTTCCTTAGCTCTTTTTTTTATACCCACCATAATAAAAAAAAAAATGATGGTAAATTGGGTTTTATCATGTCGTGTGTTTTATGTCAAAGTATATAAGGAATTTTAAAAATTTTGAAAAATTTTAGTAAAGATATTTTCAAAAAAATTTCTATTCTGACCCGAACTTCGATATGTGGTTTTAAAGTAGTTGTATGTTCACGTTAATAATTTCTATTAATGTGCGTTAAAGTTGTTAAGGTTTAAAGTTGAAACTTTAAAAAATCTTAAAAATAGTGGTATTGTTTAATCGCACCCAAAATAGCGCAACTTCATAAAAAATCATAAGTCCTTAAAATATTTTTAATCCACCTAAATTTTGGCAAATAAAATGCCTTCATTTGACCTCAATATTAACGTATTTTAAACTTCGTGGTAGTTGTCAGCAAGCGAAATGTGTGTAAATAAATGTAAATGACGCTGTAGCCGGTGTAAATGATGTTTCTTAAATCTTTTATCATATTATCAATTTTAGCCATTAATATGATTCTTCGCAGATACTTTTTGAAATGCAGAACAAAATTTTAAAAGCTACATAAAATTATTCATTTTAAAATCTTTTAACGTCCCTTTGGCTCGGAAGTGTCATTTATTAAAAAATTTTGTTTACGCGATTTACAGAAGCGCACAGTGAGATCATACGCAAAATTTTTGGCAATAAATCTGTATCTCCTTAACTGAAAATCGGACCGATTTCAAGTATATGGAAGAGTCGTAAAGAACGATATAAACCTTCAGAAAAATCTTCTTGTAGCCACCTTGTTATAACACGAGATAAGCCACAGGGTGTCAAAATTGTCGAAATTGAATACCATGAGTGTGTAAATGTTTAAAAGAATATTCAAATTCAGCACTCTAAAATTAGTGTAAAAATGGCAATATTTTTATAACAATATAATATTATTCTTTAATTTTTTTTTCTAAAAATTTTTTTAATAAAAATTTGTTTTCTTTACATATTTGAAAAACGAGGCTTCATAAATATTTATTAAATAAAGAAATTTTAAATTGATTTAGGTTTGCACCTTACATCCAGCATTGGTCAAAACTTATTAAGTTTTTTGTCGATTAATAAAAAGTATGTCACACTGGCTTTTTTAAATTTGTTGACGATATTTAATCATAAGATATATTTAGATCGATCTGATACTAAACTGCTTCCCGTTCGCCCAAAAACGAATAAAGGAGTGCAGATTTTATGAAAACAGCAAATTTTTAAAACGACTTTTTTAAATTAAACAAAAAAGCATATTAGCATAATATTTTCTCTATTGTTTTTTATATAGTGTATAACATATATGTCATGTATATTTTTTCGGATATTTACATAATATTTAAAAAAAAATTTCACTCATATACCTCAGCACTTATTCCCAAAAATATATATGTAACTGTAAGTAATAACTTAAGTGAGTAAGCGTATTTTATCTTTAACTTGAGAAGCACTTTACAGGAGTATAAAAATCTTTGCTTGATACTTGACTTGATTTACAGAAGTTATGATTTTTTTAAACCTTTACACACTCGTTTACTTTACTTTGGCACCTTGTGGCTTAAATTGTGTTACCACAGGGTAACTATAAGTATATTTTTGAGAAAGCTTTAGTTCTCCTCTATAACTCTTCCATACATTTCAAATTGATCCGAACAGTAGTTTAGGAGATACAGATTTATTACCAAAAATTTTGCGTTTGGCCCCACGGTGAAGTGGTATTTGTCAGTAGTGAAAAACATACATTTTACAAACATTCCATTTTCACCAGATAGTAGAATGGTTAGTTGTTATATAACATATGAATTTCCTAAGTATTGCTTCTCGCCTGGTTAGTAGTTTGAATCTAAAATATGTAAATAAAAAAATCTTTGAAAGTTTAAACTTATTACTTTTTATATATTTTTAGGTTTAAGTAGCTGTGTTTCCCTGAAATTTTAGGTGAATGATATAAATTTTAGATTTATTAGTAATTTTTTAAGGTCTATCAAAATGCATCAACAGTTTTTCTGTTTTTTAAACAATCATTATAAATACAATACAAATAAAATCGAAAATGTTTGCAATTTCTCATATAAATCATTTGCTACAAGAACGTCATAAATCAAAAAACTTAAATTTAGAGTTAACATCACTAAGCCATAGTAAATAAGGTATTTCATTAACTGAAAAAATCGTATATACCATCTTTTATAGTGATAGCGATAACAGCATTTTGTTCTAATTACATAAAATATTGTGCATTAGTTCCAGCAATGTATTAGTTTTATTGTAAATCGACTGTTGTGTAGACAACATCATTTTGTTAAGAGTATCTATGTTAGTCATCAAATTACACTTTTGTATTATTTTCATTTAAAAATCTTAAAAGATATGTATAAATTTTAAAACTAAATATGTTTCTCTTGAAAATATAGATTTTATGAGTTATGAAACTGCTGCGGCAAATAAGCAATATATATTCTGGGTTCTCGTGAGTCGATCTAGCTATCGATACGTCTATCCGTCTGTTGAAAGCCTAGGTTAGGACTTTAAATTTTTCACATATAAGGTTTGTTGACTAATGAGAATGGACAAAACCGGTTAAAAATGTATAGGCTAAATATTAGAAAATTTTGGCGTCCGTCGCATGTATGATAACGACAATTTGTAAAAATAGTTAAAAAACCAATGTCAACTCCAAAACCAAAAATGGGCACTATTCGCATACTTAAGGTGAAATTTTAAATTATGTAAGAATAAGCAATTTGCAGATAGATAGTGGGTACAATAGATTCGGCCGAATATAACTTGTTTTGGTCGAAACTCACATCTAGGTAGTAATTACAGTCTTAGGTTTTCTGGAAACAGCTTTCGGATATTTGGTAAAAAAAATTCTTGACTTTTGAAGCGAAAAACATACATTTTACAATATTGACTATTGAATTGTTTATTTGCGAACAGAATTTGTCATTTTGGAGACAGAACATTTAACAAAAATTTTCTTTTTCAAAAGCAGGTTATGATAATTTTGAAATATTTTTGATTAGAACACAGAATAGCACTTTTTTCCAGCCGTTTTTCATAAATATTAACAATGCTAAATTTAGAAGCACTGAATTAAAACTATTGTGCTGTAAGTTTTAATGTGTACTTCTTTATAAAATACCAAATATATTGAAATTATTAAAAAGAAGTGTACTTACTTTTATTTTTATTCATTTGTTAGAAGAGAGTTGCAAATGTTTTGACAAATTTAATTTTGACCATTCTAATAAATAATTAAATTTTTGTAATACTTTTATGGAGTTTTTGTTTCTGAATTAAATCAAATTAAAAAATCTTTGAAAATAAAAAATTAAACCAGTATTAAAATATTCGGGGAGTAAAAAACAAATGAAAAGGTTGAGTATAATCTCAGTTACAAATGTTTTGACCACTACTGTAGATTTTAAATCAGTTCTATATAGAATGATTTAGTTTTTATTGACTGTTAATTAATAATCTCTTCAATTAGACAATTAGCATGTACAATAGTTCCGTGTTATTTACGAAAGTCAAACAGCTGAACTAGAAGAAAATATTTACTATACAGTGACCGATATTAAAAAAAAAAAAAAAATAAAAAATTGAAATAAATAATTCTTTTTTAAAATTCTTAAAAATTATTTTGATTGATAGTGAATCTTTATTCAACTACCATTATTTTTTTTTAACAAAATTAGACTTATTATAAAAGAATTAAGATTATCTAAAACGGAGTTTTATTCCCCTAACGATTCACTCTGTTTAACTGTTTAATTAGTAATTATAATGTTAATAATATTTATTGATTTAATCTTTAAAAAAAAGTTTGTTCACATATGTCATTTACTGTCTTTCACCTGTTATTTATTAACTAAATAGAAAAACTTAAAGGTATTTATGTGCCTAAGACAGCTAAGAAACTTTTTTGGTGGTAAAACAAATTGCTTGTAATTATATACATACTCAAGTCTGTATACATAAATAAAAATACGTGAATGTGCTTTAACGCAAATGAACAAAAAAAAAAAAGTTTTTTTTTTTTTTTTTAAGAAAATTAGTATGTTTTTCTTTAGTTTAACATTGCTAATGAGTATTTGACTACACAAACAGTTAGCGTTGCTGTTGATTTTGATACTTCTTCTCGTTTTCATTTCCTTCTTCCTACTTTTTTTGCTGGCTCACAAAAACACATTATTGACTCCTATTGTGAAGGTACCGCCACACGACTTCTTACCCCACTTCTATACTTACAAGTATTACTATATGTATGTATGTGGCAATCCCTACAGCCTAAAGTTGTTGTTAGTTATCAAGCATGTTTGACATGTTTTGTTTTTCTTTTCATTTCATGAACACACACAGAGAAAAACTTGTTACGGTATTGTCACTACAACAGTATTCTCATTTTTAATTTTTATTAATTTTGATAGTGCTGTGTTCATGATAATAATGTTTTTGTTTCAGTTTTATCATTCAATATTTACATTCAATCCAAATTTTAATATAGGTGTCTACAAAAATTTTATGTTTTTGAATATTTTTATTAGAAATAATATTTTATTAATACAATCAAATACGGTTATAATGAACTCGAAGGGACCGAAAAATTTAGTTCGTTATAAACGTTGTTCGAAATATACTCAAAATACAAAAAAAAAAAAAAAAAAAATAATTAGTTAGCAAAATATAGGTATTTCATTAAGACGCTAATATTTGTAGTTAAAACGTATTTCTTTATTTAAAAAATGGGTTGTATTTATGATTTATAAATATGTATTATAATTTTAATATATCAGGAAGAATATTTATTTTTATTCATCTGTCATTTGACATGTGTCAAATTGAGTTTTATTATATTTTTTATACTATCTCAATGTTTTCATTTATTTACGAGGTTTTGAAATTGGCATGTTTTGAGATCTCAACTCTATGAGGAATAGTGACCTTCTAATATTTTATTTTAATCCTTTTATAATTGCAGTTTAATTTTTTTGGTATTTTCAATAAATACATGTGCATTATTGTGCAACTATTAATGGATATAAATATATATATATATATATATATATATAATATAATATATTAATATATACATAATAATATAATATATATATATATATATATATATATATATATATATATATAATTTAAATTAATGAATCAACAACAGCATACCGTCTGCACCACATAGAAGTAGTTTAGTAACGACATATAACCCGGCATATAATTATTTATTTATGATAAAAATTTTTAAAATGCTACTTTTTCTTGATTTTTTAATTCAGTTTACCAATTCATAATTTTACTTATATATGAAAATGCGAAAATTTTGTATTCATATACAAAATGTTGCGACCATAAAAAATGCAAATTCTGTTGTGATTTTGTTCTTTGTGGTTTTAGCCAACTATTGTACGTTTGTTAAAAAAATTGTGAATTAATGTAAGCACAAATAAAAAAAAGCTAAAAACCAAAATACAGCTCTTAAAAAATCAACGGAGTATTTTAAATTTTTCTAAAAGTTATTATTGAAAAATGCTGGAGACCATAATTTTATTCCAATTCCAGCAATACACATAAATTTAAGTTCATTTTAACTAATTAATAATTTAAAAAAAAATACTCTTTCTCCATTTTTTTTTTTAAGAATTTATAAACATCTTAGAATAACATTGTGATGATGGTACTGAAACATTATTGATGAGGATTTTTAAAAGGTATCTTAGAGACACAATATTGAAACGATCATGTCTGAAAAATTAATACCAGCCATGTAATATTAGATACTTGATATTACTCGAATGAACACATCTGGCCATTTAAAGCTACTACTGCCACCAATCATTGGTTTTATGATGTTAATATGGTAACGGGAAACCATTCTAGCATACCAAATATTATTTACTAAAATCAAACTTGCACCTTTACTTTTGGAGGCAGCTCATATATTATTGTATCGAGTACTATTTAATGGAAATAGGATCCTATTACTACCACTTGAATTAATTTGATTCTAATCGTATATATTTCAAATTCAATAGTCTAGACAATAAGATATATGTCTATATCTTAAATATTAATTTCCATTAGCAAAAAGTGCAACAGTCCAATAATCAGGGGGATGAAATTTGAATTATTTAACATTCTTTAGAATTTATTCCAGAACGAAAGTCAAGGGATATTTGAACAGAAAAATTCAATAGAAAGTGGAATTATTTGCTAATATTTATATTATCTGTAGACTTAATGTATTTTAGTCTATATGTAAGAGTTGAAAATCGTGGTATTTAAGAACATTATAGTTTTCTACCTTTTCTAATAAAGATTTTTCTACCTTTTCTAATAACGATTTAAAAAATTACGTTGATATTTTTAGAGTTGCACTTTTTTACACACTCAAATTTATAACAGCTTTCTCTAAACTTTTTATAATTTTCCTTACGTATAAAAATATTTGACAAAATTATATACAACAGAAATCTACGGCCACAAATAATAAAATCGCGATAGTATTGGTAAATCGAGTATCGCTATAAGCAAAATAGATGCGAACAAAGATCACATCACATAGCGTTGCATTTTTTATGCTCGTAACGGTATGTAACTTAAAAACTTTAAATGGTACCCAAAAAAGATATGTTGTTTTTGAAATCTGTAATTAAAGTTTATAAAATTTTCTTTTTATGTTCTTGTAATGACATCTCAGTAAAGACTTTCTAAAATGCCTACTTGTAATAATATGCAGTAAGTAGTTGTTCTAATGTAATCACCGTTTAAAATAGTGGGTTATTCAGCTAATGTGTAGGTAATGAATATTAGCTTCTTAACCCATTACATGAAAAACAAAGTTTTTGCTGGGCAATTGAAAATTAAATTAATAAAATTTATACATGTTTTTTTAATTTTATTTATCTAAAACTTATGTTTGTTGGAGTTCGTTACAAATATAGTCTTTTGTATGAAATATTCGTCTTGGGACTATAAAAATATGTTAGTTATAAAAAAGTCCGCTTGAACCGTGTTCGTTATAAACGTAGTTATTTGTATGGAAAATTTAGATGAAATCAATGAGACCGAAGAAAAGTGTTTGCTATATTCATAGTTCGTTACAACCGGAGTTCGTTACAACC
Source organism: Protocalliphora azurea (assembly GCA_932274085.1). Classification (NCBI taxonomy): domain Eukaryota; kingdom Metazoa; phylum Arthropoda; class Insecta; order Diptera; family Calliphoridae; genus Protocalliphora; species Protocalliphora azurea. Next base: position 19,812,653 of record OW026519.1, on the reverse strand, counting down.
GCGAACGACTGTACCAAATATAAGAAATATCATTTTTTCTAAGACCATTAAATATTAGGAGTCTTTTTTGTTTTGAAACCATATTAATATTATTGTTCCCATAACAACAAAATGTTACAAATAAATATGCTTTTTATAAATATGGTTAACAATGTTCATAACAAATTATTGCTTTTCAATATTATTAACGTTTGCTTTCCACCTTCATTATAATTCTCATTAATTTTGTACATGAATTAATATAAGTAGACAAGGTTTTGTTACATTTGGTGCGATTGAGGCAATATAAGATATTGATTATTTTTAATAAAAATAACTTATATTATCTTGCACAAAATATAGTGGCACAAATAAATAAAATAAATTAATGAACGAATAATGTATAAATATTTTTTTATGACTAATAAATACTTTTATCTATTAGTTTGAAATAAATGTAATGGACTCAACAAACAATTGATAAAAATAATAATTTTGAATTAATGTGAATTAATATATGATAAGATGGAATAGTATGATAAAATCAAATCATAATCTGATAGAATGGTATAATAATATAGTAGGATGGTATAACAATATGAAAACCTCGAACCATAATATGAAAAGAACGAACCATAAAATCGGACACAATATTATAAAATAGAATCATAACAATTATTCATATTCTTGTGTATTTTTAGCTGTGACCATATGTTGCAATCATGTATATTGCTCTTACATTTTGGTCGCTACAGCTATATTTTTTTCTCTGCGTGCAGTAATTTCTTTTTTATTTTTGTATTGAGAAACTTAATAACAATAATATTCACGTCTGTTACACATGCTTCTATTCCGTTTTTTCTAAATTCACAAAGAAATTTATATGTACAAGATACAAAACCAAAAGCGCCTCGCATATGTTGATTGTTGGGGCATAACTAACGAAAGGCAAAATATTTTTTAGTACGCTGGTAGCAAAAACATATAGAAACAAAAAACTACCAAAATGAAATAAATACAAATTGGAAAACAGCATGAAGTTAAATAGTCTAAGAAAAAAAAAAAAAAAAAAAAAAATGCCTGTTAATTAGTGACTTATACATATACCATACCATATAATATGAATTTTAGAATCAAAAGAATTGTTTTTGTTTTTAGCTTTGTATATTTATATGTAGTTGTAGTACATAACAAATGAAAACATTTATTTTTAGTGTTCTGCCTTTTGCTTTTTTTTTTCTTTTTCTTTTGGCAATTATGCGATTTTTTCATTATGCGCTTTATACAAAGTTAAATTAGAGTAGAAAAAAGAAACATAAGAAACAAAAAATATTGTCTGATAGTTGTCAATTTAATGTCATTACTTAAATAGTAGTTTTGTGGTTGATTGTGTTCTTGTGTGCTTGTAAACAGTTTAACAAATATATAATGCCACGTAATTTTAAATTATATTTATTATCGAAACATAGTAAAAAAGATAGAAATTATATTGAATTATTTTATATACATCCTGTCGGTTTTTATTTAGCCGATTGTGATTCGAATCATTTATCCCATCTTATTGCTTCTAGTAGTAATCTTAACGCATATTTAATAGTAATTATACATTATTTTTTTTTTATCCAGGCACCCAATAGTTAGTTGACCGCAGTATTTATCTCGTCAGATTGTACTTAGTATGCATCATTCAATAAATTAGGAAGCATTTTACTCATTCGATTCCATCAAATTGTTATAACTACTCATAACTAGCCAGTAGTTATGAGTGTAGCCATCTGAGAGCAAAATAATTAATCCAACCAACAGAAGGGTGAAATTGAGAAAGATGGCGATTAATTGAAAACTGAAAATTAATATTTTGGAGAAGTGATTGATTCTAGGTAAAAATAGATAAAATAAAGCACCATTATTTATTAAAATATTCTTTAATTTTTTTCACTTTCCGTAGTGCTCCGTTTAAGTCAAATATTTTGCGATTTTTTAATCGCAGTGGTAAAAACAGAAAATCTAAATTTTTCAAGTTTATATTTTTGCGTTTTATTTCATAAAAAGTAGTTCTTTTTTACAACTGAGTTATTAAGCATTGGTATTTTTATTTATTTTTCAGATATATATGTATATACTCATCAGCTGAGAATTAATTACAAATTACTTAATAATGGTTACTTAATTTTAATAGTTACTTAAATTTAAAAGTTAGTAGAGGATAAATAGCTTAGTAATACATCTTTAATCTAATCTCCAGTGTAGGAAAAATGAGTTAGCTTTTAGTATATATTTAATTCCGCACATATTCTCCGGAATGGATAAAAATTGGCAAAATTGGACCAATGGAATTCTATTTGCAATGGAACATTAGATCTAAGTTGTCTGTTTGAAACATTAATGGGAATATTTTGTACAAGATATTCGGAGTCACAATATTGAGAAAAAACAAGACATTTGAAACATTGCGACTACTTTTCAAAGCTAGCAGCTTTATAATTGCCAATCGGCTTTGATATGGAGGAAGGTTTATGTAGCGGCTTCATCATAAGTTGCAATGACAAAATAGCAATAATTGTTTTTGAACTGATTCTAGTTTTCGTGTGTACACATTATATTGAGAGTTCCAAATTATTGAACAATATTCAACGATAGGTCCAATTAAAGTGGTGAATAACCTCTTTGTCACATACGGATCACTGAATTCCTTTGCTCAACTTTTTATAAAACTTAAAACTCCATTTGCTTCATTAACTGTTTTAATTATATAATTATCGAAAATCAGTATAATCTCAAAATTTACTCCAAAATCGATGAAGGAATCAACCCAGAACAATTTTGAACTTCCGATATAGCAGTCATTATAGGCTCTGGAATATCTGGTAAAAGACTTAAACTGCCATTTTTCATGATAAAGTTCCATCAGGTTAATGTCACTGAAAAGCTATTTAGATCGGACTGTAAAAAAGAGAAATCTTAATTCTTCGATAAGGTTAAAAACAGCTTCGCATCATCAGCATGCTTTAGAATATTACCATGTTTAATGGATTTAGGAAGATCATTAGTAACTTTCACATATTTGGACATAGTGTTATTATACTTTACGCATTGGCTATATATTTTTAAATATGAACAAATCCATTTAAGGAAATTTCCACAGAATTCGATTGCACCAAGCTTAGGTAACATTAGCTTATGATAAACTTTATCAAATGCTTTAATAAAGTCAGTATATACTACTTCAATTTGCATTCTTTTTTCGTAAAACGGTATTAATGTATGAGGTCAATTCCATCAAGTTTGTAGATATTGATCAACCACTATAAAATACATACTGCGACTTCATTATTACTGGAGAGATTTGTTGAGTTAATAAAGCGGTTATAATTTTCTCAAACAACTTAGCAATATCACTTAATTTTAAAAGCATAATTACGCATTTCTTGTTAAATATTTGAACATTTTTTACCACATCGAAGTCCTATATTTAATACCCCCGATCTAAGGTTTTCATGAAATTCAGTTTTTGATGCCATTATATTCCTTACATTAACGCTCATCTGTGATATAAATTTCAAATGCAAATTCCTATTTTTTCCAATTTCCTCAACGATTTTGTATTCCTTTATCTTACAAAATAAATACTTTTTTTTGGTGCAAAACTCTTTGTCTCTTTGAGCAAATATTTTTATTTTATTTATTTATTTTTATTTTTTGACTAGATAAATGCCACATATATCATTTCTGACTAATTTATATATCAGAAATATGAATCTGAATAAACAATTTAAATCGATTGGACAGTTCTTTAGACATATTATAATAAATATTCACTTTGTCTCACGGCTAGTGCTCTATTTAAAACTACCGTACATATTTTCATCGCAATCAAATCGAATAGCAGTTGAGTTTTACAAGAAAATTATTCCCACAAAATCTCGAGCCTTTTACTCTAATAGTACCTTAAATATGCGATAATTAAGATTTACCTTGTGTGGGGGCAAACACATCCCTTAGAGCGGCCCGCCCTATTTTCATCTCAGCTATGAATAGTAGTAAGAAAATTATTCCTACACAGCTTTAAAAGGTTTTCTAAAATATTTCTTCATTAAAGTGATAAATAATTTTTATTTTGTGTGAGAGCTACCTCCCTTTCTGTACCTATCCCTACTATTACCTTAATTTAAGAAGCTGATAAGAAAGTTATTACCACAAAAATAGGTACGATATGCGATAATTTTTGTTTTGCTTTTAATAATTTAAAAGTTCAAAAGCCTTTATTTCACAAATATTACAAAATATTAAAAACAAAATATATATAAGTTCTAGTCTTAATTTAAAAAAAAAAAAATTAAAAGAAAATTTTTTAAATACTTGAAAAATTAGAGAAATATTTTTTTTTGCTCTCCTGAAAAGTAGTGCTTTACGAGATAGAGGGTTTTGAATATAGGCCTTCGATATGTTTTCATTAAAAAAATATTGTTTTTATAACATTAACTGATGTTACTTGGGCAATTTTATAGCTAGTATGTACATTGAAGAGACTCTCTAAAAAGTTGCAAAAGTACCCCTCTAGAAATGAAGATTGGTCTATTGTTATATGATTCTCAAAATATTGAATTTGAGTTTAAACTAACGTGAGATGGACCATCTTCAAAACACCCCTAAAAAACATATTTCTTGCAATATTATTATCCAAATTTTCATTAAAAGAAAATTCATTTCAGATTGTAAGATTTTACTAACGCTTTTTTCATATTTTATTTAAGCAAACATATAAGTTTATATATTTCGGATATTTTTCAACATATATTGGGTTTTAATGTATTATTGGAATAGTCCTGATACCACTGAAGATAATATATGTATTTAACCCTTTAACAGCAAGTATAGTAAATACTTCTTATTTGCTAGTTTAGCAAATAAGTCACATAGAAGTATTTGCTATGCTTATATTTAGATGAATTCATGAAAAATATTAAAAGTTATTTAAAAACCACGATAATAATGGAGTTAAAAGAATTTTGGACATTTTGCAACTATTTTACAAAAATTTATATATGCTTTTGGCGACATAAATTTTCTTAGGTAACCTTTTATGTGACTTTTCTGATTCTTTCTATTCTCTTCTATACTTTTCTTGGTCTCAGCTTTTTTCTCTATCATTTTCCTTCCTGCTCTTTTCTATATCTCATCTGTAGTTTCTTTCTAGTTTTCTTTCTTTATTCTTTATGAAGGGACTCACAATGAACCTTTAGGTCTCCGAGTGGATGCACAAGCACTCTTATGAGTGCTGGGCAACCCTTCCCTACCTACCTATTATGTAACATAAGAAAGAACTGAACCAATTATGGACTGGAAATCCAAAAATATTATATATATATATATATATATATATATATATATATATATATATATATATATATATAGTATTAAATTACACCTTTCTAATGATGTCCTAAAATATGATATGAGGTATACAAAAAAAATATCCACAAAATGTCAAAATTTGCCCAAAAATAACAAAATATGCTAATGAAAAACAAATTAATGCCAAAATATTTTATTTTTTCTAAAACGGATAAATATTATTCAACGTTAACGAAAAACATGCAATTGTATATTTGTGGTTTCTATGGTTATAAGTGTGTAAATTCTTAAGTGGTTATTTTGTAAATCACTTCACCTCATATTAAAATGGAAGAGAATCATTTTGTATTTTTAAAATATATTTTTTCTTGCTTAGCTTATAACTATCAACATAATAATTGGCAGTGTAAGGGCAAAGTTATCTCACAAAAAGACAACGTAAGGTGCCTACCAAGATCGTTACAGTAGACTTTTTTTGCATATGGTTCTTTAAATCGCATTTTTGTGTGCTCTAAGTTAACGCAACACGTGCTATAAGTTGTTGCTCAAATTGGATCCCGTATTCTTTATATAATGTCATTTATACTGGTGAAATTTAACAGGTTTCAGCAGTTCTACAAAAGCAACAATACGGCGAAGTATTTAATTTTTTTTTTTTTTTTCAGCAAGTAAGCTACAATTTCTATTTGTATGGAGTTTGACAGTTCTAAATACTAAAAATATTAATAAATATTAATTAAAAATGATTAAGTGAGTTCAACTACTTGAATTCTCCTTGTTCAATTATACTCCTTTTCAATGAAGCAAGATATATAATATTCTAAGCCCTGATTGCTTGTAGGTGCCACAATAAATAACATATGATTTTCTTTCATGTTCAACCTGTATCATTTATCTTAAGTCCCCCAGTGTAGATCTCTTTATATAATTCAGCATTTAACTGTGTTGTTTGTCTTAGTATGTGTTTTATCCTCGATTTTCCCCTAGTTTTTTAACTTCAATGTTTCGTTTATTATTCTTGTCATGTTTGTTACTTTTCAATGTTTTATCAACATTCTACACATCATCATCAACGTTGTCCTCGTCATCATTATCATTATCATCCTCATTAGTAAATTTTGCTCGTTATAAGTTTTGTTTTCATTTCTTTTTTTGCTCCGTCATTTGTTAAGACTTATGCACGTTTTTCATTTATAGTTGATCATTGTCTTTCAGTTTTCTTTTTTTTTTATCCACTTTTGTATTATTTGTTTAACTTTGTTTTATTTGTTTTACCAGAAATTCATTTTTTCTGTTTTCATTACTGAGATTTTGTTTTGTTGTTTTGTTATAAGCAAATGTTTCAAACTTTTTTTTTTTTTTTTTTTTTTTTTTTGTTATAATAAATATGCGTTATGTTGTCTTTTTGTTTTTCTTTTTGAATTGTTGCTCCTTTTATTGTTGTTATGATATTAATTAATTTTGTTTAGTTTTACTACATTACCATTTATTAAGAGTTAGAGTTTTTGTTTCGAAGTGTTTAAAACATATTTATTTTATCACTGCAATGTCATCACAAATTTATGCTCATCAACTAAATGACCACAAAAATTTTGGGTTAATTTGTGTTTCTCCATTTTGGTCATTCTAGCTATTGTCGGCTGCATGGTCATTAGGAGACCATCAAGCAAGTAGTTGACTTTTTGTTATTTGTTTTCGGACTTGAATAAACATGAATTAAATATTTATTTTTGGATTTAATGTAAAGAATATTAATATTTTTATTATTAAATATCAGCACAAATGGATTTAATGGTTGTGTGAATTTTCATAGACATCAAGGGTCATCGAATTCTTGCTGACAGTTAAAGATAAAAGATAATAACTAAATTAAAATTATCATTAAAGTATTAATGTTCATGAAATACAATATTTTTGATATTTATTTTAAACTCTTTTAATTAAATTTTATATTAATCAGCATTTTTCTTAAATTTCCCAAAAGCTATATTTGTATTTGAAACAATTTTAGCAAGCAAATATTCTGAAACTTAATTTACATATACGCAGAGAAAAAATATTGTTGCTGGAACCATAATCGAAGATAGACATATTACGATTGGACTCATAAATAATAAATATGAACATTATCATCATAAAATAATCTAACCTTTCATATTATGATCCGAGTTTTTGCATCTTGTGTTTAAATATTTTATAATGTTATGATTAGGTTTTATAAAAAGTTGAATCATAATATGAGAAAATCAGGGAATAAGATTTTCTCATATTATGATTCAGCTTCGTCATATTATTTACCATAAAAAAATTTACAACATGACCAAAATTACTTATAACATGTTTTATATTAATCTTATTATGATCAATCATTATTTGTTCATTAATTAATTTTATTTAGATGTGCTATGCAAGATAATACAAGATACTTTTTGTAAACTAAAGGTACATTCAGATTAGTCAAATATTTGATCAAAATGACGTTACCACTATATAAAATATTTCCTAAATTCTCTTTTTTACTGGGAAATGATTTTTTTTTCTTATCATTAATCATGGCTGGTATTTTATAGAAATTTCTCTTACAAAACTTTTCCAAGGTCAAACGATGGCATGCAATGGCAAACAATAATTTTATAAAGTTAGTGGTCATGTAATTTTAATCAAATATTTGTCATATATGAACAAAGCTTAATAATACTTAATCAATATCTTAAAATACTTGAATCCCATCAAATATAACAAAACCATTTCTACTTATATTTATTTATGTATAAACTAAATGAGAATTATAATAAATTTAGCAAAAAAATATTAAAAACAAAATATATTCAAGTTATGTGTTTTTATTTTTATTATTTGTAATATTCTTTTGTTATGGGAATAATAATAATAATTTGGTTTAAAAACAAGATATGTTTTAGGAACAAGGAAAAAGACTGGTAATATTTAATGGTTGTAGAAATAGTGATATTTTCTCATGCTAGTAAAATTTTGTTTCTTATAAAAATATTCAAAAACATTTTTTAGGCAACTATATTAAAATTTTTATTGAATGTAAACACTAAATGACTATCTTGTAACCAGGGTTTTTCTGTGCGTGCACGTTCTAATATGGAATATATTTAAAAACTCATCTTTATCTTGATTTAATTGCAGAATCAAATTATACAACATAATCAACGTGCAGGTGTTATTGTCAGCAGCGGTGATTTAGCACTCCAGGGCGTAACACGCCACCAAGCGGGCAATTATACATGTACAGCCTCAAACGTGGAAGGTGATGGTGACAGTAATGTGGTCGAATTGAAAGTGATGTGTAAGTATTTGCAAAATATGTACATACATTTGTACATATAAATATATAAACACATATACTATGTATATAAACAATGCAAAATATGCATAAAATATATTTCAATTAAATTAAAATATTTTATAAGATCTTATATAATACATAGTTACTGTTTACAGGATGTGAAGAACTATATAAAATTTTAAACAATGTATGCTAGTTTTTTTTCCAATTTCCGCTAATGAACATGAAGGAAAAGTTGCAGAAAATAAAAACCAAGTTAAGTTTTGAAAAGACAACCCAGTGAAATTTTTGGTTTTTGAAAAGCAATGACATTTTTTGAAGAAAATTTTGGAAAAAATTGTAAAAATTATATTTCACTATGTTACATAATTCATTCAACAAATCTTTTTTCTAATTTTATTTATTAATAGCGAAAGAAAATAAATTAGTAAATCTGATTCTATATTCACAAAAAATAATATTTTCGAAAAATTTCAATTAAATTAATAATCAGAATTTTAAAATAATTTCAAATATTTTAATAATTAAATAAGTTACTCAAAACCAAAGTGTTTGAATAAATTGTATTAAAATTTTACATAGAAAAATCTAAAATCCATTTTCAATTACGACTAGTGCATATTTAATTATTTTATTAATTGAAATTCAACGCATTAAAAAAAATTCCATTATTCAAAATATCACTTAGTTTTATTTATGTTTGATTAATTCATTAATTGATACAATCAAAAAAGTTAATGAAAGCCTATATATTGTTTTAGTTTTAATAAAAAAAAATATTGGAAAATTTGACTTTTAATCACTTGAATAATTGATACAATTAAAAAAGTAATTGGAATTGTTTTTATCTTTGAGAAATAGTTTAATAATAGAACATATTTTTCCTGTACTTCAGAGAAAAAAATAATATCAAATATTTATCGATTAAAATATAAATATATAAATTGCTAAAAAATAACTATTCAAATATATTAGAAAATTCAAATTCTTTAAGGAAAAATATAAAGACTTATTTCAATTACAAAAATTCATGTGAAGAACTATACATATTTTATTAATTAATTTTTAATTACTCATATTATCACATACATACTTATTTTTATTTTTGATTACCCAAATAATTAATAAAATTAAAATATATAATAGTTGAAATAATCCGAAACATAGTGAACTGAGCTCATAGTAAAAATATAAATAAGTAGAAGAAAACTAGGTACAACGATTATACTTTTTATATGTGTACACATTGAGCGTCTGTTTATAAAAAATTTTAAGTTTTAAAAAATCTTAATATTTTGCCTGTATTATATCAAAAATTACCCAAAGTACCCTTTTTTAAATATTAAGTTTTATAAGAGTACACATATCTATTGAAACATACAAGAAAATATTAATTATGGTGTTTTTTGCATACATTATTTACTTTTTAAGTTAATCAGTGTTGCCATAGTATTTTTGAATATATTTGAAATTTTTAAATTTATTTTATTTTTAACTTTTTCATCTTATATTCATATTTGCAATTTATTTTATTTAGGGATGACTTATTATATTTATATTATTTATTTCTATAAAAATTAGGGTCGATATATATTACAAAAATTTACGAATGTGTTAGTTTTCTGAATGATTAAATCATTAAGAAACAATATGGGCAACACCTTTTGCCCATATTGGTTACGCAATAGTTATTAATACTGTTGTTTTGATTAGTTATGTTTCGATGAACTGTTACTGCAGGATTGGGCGGAATTAAAAGTTTGATCATTTGATTTTCATTTATATTTTCTTTGCTATTTTTTCTAACAAAATCGCAATGGTTCTTGGTTGCTTTGAAAAGATATCCTAAAGTATCTTAGGAATGTATTCTTTACAACTTAAATTTATCTTTTACTGTAATACCATGAAAAGGGTCGTAAAGAAGCTTTGCGAATTAAAAAAATGTATAAACATTTTTTATAAATGTAGGTATATTTTATACAAAAAATTCTATTATCTACAAAAATCCATTTTTGGAAAGGCATTTGAAACGCTTTTCGATTTTTTATTCTCTTGTATTTTAGCTATTTTTGAAAAGTATTATAATTTTCGCAGTTAGTTGTATTTTTTATACACTACACCACCATAGGTAAGCCCGCAAAAGTAATGGTACAGAACACACCTTATAATATACCACTCGGCTTAAAATCGTTTCCTAAGTCGATTTGTCGATGTCCGTTCATCTGTCGGTCCATGTAAATTTTATAAACAAACTACAGATCGTAATTCTGAAGATAATTCCATGAAATTTGGTACCCATGTATTTTATAATCCAAAGATTATTTCACCTAGCCCCCATAGAAATTTCCTCACGGAATAATAGTTTAACGATCATAAATGCCTTAAATATAGAAATATTTTAATGAAATTTGGCATAAATAAATTTTCCATACAAACCTTTATGCCAAATTTCATCAGTCCATAATTAACAATAGCTCCCATATAAATCCCCGTTCTAAAATCACTTACAATTGATAATATCAAGTTAATTTTATTATTTTTTTTTTGCAGCCAATATTAAAAATAAAAATTCTTAACTTTTGTATTAGCGTAAAGGATACTTCCAAAATGTATAAATTAGAGCAATACCAAAATGTATGAAAAGATACAAAAGAAAAAAAATTTTTTTGTTAAAAGAATCTAAAATCCATATTAAAGAAATAATTTTTTTATAGCATTCACCACAGCTGTTCATATATATATATATATATATAGTTACATCCCATCTAAGTATTTCATTTTCATGTAACACATCTTCACACGGGTGAAGGGTATATAAGAATATAGCACTCAAACTTAGGAGTATTTCCAATCATTCTTGAAATCTTCTTTTCAGGAACGATACAATGTAACGTTCATAAGTAAATCATAGGACTTGTTTGAATTAGCTAACGATAGGTAATGTTTGGTCCCAGTTTAATGGCTTTCAATAAGTTCTTAGAAGAAATTTAACAAAAATTTTTAATTTGGTAAGTTATCTGCTACCATTTGTATATAATTACTTTTTCAATCACACAAAAAAATATTATAGGATATTATAGGAACCATACATTTTTTTTTTCGCAATCAGTATATGTTTTTCATTTCCGAGGTATATTTCTAAGAAAAGTTTCACTGGGCTGTTTTCTTAATTGTTTCTTGTATACAAAATAATTTTTTATTTAACTACACAGAAAAAATTATTGCACAAAATGGTTTGGGTAATTTTTTACTTTATTTAAAATCGAATTTTGATAAGAATTATTTATTAATAAAATTAATTTTCTAATTGGTTTTAATTTTATTTAACCAAACGAAAATACAAATACGATTTCAAACCGCTAGGGTTTTTTATGACTTATTTAAAGAAAAAACTAGTACTGAGTATTGATTTCCAAAGATGATGTGAATAATTCTGATATATATCTGATATATATAATATATATATATATGCATATATTAATATATATGCTGTCACATGTTGTAAAGTCTATCTCTATAATAGTCCTAATTACTATGTAAATCATGTATAAATTTGCTGTAAATAAATTAACAACAACATACTTTATATATAACATACTAGCTTACCACGGTGAGCTTCGATACTCATTCTAAAGCCATAACTAATATTTACTTTATATGAGAGTTAGTAGTCCTCTTCAAAATTTTATCTTAAAATTATTTATAACAATTTTTAAGACTTTCAGTATCACTCCATCATATATCTGAAAATGATGTTTTTTTTTTATATGGCGCTATCCTTCCTGTTGGTCCTATTCGTCATATTATTATTTCAATATAATAGTTCTATAGATATGCCGTTAAGAATATTTACTGTGTGTGGCGGGTACCATTTCCCCTAGTCATGCCCATCCCATTTGATCTAAACTTGTGAAGGATTTTGAGAAAGTTATTCACAAAACATTAAAACTTTTTTTTGTAATAATTCCTAAGATATACGATATTTAATATTTTCGTTGTATCAGCGGTACCATTTCCACTGGTTTTAGCTATAACACTATTTAAGTTGTCCAATAATTAGTATTTTCTGTGTATGGGGCTATTACTTCCCCTACACCTACCAGTCTCAGTTATGTAATTTTATAATAAATTTATTTCCTCAAAATCTTTGGAATTTTATATATATAAATATATATATATATATATAAATATATATATATATAAATATATATATATATATATATATATATATATATATATATATATATATAAGTAGATACCCTTTACTGCATACATTACACATGTTAAATTCATTATATAAAACACATTATATAGATTTTCACATATTTGGTTTCAGTTTCATTATCATTTTAAAGGTTTTTATTTTAATATTTTTAATGCAAAAATAAGTAATTTTGATAAAGTTCCTATATTGTTATCAGCGTTACCATTAAAAATTTTAAAAAAAGAGGATTACCAAAAAAAAAAAAAAAAATCTTCAAAAAGGGAATTTTTTAAAAAAAAGCGTCCAACTGCTTCAATACCCAGAAAACTCGTTAAAATTCGTTTAACTGATAAAAACAAAAAAATATTGTATTTTAAGAGAAACTACCATACAATTAATAATATTTTTGTTATTGCGAATATAAAAATTTATTCATAAAAATAGTTAACATAAAATTCTCTTTTTATTAATCAAACCTCTGTACTTTTGTACGAGGTCTTCACTAGGACTCTAGTCTTACAAATCCCCGTCTAACAAATTTCGAACTATAATGGATTCACAAGTATTGACTTTAAGTCTGTTTGTTGGACAATTTATCTTGCATTAGTAATAATTGGTTCAGTTAAAAATATTAATTGAAATTTTAACGAAAAACTATTACTTTCCGTTAAATAATAGTATAATTTTGATAATTAGAGCAAAATTAATAAAAAATTTATTTGATGTAAAGAACTTAGTAAATGAAGTCGATTTTTACATCTTTTCTGTGTACCATTCACTTACACACTTCCTACTTTTAGTTCATTATATAGTAAATACTAAAAGTGAGTAAAATTTATATAGATATTCTAACATTATAGTATCTTACATACTATAAATACATATTTATATCTTTATGTATATCGAAACATATGTACATTTTCTTATATTTGTATAAGTGATTTTTACCATATGAATATTCTTCTATGTATTTATATTATGTTTCCTTTTAAATTTCCTTTAAAGCAACACATTTTCAAGATAAAAATCATTGCTACACATAAAGATGACACCAAACAATACGTCTATGTATACAAATGTAAATTGGTATTTCTGTAAGTATGTATATCTTTGTATATATTTACAGAAATAACTTTGCATACAATTGTTAGTATATAATAGTAGATAGGTTTGTTACAACACGTTTTGTTTATGCCAAATGTTTACATGTACTCAGCTGCAATTTAACAAGTTGAAGTATGAGGGGTACTTGTTACTCTTTACAACTGTTCTGTTAGTATATCTTTTATACATACAAACATCTTATATTGCATATTCATGGGGTATATTTTATATTCAAGCATTGAAGGTGTTGAACTTTAAAATTTAAAAATATTTTAAATTTGGTGATTAAAAATTAATATAAAAAACTATAGTGTAAAGTAAAAATACTTGTTTTTAGAACTTATATTTTTGTAGAATTTTTGTTATTAATTTCACTGTAACGTAGTTCACTCAATAAATTACATAATGTGCGTAAAAGGCCTTCTTAAGAGCATCATAAATTAGTTTTAAAATTACCAATACACCGTTAAAATTTTTGGTTTTTCTCCAAAAACTGTTTTGGGTAGGCTCATGTAATAATGTTCGTTAATACTGTTATGTTTTGAGCTGATTCTTAATTCATAAACCATTTTGAGAAGTAAACGAAGTAACCGTATAACCTTGTCTAGTTAAAATTGTAAAAAAAACATTTTCAAATGTCCTTAAAAATAAAATTTTTTCACAACTTTTCTATTTTAACTGCAATTTATTATAAATTTTTCTATAGAAGCATGTAGGGTAATTCCAAAAAATTTCGACCCAGCTCGGATTTTGACCATCACGGATTTTATTCAGTACATATAATTTACTCCTCCATGCACTTCATGTGGTTTATTAGCATAATGATTTATATTTTATGAACATCTAAAATGAGAAACTTTCAGTTTTTTCGTCGACAATAAGCCAAATTTAAGCACGAATAACAATAAACTTGGAATCATTGAAAAGGGATGAGACTTTTCTTTATCATAAAATAATAACATGAAAGCATCTTACTGGCGCAAGGACCTCTAAAATGAAATAAATATATATATTTTTTCAGTTTTTAACCGATTTTTCAGATTGATACTTCGTTTTGATATAAACAAAAAAGCATTTCTCTAAAGTGTTTTTTTTCGGAATATCGGATATGGCCAAGATAACAGAAAGTTGTGGCTTCTCTTTATGAATTACAACTATGTTTAGAAATTTCAATTTCAAAAACACGTTATTTAAAATCAAATTACAATAATCTCTTTTAATCTTTAAGTCAATTCAAGTAAATTTTTAAAAAGGAAACTTCTAGCTAAACTATTTAAATTTTTAATACCACATAATAGTAAATAAATTTAAAAAATGAGACAATTACAAATAAAATCTCATTTATAGAGTAAGAAGAAATAGTGAATGTAAATTTGCAGGAAACAAAGAAAACAAAGCACAAACAATGGAATTAATGCAGCTTTTTGAACCATTTCAATTTATCACCTACTCTAATTTTCTTGTAAAACTTACAGCTAACAACATATTTTATCAGCCAACCATACCCACAGCAACAACGGCACGATGCAAGGTACATCTATAACGTTGATGATGCTGTAGTTAATGTTATTATTGCTGCTGTCTTTTCTGTTGCAACTTATAAGAAGGGATGAGTGAGAGTGTGGTAAATGAATGAAGAACTGAATGCTTTAAGCTAAAGTTGCAATTGTTAGTGTTTGTTTGCTAATACCAATTGTTGTTTATGTTGATGTTGTTGTTATTCTTGTTTGTTTCCATTGTTGTTGTTGAGGTTGTTGTTATGGTAACTCACCTTAAAACCCTCGGTTGGTGAATTCTGTTGTTAAACAATAGCTAACGGTTTCAGTATATATATATTTTTTCTCTTATTACCAGAGAAACCACAAATACAGTCACCGAAATGAAGATAGATTCGCTAATAAAAATCAATTTGTTTCCTTAAAAATTATTAAATAAAATTTTTTAGTCTTCAGTGTTATACAGTAGAAAATTATAAAGCTGTTAGAAAGTTTCCTCGAGTTTTTTCTGTATTAATTATAAAATGTTTCAGTATTTCAATTTGTGGGAGCGAAATAATGAATTGTTCATCGTGATTTTAATCCAATTTTCACGTAATATTAAAAGAGGAAGGAGAATAAAATGATCATTTAGTTATTCAACAGTATGTTTCTCTTATTTGAAGTAACAATTGATTTCATGAGAATTTTTTTTGTGGAAGCTGAGGGCAAATTTTAACAAGTTAGAACGCTATATTTATACTATCGTTTGTACAGACACATAATAATATTCATGCCTTAAAGTATGCTTTCTCCAAACTACAAAAATACAAACACAAAATTAAACCCTCATAGCAAGCGTTGTCTCCTTAAAAAAAACAACAGCAACATTAAAAATTTGTCATCAGTGTTGCCAGGAGATGGGAAAAAAGAGGCTAAATTGAACTTTAAAACAGATCAGAAAAGGCTAAATGTCTCAAAAAATAAGGCTAGAAAAAAGCTAATATTTTCTTATTTAAAAACTTATTTACTTTTATTTAATGAAATTTGGCAAGTATAATAACATTAACACTTGTAACGCATATACTAAGTTTTGGTGATTTACAATACTTTTTAAATAAGATAAATTTTCTTTATGAAAATACAAATATCTTCCAAAATATATATGTTACAACAATCATTGACCTATAGTTAAAGGTAATAAAATTACCTTTAAAACGATACCTGAAACATATTTTTATGATAATTCGCAAAGTAAATTTCGCGGTCAAAGTGATTAGAAAAAAAGTGATTAGAAAAAATCTCCTACAAAATTTCCATACAAATTTGGGTTATACATATTTCATATGAAAAATGACCCAATTTTTGGGTGTGATTTTTCATATTCCTTTATTTATTAATCATTTTCTAATTTTTGGATGATTTTCGCTTTTGTAAGAACCTTTTAAAATTATGTTCAGAAACTAGGGTTAATGCCTGCAATATATCATTAAGTAAGTTCAAAAAATAAGTTATATTTCATTGGGAGATTGAAGCGCCGCAGGCAAAAACTTTAGTTAAATATATATAATATCGATTTTTTGTGTGAATTAATATACAAAAATGGATGATTCTTCAGAAATAAAGTAGTAAAAACAAATAAGAAATTGTTTTTGTTCTTTGTTGAAGTATAAAAATTTTAGCCATTTTAAGGTAATTTTAAGAATTCAAAAAGGCCAAATAAACCTAGAAACTAAAACTAAAAAAAAGCAAAATAAAAAGGCTATCTTTAGTCATAGAAAGGCTAAGCTGGTGACATTGCTTCGTATGACTATATGATAGATACGTAATAAATACCTACGAAATTTTCAATAATTATTCAGGAAAGCTAACAGAATATTTAATTTGGCTGTATTTTCGATACATCGCAAAATTTTTAAAAAATTTTTAATGTGTATTATGAAAAATTTTTGCCACGTTTCGGAGAAAATCAACGAAAAATTTACATAGTTCTTACGTTTTATTAGATATAAGTTTGAGCTTTGGAAGGGGGTATTATTTGTAATATCTTGGTCAAATTTCAATTACCTAAGGTGAAGGGAACATGCTACTAAACGGTAATTTTTTAATTATCCCGGAAGAAATCTTAAAAAAAACTTGTCACAATATTAGTGCTACATATATCAAACGATAGCTAAAGAAAAGTTAATTAACCAGAAGATCAGAATTTTCAATAAAAGGATATTCAAGAAGAAAAAATTAGCTGTTTATAAAAAATTCTATAATTCAATAAAGTGCATTAATTTGTATGAAGATAAATTTAATCTTAGGGAAGCAAATGTACTCCCCTAAGATTAAAGATTGATGTGTCATAAAATAATCACCAAAATATCTATGATGAATTATTTCGCTTTCATAAGTTGAACCAATTTTAAACTATCTCCAAAAATACATTTTTTCGATCAGCACTGTACACAACTTTTAATTTTTATTCAAAACCATTACAACATTTAAAAACTAATGCTCGAGTGCCATTAATAATATGGTCACCTGACTTTTTGGCCGGTCTGATTTAATTTAAAAAAATGTAAGTAATTTATTATGTGCAGTTGTGCTGGCCTAGTTCGACTGACATAACCTATATAATCGTTTGGAGAATATATTGGCGGTTGAAATATATATATATATATATATATATATATATATATATAAATTTTTTTGGAATGGACAATATCCACTTCCAAAATTGTATACCCCTTTTCCAAAATGAACTGTTCAATTTCCATTATTTTCATTAGGATATGAGACAATTATTCTAATATTAAATAGCGCTGTTTTTTAATTTGTTTAGGAAGTTATTACTAATAAATTAATTAATTAATACATATTTCATCTAATTCACATTCAATATTCAATAATAATCTGAAACTGAAAAACAGACGGACGGACGCATATTTAAAATTTTAAATGACGCAAATCATATGTATGTATCAGTTAATATCAGTATAACTAGTCCTGGGATATTCACTTTAAGGTTTCATATCATCAATATAAAACGTTCAATATTTTATATTTAAATTTTGATATTACCACTTTCTCTAAGAAAATAAATAATATTAACTAATATGAAAAATTATTTACATAAGTAATTTTGTTGGAGCATTTTATATACAGTATTACATATATAATTTTGAAAATCCTAAACCAGTTGAAATACCGACAAAAACTTTGGCGGTCTTATGTATGACTAGTATGTGATCTAAACGCACCAATAAAAAATGTCGGAAATCTTTACATAGATAATCAAGTAACCGCAGGCACAATATATTATTTTTGTAAGAATGTGTGCCGAACGATATCAAAGTATTTAGGAAAGTAGACTTGAAAATTATGGGGTGAATAAAATTTCATTAGCTCATAGGGCTACATAAAATTTTTAACAAGTTAATAGAAAATTTTGACAATCATTAAATAAATAATAAAATAATATATTTTAAAATCATTTTGCATTTAAATGTATATTTTGTAAATG
Source organism: Protocalliphora azurea (assembly GCA_932274085.1). Taxonomy (NCBI): domain Eukaryota; kingdom Metazoa; phylum Arthropoda; class Insecta; order Diptera; family Calliphoridae; genus Protocalliphora; species Protocalliphora azurea. The sequence continues at coordinate 19,793,709 of OW026519.1, read as the reverse complement.
TTGTTAAATTTTCCACAAAAACAAGTAGATATATATCAACTTTTTGATTTTTTCTAAAAAGTATTGTAGTTTTGTTAAACAATTTGTCACAAAGTATAATGAATAAAATTTTCCACAGAAAATTTAAATGACAAGCCTTATATGTATATATTAGGCTTGTCATTTCAATAAAAGTTATTCCATTAAACGAAGAAAAAAATAAAAAACACGTTTACATCAAAAAAAAAAAAAAAAAAAAAACAAGTAGTTTTTGTATTCATTCGGTTTTTGGTTGAAAATCTAGATGAATTTCTTTAGTTTTTCCATACAAATTAAGAATTATTTCTATCTAGTTTTTATTAAAAATCACATAAAAGCTACTAAAATAACTATTTATGATACAGCCTATTTAGTTGATTTCGGAGCATTGAGCTTTTATATAATGAAAATATAAAATTTGTTAAATTTCTTCTAGTACGTTTACACCAAAATAAAACCAACTGGTTTTGGCAAAAACCAAATTTTAAAAACCAGTTCGTTTACATATCTGTTTTCTTCGCCATATAGTTTTTATTGACGTATATAATTCTTGTAAAATGTTTATTTAATTTTTATTTGGCATTTTTAAGTTTTTTTTACACAACATTTATACACAATTTATGTAAAAAATATATAAAACAAATTAAATGTTTCAAAAAATAACAACATTTTTATATATTTTATCTGTATAAAAAAAGCTCCATGTTGCGAAATCAGTTGAACAGGATGTTTCATAAATAGTTATTTAAGTAGTTTTTATTTGGTTTTTCATAAAAGCAAGTTGAAAATAGTTTTTGATTTGTATGGAAAAACTAAAGAAATTTATGCATTTTATCAATCAAAAGCCGAATGAAGTCAAAAACTACTAGTTTTCGTTTGGTATAAACGGCATATTCAATTATTTTATTTGCTTTATTCATTTTGTGAATAATTTATGTTTAAAATATTGTAAAAAAGTATGTACAACAAAAATAAATCAAACTGAGTTTAAATAAAATTAAAAAAAAGGAATTAGTCAACAAACATCACACAGAGAGAAAAACAGATATATAACAGGTATGTAAACAGTATGGGTTTTGAAACTTGGCGTAATATGCATTTTACACCAAGCAAAAACGAGTCATTTTTGGATACAATCGGTTTTTGATCCAAAAACTATATACATTTCTTAAGTTTTTCCATACAAATCAGAAACCGTTATCATCTAGTTTATGTTGAAAACCAAATACAAACTACTAAAATAACTATTTATGATATAACTCATTTAATTGATTTCAAAACAGAAAGCATTATATATATATATATATATATATATATATATATATATATATATATATATATACATATATTTATATATATATGAAAAAACTAATATTTTTGATTTTCTTGATTAATTTTATTTCACATATCCAGAAAAATATAGAAAATGTTTAAAATATTGTTTAAAGTATATTAAACATCATCAATATACCAACTTGTATTTAAATGAAAAAATTAATGTATCAAACCACATTAAGAGTAAACAAGGTATGTAAACGTTTTTCAAAAAAAAAAAAAGTTTCTGTTTTGGTATATACAGCACATAAACAAAAACCAATTAGTTTTTTTTTTTTTTGGTGCAAATGGGATATTAAAAGAGATCGATAAATATTTTTAGAAAAATTTTATAAAATTCTTATCTCTAAAGCGGAATATTGGATACTATTTTCTTAAACAACATACTATGTTCATAACAACATTGTTTCATTGCTACTTAATTAGTAGCAAAATAATAACAATTATACATTGCTTTACTTGCTACCCAACTGATTGCTTTATGCATTTAACCCCATGGTACATACTCGGTACTCGTGTACCTTTTTGAATTTAAAACGATTGAATTTCTTTAATAATGAAGATATGGTCACGAAACTTCAGAACGTCGCGGCTAAGATGCTTTTAAAGTTTTAAAACTGAAGAAATCCTAATTCTGTTAACTTGGTCTATATATGAATTGGCTTTAAAGTTGATACCTATGGGATTCAATACTCAGGGTACCACGTTCGATATAGGCATAGTTCGTTGTAATCATGTTCGACTGTATTGTAATGGAAATCAAATTATTGTATAATAGGAAAAAATAAAAATTGCATATAATAATTACAATTTAACAAATTCGCCATAAAACTTGTAATAATGAAAAATTCAGTTGACGGAAATTGGATAGTGAAAAATAGCTCTAAGAATGAATAATTACAACGTATGAAATGTATAAAAATTATTATGAAAAAATTTAAATTGCATAATAAGTAATAATCAAAAAATTATTAGATTTTCATATTACAAGCTCCAATAAATGATAATAGAATACCTAAAAATCCAGGATTACAAGATGCCATTTAAAATTAAATGATAGAAATAAAACTATTTAAACACTTTTTTTGCTTACTAAATTAATTTTCATAATATCGCTACATAGCGTTGTTTATTATAAATAACATTAAGTTTTTTATAATTAACTATAACTTGGTGCTTTTTTATTAAATCGAAAATTAAAGTATGTAACATTTTGGAAGCCCATATCCCTACAAACATTTCGAAGATTTCTTCCATAGACATATTTACGCAATATTAATTTAGAAGAAAATTATCAAAGCAATATTTTTCTAATATTGCATTTTTTATCATTTTAAAGAAAATTAAGCAACAAACAACAACATTTTAATTCTTTTATCATTTGCATAATATATTTTATCTTGAAAATATAGCCCTTTTTTCAGTAAGTTGATTATCACCTCAGCAGTCTAATGATGTCTCATTAAAATCATCTGGATGAAATTAATGCAATATTTTTATCTTGCAGTCACAAGTTTTCCACTTGTCGAAAAATTATTCAAAAATTAAAAAATATTGAAGAAATATGCTTGTCTTTTAGCCGAAAAAAAAAAATGGTATTTAATTTAAGCGTTTTTGATTATGATGTCTGCTTTACGAGGTGTAAAAACTTCTTTATTATATGACTTCCAGATTGATTTAGTGATAATTTGGTATATATTTTTAACATCTTCCAGAAGATTGTCTGTCGGAATCTTTTTTTCACCTATATGATTTTCGCCTGTGACGCACAATCTCTTTCGATGGAGGAAACTTCCACAATACAAATATGGATATCGCGGCAATAAATTTTTTCTTCTAAACAATATGAATTCGAATCACTTTTGTGTTATTTTGGTTATAGGAATGCTAATAGAGTCAAATATATATATATACATTCATATTTTCTAATTGTAGGAACAAATATTAGTATTTTCTTTTTTTCACTGCTGTAATATTAAAAATAGAAATGACCTTATATTTCAACATAAATAATGGCGAAAGCGTAATTATAATAATAAAATACATATATACTAAAATGCAGTTAGTTAAAAAATAAAAAACAATACTACTATGATATTCCCTTGTAGTCAAAGCTATTTTAGGTAAATTTTATGCTTCTTAAGAATAACATCCAAATTTTTTATAAGAGCAGCATGTATTCGAAATTCATAAATTTGAATCAAAAAAAAAAAAAAAGGTTAATGCTAAAAATATTTAAAAATTAATTCCATATTACTATTTAAAGTAATGTCATTGTAATTTAAAATAGGTTACATTACAATTTTTTTTTTTTTTTTTGGAGAAAACAAAAACTATGCAGGATATTTAAGATTCAGCTTTTGTCGAGTAAATCAGCATTTTTTATTGTTTTTTTTTTTCTCTGTTAAGCTCTGACTTAAAATTAAGCAAAAATTAAAATATGCTCAAGAATACAAAACTGAAAAGCTGCTGCATTTATTACAATAGTGACAAGTATGCTAAAATAACAACTACAACAATATGCTACTCTTGTTTATTTTTTATTTTTATTGTAGTTGCTGTTTCTGTATTTAAAAGCAAATGTTGGCTAGATATAAAAACATAAAAAAAAACTAAAAACTAAACTACTTTTTATGCACAAAAGAATATGACAACAAAAACAAACATTTTATTTTATGAGCACTTAATAACAAAAACATAGTCAAACCCTTAACATACATTCATGTAACAAATTCAAATTAAGAATTCTTTTTAGTAGGCCAAGATCAACGTTATATTTTTTAAGGCGAAATAAAAAGTTTTGTGAAAATTGCTATTATTTTAAGTAGGACATTATTGGGAATGTGAAATTGAGAAAACAATAAGTGGTAATATTACTTAAAAATATAGCTTATAATATAGCAATAAAGTGAAATAAATTTTGAAAATTTTGAAGTTTTGCTCAAAATAAGATTTGTTTTAAAAACATTTTATTTATGTCATTTTATGTTTAGATACAATAATGCCTTTTTGGTATCGTTAAAAGGAGAAAGAATTCAGCATCTTATAAATGTCAAATAATATATATAAAATACATTTGCTGCAAACAAAGTCATAACTTAAGGAACGCAGATTTCGAATTAAAATCACTAACTTATATTAAATAATGTGATTTAATTGACATATACATAACTGTTTATATACATATATATGTATATATATATATATATTTGACCATTAAATTATGTTCATTCAAAATTTTTAAAAAATAAATATCAACATAAAAGTTAAAAGAACGTTTCCTGAAAAAAAAAAATATCTCTTGAATTCTGATGTTGTAAAGGTTAAAGGTAGAGGTAAAAAGTTTTTTATTATATATTTTTCTTTTGGTGAGAAAAAATATTTGGGAGAGAATTGGAAAAATAATTAATCACGTCTGCCTTGAAAATAATAAAATTTGATGGACGAAAGATATGTGATAATGGAAAGGAAAATAAATTTGTGCCACAAATATTATTACTTCAAAGTAAAAATCTGAGGTACCCCTATGGTAATGAACTCTCTTCTAGCCTACATTTTAATCCGGCACCATCATAGCTGATAGGGATTTATGCGTTTACCCGTCGACTTTCAACTTGTCAATCGATTTAACAATGTCCGTCCATATAATATTTATGTACATATTACAAGTGATATTTTCATGAAATTTGGCATGAATAATTAAATTCATAGAAGGACGAAGCCTATTAAAATTGGTTATGGTCAGTCCATTATTCAATACAGCACCCATACAAATTTTCTTCTTGAATAGGGGTTTAACGCTCAAAAAATATTATAAATATAGCAATATTTTAATGAAATTCAACAAAAGTAAGTTTTAGCTAAGTATAAATTTGCGTACTAAATTTCATAAAAATTTGACCTAAACAGTTTTATATAAGTAGAATTTTATAATAATTCTGTAACTTGTAAACCGTTAGAGATATCTAAATAAAGTTTCACATGGTCGCAGCTGAGGTATTTTCAAGTTGATTTTCAAAAGCGTAGGCCGTAGTGGATCATGGGAGTAGGGACCTCCAAAGTTGGTCATCTCAAGCACTTATTTTTTTTTTAATGTGCCCAAAATTCAGTTAAGACTTGAATTAAAAACAAATTCAGACTTGGATTTAAAATCACAATACAGTTTACTAGACACTTAAAGAATTTTGTTTCTATCTGTACCAGTCCCAAAACTAGTAATTTTGGAACTTCTTAAATTTTCCTGAAAAAAATTAATTAAGTTTCAATTTAAAAATGCTAGCTATTATTTTATTTAGAAAAAAATTTAAATGATTATTTTTTTTTTTGTTTTTCTCCCATAAAGTTGTCTTGCCATTTATTGAATTTAATAAAGACAAAAAATAAAATAATAATAGAAAATTTAATACTTAAAGACAAACAAAATAAATCCTCAAATTCTTCAAGTTTCAAGGTATAGTTTTTTTCAACCTCTCTATGAACAAAAAAAAAAAAAAAAATTGTCTCTCTGAAGCAAATGCTGTGGCAATAAAAAACAAGAACAGCAGTAGAAAATTTTTTTATTTTATTTTGACATTTCTCAAGCACTCATAGACAATAACTGTGCAATAGCCGTAAAGTTTTCCATTTAGTTTTTTTCATTTTGTTTTTATTTTATATATTTTTTTTTTTTCTTGTACAATGACATGGTGCGAATAAGGTTTTTGTTTTCTATTGTGAAAAAAAATTCATGGTCTGAACTAAAATAAAAAATAATAGCAATTTAAACAACTAAAATATTTTAAAAAATACTTTCCAAAGGATTCTCCATTGTATTATGAAATCAAGCAAGATGTCAACTAAGGCTAAAAAAAGAAAAAAAAAATTAAATGTATATAAGCGATAATGAGTGCTACAATATTTATAGAATTTTAATTAAAAAATTTTATTGGACGGCGAATAAAATTATGCAAGCGTATTATTAACTGTTAAGCTGGTATAGAAATTAATAATACGCCTCTTACTTATTTTATTATATTAAAAATTTCATTCTTTTCCTCATTCTAATTGCAGACAAACCCATTTGTCGTCCAGATCAAAAGAAAATTTATGGTGTAGCTCGCAATGAAGCAGCAGAAATTTTATGTGAAGTCGATGCCTTTCCACCCCCCGAAAACTTTAAATGGTCATTTAATAATACAGCTGAAACTTTTGACATGCCACAAAGTGGTTTTAGAGCACATTCAGCACAAGGCTCAACATTGACATACACTCCGGTCAAGGTAGGTAGAACATTTTTTTTAGTAATAAATACACACAAATACATATTTTAATACTAGGGGATATATAAATCAAACAAAAAATATTATGGATTTCAAATGAGCTATATGGTAATTAAAGCAAAAAAAAAAAAAAAAAAATAGACAAAAAGCACAAAGAAAATACCAAATAAAAATTGTTTTTCTTTTTATAAATAACTGTTATTAATATCAAAGACCAGAAAATAAGTAGAGTTTTGTTGATTATTTTCAGGGCCATAAAATGCCAAAGTTTGCTATGAGCATGGAAAATAAAAATAAAATGAAAATGATAATGATGATTTATTTTGTAGAATTGTGGTAGATTGGAAAAAGTTTACGTATACATAATTTCTTATGAGGTCTTCTATTGATCAATCTAAGAAGGTCATTTATTTTAGTCTTTGAAAAAAGAACTGGATGAAAATCTATTTATATATTGTAGATATTTTCCGAATAATACTTAATACTAAATTACTTGAATTAATTAATGGAGATAAATTATGCTAGAAAATATTTTTTTGCGCAAACAAATAAAGCTTTCCAGTCCTAATAGGGTGACCAGATTCGAATTGTAATCTAACTTGACATTCCTGAAAAACGAGCATGATTTCCAAGAAAAAAAACTTGACAGTCGACTTCCGGCAAAAATGCTTTATTTTTTATATTATTATATAAATACGTTGGCACAAGAGGTAAATAAATAAAAGATATGACACAACCTCTTTATATTAACTCAATACAAATACTTTAGTACCCATTAATATAGTTTTCGAATATTTATTAACGGCACTAAAAAATTACATACATCATATAAATATAAATGAATATGTTTTGTATGTTTTTAAACAAGTATCAAGGAAAGAGTGGTCTATGTTTACAATATTGTAATTAGTTTGTTCTGAAAAATATTTGTTTAAATTTCAAACAGTCCCCTTTTTGTAAAACGATTAGTATATTTCATATACATGTATGGGCATTTCTTAAAACTCATTTACTTTTTGAATTCAAAAAAAAAAAAAAAAAAAAATTTGTTTTTTTTAATGGCACATCAACGTTATTTAGTACCAGTATTGGCTGGCTTTAATGAAACACAAATCTGTTCGCGTAAATAGCTTTTATTGAACGGCGTTAGTGTTATGGAGGTCTAATATAAAAAGTTATAAAAAGTTCCCAAAATTCTAATTTCAAAAACATTTAAAAAATTATTACAGGTATACAATCCATATCAATATGTCTAAAATACAAACTAAAAGTGTTATGATATTGTTGATGACACCGAAGATAATCGCGATCATAGTGACTTTTCAACATTTCATTAAATAAATTTTAATCAGCAAAGTGCGCACAGATTTTTTTTCATATTTTGTAATTTTTTTTTTTTATATATTTTTAATAATTTACCAAAAAAAATTTTTTTAAATGATATTAATGAGCAAGAAATGACCGTTTATATTATGGTAGTTAAAATTCGTAACTTTAAAAATAGTGTAAAAATTCCACAATAAGTTCGTTATTAAAAATCAATACACGTAAGTAAATATAAATTAAAGGAGGTTCCGTAAGTTTTATATTATTCAACATAATCGCGACCATAAATCTGTTTAAACCTCCCTTTAGAACGTAAAGCAAAAAACATAGTATACAAAGGTTTTTGATCTTTTTTTAATTGCATTTAAATCGCTGATGTGTTTTTCATATCTAACTGAAAAAAATGTTAATAAATAAAAAGTTGCATATATTATATATTTTATTATATATATTATATATATTATATATTATATAAAACTAATTTTTCAATGAAAAAATACACGTCTAAAAATATTAAAAGTTGTATTAAATTTAAACGCGTAATTATTTTCGAGAGCCACTTGATTTGTATAAGCTATAATAACCAGTGTTGCCAGGAAGTAAGAAAGAAAGTCTAAAGTGGACTTTAAAAAATGTCAAAAAAAGCAAAATTCCCCAAAATTTAAGGCCAGGAAAAAGGATACATATATTGTTCCCATTAGTTTTAAATATTTTTTTAAAGATATTGTAAGAAGTTTTTAAATAAAATACAGAAAAGCTGCCACAAAATGATCCAATGGAAAATCGCCCACAAAATTCATATGGAAATTTATTTAGTTTATTTATTTAGTGAATAACTTAGTAACAATTAATTTTTATAAAGTTAGTAAGAAAGAGCACTAGCTCTAAATGCCATCACCTCTTATTAAATAATATATAAAATTTAAAATAAAATTTTAAATATTTGCTAATCTTTTAAATTGCACTGTGAATATTTTGTAATGTTATAAGTTGAATGAATTATGTATACTATTTTTTATTGTTTCTAACAATATATTACTAAAACAAAGATTTTTTTTGTTCCATTAGATATTGATGTGTCAGTCTGCAACGGCCTAGTTTTATTCTAATGAATTTTTGTAGGTAATGTCTGGGGATATATGCGGGATATTGCGCTTAGTTACCGGTTGGATTAAACTCTATATAAGTATGAGAAAAAGCATTCCAGATGTGGTTTCTTATCGCGGTGTATAATAAACATTTATTTTGTGTACATTTCAGTATAAGTGGTAATTGGAATTATTCTTTTGCTGCTTAGTCTGCTTCTTCATTTCGCATTATACAGGAGTAACCTGGAATCCACATTAATTTAGTCTTATTTGGGAAACGAATGGGATTGTCTATTATTTCGTATAAACATATTATATGCTTTAAGTTTCGTTTTTTGATCCATTTTATATATTTTAATATAACTATAGTTTCTGCAATAAATATTGGATTATTTTCGTGAAGTAATCATTGTTGTACAGTGCGTAAGGGACTCCGTTAGCTGATTTTGAGCCATTTGTGTAGCAAAATAATCACCCATTTGTAATGTATTCAGTTTGCTCCTAATTGAACGTAGATAAATAAGTTTCATGTGGCGTACTATCATTTGGGTAAGAAATAACTGAAGAATCTATGCTATTATTTACAAGTACTCAGGGTGGTCTTAAGCAGTTAAATTTCTTTTTTGGAGTCAATTTAATGTATAGTTCAGGTATATATTCTGTTTACGATACGTTTCAATTTTGGGTTGTATTGGAGTGCATTATTTTCCATTGATATAAGAAATTTGGTGGCTAATTTTGTGGTATTCAATGAGTTTGTCTAGTGTAAGCAGACTGCATTTTGTTAGTATATAAAAAATATGTGTTGATTTGAAAGCTCCAATAGCAAATCTTGCGGCAGCATGACATGTTATTTGGATTTTTCTTAATTCTACTTTTGTAGTACATCAATAATAATTTTATGATATTTATTATGTCTTTTCTTATCGGAATTACTGCTAAGACTAGTAATTCACTTGAGAAGATTTAATCTTTAAGTAGAGTCAAATTTCATATGAAAAATGACCTAATGTTTTGAAGTGATTTTTCATCCTTTTTGAATTATAATACTTTCTATATCATTTCCAATTTTTTGGGTGATTTTTTACCTTTCTAATTTTTTTTTATTGTACTCAAGAATAGTTTCTTTAGCTAATGAAAAAACTAAGTATAATAATTGAGTAATTAAGTCAATAAAAAAGCTTACGTTTTTTTTTGATTTGTAGAATAAATATAAGTAATCTCGATTTTTTTGCGAACTAATACACAAAATTGCTTGAGTGGATGATTCTGTAAAAATGAAATTAGTAAAGTAAATAAGAAATTATTTTCTTCTTTTTTGAAATTTTAACCTTTTTAGAGTAAATTTATGAATAAAAAAAAACTATAAGCTAAAACGAAAATTTTGAGGCTAAAAGCATATAAAAATGCCAGATTTAGCCTCAAGAAGGCTAAACTGGCAACACTGATAATAACAGTTGCAGATTGGTATACATTTTCACCGATATTAAATACATTCTCGAAAATAATGTAATGTAAACTACACTTGTAGAAATAGGACATCTTGGGTTAATAAATTAAATAAATTAAATATTAAAGACACCGCGATCTCAGGTCTTAAATACATTTTATGAAAATTTTTTTGTCGAAACCATTTTTCGCTTATCTAAAACAGAATAGATGTAATTGCTATAAAAATAATTTCACAAGAAATGTGAAAAATACTAATGTAAAGTACGCGAAATTATTAAAAATTTTACATTTTCAAAGTAATGTATTTCGAATATTTTAATTTATTAACTAATTTAGTGAAATAGAGTGAAATAGACTTTTGTCCTCATATATGATAATATAAAAACTTTATCAGTGCACTTGCCTCCATTTTGTTGTGTGACTCTTAAAATTAATATACTACTAGTACTGCGTGTCCATGCGAAGATCTGAAACAAATCACGTCTAAGCAGCAATTAAAAAGCAGTGCCGAACCTTCATTTAAACAGTCCTTGAGTTTTACGTGCACACTATATCCATCATCTAGTGGAGGATTTCGGGTTATCCTTAAGAACTCTCCACAGCACTCTAATAAGCATTTTTTATACCAGGTTTCAAGTATTCAGAAATTTTCATCTATATGGCAACTCGAATATGGAGGCCTTTAGCCGCCACACTAATTTATTTGACCATCGGCTTTGTAGGGTTTAACCAAATGAAAAGCCCAATTGAGAGATATGAGTTCCTCAGGAGTTAGGGACTCGACTAGCTTTTGCTCAAGGCATTCCATTTCAGGAAGGCACTTCTGGCTAGCTGATGGGACTGGTTTGCAGTTCCCTCTCTGACGTAGGAGGTATAGCTTTGGAGCTCGAACCTCCTCTGCGTTCGCAATATGTACTAAGATTGCAGTAGCTTGAGATGTTTTTAATCCAGTACTATTCGAAGCAAAATAGGTTTTGAGAGGCTTGGATTGAGGCTTATGGGTACTATGCTGTTTTTTCTGCTTCAGGAGATTTATCTCCACATTCGGAAAGCTTGAAATTCCCCGAATTCGTAGAGAAAAACCTTGTATTTTGTTAGACGTGGTAAATTAGCCCGACCTGGTGTCTCCACCAGACTAACCTGAAACTCAGTAGCTTTCAATTCATCATGGTCTAAGGTTGCCGCCATAGGAATAGTATCGCCTGAGATTTTATGACCCCAAGGGTACGTCTTTTTCTGATATACGAATATATCATATTTTAGACCAACTTGCCTATGGGTCCCATTTCTTGCGAGAATGAGAAGAACTTAAGAATGTAATATCTGAGAGCCACTCCTTAGGAAAAAAGCAAACGCTATCAGACAAGGGGTGGTAGGTAAAGTATTCGATGTTCTTCACTTTATTTTCTTACCCAAATCTTCTGCAGAAACCTTTGTACGAAATTTCCAATATTTACATATGTGGTTAATATGGCTACTCAACGATTTTGAGCAATCAACTAGAATGAAATGATTTAATTTTGATCGATTGAATATAAATATAAATAAAATATTTTCCTTATTTTATTTTCATTTATTTATTTATTTATTACTTGAGAATTGGCCTAGAATATACTTACTTTAGACTTTGATTGAATGGAACTTAAAATATTACAGGTTGTTTCTTCTCAATTTTTTCTGGAAAAATAGCACATATTGTCTTGTAAATGTTCTGAAACAAAATAGCGCGTATATATAGCATTGTTTGAAAAGTTTAAATTTTTATGAAAAAAAGCTCCAGTTTCCCCCATATAAAAAAAACACCTGAAATGCACAGTTGGGCAGAGTCAAATATTTTTGGAAATAAATCCCTAACTTTTAATCGGCTGTTTGGATTTACATAAAGTTTCACACAGGCATAGCAGAGGAGCGTAGAATTTTAAGAAAGAGGACTCTACGTGTATTTCGGAAGCGTGGCTATGAGGGCACAACTTATAATATCTCTAACATAGAAAGTTTTTAACCAATTTTTGGTTCCTAACCCGATTTTTTATCAACTTAAAGATTAAAGTCTTTACTGAGGCTAAAAATAAGAGATTTTAATTTCGAAGATTTTAGAAATTACCAAACAGACGTAAGGACGGAGATCAGAATTCTATCAAAGAAAAAGAAAAAAAAAATAATAAATTCAAAAAATTCATTATTTTACTTATTTATCAATATAGAAGTAAAATGTAAGAATTAAAATATTTACATTCCCCTTCCTGAATTAAGCACCATTTTTGACCCCTTTTACTCCAATGTGTGATGTGGTCTCAAGTTTTTTTTAAATACGTAGAGTACATTTTAAACACATGCTGGTTTGATACACCTCTGACACTAAAAAATCTCTGCTACTTTGCTATCCTTACACACGGCCTGTTTTATAACGTTTCCCTGTTATCGACCTGTTTCTGTGAGAAAACCCTTTACTAAGGATTTTTATATATTTGTTTAATTCCATAAATTTATTTTTGGTTCATATAAATTAACCCCAATAAAATAAGTAAATGCCCCAATCACATAAATTTGCCAAACATTTGCCAACTCGATAGTTTATCCAAAATTACATAATAGTTATACAAAAAATGCAAAATGTTCAACATTTACGAATAATATGTAATTTTTTAGATAAATATCGTGAATGTATTTTTTTTTTTAATATGGAAGGAAATATCAAAATTTGCTAAATGACAATAAACGCACTGTAGAGCAAACACAGTTAATGTAAACAACTCAAAACTTAACGATAATTTTCACAAAAAAATTTACATGCTTTCCAAAGAATCTAACCAATTAATAAAAGTATTTCAACTTTATTAGTTAATTAATATGCAACACAAAAATGACTTAATTTTATAGTGAAATAAAGAATTCGTCAAACGAAATTTGATTTTATTTCTGATAATATCTTGACATTAAAAACATTGTAAGTACATATAAAATGAGGAGTCTCTAATGTATATTGTTTGTTTGGTTGGTTTATTATTTAATGTCTGTGATTGACGCACAAGTAACAAACTGTTATTGCTTTTACTAATTTAATGTGAAAAACCTTGACTGACTGGTACAAGTAATAAATATTTAAATAGTTCCCCAGGTTGTGTTGGTTAAATAGACAAGAAGTGATATTTTAATATTTAACTGACACTACTTATATTTCTAAAACCGAAAAATATATACATGTGTAAATACATATTTATGATTACATAACACAATGGAAACTAAACAAGTTTTTCCTGTTTTTATAACCACCTACATCACCTACTTTCTCTTAGATTTTAAGCTTAAATATGAGTATAATTTTGTGAAATTGGCTGGTGACCGCATTTGGTTTTTATTACAATGTTGATGGCTAGCAACAAAGACAGTTATTTTATGTTTTGGCTACAAGGTCTACATGAAATAATAAAGGTCTAATGTACCTTGAGCCTTAGCAGATAAAGTTTTTATAAAGGATTTTTTTTTATATAACGGTAGGATAAAAAAGGACTTAAAACCTAAGAGTATTCGCAGTATTATAAAAAATAGTAAAAAAGTTTGCATTTGAACCTACTTTTCTTGGAACGCCCAGAGAATGTTCCCTTTAGTTTCTTTAAGGCTTAAAGATCTCTGAAGTAGCACTTTAGTATTTATAACTATATAAATTTAACTTTTTAGAATTGAAAATTCATTTAAGATTATCTTCGTTTTCGAAAAACAAAAATCCCACCAGCATTATAAGCCCAATGAGAGGCAAGGTAAAACAACAAGACCTAAAGCAAACTGGGTCAAAAAACAATAAAAGCAAACCTAAAGCCCGGAATAAACTACAAAAGAAGCATAGAAAAGGCTAAACACAAAAACAAGTAGACAAAAAAAAAATACTATTTTGACTTGACAGTTGTTGTATGCGATTACCGCGATTTGAGGTGGATATTTGTGTACAACAAACAAACGAATAACAGCTAAAACTACAGAAAAAAACTAATAAAAAATACTGCTACTAGTAGTTGTTTTCCAGAAAGTACTTACTGGTCATACTTATTGCAAAAATTACACACACCAATCCAGTATGTATATGCATACTTTGAAATTTTATCAAACATACACAAATTTTACCCAAAACATACACATACTTACAACACTATACGACAGAAAAAAACAACGAAATATAGCATAGAGAAATAAAAAAGGAATACTACTAACACTTTCACGACCACAACAAATGCAAAAATTATCTAGCGGGATAAATAAGTACAAAAGCGCCTTTTTTAACTCCTTATTATGCAGACACAAAGGCTACCTATTTCTTTGCATTATCATTTCCATTTTATACAGCATATTGTTGGGACTAAGGCCTAATCTACTTAGCAGTTTGGCCAGGAGGTGAGAAAAAAGAGGCTAAATTGAACTTTAAAAAAGGTAAACAATGATAAATGCCCCAAAACATAGTAACAGAAAAAAGTTAATTTTTTTTCTTTCTTTTTCAATTTAAAAACTTATTTCTTCCCGTTCTCATTAGTTTTTAATATTATTTGAAAGTTATGTAATAAATTTATAAATAAAATATAAGACGACATAAATTGCCTCAAAAATTACCATAAAAATTGGGATATATCAAGATTTCGAATTTTCTTCATCCAAAAAATTAGTACAATTTTTTAAAATGATTCTTTCGTCATTTTTCCTTTTTGATTAAGCCTTTCCAAATTTTTTGGGTGATTTTTCGCTTTTATGAGATTGTTTTTAAATTATATTCATGAATAGTTTCCATGGTTAATGAAATATTTATATAAAAAAATTTATTATAATAATCGATTTCATAAGTCCATAAAATTAGTTAAGTTAATTTGATTTGAATAATGAAGAGCTGCGGATGAAAATTTTATGTTACATATTACTAATCTCCATTTTTGTGTGAACAAGTACACAAGATTTCTCAAATGTATGATTCTGTAAAAATCAAGTTTAATACTAATATTTTAGCCTTTTTAAGACAATTTTAAAAATCAAAAAGGGCTAGAAAACAAGTAAAAACGAAAATTTTGAGACTAAAAACAATATAAAACGGCTAGACTTGGCCTTAAAAAGACTAAACTGGCAACACTGCTGCTCACTACTAAAACAGCAGGTGGCCAAGCACTTACTACTAAATTTATCCCTTGTGCACAGTGTTGCCATTTTAGCTTTTTTTCTGCTAGATATAACAGAATGGTTTGGTAAATTGCATATTTATTTTAGTATAATCGACCTACTGAAAGCGGACTTTTAACATCATTTTTAACAGATGTAAAGAGAAATCTTTACACTAAATTTACTTTTAAATTTTAATTTTCTGCCAGCAAAAACCGTGTGGTATAAAAGTTGGTTATATGTAGTTTACTGAAAGTCTAGATTATGAACTATATCACACTATAAAGCGGTGCAAAATAAATGGAAATAAATCTTGATCTTTTAAACTGCTGGCACAATTTTGATGAAACTTGAGACATCGACGGAAGAGAAGCTATGCTTTCAGAGTATTGTCAAATGGAGTGTGTAACTGAAGCAAAAACGGTACCACAATGCGTCAAGATTGATTACTTCAAATGTAAATTTTACAAATGTGAACCCATTTAAATACTATTAAATTTCTGAGTTCTACTAAAGGTATTTCTACACGGTAATACTTTGTACTAAGACTTGTCAAAAATTCGCATATCAGAATACAATTTTGTCGCCTAAACAAAAGTTATTTTATTATGCAAAAATACTTGCGTTTTTTTTTTTTTTTGAAATACCAACGGTATTTCTAATTTGTCTAAATTACTAAAAAATATTTGTACCCTTGTTTTATAAATCACCACACTTCACTTTTGATAATTTTTACGAATTTCGTATTTTGAAATGTTTGCCAGTGATTGAAACAATCGACATTACGTTATTTCTAACAAAAATGTGTTGAAATAGAATTTTATATATCACCGCGTTAAAAAATTCATCACTAAACTTCAAAGTCAACACCTAAAATTTTAAGGTGTTGGCGCAAAAAATTACATTAATTAATACATTAACATTAGTAAAGTTGTATCGCTTTAAAATTCATATCAAAATTCGATCTTTAACTTTAAATTCACGTAAAACAAAACCATAAATAATATTAATTCATTATTTTACAAAAAATATATTACGTTTTTATTTTGTCAATTTATTATTTCTTATTTGTTTTTGTTTTCAAATTTCCTTTTCAGTTAAAATCAGAATTGCCAAGCACATAAATGTAGGTTTTATAAGAAAATAGATTTATATACTATGATATATGTGTTGATGTTGGAAATCCTAAAACTCATTTATCAGTGATTAGACCGCAAAGTCATAGTGATTTATAAAATTATATTTTTTGAGTTAAACGTTGTTGATTGAAAGTGAAGTGTAGGTGAAGCGCTCTACGCAGGAGACTTATAAATTTAGGGCATTGATTTTCTTTTGTATAAATAATGTTTTTCTACATTACAAAAAATAAAATAAAATTATAAAAAGTTTTCCATAAAAAGACTATAAATTAAAAGAAAGAAAACAAAAGATATTGAAAGAGAAATAAAATCGAAATTATATAAAAAACTTGTCTGAACTACTTAAAAGTTTAAATTACGTAATATTTTATTTTTGAAAAATATTAATAATTTGCGGGTACGTCTAGAAACACCTTATTTAAGTTAAAAAAAACATGCTTACTGTACTATAGTATATCTTATTGTTGAAAAGATATTTAACTTAAAATTTAATTTTCCATTTATGGCCTCGACATTTTTACTATTTTTTTATATTTTTTCCCTATAACTCTAAACAATATAAGAACAATTTTGGAAAATTTAAAAACTTCCATTGAATTCTTCTTTACTTAATTTATAACTTGTTCATTACTGAGATACCTACATATAACGAAAAATATTCCTACTAGAATTTACAAAATACGTTCTGCAGACTTTTTTCCTATTTGATTTTTTTTCTTTTTTTTTATTGCAAGTAAAACATTTTATGTATAATTTTTAAGGAAAACCCAATTTCCTTCAAAAAGTTGTGCGACTCAACTGTTTTGTATTTGGAACTTTTCGATTTAATAAATTTAAAATAAGTAAAACGTAGCAAATTGTCAAATCTTTGCTTTTTCATAGCCTTTTTGATATGCCTTTTTCGTATAAAATTAGTTGTGGACTGCATCGAGTAAAATATAGAGATTTAAGGATTTTTTCTAACTTTCATTCCCACAAACTGTTTAAATGTTGGTCAAAAGTTCCTTATGCTGTTTACTAGTACCTTTTGTTTTACAGTTTTCTTAGTCTAGTAAGACTGGATAATTCCTATTTTGAATCAAAATCAGTTAATGTTTTTGTTGTAATACCA
Source organism: Protocalliphora azurea (assembly GCA_932274085.1). NCBI lineage: Eukaryota > Metazoa > Arthropoda > Insecta > Diptera > Calliphoridae > Protocalliphora > Protocalliphora azurea. The sequence continues at coordinate 19,775,849 of OW026519.1, read as the reverse complement.
TTTTTCTGCAGAAAACCGCAACACTTTCATAGCCGTTTCCGGAATTTCATTTACCTGGCATATCTGATTTTAAATATAGAATTTTAATAGCACATGTTTTAAAAAACTCTTGATTTTATAAAGTTTTATTCTGGTCTTACAAGGACTTTTAATTTAGCAGTTTGTAGCATATTATTTTTGAGAATTTAGCATAAGACTTCAAAACTGGCAACTGGCAATACTACTTGTGCAAAGCTCTTTCTTCTCTTGTGTGCAATGCTATTTAGAGAGCCTGAAATAAATATATACTCATAGTACTACAATAAAACTATTGTTTTTTTAACAATAAAATACCGCAGTGACCCCATGGCATATTTATTACTTTTTGGTTTCTTAAAAATTTAATAAACCTATCTACCAAATTGTTATTAATTAGAAAAGATGTATTTGTAATCCAGTAAAACTTTTCTTCTTTGATCGTTTCACAAATTTGGTATAACAGAATAGTTTTCTTATTTAAGGCCTGCGCACGAACATTTTAGTGCATAAAATGTTTTCTAGAAGACCCTCCACAAGAGCTTTATTGTGCTTTCGTTGAAAAGGGTCCACTTCTTTTTAAATTATATTTTATTTTTTAGTCTACCTTAAGTATTTTTTTAAATATGTTTTTACTATTATCCAATACATTTAAAATAGAAAGAGTTGTAGACAGTTTAGTGGATTGGCCCCTTTTGGTTCAATACAGTACCATTTGTTTGATACCCAGTAATTTTTTGGTGGAAAATTGAGAAAAGAGATCATTTTTTGGTGGAAAATTGAGAAAAGAGATCATGCCAGAAAAATTAGAATTCGTTGTGTATTCTAATGATAGGCAAGAGTATTTTCTAACAGCGTATATTTCTGTGATAAAGTGTTTTTTTCTCCACATGTACAAATGCCATGCCAGAGCAAAAGTTTATGCGAAAATATCGATTCTTTTCTTACACAATATTTTTTAAACATTTTTCGTAACATCTGTGATATGAAATTTGTGACCAGGATGTTGTAAAAATTCCGCCAGTACGTTATTTCTCTTTAGGGAGCATTTACGTTTTCGTTCTCTTCATGCCAATTTTTATTAATTTTTCTGATTCTATTCCATGTAGGGATTTTCTTTAAAAATTCATATTATTTTGTACGCGATTCTATAGTATGTAAATCAATTCTTTCTTCGGTTATCAGGATCTTTTCAGTGATCATGAACTCTTTGTATTTTTTAGGACTCAAAAAATTGCATTTCCAAACTCACCTTAACTTCTAGCAATTGTTTCATTTAGTCGACATGTATTTTGATTACAAATTTGAATTATTCATTTCCATGAATAATTCAAATAATAAGAAACGTAATCAAGTTACCTGTGCTGTTCACGTATAAAAAATGTTATAAAGCTCAGGGTGTTCACCGGTTTTTTTTGTTATATATATTTATTGGATATATTTTTTTACCTACAGCCTGCACGTTCCAAATAGCTTTATGTTCATATTTAAAAAATTTTGTTGCTTTTTTAAAGCCAAATTGGTGCAATTTTATATTTTTTATTATATTTATATTTTTTACGCATTATAAACCAATCAAATAATTTAATTTTAATAATTTTAATCTAAAAGAAGTTCCATTTTAACTTGCCTTCAATACCACTTTATATTTTCAATTTTTCATTCCATATATATGTATATTATAAAATCTACTAACATTTCAAAGATGTCTAAATGATGCTTTCTTAAAATATTTTTCACATAAGACAAGGTGGAATATAATATTTTTATGCAAAGGGATAGTGGATACATATTGGAAGGCCCGCACAATTAAACAATCACATATTTTCCCGCTTGATATGAACTTTAACCAACACTTTTTGAAATTCTAACGAAAATGCTATTGCAACTGTTTTTCAGTGTTTTATGTCAGCTAATATTAAAAAGTTTTGTTGAATCATGTTATTGTTGTTACAGCTTTCGTTGCTGTTGTTGTTTGTTATTACTACTCTCCGAGTTTAGTTTTATTCTATGTTACACTATTTCCAATATGTTGCGTTGTGTTTTGTTTTATATTCAATACAATTTTATGTCAGTTTAACTAGAAAAAAGTGACCAAAAAATAAAAAGAAAAAAGATTTGTTTTTTTTTCAAATATTAATGTTACAACTTTTTTTACTTGCATGTTTTATTTATAACTTTAGCAAAACATTTGTGGCAAAAACAAAAATACAATAATACTTAAAAAAAAATATGTAAATACAATACTCTCCTGAGGTTTCCGATATTCGAATGGTACCCGAAATATAGTATTTGTTCTAATTTCGAGGATAAGTCACTACCAATTGATTGTTCATAATATAAATTGCAATAACATTCCCATTCATATCTTTCACACAAATTTATTTATTTAATTTACTATGTTCAATCAAATTAGAACAACTATCTATCCAAACTTCCCCACATTAAATTATTTCCTTGTAACTAAATCCCATTTGATATACCTCATATACATCCTTATTCCCACTTTCCTGTAGAGTGAGAATACAACAGTGCTTTGCTGTGACTTACATTCCTGCTCTCTATTTTCATACTCACATCACAGTCATCCTGTTCAGACTAAAAAAAAAAAATATTTTCACGTTTACCTTAAGATATATCAATGGAAAGCTAAAAGTTTGTTTATCTTGAACGCATAGATATTTATGTTCTAGATACTTTACCATATTTTTATCATTATAAATTAATATTAGAATAATTAATTTTGACTTAAGTTTTAACTAAATTTTTTGATCAAATAAATTAGAATTATGATTCAATGTTTGCTAAAATCAACTAAGATTTGCATTAGTTAAATTTTAAAATGAATTAGATCCTTTTTTTTAATAAAAATGGACGGATTTTAATATAATTATTTATTTAGTTAGTAAAATATTTAAATAATACAGCACAAGTAAAATTAGACAAAAAAAAAAAATACCAAACTCCAAATTTGATTGGGAGAAACGAATTAAGTCACCGATAATCACGTAAAAATCCGATTTTTGTAAACTTTGACCTTGAGTTTTTCATATAGGTCACATGTGAATATCCATGATTCTAAATAGGCTATATAAAATACTAAGCCGAAAATTTATGTCAAATTCAGTTTCCCTATAGAAAATCTTATTTTCGTATCCTTATTTAACAAGAAATTACTCATATTTATATGTGGTATAATGTTTCTGTAAGAGTCCCTTCTCACGAAAGTGGAAAAGAGAACTGGTCTGTTCTTATTTAGTTCCAAATTACTATATCTGAATGTTTAAATTTACATGAGTTGGACCATTTTCAAAACACCTCTAGAAATACACATATTTTTCAGTATCATCATCAAAATATTCTTTAAAAGAAAATTAACTTCAAATTGTAAGAAAAGCATACTAAAGCCTGGAATATTCACTTAAATAAGTGTTATGTCTCTTTTCAGGTGTGGAATATTAAGGTTTTACTGACGTATTTTATCATATTTTCTTTATTCATACATATAATTTTAAATATTTCGGACATTTTTCAACATGTACTGGGTTGTAATATACCATTGGAATAGTCTATCCTGATACTATTGATGTTCATACGTAACTAACCCTTTAACAGCAATATGATGGAAAATTTTATGCACTTAGTTCCCAAAATGTTAAATTAGCAATTTTTGCAAATAAGTCACATTGAAATATTTATTATACTTACATATAAATAAACGAATGAAAAAATAATAAGTTCCTTTAAAACAGTGATAATAATCGAATTAAAGAGATTCTTGAAATTTAGTGACTATTTTACACGATTTTTTTTGACATATATATGCTTTTAGTGACATTTATTTTCTTAATCCCAAAATAAAAGGGTTAAATGAACACCTATATCGATAGTATTGAATGAGAACTTTCCATTCCAAATATAACTATCAAGGAAAATGTCCAAAATATTCAGACTTAAATAAAATCATAGAAATTTTTACTAAAATTTTAATTTCGCGAGAATAAAAACTAATTTTAAAAATTTGTTTACCCATTATGCATTAAATGTCAAACAAAACAAAAAGCAAAAAAAAAAAATTAAAAAATTACGTATACTGACATAGACCATATTTTTGGAGGTATTTTTAGATGAAATAATTAAACCGTAATATTTTTGGAATTACTTTAAAATATATCAGTCCTTAATTTTAGGTGGGTACATTTGAAGCACTTATTGTCTCCAAACAAATCAATATACTTATATTTAATTCCCGAAAACACATCACAGTAGCCCTTATTTCTGCGGAACATTTCAATAAAGATTTTTATATTATCCTATTTAAAAAAAAAATTAAACAATATGACAGATGTCTGAACAAAGAGTCAAAAATAATTATTATAAATTGGTCTTTTATATATAAATAATCTTACATATAATATTAAAGGATTTAAAATTGAATATATCCCCCGATACCAAAGACATATACAAAAATATTGAAACGATCATTAATCTCATTAGATATTAAAAATTTGTACATACTAAGAGATTATTATTAAACACATCTCCAAACACTGAGCAATCATGTAAGTATTTCAAATTACTGTTTCTTTAATAGATATTATGAGCGCAAACAAAAGAAAATGGTGGAAAATTGATAAAAAAAATGGAAAAATTGTTAGCTCATAGTTTTCGTTTAATACAGTTGTTTGATTTTAAATTAAAATTTAATTAAAATATTGAAGCGAAAATAAAATAAAAGAAATAGTAGAAATAAAATTCAAGCAAATTTCTTTCTTATTTAAAATTTTAACTCATTCAATAATTTACTTGATTAAGTTAATAAATTTTTTAATTATAAAAGGTTTTCTGTTCTACAGAAAATTTAAATTGAGAGGTACAAATTTATGGCCTGATTCAGTACGACAATCAAATTGTTTGAAAATAAAATTTGTATGAAAATTACTAATTTTTTCAAATGTTTTTTGAGTAGTTTTCATACAAATTTTATTTTCAAACAATTTGATAGTCATACTGAATTAGACCCCTAAAAACAATTTTTAATTGAGTGGATTCTTTTAGTGATTTTTGGCTTTTTTCTGTGTATTTTTTAATGACAAGTTTCTCTTTCTTTATGTTAAAAAAAAAAATATTAAACAAATTACAAAGTTAATTACATTAATTAATAATATAATATAAAATTAATTAATCGTTTTATTAAAAAATTATTTGGAATATTTTTTTGCGTGTTGTATATATATATATTAGACATTTTCAGTCTTGAAAAAAATAATGTGTTATTGGATTTAACATCTTTCTCAATTCATGTAATTTTTTTAATTTTTCTCAAATTTAATAGGATTTAAAAAAAAATTGTGTAATACGATTTCCATAATTTTTTGATATGTTCTGTACTGAATTCTTAACTTTTATCATTAAAAAAGTGTAATAAAAATCCTAAGTTTAGTATGTAAAAATTAATAATTTTCGAAACATATATGGGTAAAAACACAAAAATTTAAAAAAAAATGAAACCGAGTTAAAGTTATAATAATTTCGAATAGGTTTTTTTTTTGCAAATCGGCTAATAGCGTTGTATTATTAGCACAATAAGATAACAAATTGATAAGGTTTGTAGTCTACGGCATTTTTTTTCTTTTTGTTTCTGTTAATAGCTACAATTTTTAAACTTAAAATATTAGAAAAATGTGATTAAAACGAACCAAAATTTTTTTATATTCTGATTTTTTTTTCCATAAGTTCAAAATTTTGATGTTAGAATTGTATAAGAGCACTGCTCTATGGACGTAGAGGAACAATATTACTTTAAGCGCTATGACTTTATTGCTATTCGGTCAAAAGTTATACAATACATACTGAAATACATACTGGTCAAAAATCAATTTTTTTTCTTTGCAGAAAGAAATTGTAAAAAGTGATTGCATTTTATAAATAATAACAAAGCAAGCAATAAATAAGATATATCAAAAGATATAATGTCGCAACGCTAACAGTCTGGCAAGGCATTAAGTTGATAACTTAATATAATTTTTTTAAAATTTTTATTAAAATGGAGCCAGAATTATAAATAGAATATCGTACAATATAAACAACAGCCTAGGAGATATTCTTTAATACCTTCGTGCGTTTTTCATTATTTTTAAGTTTTGTAGTCATGTGAGTTGTTTATCAAGACAACCTATAAGTTTGAAGGGCAAAAAGTTATATTTAGGCATAAACTCGCATGAATGTAGCAATGGGGAAATGTTCCCTAAAATATTTATTTTATGCAACAATTCAGATAGCGGCAGCAATTTGGGGCAAATTTATTGTTAATTTCAGATAAAATGGTTTCAATATAACTCCATATAGAAAAATAAAAATCTATTTCAATATATATAAAAATCTATTTCAATATATATATTGAATAAATTTTTTTGATTTTGCTCCAAACTTCAAAATGATAATATTAATTAATTCAAATAATTGATTTTTAATATTTTATCAAATAAATTTGATCGAAATTTTAATAAAAAAAAACTTATTGCACGTTTTCCAAACTTTAATATATTTTAGGAAAAATTAATATGTTTTAGTATAAAGTATTTTATTTCATGTTTGATTTGGTTCATACTTTTTGGGGCAAATATGAAAAAGGTATAAATAATAATAATAAATTTTTGTCTAATTTTTAAAAATGAAACATTGTTATGTTTGCAATAAAAATCTCTTAAAAAAAATACTGTTTCATTCTATGGACTTTCATAGAAAAAATTATAATAAATTCAGTTAAACTAAAAAAAATTATGGACAATTTTTTAAGTTGTTTAAAAATTTGCTTCTAATACCAGAAAAATTAATGAATATATGTCAAAAGCCTGATTCATCCACTTCTCAAAAAAGTTTAAGGAGAAATAAATAACAGCATTTTGAGGCTGTAAACTAAATTTTTAAAATTGATTTATGAAGACCTCAAGAACTTTTACAATGTCTGCTGTTATTATTATTTCTCGAGTGATTTTTCATTATATCTGAGTCTTTTAGTGTAGGAATTTTTCATTTCCTTCTAAACTAATCGAATTGTCCAGACTACATCTACACACATTACATAAATGTGGTATATATGACCGTATCCAATTATATTTCATAATTTCACAGTAGCATCTCTGCATTGAGAAGTTGGAAACTCTCAATATAAACATTCTTAACTTTATGATATATCCGCTCAGTATCGACTTGTTTCCTCAAATCGAGATAGGGTCTTCTATACAAAATAATTCCAAAAATTACAAAACTTTCGGTCGATCCTAACTTATAGATAGGAATTTGGATTGCAAATGGTAAGTTGCTACTACATATCCATTATCTATACTAAGGATAGAAAATTATTAATGTAAGCATTATTTACGACACTTAAAATATCATCTTTACAAGTTATTTTATTTCCATAAAGTTTCCGAATATAACGTTTTATATAAGAAATGGTTTTTATGTGATTTATGTGAAATGAATTTTAAGAATAAAATAACTAAAAACTATATTATTATAAACTATAAACGGGGGCCGGGGGAACAACTGTCATTGCTAATTATCTTGAAAATGACGTGGTCAGTTTTGTGGCAATATATATATATATATATATATATATATATATATATATATATATGTGGACTAGATTCAATTTCTTCCATTGAAAAGTCCCAATCAGCTACAAGGTACTTGCATGATGAAGATTTGCCACTGTATATACAGAATCACAGTATTCATAAAATTAGAGAAAAATCGTTCAATAAATTTTTAAGTTCACTTCAGAAATTCACAAAAACAAAATAGAGGTAGTTAAAAAAAGAGAGATATTTAGATCCAAAAAAATCGCCGCAAAATTTTTGGTTATTTTTCATTTGGGCGATCTTTCTATATTTTCTTTGGGCGACTTTGCTTTGGGTAATTTTGCAGGCAGCCATTAATTCGAAGAAAAAAATTGAGATTATTTATATTAAACAAAAATTTTCACCTGCGGCGCCTCCAAATCAAATATAACTTAACTAATTTTATGGACTTAATTAATCAGTTATTATAATAATTTTTTTTAAGTAAACTCCATTAGGCATAAAAACACTTTATAAATATAATAAAAAAAAGTTTTTATAAAAACGAAAAATCATCAAAAAATTTGGATATGATTAATCAAAAAGGATTTATGATTTAAAAAAAAAAATCAATAAAAATAAAAATGAAAAAAATGTATGCATGCTAACGAGTGGCTAACTTTTTCATAATGAAACTTACAAATAAAAAAGTTAGCCACTCGTTATATATAAATATAACACAAGTTTGCATCGGAATTTTATGAACGATTTTTTACTTTATCATTTTATAGACAACCATTCCATGTTTTACTTATAAATTTATTACAAAATCTTAAAAAAAATTTTATTAAAAACATAAAAGCAAAAAAAAAAGTTTTCAATAAAAAATATATTAGTTTTTTTCTGGCTTTATTTTTTGGCATTTAGGCTTTTTTGACCTTTTTAAAGTTAAATTTAGCCTCTTATGTTCTCACCACCTGGCAACACTGGTTTTGAGAAGAGATCACTTTAAAAATGGGGGTCGTTCTGTCCTATGATCGAGCTTATTAGGAGGCTTATTAATCCTTTTTTAAGTTGAAAACGGTGTAAGAATACTTACTTGTAACTTGTCATTGTTATAAACTATATATGACTTGTACTGTAGGGTTTTGAAACAAAAACAAAAAAAGAACTCAACATAAAATAGAAAACATAACAACAGTAACAACAATACAAAAAGCTTAATATTAAGAGAGTAATTTAAAAATTTCGTAACAAAATGGCTCACGCACACATACTCACAGAAAGTTTACTAAAAATTACATTGCTATATATGTTAGTGTTGTTTTTTCAGCTGATTGCTACCATAGGTGTGCAGGTGTATGTGTGTATGTGGTTTTATTTAGTCAAGTTTGTTTTGAATGCATGATGGGCCAACATAAGTGCATTACTGTGTGCAAGTCGCGGTAAACGTTCAAGTGCCAGTCATCGTTGTCATTTGCTAGTTATTAGAGTTTTTTGGGCCTTTGTTTTTGTTGAGTGCAGGTTTTGGAAAATGAGGTAAAAATGAAATTAATTCTTGTAAAAATTACTAGAAATGCAAGTAAGTATAAAATTTTATATACTCTCATAGACAACATACTAGCTGCTTTATAGTATTTACATTTGTATTCTCTTTTCTTACTAGGTAAAACGTTAATGCCATAATCGTATGCTTTAAAATGTTATGAATTCCTTATTTAGTTAGTTTTTTTCGCTGCAGCCATGGTTTTTGTTGTCTCTTATTTATTGGTTAAACATTTCACGTTCCTTCTTGTTGTTGCTTTGAGCATTTTGTTTTATAGAGAAAATTGAAATTCCGCTGTCAAAGTTTCGCTTAGAAAATTGTACATGCAATAGCAATTAGAATGATTTTGGAATAGTAATGAGTATTTTATATTTGTTTTAGACTACATGCACGTTGTCAGTCACAATTAAATTACTAATAGAAATGGAAGTTTTTTTTTGAGGATGGGAAAATTTTAATATGATTTAAAAATTTTTTGAAATAATATTAAAATCGGTATTATACTGCTCACTTAGTGGCAAAATCGTTCTTAAAATTGTTTTATGATTGAAAACTTAAGTATTCTATTTCCAGCCCTTAAGTTTTTCCTAAGTATGAAAAGTGTTTGATATTTATTGAAGATAAACAAAAATTAATAAAAATACAAAATCTAGTACAATTACTCTAAATTTTAAGAAAATTTAAAAATCCGCTCTAAATTTACGTGTTCTTTGTGGTTATATATTTTGCACCAACACTTTCTTAATTTTAAAGCCCATAATCTTAGTATTTCTTTTCGTCTTTCAAGTTATTTACATTTTTTTTAATTGTTGATTTTTTTTATTTATTTTTGGTGCCATATTAGGGTGGCATCTAAATATATTTTTCCCGAAAAATAAGTACGATATTTATAAAGATTTTTGGCATTACTATAAGCAAACTGCAATCTAAATTAAGACATATTCAATAAAGAAAAAAAAATAATAATGACATAACTAGAAAAAAATATTTTGGGATAAATAAAATACATCGAATATTTTTAGCTAAAGAAAAATGTTTGGAAAGTTAGGACGACTCTATTTTAAATACATAAATGCTTTTCTGGTCAACTTAAATTTTAAACAGTAAAATGCAGCATTACTTAATGCTTCTTAACTAAATTTGCTCTTAAGTATACACTTCGGAACCAGTATGAAACCGTATTTTTTAGCTAAAAATAGTTAGTAGCGAAAAATCGTAATAATTAATCAGAAATTAAAATTTAAAACGATTCCTTATATCCTTTATTAACACGAAAGAATTAAGAAGACCGATTGTATCGAGTTTTAAATGCGAACAACATGATTTTTAACATAAATTAACAATACTCAAATATTTTATTATCTAAGAATGATCTACAAATTATGCATGCTACATGTGTACTTACAAATTATAAATTCTGTATTTCTTTTTACTCATTAAAAGCTGTGTGTGGAAAAATACCATTTACATTATCGATGTCATACTAAGATCATAGAGACAAAGGTTTATTCCGTATACACAAGGGTATCCAATTGTACGGGGTATCATATTATTCCAGGTTAAAAGTTTACCGGTGAATGATCGATTAACCGAATAGTCTGTATATACATGCAAAACATATAAATTACACTAATTATACTTGTAGTATTTAATAAATATATTAAAACAGTTATTTAGAAACACAGAGCCTGATTTTGTAGAACGAAACGAAAATTAGCATCGATAATTTCTATTGAAAACAACAAAAAAATTTTAATTTATTTGTTATGAAAATTTAAAGCGAATTTTCGTTTCGTTTAACAAAACAAAACGCTTTATGTTAATCAAATTCTTTCACAAAAAGTTCATCTTATCAGTTCTTTCGCCCATTAGTATAAAAAAAATTGAATTTTTTTGATCTAGTACTAAAAACCTGCTTTATTTATTTAACAAATAAGTACTTTTTGTTTGAGAATGACTTTTTTCTCATAAAAGTCAAAATTAATATTGCTACTTTTACATACATTTTGTTGATGAAAATTAAAGTTTTTTCCCAAGTATAAGTATTTATGAAGTTGTACTACTATAATCTTTTCATGATGCATTTTATTAAATATTCTACTACAGCAAAAAAGTAACATCCAAAGAAGTCAATACGAAGCTGAACTTGTGATCCCAAGAAAGTCATGTTCACGATGTCATGCAAAATTGTAAAGAGCATCAAAATTCTTTTCTCGGTGCACGGAAATTATTTTTAAATTTTATAAAAGCCGATATAGTTTTTTGATGAAAAGAAAACCATAGTTTATGATTTGTTTAAAACAATTCTTTTTGGAACTTATAGAATTTATTTTCTTTTGCATTCGGATCTATTTTAAACTTTGGATGCTTTCTGCATTACGCTTTAAGCACAAGAAAGCATACAATTATTAATGCTTTAGAAGTAATGAAAAAGCACTTCCCAAAAAATGACTCTTAATTATTTTTGCTGCGGTATAGCAGACATTTTAGAAAATATGTAATTGACAAAAATTTTTTCTTTAAAACAAGAAAAAAATTTGAATTTATAACTACAAAAAAACTAAATCGGTTATTCGGTACAAATTATTCGGTCTATTGAAAAATAGGCCGTTTTAAATTATTCCTTAATCGACCTAAATTAAGCAGATAACTGTATGACGTTTAAACGATTGTCTTCTCTACTAAAAATATAAGTATTTTTTTAATATAGTTTATACAAAACAATATTTCTGAAAACAAATATTTTTTTTTGTAAATAAAATACATGTAAATAAATTAATTCCTTTATTTTTCGTTTTAATAAATTTCATTAAAATTTCATTACACTTATCGCACATGACATTTCTAATGTGCATTTTATATATTTATGTGGTCAGCATTTTTTAACTAAGAATAAGGGTTTTCATAAAATCCCTGAGCTTTTCATGCCAAAAAAAGGACACATTATTAAAAATATGGCACTGAAAAATTACTTATGTCAAGTCGCATGAACTTTATGGAAGAAATGCACATTTAAAATAAACCACACAAACAAATTTTAACTAATATTTGCATAGATATAAAAAAAAAACAAAACCTAAAATAAAAAAAATTTAAAAAAGAGACAAATAATATAAAAACTATATATATAAAAAATAACTAAGAAAAATAACTAAGTAACAGGAATATTAAATTTTATGAATATTTCCGGTCAAACAATTATGATGTTCATGTGTTGACTCTTATTATTGTTATTGTAGTTACAAGAACAATAATAACAAGAAAAACATACATTCGCACATACAGAGAGGGAGAGTTATATAAACTAAGTTAAGGGAAAATTTTAATAAATGTCATTTTGTTGTTCTACTGCTGTATGTGTGTATATGTGAGTTTTAATATTTGAGTTTTTATGATATAATGTGTGAAAACATGACAAATGTTTATAAACATTACTTATAATTCTTTATTTTGTACAAATAAAAATAAAACAAAAACATTTTACATTTAGTTACTATTTGCTATCATTCTCTTCGTACATATCTCTCTGTTCCTTTGGCTGTCCCTTCAGTTTAACCCTACCGTACATAACCGTGTACCTTTTTGACTTTAAAATTTATTCGACTTCCAGGAATTTCCAGAATTCCGAATTAAACACTATACTCTCATCAGTTGAAAAACTGAGACCCAAATATCATATGAATTTTTGCATCAGCAGAGTGAAAACAGGATTGTAAGTGCACTAAGAAAAGGAAATTTGATCTATTGCATAAAATACTGATTAATCAACAGGAATGAATTCTGACATAGTATATGTCATGAAAGAGGATATGGTATGGCTAATTTTATTGAAAAGGTACCACAAATCAATGTTGTATATGCGACAAAAGATTTTAGATATCAGTAATTAAATAACAAAACATTTACTCAGACATTATTCGAACATTTTTAAGGCGAGTTTCGTAAAACACTTTAAATAAAATTTATTAAAAATTCACCAAAAATATATAATTTAGTAATTTTGAAAGTAGTGACTGATGTTCGCTTTTTCCGAGAACTTTCGTGGTGGTTTAAGCGTGAGTATAAACGATATTAAATTGTTTATAGCTTTCATTATATGAAAATATTTCAAGCGTATCGCTTATTTCTTTAGCTATCCTTTAATATATATATATATATATATATATATATATATAAATTTTATTGATGGGAAAAGATACAAATTTGTTTTGGGATTATCAAAATTAATGGCACTGTAGCGTTATGTTCCATTTGCTGTAGAAATTTAAAATTTCGGCAATATGTTATAATTTTAGGTACGTTTTAATTTAGCTCATAAAAGAGAATTTTAGACCGCCCTAGCATCAGTCATTAGTCTATTAAATTTCTTTAATGACTTATAGGACTCACTACTTACTTTTTTCCTTACATTTTTTAATGCTTTGTCAATTTTTTAATACTGCTTAAAAATATATAACATATATTTAAAATATCAAATATTTATACTTTTTTACTTACTAATCTTTAGTTCTAGGATTTTATTAGGATGATTAATTGAATTCATGCCATGGAGTCATATACTTTAAAAAATCTTACGAGTACGAAAAACATAGTATCCACCAATACTAATTTATGCACTTTATAATGATTTTCCGAAGTGGATCTTATATGGGTGCTAAGGATTTTAGATACTTTGATTTTTGCTTTCATAAACATTTTTATAATATTAGATGGATCTTTTAAGGTTCATAATGCTTTAGTATTTAAAAATTTGCTTATATTCGAAATCCTGAACTTGGATACAATTGTTGTAGGGGTAGATTGTAAAATTACCAACCAATTTTAATAGGCTGCGTTTCTGTATCATGTAAAACTAAATTTCATCCATTTGTTTTAAAAATTGCGATTTGTAACTATTAAAAGTTTAACACGCTCGAACAGACGGATGGACGGACATCGTGAACACACTTAAGCATTTTTTTCTACATTTACCGACTTGCTTTTATTTTTGTATCAAATTAAGTGATCCTAGTAAATAATTAATATAAAGTTATAATTTGTTGTAGAAAATCAATGAAAAAAGCATATTAAGGTACCAGGGTACCCTGGGTATTGAATAACGTTAATTTTTGGGGTTTGCACCGTAGGGTTAAATGTTATGTTATGTGTTCATGCTGACATTTTTAAATATATGAATTATTTTGTTTTATGTTTTTATTTCGTAGATTTTTAGATAAGTAAATAAATATGTTTATATATGCTTTACTGTAAAAATACAAATACTTTAAAACATTCCATTTTAGTGTGTTTTTTGTGTTTTATTTAAAATTTTAATTAAATTATATGTCCATTTTTTTAGGTTGTTTATGTATGCGAGTCTTTTTTGTAATATTTTCTGTTGACACAATAAATAAAACTAAAATATAAAAGTTATAAAATTTTATTTTCTAAAATATTTAATGAGAAATTCCAGAAATATTTTAGTAATCATAAATCTAAATAAAAAGTAATATTTAATTTAATATATTTTATATATTTTTATACCCTGCACGTAAAAAGAAGGGTATACATAAATTTGTCATTTCATTCGAAAATCTATATATACCCAGCAAAAACTTTTTGGTTATCGGTAATGGCAACTACTTATTAAAGTAGTTTCTTCGTAATGAGGCGTGATTATTATTTGCCTACTCTGTATTACATTAATAAGTACTCAATAGTATAATAGCACAGTAATTCTGCAATCACGTGAATGAGTTGGCTAGAGCGCCGGAATAACAACCAGAAGGTTGTTGGTTCAACCCCATTCTGAAGCTGTTCGTTTTTTATAACAAAATGTCTAAAAACATATTTTAAACTAAATAGAGTTTATGTCGCTTAGGATGCTATGTGTGAGATGGTGTACTGAGTAAGACGTTAATCAGTAAAAACGTATGGTTAGTGTGTGTCCAAGTTCAAGTCTCACTCACGGCAAAATTTTTTTGTTTTTTTTTTATTTTTGTTTTCGTTTAGGTACATATTTTTGAGTACCTAGAGTCAAAAAATAACTACATGAATTTGTGGACAAGTCGAACAAAAATAACTAGTTATTCAGGCAAAAAATAAGTAGTTTATTTTTGTTTCCAATTATACCTGCTAGCTTACCAGGAAAGCAAATTTTTTGCTGGGTATAAACCCAGGACCTTAAATTGAAAAATATTAGTAATTTTTATGATTAAAAATAACTTTTGAGAATACTGAAATGGATTTTTTTTAAGCCCTTAGTCCAACAAATATATTTCATTTCAAAAAATATGTGGCATATAGTCTCGAAAATCTTGGTATTGGAATTCAGTAAAATGCGTATAGGAATGGTGGCGATTTTATAAAACAGCATCAAAAAATTTTTTCGAAATTTCTTTGTCCAAATTTAATATTATTTTCTATTTCATATACAATAATACACAAATGTTTTTCTATTGGAAAGTTGTGAGAATGAATAGTCTAGTAACGTTAAGGCTGAGTTCCTATTCTCGGGACTCCTTATAAATTTATGTTTTTCCTAAAATTATATATAAAAATTTTCATTATTAAATAGATAAATTGACAAGAATTTAAGGACACGTTTTTGTGTGTTTCTTATAAAAAAAAGTATCATATGGATTTGAATTGGTTTTTAAGCTTTTTATATAAGCAATAAAGATAGTAAGTTTCAACATTTCGATATGGTATATCGCTTGATTTCGTGAGTGAAATTCTTTACGTCCTGAGTCCGTCCAAAATCTAGAAAAATTGTTTTATAATTTATCTTCAGACAAAAATTAAAAATTTTGAAATTTCACACTAAAAAACTGTCAAATATATATTTAATGAATTAAGAATGTTTCTTTGAAGTTAATGAAATAAAAAATTACGTTTCTATTCGTCAGGATTAAACCGCATACGAACACTTTAAAACTCCTCCTGCCACATGGCATTTTGATATTGTGAGGTTTTATTATGTATTTTTATTCGAAAAGAAATTATTTCGAAATTGTATTTAAATTACATTGATTTTCGAAAAACATTTTTATTCGAATCGAATTGGAAAATAACCCCTCTAAATTCTGAAAATAGCTTTATTTTAATTTGCTAAAAAAATAATAACAATTTTTAAAAATTGTTGATTTATAGTGTTGTAAATTGTTTTTTGTACTGTTCACATATATAAGGAGTATATATAAATGTTTTTCAACAAAATTTCAATTGGTATAGATAGTCTAGTAGAAGTGTTCTAGATTACAAATCTTTAAGCGATGGTTTGTGTGCTCGAAGAATCCATTTGAATTTTGTTTTACTATTGGCATATTTTTTATGAAAAAATAGGCTTGACGAGTAGATCTAAGTATATGAGACTTTCCTTCTAAAAAAATAGAATGTTATCACTGTTTTTGAGATTTTGTATTTTAAATGTAGATAATAAAATCATCCCAGAAAAAACTTTGGTTGCCATGTAATGAATTAAGAAGCTAAAATAATGGCTCTTCACTATTTACTCATTAGCTAAATAACCAAGTATTTTAAAACAGCGAGACAACTACTTACCTCACATTATTACAAGTAGGCATTTTAAAATGTCTTTATTTAAACGACATTGCAATAACTAATTACTTTCTATCTGTTCAATAACTTATTGATTTTAAAGTATTACTGAAGTCATTATTGGTAAGTTACAAATAATTAATGAAGTGTTAGTTTGCAAAAAGCTTTTTTTTGGTAATTTTTTTATTTTAATAAATAAGAAAAATAACTATGTAATAAAAATAAACTATTTTAGATTAAAAATTAATTCATAAATAAGTTTAGGCTTTTCATATATTTATCCCATCTTAATGAATTGGTAAGCTGAATTAAAAAATTAATTAAAATTAGTATTTTCAAAAATCTGATCCATACCGCGTTATAAATAAGTAGTTATTAAAATACTTTTATGTAATGCAGGCGGTATGTTGTTGATAATGAAAAGTAAGTACATCCTTAACTACATGTGATTACCAAGTTTTTGCTGGGAAGTTTTTAGCAGTTGTGTCTTAGATGCCCAAATTTAAAAATTTTTAAAAATTCTGAAAATTAATTCATATTTAAAATATCTAATTCTAAGGTATCTTCTCTTATATTAAATGCTGGCAGAAAACTGCCTATTATTCAGCCTATTCAACACAAGTTGTCTGAGCGATCTTCCTAAGTCATATGCCCAAGGAGTTTTGTTACAAATTCCCGATATTATGCTTAACACCAGTTTACAAAAGTTTAGCATATTTCTTGATTAAAGCAAACATTTATATATTAATGAAACATAGATTTTGTGAAGGTTATAAAAGATTCGGCTCAGCCGAGTATAACACTTTGACTTGTTTTTGTTTTTTTTTTTTTAATTAACTATATTTTTTACGTAGGTAGATGAGAAACTGTAAATACTAGTTTAATTAAAAAAAAAATTGGTATGTATGTTCATAAATATTTTATACGTCTTTCTGTGTTTTGGAATTGTTAGAAACCATTACTTAAATTACATTGAAATAAAAATTGTAACTTTCTTTTCTTTTGTGATATCATATTATTTATTTATTTATTTTATTATTATTATCATTTTTTTAGCCAATAAAATTTTGCTAAAAATTGCGGCTGCACTCTGGTATATGCTAAAATACGAGCTGATCATATTTTTTTTTAAATTTTTGAAATTTTATAAAAATATCAATAAATATTACTTTCCTAATATATTCATTAAATGTAATACGTTTGAAATAAAAAAACTTTTGTACATAAATCTATCACACTTTAAAGAGTATTATTTTCGTGTCTTAAACTTTGTGGATTATAATTTATATCATTAGATGAGTCATAAATTTCAAAAACAATAAAACCATGGTTAAAATTCTTATGCAAAAAACATTTAGATATTTTGGGACAAAAAATATTTTTAATGGAATGTGTCTTTATTGCTCCCTTTACCTCCCCGCTTAAATCGATACAAAACGAAAGACAGGTATCTTGTGTATTGAATTGTTAGCTCTCTTTTCCGGGCGACCAAAATGGTTGAAAATAACATGGCAAACATACATATAATTCACTATTATGACTGTTATAGCTTTTTAAATTTTTATTATCATTACTCAGTTGATTTCTGAGTTGTTAGTAAAAATCGATTGTTATCTACATATTTTTAGTACTAAATATTTTAAATTCAGAATAATTTTAGCTGCAAAAAATGAAATATTAATAATTTTAATGTTGCGATTACTATCGTTGATCCAAAGATTCATTTTTGTTGTTTCAAAACTAAGAACAGAATTGTTCTTTTATGCAGGGCACAAAATTCTGTTCTTGGTTTTAAAACAACAAAAATGAATCATTTTTTGTTTCGATCTTTATATTTGTTTAAACTAAGAAACGAGTAAAATCATGGCTTGTTTGTTGGGCTTTGTTTAAGCTTTAATTCTTATTGAGCTTATAAAGTTTGCACTCTAATCAACGCTACCGCTGTAAATTTTTAAAAAGTGTTCAAAAAAGAAGATTTTTTACAAAACAGGAGACAACTGCTTCAATACATAAAAACTTCTTAAAATTTGTTTATTTGATAAAATCAAAAAAAAAAAAAAAAAAAATTTGTATTTTAAGAGAAACTACTAAATTCAATTTTTTACTAACAAAATAATTTATTTATAATACTTTTTATTGTTGCAAAAATAATAAAGATTAATTCATAAAAATATTTAGCGTAAAATATTCTTTTTATTAATTAAACTTTTGTAATTCTGCACTCGCATTCAAGTCTTCGTCTAACTAATTTAGGTCTGAAAGTTTTTCATAAGTTAATTTGGAAAAAAAAGACGTTCCACCGAGGCATTGCAATGAGGCAAAGTAAACATATAAATTTAGTATTCATTGAATCTGTTTTTCTAATTTTCCCAATCCTGACCAAAAAATTTGACATTTTTTTTCTTTAAATAGCTGTTAATAAACTTTATCATTATCTTAAATTTCTAATAGTATCAAATTATTTTCAAATTCTTCGGGGTTTTTAATTACATTGTGAAACTATCCCAAAAAAAAAAGAAAAAAAAAATAATAATAACTTATTAACGTGGAATTAACGTATAATGAGTTGAGATATTTCAAAAAACATAGCTTTCGCCATTTAACATATACGAGTAGTCTTAAAAAATCACCATTTGATTTAATTTTAAAAAAAGGGCCAAGAAAGTGGCCAGGTGGCTGCGAAAGGGGCAATTGACGACTAAAATCGCCCAACGATAATGTTGATCCTTAGATGGCTTTAGTTTTTCTAAAGAAAATGGGAATGTGTCCTGATGAGCTGGCTTAAGATCGCGGCCAAATTCGCATAGGAACTAGCTTTCTCCCAACAATGAAATTGTAAAGTTATATTAAGGATCGCAATTACTAGCACAATATTAAGACTATAAATATTTTATATTATTAATTTTAAATGAATATATAAGATTACTTAAAAACAGTTTTTTACATTAAAATTTATCACATTATTTTCATTAATATATGTTAATCCGATTAATCCTTTAGAATGAAAATTTGTATACAGCTGGAAGAGATAAAATAAATAATGCATCTTTTACTACGGATCATTATAAAATTATAAGGTGGCCGGCCATATTATGTCCGTCCAGCTGTTCTTATGGAAATTTAATCCATAACCCTAAATATAAGTTTACGAACAGGGTTTAAATCAATTAAGGTATCTAAATTAATTATTTAAGCCAAGGGTTTTAATGTTCCTACCCTCCATCCCTAATATTCTTAACCTCATATAGTGTTATATTATCAGGATTTAAATCTATTAAACTATTTACAGTAATTATTTAAGCCAAGGGTTTTAATGCTTCAAACCTACTTCCCTTAAATGGAATAAATTTTTAATATAATTTGAACCAAATAAAAACAAATTTCAAATTCAACACATATTAACTAATATTATGCAAAATATTCTCAAGATTCTTAGTGCAAACGTTTGTTAATTTGTTATTAAATATAAAAAGTTGCAGACTTATAAACAGAAATTAATAATTTTTAAAATTTGGCTTTGGTTTTCTTCCTGTTTATTTAAAAAACTTTAAATATATAAACAAATTAAAACTTAAATAATTTTTGAAAATATAACAAACATGAAGTCATTCAGTCCAGAATTTTTTTTCTATTAATTTTATGATCACATCTAAATACTTCTCTTACTCATCCCAATAATGAAGGACTTCAAAAGGAGATCTTAGTCAAGAATGTTGATCTATTTTTATACCCTATACCCCATAGGATATTTGATTTAAAAATATCCCGTTATGCGTTTGAGTTGATGTTTGTAACGCAAAAAAAAAACAAAACAAAAAAATCTTCGGTACTCATCATAAAGTTATCCGTTGAATTCAAAATCAATTTTTCAGTCCGTTTAACGATATTCTTCCATCCGACTGGCTGTCTGTCCTTGTAAACTTTGTGAACAGGGTACAGTTCGCAATTTTAAAGACATCTTGATGAAGTCTGGCAAAAACAATTTTTGTACAGGGAAAATGTAAATGAAAAAATCAAAATATAATTTACTTTCTACTACAAAATGTTTTTTAAGGACTGACTGAAATTGCATTAAAACAAAAACTATAAAATTAAAAAGAATTACTAAATACCTTCTTCTTAAAATCAATATTTTTACCATTCTTTTTTTTAAATTTATATAGTGTATATATTTGTATATATACATAAATAAAAAAACAATATTCTATTTTTGTGTACTTTGGTATCTAATCAAATTTTAAAAATATGTATACATTATCAACAAAAATTTTACACTCATGTACCCAATAAATATTTTGCCACTTCCGTTTTCCGTTTAGTCTGTGTCCGTTTAACATGCTAAACCTCTACACATTCTTATTACACAAACAAATACGAATTTACAATATCTTCTAAACCAGGGATTCCCAGCTCTTCATTCTTCACGTACTCTTTTAGAAATTCTTGTTTTTTCGCGGACCTCTTGGCACATTTTGATTTTTAGTACAGTAGAAATGAAAAATAGTAAAAATTCCAAATTATTTTTTTAATAAAATTGCGTTACTAAAATTGGTTTATTTATTAAATATATTAACTTATGAACTAAATATATAAATAAATATATTAAAAGCCTTATTCATAAGGCTTTTAAGAATTTGTAAATAAGAGTTTAAAATTTTGTATAAAACATTTTTCTTTTTACTAACGATTATTTAATAAATGCATAACGTTTTTATTTTCAAGATATTTAAAATTAAAATATAATTTTAATATACAAATATCATATACGCAAATGGTTTTTTCCCCTTAAAATTTCGTTTTAGCTTTATTGAAAAAATTTCACATTTATAATTTTTTTTCAAATTGATTTTAATAAAAATTATATAATTTTTTAAATATTACAATTTTCATAGCAGGAACTATGAAAATTCCAGAAATATTACTATTAAAGAAATTAAAAGTTTTTAATTTAAAATGTTTAGGAAATGAATAGTTTATTTCTAAATATTTTAGAAATAAAAAGTATTAAAATTAAAATTTATATTTTTTAAACAATGAATATTTTATTACTGAAAATTTTAACTATAAGAATTTAAAAAATAAAAAAAGAAAAAAATTGGAAAATTTAAATTGTTTTCCAATTATTTTTAAAATATAAAATTGATAAACTTTAAAAAACACAAACAAGAATTGTATATTGCCAAATGCAATTTTTTTATATTAGTTTACATTATAAATAAAACTATTTATTTATACGTATTAGATATAAAAAAATATTGAATTTAAGAATCTTGTAAAATAGAGGAATACAAAAACATTGATAAAATTGGAAAAACTAGGAATCTTTATTTGAGATTTATATCATAATGACGTTAAAAACACAATTTCATAAAGGCCTGATATAGAGCGTTTTGATTATAGGCCCTCGATGTGCAAAATGTTTAGATATATTTATCTTTAAGTTTTGTACATTATAAAATGATTACCATTTATCTTGTGCCGATATAAAACTAATTTAAGTAAAATATACAATATATAAGGAATTTATTTGTAATAACATACATTTTAAAGAAGATGCTAACATGGATAGGGCCGTTGTATATGCAATTTCATGTACCGATTTAAACTTACATTAAAATATGAGCCCTGAATTAAATTGAAATACTTCTACACTTAAAATACTCTTGAGCTTTAAATTCCTACTAAGGGAATGCATTTGTCAAATAATAGACCGATTATAACCAACTTCAATAGGTTCATAAAATATACTCATAAAGTGGATCTAACATTACACATTAAAATGGGAGGTTATAAATATATTCAATTATATGGTCGATCCTCTGGAAATTGTGAAATTAAAAATTATATAAATATTAAAAAACTGTGTAAGTACTACAATTTTATATTTAAATAAATTCGCATTTTAAATGCACTCTCAGAAGTATTCTGTAATTCGACATATATAAATAGTTTTATTTATATTGTAAAATAATAAAAAAACATTACCTTTGGCTGCATACAATTTTGTTTTGCGCTTTTGAAATTTTTCAATTTTATATTTTAAAAATGTTTAGAATACAATTTAAAATTCCTCAATTTTCTCATATTTATTGCTTAAAATGTTTATTAAATTTCAAGTTTTCATTTCAAAAATTTTTAGTAATAAAATAGACATTTCATTAACATTTTAAATTTTAAAATTTTCGTTACTATGCTAGTAATATTTTTAAAAATTTTTAACAAATATATTTTAAATATTCAGAGAATATAAAATTTTTGGTTCTTTCCTATAAAAATTGTAATATTTAAACAATTATTTTTATAGCTTTTATATTAATTAAATATTAAAATAAATTGAAAATATAAACATTTTGTTGAAAATATTTTGGTAGTTTTCATATCAAATTATGCATTATGAGAGATTTGTTTACTAAATTGGTAGTAGTTTTAAACCCCGTTATAAACATTTTATAAGTAATTTCTTTTTCTAATTTTTCTACTAAACTTTGATAAATTGAAAATTTGTATTATGAATAAGGCAGTAAATGTAATAAAATATCTTTGTTTTTACTAATTTTTTAATGCAGGGAGAAATTCCTTTCAGAAATTTCTAACTTAATTTTCTCACCCAGGCGTGACCAAAATTTGGATTTTATGACATGTAGGGCAGAAAAACTGGTTTCACATAAATATTTAGATACCAACCTCATTCGTTCTCAACCATCGTGTAAACTTTTAATATTTTAATCAACATAGATTCACAGATATTCAACCAACATAGATTAGAAGTCCGTTTTGCACACCATCTATTGCTTGTTCTTGAAAAGTAGCGGGTATATCATCAATAACAATATTGAATTGATTACGAAATAAACTGGATTGCAAAGAATTTATTTTAAGCTCCAGATAATATCGACAAAAGTTCATAGTTAAGAGAATCCACTTTCATGTATATGTTCTTTTGAACATCAGATGAATATTTTGGTAAAGGGGATTGAAGACGTCTTCTCCATAATGAAATTTTGCACATAAAAACTCTTATTGAATCGAATTTAGTTAATATATTTACTTGTCTGTGTGTAGTTTAATATTAAGATTATTTAACGTCTCAAAAAACTTTGAAATAAATGCAAAGTAACATATAAAAATAATTTTCTGTAAATTTTTATAAAGATCTTCATTTTGTGTGAAAGAAAAATCGCTACTTCTGTATTTCATTCGTATAATCAATTCAGCATATTTTCTTTCGAAATCCAACAAACATCGGTGTAAATTAGTAATTTCTTATGTTCTGCATTTAAATCGACACAGGAATTTAAGAATTCTATTTCTTAAGGTACTAGTTTTTATAAAATTTAAAATTCATAGAAAGCCAGCAAATCTTAATCTAAATTGTTTATTTTGTTGAAATTTAGCAACTAAGTTATCAAATTTATAGAAAAAAAAAAACTTAATTTTTCTAACCCTTCTTTTAGACTTTCAAAATGAAATATCTCAAAAATTAACACCAACACTTAAAAATTAATTCAGCGTCGTAAATTTAGCTTTATCGAACACAGTATAATTAATTTTAAAAGCAACACTTCAAATAATACCAAATATTCGTTTAAGCCCCGAATTTAGTTTTTTCATATCACAACCATATTTTTAATTCTTCTAGTAAGATAAATATTATTTTATTGGAATAATAAGTCCATTTTAATTATAAGTAACGTGTTAAGAGTATATAAAAGCTGTACTATTTGCAATTGTGTTTTTGAAACTATTTTCCAATCTTTGTTATTTGTGTAAATATGCCGAAAATAGAGTATCATGCAAATTGATTCAATTCTCTCGCAGAACCCCTGGAATTTTGCTACGGATCACCATTTGGGAAACCTTTATCTAACCCACACACATTTGAAAAAATATAAATTTATGTATTCATACTTAAAATATGTGAAAATTTATTTATGTATTTAAATTGTTTTGTTTGCTACAAAGATATTCAACTCATATGTTTGTGAAAATGAAAAACTATTTTATTCATAAAAAAAAGAAAACACAGTTATTTTTATCCTTTGTTCAGCATATAAAAGTCGAAATGTCACTTACAGCAAAGGAAATTGGTTTCGAATAAAAACACGATGGAAAAAGAAGAATAGTTTTTAAATACAGTATGAGTATTTTATATTTTTTTATATATGTAATATGTAACATTTTTTTTTTAATTTATATAGTAAGTGTTTGTTAGCTTAAAGATATACGTATTTGAATGTAGCTGATTTTATTATATTTTTTCCTTCTAATATTATATATGTATATATTGACTAATGAGCTTGTTGTAAAGGAAATAAAAAATATATTTACAAAAAATATATTCTGAAGATTATGCTTAAAAAGATAAAAAATATCTTTTAAAATAGAAAAAAAATATATATTTACATAAAATGGATGAAAAGAACACAATTTTGTCTCTATCAGCTTTTTTTTTGTCAACAAATTTACCACCCTCTTATTTTTTAACCGGATACCGGAAACAGCAAATATGACAACCAAACGGAAGGGATTTTTGTGCATTCAATTGAAGGGAAAAACCGTTTCATATTTAAAATAAAATACTTTCCCTGCAAGTAACCCAGCAAACACGGAAATACGAACTATTGAACTATTGTTAAGATGTGTTATACGAAAGCAAAATATATCATATTGGATGTAATTACAAATATATTTAGCTGTACTAAATCTATGTAAACACTAGAAACTATAAACAACTTGCATCTTCTTTATATAATCAAGATTGTATAAATCCTTTTATCCTTATATATATTATAAAAATTAAGTATAAGTTTGTTTGTTCATTTATTTATTTTTTTCTTTGTTTGTGTATCAATCACGTCTAAATGGTTGAACCGATTTTTACAAAATTAAACACGCAGATAATATCAGTGCCAGAGGTAGTTATAGGCTTTGCTAAATCTCGATTGGATGTCACACCCACATTTTATGCCTACTTTAAAAAAAAATATATGTTTTTTTTTAATTTTACACCTTATTTATTAAGCCATTTATATGAAATTTAACGCACAGATAGCGTTTGCACTGTAGAATGTTATAGGTTATGTTGTTCTTGATAGGAAGCCTCGCCCATAATTTGTGCCCACTTTTCTAATACTCGCAAATGAATGAACCGATTAGCTTAGAACAGATCTGAGCAGGGGGTTTAGAATCCCCCATATAAAGCAAAAGTTGAAGTGAGAGCCCTCAAATTTCGTAGGAACTTTAACCTGCCATATCGCATTAATGCAATGAAAATAGAACAGATAAATTCAGGAGAGAGGTAACTCCCATACAAATAAAATATAATTTTAATTTAATTTAAAGAACTACAATAGTGAAAGTTTTAAAAACATTTAAAAGTAATTTTCACATCAAAATTTCGGAGAGAGTAGTTGCTTCCATATAAAATATGTATTAGTTATCGCATCAAATAGGGTGGAGCAGCTCACCGGTAAAAGCTAGTAAGTAACAAATTTAATACATTGGAATTTTGCAAAGGTTCGAACATGTTTAAGAAACATGTATTCATAACAAATATTTTTTAAGTGTAAAACAATTTGTAATTAAAAGTAGGGTGTGGTTGGAAATTTATGGACAGGTGTGACTGATTTTAAAAAACCGAAATTTGAAAAAAATACTTATGATTTATGCAAGAATGAGGCCCATAACTTATATAGGAGTTTCAAAAAAAACTAACAACTTATTTTTTTTTTAAACATACCAAAAATAATAAAACATTTATGTAAAATAATAATAGGAAAGAAGCGGATGACAATTAAAGTTATAAATAAATATTATTTATAACTCGATTTAGCTGATATTTTCAACACAAAAATTATAAAAAACATGTCCGATTTCTGTGGAAGAACGAAGTCCCTAGCTTGCATAGGTACTTCAAAAAATTTAAAAAACCATACTTGCCTTAGTTTAATGTTGTAGTTATTTTTCATTACCCATGGAAACAACAACTATAAGGGAAGCAGACATTAAATAACTAAAAAAAAGGATTTTCCAATAATTAGGTTGTTATTTAACAGATATGTTTTATTCAAAAAATCGAAATTCAATAAAAATATTTTTGATCGATCCATATAAGAATCAAGTTCCTACCTTATGTATGACTTGTATATCGGTCAAAAATACATTTTGGCCGATATCTCTGTAACAAATTGATTAACTAAGTTAATTTCTTGTAAAACTAAGTCCCTATCTCATATAAGGGCTTCAGAAAATCGGTTAGAAAACCTTTTCTTTTTTAATATTTTACTTTTCAGTATAAAGGTTCAGGAAAAAACTTCTAATCTTATCTTTTCAGGTGAAAATAAAAATGGCAATATCCCTAGTTTTTCAGCAGAAGAAAATAATCAAAGTAATATTTTATATTTTCTATTTTTGCATTTCCATAAAATACAACACCAACGCATTTTTTGTTTTCTTTTTACACAAGGCTTCAATCACTACAGCAGAAATCTCACAAAATATAGCAAAAACCCGTGTCAAATAATAAATTATATTTAAAATGTTTTGTGTATTGCAGGAATAGAATTTAATTAAATAAAATTAACTGCTGGCTTCTTCGCAATATCATTTTTTTTTTTGTCTCCCGAATAATATTTTCTGTTATTTTTTAAATGGTTATCTGGCGATATTGGCAGATTATCATCTAGACAAATTACATTCGTATTGCTTAGTAGCATTGCAGTTGGAACACATTTTCTCCCGAAGGAAGATTCTTCCCTAATACGAAATCGATTATAACCGTAATAATATTTTTCATCCAGGTAATATGTTTAGCTAATAGTTTTTCATACCTCCATGTTTGCTGGGTTATATATATTAAATTTATGTGAGTGTATAGGATTTGTATAAATGTCTTTAAATTTAAAGGTTATAACGAGGGCGTGTTCAGTGCATATGCATATGGATCGTTTTGTATATCATAAAGAAGTTTATTGAAGGTTTAATATAAGTGAGTGATTTGGTGACTATAAACCTGACATTGAAGTTGTTTTTTTTTGTCTAAAATAATAAAATACAAAAAGATTTTATGTTATGTTTTATATTATTTACTTTTTTTTTTTTTTGGTTTTCTCCGAAATTCGTGTATTTTTATTTATAGTGTATTTTAATGTGAGGTTAAGCTTATTTTGACAGACTGACAAATAAGTTTTCTGATTTTTTTTATAAATTCATAGGAATACGTCAGTTCAAATAGACATAGGATGATAGAAAATATCTCTAAAAAGTAAAAATATATCTATGTATGTAAAGTTACAGATGAATTTAGATTTTTTTAATGTATCTGGGAGCTTTAGGCATAAAATATCACTTTTTGAATTTAAAAATTATTAAATATTTTTAAAATTTTCATTTAACCCATCATTTAAAGTGGGATAGGTCTCGGGAGGACTACCTAAAGAGATGAAATTTGGCTCAAATATTTATTTTATATAAGGAATATTTGGTATTGAAAATGGGCAAAACCGCTTAAGAAACAAAAAGTTTTACACCATATACTAGACATTATGTCCGTTTTAACCTCAGTTCATACTTTTCGGTTGATATCTATTAAACAAAGGTAAATGTATAATTATAACAAGTCCGGTCTAGAAATTTCCATACAAATTTGTATGAAAAATGCGCAATGCGTATTAAAATTTTATTTCAATTTCTCTCCGTATTTTATATTATTTAATTTTCTCACATAAAATTTTACCATATTAATAAAAAAAAAGCATATGAATTTCGTAAACAAAATTGAAAACTTTCTGAAGTAAAAAAGAAATAAAAGAAAATAAATAAAATTGTTTTTTTTCCGTAGCCGTTTAAGTTTTTATTTAATTTAACAATGTGGGCTATGTACAAATAGTTCGAGGATGGATATAAATTCGGAAACTATTGTTAGTAATATACTTATTATAAGTAGAATTAATTTTTTGCGTTTTTTAAAAATTTTGATGGTAACGCCGTGTGAGAGTCGTACATAAGTAGTAGAACTACGTATTCAACTTTTTTCCAGGGCGTCAAATTTTTTCTTAAAAGAACCTAAAATCTCCGAATGATACATAAATATTTTTTTTAAGAAAACTATAAAATATTTACTAACATTATCAAACTACTATGGGTCTCAAATAAAAGCAAAGAACCCCAACAATATAATAATATTTTTTATTAAAATGTTTCCAAAAAAAAGGTTAAGAAAATATCCTTTTGAAAATATTAACTTTTACCCTTTATTTTAAAATATTTGTATGAGCCTGCAGCAACCATTCTCACACGTAAAAAAAATTGTTATATATAGCACTTGAGACAACCCATGATAAATTGCGAACCAAGTTATTATTCAGGATGTCAAATTTTCTCTCAAAAGAACTTCAAAATTTCGAAAGATGTGCAATTCTTAAGAATATTATAAAATACTTATGAATATTGTAAAAAATAAAAGCTACGAATCCCTGCAATACAAAAAAGTTAAGAAAAAAAGTTATGATTTTTAACATTTTAATACTATATTTATTATTTAATTATTTATATAAAGGATATTTTCTTTTCAGTTTGACCGGTAACATTTAAATGAAAACTTTTTTTTATATGCAGGGATATATATATATATATATATATATATATATATATAAATTCAAAGTGATTCTGAGAGAAAATTGTATATCCTGGAGAAAACCTGAGTACGTGGTTTTGTTATGCATTAGCTTGGACCCAAAGGGAATTTTGTTTGAAATATTTTAGAAACTAAACTTCTATACTTTTGTAAGATGCCTTCCAAATCGACGTCTAACAAGTGTTAATTAATTAATTAATAAATTTACATTTCATTAGTGATAATTTAGAGAAGTTCCGCCGAGGCACTGCTATGACGCAAAGTTAAAATATAAACAATAAATTGAAATGAAGTAGGATATAAATATTCATCGATTCCATTTTTTTAATATTCCCAATCCGGTCCAGAAAGATGCTTTAAATATGATATGATAAACTTTAATATTAGCTTTGTTTTCTTACAATTTCAGTTCATTTACACATAAAACCATAAAAATCTGTTTAGTTAAAAAATTATTACTTCGGTTAAAATTATATTTCATTTTGCTCCAATCATCCAAATTATAATTGATATTATAATTTGAAAACAAGTTGATTTGTTATATAAAATTTAATTATTACTATATATATATATATATATATATATATATATATATATATATATATATATTCAATATTTACAAATATAAATAAGGATGTAAGTTATAATAATATAAGTTGCTACTAATTTCTATGGAATGAGACAATTTTAAGAACATTTATGACTTATCACTTATCAGTGATTCGTTAAAATTTCCAAATATCTGTAAATGGAAGTATTTATGCTGAAATTCTTTTGCCAGATGCAATTAAAGCAAACCGTAATGTGGAGATGCAATGACTATATTAGCAGCAGAAAAGTTAAGCAAATTGCAAAAAGTATGTTATATGGTCTCCATCACCTATTGAGTTCTCCTAGGTCACTCAAAAATGGTCGTCGTAAGAATTTTAGTTTTATTTGATTTTTTCCTAAATGTTTTTATTTTTTTATATAAATATTAAAATGCCAAATTTTCCTCATTATATTTTAGTTTATAAATTCCCAATTAAATAGTTTTATCAATCATTAAATTTATTAAATTTAAATAAGATTTATTAAATTTAAAAAATTTATCAAGAAATATTATAAAATATTTTGTGTAGATTTTAAAATTCTATTTTGGAAAAAATATAAAAACTAAAGCAAAGACAGTAAAATTGATTTTATGGTATACTTTTCGTTAATAAATACACACATCGGTTTGAAAAATACGCCAAATAACTTTTGTATGAATTGTGGATATATTTACACGGTAAACAATTCAAAACTATATACCTATGATTTTTAATATCAATTTAAAACTTAATAAACGGTCACCTGGAAAGTAGTAAAAATCAATTGTATAGTTTTCCCCTTTTCACCAGATATAGTGAAAATTCATTAGTTTTCTGTAGGTTTATCACAAAAACTAAAGTCAATTCACAAAGTCTTAGGACCATGATCACGAGTAGTTTAATACAATGAGAAATTTCATGAATAAAAATATTTTAATTGGAAACATTAAAGCGCTGATGCTATTTTTGTTGCCAATTGATAAATGAATATAAATACAGATCAACACTAACTAGTATTTACTAATGGTAAAATTAAATATTCTAAGAATTTCATAAAGTGAACATTTATATATTCCCATAGAAATTTAAGTAAATTTTTTATTATTAAATAAAAAAATAATAATAAAACTCCTTATAAACGTTTAAACATCATTTTTAATATTTGTATGCATCCTAAAAATATGTTACATCATTTTCATTTATTCACATATGAATGATTTTTCTCTTCACAACAATCCTACAATCATTGCAAATCTACTCTTAATGTATTTGAAAAAGGAGAAAGAAAATAATATGAAAACAAGGTGTTATTTAAGAAGAAATAAATTATTGCAACATTTCCTGATTTATGATGAATGTCTATTTAAAATGCATTTGTTAAGCTGTATACATATGGCGCAATAGAAAAACAAGCTAACTATTTTAAATAAAACATAAATAAATTTACATGAGGGAAGTTTTATATACAGAAAAAAGTAAGAAAATGATTTTAATAAAAAAAATCTTTTGATAAAAAAAATGTTTAAATTTGCACCTCTCACCAAGATAATTACATCAATTGCTAAAAATTGTAAAAATTTAATAAAAAAAATTATTTAAAAAATTTAAATTTTATATAATGTGTTCACTGAATTAACCACTATATTACTTGAACAAAACAATAAATATTTTAATAAAATTAACCAAGTTGATGATTGCATGAAGCAAAATGTTAATGAAAAAAATATTAACTTTAAATTCTTTTCGTATATATATATATATATATATATATATATATATATATATATATACGAAATATATATATATATATATATATATATATATATATATATATATATATATATATATATATATATATATATATATATATATACTATTATACCCTCTTCCTGAATACAGAAATTGAACATTTTTAAACGGCATCCTTTTCGTTATTGTTGTCCAAAAACTTAGCTTCTCTGCATTTATGTGTTTAGATAATTTGTAACAAAGTTAATAGTAACAGCTATTTAAACTTTGTTACATACCTATAATACTTATAATTATTATTACATTCTTTTATATATCTGCACCCCATTAACATTTCACTCCTTTGCTCGTCTGTAACTACATTTGTTTACACCAATACATTAACGTATTTAGTTTAGTTACCAACCATCATATGTTAAAGGGAATTAATAATTCTCATTTGGTTTATTTGATTTTTCACATAAGTATTCTAAGGTTGGTTGAAGTAGTTGCGATTCGAGCGCTCTAGAATTTGCCACAAACTAAGACAGCTGATCTTACGATATAATCTGCCTTGTTCCCAAGACATCTGATATTGTAAAATCAGTCACTGTTTCTCTGATACTCGGATCAATTCCGAGGGGGTCAGGGCGATACCTTGCACAGCGACTTCGGTTGACTGTTTCGGTCACAGCGGCTTCGGCTGACTGTTTTGGCACAGCGACTGCAGTTGTCGGGTTCGGCACATCAACTTCGGTTAACTGTTTCGGCACGACAACCTCGGTTGACTGTTTTGGCACAGCGGCTTCGGCTGACTGTTTTGGCACAGCGGCTTCGGCTGACTGTTTTGGCACAGCGGCTTCGGCTGACTGTTTTGGCACAGCGGCTTCGGCTGACTGTTTTGGCACAGCGGCTTCGGCTGACTGTTTTGGCACAGCGGCTTCGGCTGACTGTTTTGGCACAGCGGCTTCGGCTGACTGTTTTGGCACAGCGGCTTCGGCTGACTGTTTTGGCACAGCGGCTTCGGCTGACTGTTTTGGCACAGCGGCTTCGGCTGACTGTTTTGGCACAGCGGCTTCGGCTGACTGTTTTGGCACAGCGGCTTCGGCTGACTGTTTTGGCACAGCGGCTTCGGCTGACTGTTTGGGCACAGCGGCTTCGGCTGACTGTTTTGGCACAGCGGCTTCGGCTGACTGTTTCTCTTAGATTAAGTCTGAATTTGTAACCTAGATTTAAGGAATTGTATTATTTAAATTAGTATTCGTAAGATAGCTTTAAGTATCATAAACGAACCGGCGTGCTGCATAATACTCGAGGGAGCCGAATCTTCGATCCAGCATCTACCAGTTATAGAGCCGATTTACCTGCGAAGTACCCGACTAAATCCCTGCGTATCATCGTACTGCCGAATCTTCGATCCAGCATCTACCAGTTATAGAGCCGATTTACCTGCGAAGTACCCGACTAAATCCCTGCGTATCATCTTACTGCCGAATCTTCGATCCAGCATCTACCAGTAATAAGCCCGATTTACCTGCGAAGTACCCGACTACATCCCCGCGTATCATCGTACTGCCGAATCTTCGATCCAGCATCTACCAGTAATAGAGCCCGATTCACCTGCGAAGTACCCGGCGTGCAGCATAATACTCGAGGGAGCCGAATCTCCGATCCAGCATCTACCAGTAATAAACCCGATTCACCTGAGAAGTACCCTACTGAATTCCTGCGTATCATCGTGCTGCTAGTAATTTATCTAACACAACAATATTTATAAATACTACCGATAACCTAAACATTGAATTATTAAATAAAGATATACTGTATATTTGAACCCCGGAAAGGGTAAATAAATTGTGTTCTCACTTAAGGTTCGTGGATCCCGTAAGTCGACCCTGGACACTACTGAACTACCTCAGCCGACGACAAAACCACGTTACAAATGGCGCCCGAGCAGGGACCCGATTCTAAATCGCAACGCGAGAAAAAGGAAACCGTCGCCAACGAAAAAGGATCGGCCCAAAATTACGAAAGCAGCAAACACGATCATCCGACAACAAGTCAAAGTCTAAATAAGGATTCAGTCGGATGGATATACCTATTACGCAAGGAGCAACTGATCGAACAATGTAATAACGCAGGAATACCAACCGCTGGCTTCACAGTCGAGCACCTTCGCAAACAACTAGCAGAGAATCTTCGTGCAAAACGATTAAGGGCTTCGGCTGAAAACCTATTGCTGGAATTAGAGAACGAGTTAAAGACAGCGGAGAAGAGTATAATATCCGAAGGAGAAATATCATTACCTGTACCCCGATTAGTTACGGAACAAAAATTTTCGGATTTTGACATCATGAACATCGTACAACGGTGGGACCTTAAGTTTTCGGGAGAGACTGACTTAATGGAATTTTTAGAACGCCTAGAAGAGCTAGCCGATTGCCACCGAATAGGCCTCGATCGTCTCCTCCCATGTATGATAAGTATGCTTAGCGGAAATGCACTCAAATGGTTTAGGGTAAAAAGGGAATCCATCAACACCTGGCAGTCTTTTCGACAGGAGATTGAACGATTCTTCCTTCCGACCCGTTACCTTGCCCATTTGGAGCAAAGCTTTTATAACCGTAAACAGAACAACAGAGAACGAGCGAAGGATTATATTCTATCCATGCTTACCCTGTGCAGACGGCACCCTACTCTGCGAAAAATTAATCATCTAGATCGTATTTACGATGGTCTCCGTACGGAATACCGGTACTATGTTCGTCGTAATGACTTCACTGATTTAGATGAACTTATAGCTATGACCGATGAATACGAAGCGCTAAAACAGGAAGAACGCTCGCAAACCTCGCACATGATGTCAGATTCGGTTTACAACAGGGCCACAAGTTGTTGGAGGTGTAAAGGTGCAGGCCATAAGAGGACAACATGTACTCTCCCTGGGAGAATATTTTGCTCACACTGCGGACGCGATGGAGTTCTCTCAAGAACATGTCAGTGTCGCAGACAACTACAATCTACTAGAACATCCAACTTGACATCCCCTGACTTCCGATACTACGTGTCAGTAGTAATGCATAATAAGCGAATATTAGCTTTAGTCGACACGGGTTCATCTCGTACGTACATCGGGAGTTCCCTTCGTCAATATTTACTGGACTTCGAAATCAAACCTGTTAGCACTCGGGGTATGGTGCAGATGGCTGATCAGTCTATGGCAGCGTGTCTGGAAGCGTTTCCGATCACTATCGAGTATCACGAAACAAAGGTGATATTAGAAGCCTCCGTGATTACCACATTAGCCGAACCAATGATTTTGGGGATGGATTTTTTGAGCGCGGTAAATATAGAAATACGCTTGAATGGCCGAATATTACCACAACCCGCCGTCATAAGAGCAGATACACACCCTCCGCTTCATACGATAACCAGCCGAGGTTTTCTATCTGAATATGAGAAGGATGAGTTGAACAACCCCCTGCGAGAACACGATGGAAAAGGGCTAGGTACAGTCGACCCGACCATGATGCAAATAATTAACAAAGAGATTGATAAACCCTTAGATGAAGACCGTATAGAAACCCAACGTAGTGCATACAGTGCCCCGATAGAGCTAGCCCGAAAGAAACATAGTGGATGGATAACGTTAAATACCGCCATTAAACCCGACGCGTACCCCCTTCCACAGATTAATGCGATCAGGGATCAGCTTCGCGAGACAAAATTAATCAGTTCTCTGGACACAAAACATGGGTATTGGCAACCACCTCTCAAGGAACCTCCCAAGCCTTATACAGCGCTCACTGTTCCAGGTAGAGGTCTATTCCAATGGAGAGTTACGCCCTTCATGTTACATTCTGCACCAGCTACTTTTCAACGCCAGCCCAACAATAAACTAACTTATTTCATTCGTTCCCCAAAGAAGGGGGGAAATGTAACAAAGTTAATAGTAACAGCTATTTAAACTTTGTTACATACCTATAATACTTATAATTATTATTACATTCTTTTATATATCTGCACCCCATTAACATTTCACTCCTTTGCTCGTCTGTAACTACATTTGTTTACACCAATACATTAACGTATTTAGTTTAGTTACCAACCATCATATGTTAAAGGGAATTAATAATTCTCATTTGGTTTATTTGATTTTTCACATAAGTATTCTAAGGTTGGTTGAAGTAGTTGCGATTCGAGCGCTCTAGAATTTGCCACAAACTAAGACAGCTGATCTTACGATATAATCTGCCTTGTTCCCAAGACATCTGATATTGTAAAATCAGTCACTGTTTCTCTGATACTCGGATCAATTCCGAGGGGGTCAGGGCGATACCTTGCACAGCGACTTCGGTTGACTGTTTCGGTCACAGCGGCTTCGGCTGACTGTTTTGGCACAGCGACTGCAGTTGTCGGGTTCGGCACATCAACTTCGGTTAACTGTTTCGGCACGACAACCTCGGTTGACTGTTTTGGCACAGCGGCTTCGGCTGACTGTTTTGGCACAGCGGCTTCGGCTGACTGTTTTGGCACAGCGGCTTCGGCTGACTGTTTTGGCACAGCGGCTTCGGCTGACTGTTTTGGCACAGCGGCTTCGGCTGACTGTTTTGGCACAGCGGCTTCGGCTGACTGTTTTGGCACAGCGGCTTCGGCTGACTGTTTTGGCACAGCGGCTTCGGCTGACTGTTTTGGCACAGCGGCTTCGGCTGACTGTTTAGGCACAGCGGCTTCGGCTGACTGTTTTGGCACAGCGGCTTCGGCTGACTGTTTTGGCACAGCGGCTTCGGCTGACTGTTTTGGCACAGCGGCTTCGGCTGACTGTTTTGGCACAGCGGCTTCGGCTGACTGTTTAGGCACAGCGGCTTCGGCTGACTGTTTTGGCACAGCGGCTTCGGCTGACTGTTTTGGCACAGCGGCTTCGGCTGACTGTTTAGGCACAGCGGCTTCGGCTGACTGTTTTGGCACAGCGGCTTCGGCTGACTGTTTTGGCACAGCGGCTTCGGCTGTCTGTTTTGGCACAGCGGCTTCGGCTGACTGTTTTGGCACAGCGGCTTCGGCTGACTGTTTTGGCACAGCGGCTTCGGCTGACTGTTTTGGCACAGCGGCTTCGGCTGACTGTTTTGGCACAGCGGCTTCGGCTGACTGTTTTGGCACAGCGGCTTCGGCTGACTGTTTTGGCACAGCGGCTTCGGCTGACTGTTTTGGCACAGCGGCTTCGGCTGACTGTTTTGGCACAGCGGCTTCGGCTGACTGTTTTGGCACAGCGGCTTCGGCTGACTGTTTTGGCACAGCGGCTTCGGCTGACTGTTTTGGCACAGCGGCTTCGGCTGACTGTTTTGGCACAGCGGCTTCGGCTGACTGTTTTGGCACAGCGGCTTCGGCTGACTGTTTTGGCACAGCGGCTTCGGCTGACTGTTTTGGCACAGCGGCTTCGGCTGACTGTTTTGGCACAGCGGCTTCGGCTGACTGTTTTGGCACAGCGGCTTCGGCTGACTGTTTTGGCACAGCGGCTTCGGCTGACTGTTTTGGCACAGCGGCTTCGGCTGACTGTTTTGGCACAGCGGCTTCGGCTGACTGTTTTGGCACAGCGGCTTCGGCTGACTGTTTTGGCACAGCGGCTTCGGCTGACTGTTTTGGCACAGCGGCTTCGGCTGACTGTTTTGGCACAGCGGCTTCGGCTGACTGTTTTGGCACAGCGGCTTCGGCTGACTGTTTGGGCACAGCGGCTTCGGCTGACTGTTTTGGCACAGCGGCTTCGGCTGACTGTTTCTCTTAGATTAAGTCTGAATTTGTAACCTAGATTTAAGGAATTGTATTATTTAAATTAGTATTCGTAAGATAGCTTTAAGTATCATAAACGAACCGGCGTGCTGCATAATACTCGAGGGAGCCGAATCTTCGATCCAGCATCTACCAGTTATAGAGCCGATTTACCTGCGAAGTACCCGACTAAATCCCTGCGTATCATCGTACTGCCGAATCTTCGATCCAGCATCTACCAGTTATAGAGCCGATTTACCTGCGAAGTACCCGACTAAATCCCTGCGTATCATCTTACTGCCGAATCTTCGATCCAGCATCTACCAGTAATAAGCCCGATTTACCTGCGAAGTACCCGACTACATCCCCGCGTATCATCGTACTGCCGAATCTTCGATCCAGCATCTACCAGTAATAGAGCCCGATTCACCTGCGAAGTACCCGGCGTGCAGCATAATACTCGAGGGAGCCGAATCTCCGATCCAGCATCTACCAGTAATAAACCCGATTCACCTGAGAAGTACCCTACTGAATTCCTGCGTATCATCGTGCTGCTAGTAATTTATCTAACACAACAATATTTATAAATACTACCGATAACCTAAACATTGAATTATTAAATAAAGATATACTGTATATTTGAACCCCGGAAAGGGTAAATAAATTGTGTTCTCACTTAAGGTTCGTGGATCCCGTAAGTCGACCCTGGACACTACTGAACTACCTCAGCCGACGACAAAACCACGTTACAAATGGCGCCCGAGCAGGGACCCGATTCTAAATCGCAACGCGAGAAAAAGGAAACCGTCGCCAACGAAAAAGGATCGGCCCAAAATTACGAAAGCAGCAAACACGATCATCCGACAACAAGTCAAAGTCTAAATAAGGATTCAGTCGGATGGATATACCTATTACGCAAGGAGCAACTGATCGAACAATGTAATAACGCAGGAATACCAACCGCTGGCTTCACAGTCGAGCACCTTC
Organism: Protocalliphora azurea; assembly: GCA_932274085.1. NCBI lineage: Eukaryota > Metazoa > Arthropoda > Insecta > Diptera > Calliphoridae > Protocalliphora > Protocalliphora azurea. The sequence goes on along the minus strand of OW026519.1, from coordinate 19,737,500 downwards.
GCAAACAACTAGCAGAGAATCTTCGTGCAAAACGATTAAGGGCTTCGGCTGAAAACCTATTGCTGGAATTAGAGAACGAGTTAAAGACAGCGGAGAAGAGTATAATATCCGAAGGAGAAATATCATTACCTGTACCCCGATTAGTTACGGAACAAAAATTTTCGGATTTTGACATCATGAACATCGTACAACGGTGGGACCTTAAGTTTTCGGGAGAGACTGACTTAATGGAATTTTTAGAACGCCTAGAAGAGCTAGCCGATTGCCACCGAATAGGCCTCGATCGTCTCCTCCCATGTATGATAAGTATGCTTAGCGGAAATGCACTCAAATGGTTTAGGGTAAAAAGGGAATCCATCAACACCTGGCAGTCTTTTCGACAGGAGATTGAACGATTCTTCCTTCCGACCCGTTACCTTGCCCATTTGGAGCAAAGCTTTTATAACCGTAAACAGAACAACAGAGAACGAGCGAAGGATTATATTCTATCCATGCTTACCCTGTGCAGACGGCACCCTACTCTGCGAAAAATTAATCATCTAGATCGTATTTACGATGGTCTCCGTACGGAATACCGGTACTATGTTCGTCGTAATGACTTCACTGATTTAGATGAACTTATAGCTATGACCGATGAATACGAAGCGCTAAAACAGGAAGAACGCTCGCAAACCTCGCACATGATGTCAGATTCGGTTTACAACAGGGCCACAAGTTGTTGGAGGTGTAAAGGTGCAGGCCATAAGAGGACAACATGTACTCTCCCTGGGAGAATATTTTGCTCACACTGCGGACGCGATGGAGTTCTCTCAAGAACATGTCAGTGTCGCAGACAACTACAATCTACTAGAACATCCAACTTGACATCCCCTGACTTCCGATACTACGTGTCAGTAGTAATGCATAATAAGCGAATATTAGCTTTAGTCGACACGGGTTCATCTCGTACGTACATCGGGAGTTCCCTTCGTCAATATTTACTGGACTTCGAAATCAAACCTGTTAGCACTCGGGGTATGGTGCAGATGGCTGATCAGTCTATGGCAGCGTGTCTGGAAGCGTTTCCGATCACTATCGAGTATCACGAAACAAAGGTGATATTAGAAGCCTCCGTGATTACCACATTAGCCGAACCAATGATTTTGGGGATGGATTTTTTGAGCGCGGTAAATATAGAAATACGCTTGAATGGCCGAATATTACCACAACCCGCCGTCATAAGAGCAGATACACACCCTCCGCTTCATACGATAACCAGCCGAGGTTTTCTATCTGAATATGAGAAGGATGAGTTGAACAACCCCCTGCGAGAACACGATGGAAAAGGGCTAGGTACAGTCGACCCGACCATGATGCAAATAATTAACAAAGAGATTGATAAACCCTTAGATGAAGACCGTATAGAAACCCAACGTAGTGCATACAGTGCCCCGATAGAGCTAGCCCGAAAGAAACATAGTGGATGGATAACGTTAAATACCGCCATTAAACCCGACGCGTACCCCCTTCCACAGATTAATGCGATCAGGGATCAGCTTCGCGAGACAAAATTAATCAGTTCTCTGGACACAAAACATGGGTATTGGCAACCACCTCTCAAGGAACCTCCCAAGCCTTATACAGCGCTCACTGTTCCAGGTAGAGGTCTATTCCAATGGAGAGTTACGCCCTTCATGTTACATTCTGCACCAGCTACTTTTCAACGCCAGCCCAACAATAAACTAACTTATTTCATTCGTTCCCCAAAGAAGGGGGGAAATGTAACAAAGTTAATAGTAACAGCTATTTAAACTTTGTTACATACCTATAATACTTATAATTATTATTACATTCTTTTATATATCTGCACCCCATTAACATTTCACTCCTTTGCTCGTCTGTAACTACATTTGTTTACACCAATACATTAACGTATTTAGTTTAGTTACCAACCATCATATGTTAAAGGGAATTAATAATTCTCATTTGGTTTATTTGATTTTTCACATAAGTATTCTAAGGTTGGTTGAAGTAGTTGCGATTCGAGCGCTCTAGAATTTGCCACAAACTAAGACAGCTGATCTTACGATATAATCTGCCTTGTTCCCAAGACATCTGATATTGTAAAATCAGTCACTGTTTCTCTGATACTCGGATCAATTCCGAGGGGGTCAGGGCGATACCTTGCACAGCGACTTCGGTTGACTGTTTCGGTCACAGCGGCTTCGGCTGACTGTTTTGGCACAGCGACTGCAGTTGTCGGGTTCGGCACATCAACTTCGGTTATCTGTTTCGGCACGACAACCTCGGTTGACTGTTTTGGCACAGCGGCTTCGGCTGACTGTTTTGGCACAGCGGCTTCGGCTGACTGTTTTGGCACAGCGGCTTCGGCTGACTGTTTTGGCACAGCGGCTTCGGCTGACTGTTTTGGCACAGCGGCTTCGGCTGACTGTTTTGGCACAGCGGCTTCGGCTGACTGTTTTGGCACAGCGGCTTCGGCTGACTGTTTAGGCACAGCGGCTTCGGCTGACTGTTTTGGCACAGCGGCTTCGGCTGACTGTTTTGGCACAGCGGCTTCGGCTGACTGTTTTGGCGCAGCGGCTTCGGCTGACTGTTTTGGCACAGCGGCTTCGGCTGACTGTTTTGGCACAGCGGCTTCGGCTGACTGTTTAGGCACAGCGGCTTCGGCTGACTGTTTTGGCACAGCGGCTTCGGCTGACTGTTTTGGCACAGCGGCTTCGGCTGACTGTTTTGGCACAGCGGCTTCGGCTGACTGTTTTGGCACAGCGGCTTCGGCTGACTGTTTTGGCACAGCGGCTTCGGCTGACTGTTTTGGCACAGCGGCTTCGGCTGACTGTTTTGGCACAGCGGCTTCGGCTGACTGTTTTGGCACAGCGGCTTCGGCTGACTGTTTTGGCACAGCGGCTTCGGCTGACTGTTTTGGCACAGCGGCTTCGGCTGACTGTTTTGGCACAGCGGCTTCGGCTGACTGTTTCTCTTAGATTAAGTCTGAATTTGTAACCTAGATTTAAGGAATTGTATTATTTAAATTAGTATTCGTAAGATAGCTTTAAGTATCATAAACGAACCGGCGTGCTGCATAATACTCGAGGGAGCCGAATCTTCGATCCAGCATCTACCAGTTATAGAGCCGATTTACCTGCGAAGTACCCGACTAAATCCCTGCGTATCATCGTACTGCCGAATCTTCGATCCAGCATCTACCAGTTATAGAGCCGATTTACCTGCGAAGTACCCGACTAAATCCCTGCGTATCATCTTACTGCCGAATCTTCGATCCAGCATCTACCAGTAATAAGCCCGATTTACCTGCGAAGTACCCGACTACATCCCCGCGTATCATCGTACTGCCGAATCTTCGATCCAGCATCTACCAGTAATAGAGCCCGATTCACCTGCGAAGTACCCGGCGTGCAGCATAATACTCGAGGGAGCCGAATCTCCGATCCAGCATCTACCAGTAATAAACCCGATTCACCTGAGAAGTACCCTACTGAATTCCTGCGTATCATCGTGCTGCTAGTAATTTATCTAACACAACAATATTTATAAATACTACCGATAACCTAAACATTGAATTATTAAATAAAGATATACTGTATATTTGAACCCCGGAAAGGGTAAATAAATTGTGTTCTCACTTAAGGTTCGTGGATCCCGTAAGTCGACCCTGGACACTACTGAACTACCTCAGCCGACGACAAAACCACGTTACAAATTTACAGCATAAGTTTAAATATGTATACCCACTGGTTAACACTATACTAGTTATTATTATTATTATTATTATTATTATTATTATTATTATTATTCTTTATATCAATACCAAGGAAGATACAAAATTGGATAACAATAGATAGTTTGTAAGATTTTGCATATGTTTACAAAAATATTTTTGATGAGAGTTCTGCTCTTTTGTTTCACAGAATAAACAATCGTGAAAAAAAAAATTTGCAAATCCGCAAATAGAAAGTGTTGTTATGTTTTTATTTCTTGTATTTAATTTAAAATTATAAATGAAATATTTTTTTAGTTGGCTAAAAACATTTTTAAGCAACTAAAATTATTGATCTAAACGATATGTAGCAAAAGCATACAAATTATCCCATATATATAGTGAGCTATATTGAGCAGTTGAAATTAAAATGTCCTGAATATTTATAAGTTAATGTAAATGAAAATAACGGCACTGAACACTCAATTATTTCTTTTATTCAGGTATGAAATACACCACTTATTACATAGAATCAACATTATGATGTATACACTAAAATATCTAAATGCATACTAACAATATGCAGCTTTATTATTTATAAATATTTATAAATGTAAACTATAAACCTACTCAATCGTTCATAGAAGTGTTCTTCATCGGCATTTTTTACTCCCCGGCCCTTGCTTCTTCATCAAAGCTTTTTGAGCATGTTATAAGGCGGAAGTTTTTATGATTATAAAAATCCGGTTGTTTTATTTTTATTTCTATTATGTTCTCCATATAAATATTATCATTTTACTTAAGTTGCGTTTTCTGTATGTCTGTCATTCAAATGTTTTCTTTTCACAAACATATACATATATATAAAATTTAAAGAAATAATCCTTTTCTGATAAGCAAAAATATATTTAGCAAACGTTTTTATTTTATATATATAAAAATATATATGTATATATATATATACATATATATATATATATTATATATATATATATATATATATATATATATATATATATATATATATATATATATATATATATATATATTGATGGAAAAGTATTTATTGCACAGAAAAAATTATGGCTTAATTAATTTTTAAAAAATCATTATTTACTTTAAAATAAAATTTTATAAAAAAATTATTAAATTTTAACATTGTGTTTTACTGGTTGAAAATGATTTTTAAACCAGTACACAAAACAAAAGCAATTTTATGTATTTTGATAATTTCAGTAAAATAAAAAATAAAATTATAAAACTGAGGAAATCAAAAAAATGACATTCATCATTTGAAGACAATTAGTAGTAAGTTATCCCTATTTAATTACAGATTTTCCTAATAACGATCAAAATTTATATATTTGTCACATGCTAAATATATTTTAACCCATAAAATAACTGTACATAAGTAGTATTGTTTTATTATCCCCTATCCATATTATGTATAGTTGCACGAACAGATTTTCGTTCTATGCTCTCTTCAAACGTACCGATTCGATTGCAAAAAGGATTTGGTTTTTTGGCGCACATCAGACATGCTAAAACTCGTTATGATATCTCTTGAATTCTACTCCCATAACACCTAATTTCATTGCTTTTGAATAAACCCATTGCTCTTACATATCTAGAAACTGTTGTTTGATTTACAAACAACAATTCTGCGAGCAATTCCTACAGACTTGGAAACTTTGTGCCAATCTCTAATTCTTCATTTTTAAACACTTTTGGCTGGTCGAAACGCTCCTTACAATGCATATATATATATATAGTTATAAGTTTTATGTTAATAAAATATATTATATTGCAGGGATTCGTATCTTTTATTTCACATCCATATTGGGTTAATATATTCTTTGTAAATTTTTTTTATATTATTTTTAAAAATTATTTATTTTTCAATATATTGATTTCACCGCATATTGTCTCTAGTGTAGTCCATATAACGGTTTTTCGAGTGTGAAAATGATTGTTGCAGACTGACGTAAGTTTGAAAATACATAGTTTAAGGTCAAATTTTCATAAGGATATTTTCTTAAATTTTTTTACTGTAATATTTAAGTAAAATATATTTTCATATTACAGGGATTCTTACTTTTAATTTCACATCCATATTAGGTTGACATAACATTCGTAAATATTTTATACATTATAACGTTCTAAACCTTGAGGTCTCTTTAATAGGATTTTAAAGTCTTGGAGAAAAACTGGTTACATAATTTTACTAAAATTGTCTCTTGTTTCATGCATATATTGACATTTTCATGTGAGAAAATTACTGCCAGATTACTAAATAGTCTAAAATTAAAATCTAATATAAATTAACCTTAGAAATAATTTCGTACAGAAATATGTATATAAATTTCATTAAAAATTATATACTTTTTGTGGAGCTAAGTTAGAAAGTTAAAAATATTTTTCAACTTTATTATATTTGTAGTCCGACCTATTTTTTAAAAGTTTTACATTTTTTTTTTTAATTACTCAATTTAAAATGAACATTTGGGATTGTCTAATTAATAATTATATGATTCAGTATTTTAAGATATCAATAGTTTATGATAATCGTATAAGGGAAAATAAACTAAAAATTTAACCATAAATGTAATTTTTATATTTAAAGTTGATGCTATGTTCCAGTAATTAAGAAAAAAAAAATAAAAAATGGCATACCAAAAAAATAAGTTTGGGGTAAAGTTGAGCAAATTGTTAGCTATTTACAAGAAAACTGTTGAAAAAATATACATAGTACTCTTTTCTGCTTTTTACGTATACTTAGTCTATATATTCGATATTAAGTATACGCCATATGCATCAACTTTTGAATAAAAAAATATGTAGCATAATTAAGAGAGTCAATTAACATACAACAGTAGGCGTATGATAAATAGCTCTGTTAGATGTACGTGCAATAAGTATACGTTTTTCTAATGTAGAAGGGAATGTATTATAAAATGAAAGAGTTAATAATTGCACAGAAAATTAATAAATAACTATTTTATAAGTTATATAACATATATTAATCTATAAACTATAAACAGTTTTTAATAGTACATTGAAAATTTTACAGAAATTGCTTTTTGTTTATTCTGATGTAGCAGAAGCCATTAAACGACAGGATTTTATATACATACACAAAGGTCTTATGGACCTACATTTTATATGAAAAAAATATTAAGAATATTTTAGATATTTTGAAGAAGAAATTCTAGACTTCTTGAGCGAAAATGTACTAGCCTTGTGATTTTCAGTTGCTGGTAGGGAACTAGAAAATAATTTTTTATTTTTTCTTTAATATTTTTCCCGTACTAAACCTGAATTTTGAATTTTGTAGGAAATCCATTCAAATGACGGAAAACAATTTAAAACATTTTGAAAATTGACTTTTTATTCGCTACCAGCACTGGAAAATCAAGGGTCTGCATTTGTGAAATTTTATACAATTTATATTTTGTCGTATAGCTTAGCTAATGTGAACAATTGTTTGAAAATATTGCAAAATTCGGACAAATTGTAACATCCTATAATGTAGAAAAATAAAGTACATTTCATATATATATTCTAAAACATAAAATGTTAAAACCTTGTCATTTGAAAAAACTTGCACCTATTTCATTGTCCATATGTGTATACGAAGAGAAAAAATATAGTTGCAGTGACCACAATCTAAGAGCAACATATTATATTATAATTTTCAGGATCAATAATAATAATAATAATAATAAATGTGAAAATTATAATCACAAAACTATCTAACTTATCATATTACGATCAGATTATATATATATATATATATATATATATATATATATATATATATAGAAACTTTATTATATTATGATCTGGTTTTCTCATATTGTGATTCGATTTTATTATGTCATGAATCAGTTTTATCATATATGTTATATAAGAATTTATCAAAATTCTGATAACATGTTTAAAATTTATTTTGTTATGATCAAATATTATTTTCGATTAATTATTTATTTGATTCATTATATATTTTACAAGGCATCATATTCTTTAAATCACACAAAATATAACCAAACCTTCTCTTCTTATAGTAACTTATACATAAACTAAATGAGAATTAGAGTAAAGGTGGAAAATATTCATTAAAAACAAAATATATTCAAAAGCAAACAAGTTGTGAATTTTTTTATCATATTTGTAAAAAGCGTATTTATTTGTGTCATTTTTTTTAATGAGAATAATAATGTTAATATAGTTTGAAAACAAAGTAGAAGATTTACAATATTTAATTATTATAGAAATAATGATATATCTTATATTAGTAAAATTTTGTTTCTGTTAAAAATATTCAAAAACATAAAATTTTTATAGTCAACTTTATTAAAATTTTGATTGAATGTAAATATTAAATAATAAAACTGAAACAAAAACATTGTTACCGTGAGTGAACACAGTATTATTAAAATTAATGAAAATTGTCAATAATAACATAATATTGTTGTATTTTTTATCTGCGTGTTTATTCGTTTGTTGTTGTAGACAGTTATAAAAATTGTTCTATTTGATCTACTTTTGGCATATTTGGTCAAGTAAAAATTTTCGAGTTCAGCTGTCTATGATATTATAGGTCGCAAAGAGAAATAATAAGGAACAGGGAAATTAAAAAAAGATAAGAATTTGCTTATGTTATTATTTAGTATTAAAATTTTGTATTTAGTAAACATTTTTGCTTTAAGCAATTTGCTACCAACTGTGTATACATTTTGCTATAACGTCCCTTACTTTTTAGACGTTTCTAGCGTTAATTAAATGACATGGTTGACAACAACTTAAGCATAGGTTGACAATTTTTCTTTTGGATATATTTTTTCAAATGCCTTACTATGGGTAAACTTTATATATATACAAGTATATATTTCTTTTTTTTTGTAATTTTTTTATTTTTTTGCTTGTTTCCGTTGATTCTATTTTCTATTTGCTGTTTGCAGGCAATAAGTCCGTTGCCTGTTTTAAAATTTTGTTTCGTCTGTTTTCGGCTGTGATGGCGTTTTTTTTTTTTTGGAACTTTTTTGCAAGTTTTTTGCCCAAAGAATATTTTCTATGTTTTTCTGTTGCCAAAGTTGTTGTTACTTTATTTTGTTATTTTGCTTGTTGTTATTCTATATAGTAAAGTGATAAATAAGCAGCAATTTGTGTTGATATTTTTACGAAAAAGTGATTTAAATTTTTAATGAGCATCGACTTGGAAGTTAAACATTAAATTCTCTAAAGACTTCCTAACTTTTTACGTTTTAAATTGTTGTTGTTGGTTTCGTTTTTCTTTTTCATTTGAATATTTTTTTTCACATAATAAAAAGAGATGGAGGGTACACTGGTTTTATCATTCCATATGTAACATGTGGAAATGATCACCTAAGGCCCTATAAGGTATAATATAGTTTATAGATCTTCTTGATAACATTAAAAAACAATTTCGAAACAACTCCCAAATTTCGAAATATTGCAAAAAATAAGATCTGGTAGCTTTATAAATTTTAAGTCAATTTAAGTTAAGGGACGAAGTAGCTTTTTAACTATATTAATTATATTATTTTTAACTATCTTTTACTCTTAAATTAAATAATGCATTAAATTTATTTCCTTTTTCTTTTTCGAAATTTTGACTGATGTAAATTTTTCTGATTTTTTTGGCTAAACATATTTGTTTAAAAACTTTAATTTTTTTTAGAATAAAATGAGATATTTCTATATGAAATTGCTTTAAAATTCAAAAAGTTATTAAACACTTTCTAAACTTTATTAAAAAATTCTTCATATATTTTAAGACAAAATATTTTTTTTTATATTCTTTACTTGGTTTTTACTTTTTGAGGATAAAATTAAAAACATATGGAAAGTTTTAGTAAGTTATTACAGATAAAATCGAATAAGATCTATAGCTTTTGTTTAATTTAAAAATATTAAATTTGGTTATGTTAACCACAAAAATTCCCTTAAAAGTTATTACATCGTTGCATAGTCTTTTGTAGAAAAAATTTTAATAAATCGCAGTTAAACTTAAAACATTGTGGAAAAATTGTATTTGATCTAGAAGTTGTTTAAAAATTTACTTTTATTATTTGACCAAAACAAACCAAATATATACGATCGAAAAGCCTCTTTCTTCTGCTTTCCAAAAAATTTGAAACTGAAAAATGAATAAAAGAGTAACAGAATTAGAAATACATTTATACAAGAAAGTAACCAAAATAATTTTTTTGCGAATAACTCCAAATTTTGAGGATGTAACGCAAATTTTAAAAACTAATTCATAATGTTCCCGAGAAACCCTATAACCTATGCTATGTCATTTCTCGAGTGATTTTTCGCTATAAGAGCGTGTAATTTGTGTTTGAGAAAAAAATATTTTTTCAAGAATTTGTTGATCTTATATGTCATTTACACCAAACAAAAACTAATAGTCTTTGGCTTTGTTTAGTTTTTGAATAAAAACAAAGTAGATTTGTTTGGTTTTTCCATACAAATCAAAAACCATTTTTAAATAGTTTTTATGGAAAACCAAATAAAAACCACTAAAATAACTATTTATAATATACACTGTTTAGCAAATTTTAAAACCGTAGCTTTTGTACGACTATAAAGAGAAAAATTAAATTTCAAATTTATAAAAATTATTTGTTTTGTTTATGGAATTATTACAATAAATAATTTATTAAAAATTGTTAAAATATATTTTAATATTGAAACTATGTATTCTCTGATCGAAGAAATAACAAATAGAGCGGAAATAAAAAATATCCAAGAAATGTGAATGTCAACAAAAATTACACTGGGTATAAATGGCTTTGGTATAAATGGCATATTACTTACTTAAAATGTCAGTTCCTTCAAAATACTTCCAATTTTGTCATCCACTACTTTCTTGTATCACTTTGAAACAAACTGTTACTTTTTTCTTCTATTTTTCAAATTGATAGATGTCCGTTGTATGTGTTTATATATATAAGAAAAACTTTACTTATATCTTTCTTCCTACTCTTATCCACGTTTAATCTTTAGTTTAACTTAAAAACCTTAAATGTAACTCATTTCAAGTCTCATCTTGATTTAATGAAATCAACTACAAATTGAGCATATTAAGGCTGACAGTAAAATGGTTCTACTAGCGTGTAGTTATAACAGTTTGGATATAAAGACGAGTTGTATGGATATGTGTTATAAATTACTTTTAAAAATCTTGCAGCTGACTAGAGTTGCTTTTATTTAGTATCCCTGTATATATTTTTTTTGCCTCTTTTATATCCTGTACAAATTAGGATGCATTAAGTGCTTTTTTATTTCTTTTACTGAAGAGTAAGATGATGTCTTCATTAATATTTGTTCAGTTAAAAATTGATAGCCTAAGTAAAGTTTATTTAAATGTTGTGAATTATTAAATTGTTTATATGACTTTCTTTTCTGTAGTATTAAATATATTAAGCATAAACTTTGATCATTAAATATTTAAAACATGAGAATTTTGAAAAAGAAATTTCTATTAGTAGGAATTAAATCAAATATACTTTTAAGTTTGTAAGATGTAATCAAACATAGAATTGAATTTTTTTAAAAGCTTTTAAGAAATCCTTGAATTGCTTTTAAAAGTTTCAAGGAGGACATGGGTGAATTTTTATAAGAATCATAAAAAAAAGAACTTTACATGTTTGTATAAAAAACCAAATTGATTTCTAAGCGATAAACTTAATGAAGAATTATATTTGATGGAATAAAAAAACTGTGAATCGTTTCAGATATCGAAATGAAATTTCAGAAGTTCATAGTTGAGGTACATTCGAGTTAGCGCGAAGGAGTACAGACGCCTAGCGGGTCACGGAGGTAGAGAGTAGACCTCCAAAATTGGTTAATATATGGACCTAAATAAAATCTAAATCAGTCGAGAGACTTCTTCTAGAATCAGCAATTAAAAGTACTACAACTTTTTCGTACCAAAATGCCGGAAGAAAAAATGAATAAATATTTACTTTCTTCATTAAAACTATATCCTGGCTGTTGTAGAAGGCGTGGCTTAGAAAATATATTTTGTGTGTTTAAACAATATATGGTGATATAAAGCCAATATATTTGTTTTTTCATCCCGGCATTGATATTTGAGAATTTTACAAAAAAAAAAGAAAAATATTAAAAAACTGTTTGACAAATTTTGGGTAGGGCCTAGGGGAAACCGTTGGCCGAATCGCATACGATTTTACTTTACATGCATTTGCGTTAAGTTTTTTTTTTTTTGGAAACGTTTCAAAAATTCTGTATTCCGGAACAAAAAAAAATATATATATATACAATTTATAAGTGAAAATAAACCCAAAAAATGATTTTTTTAAGTTTCCAATTCAGATTAATATAATTTTTTTTATCGGATGGATATATTTATACAATTCTTGCAGCAATATTATTCATAATTTTGTAAGAAATATACTGGATATTTTCAAAAATTTTGGGGCTCAAATTAAAGCTTCCAAGTTTAAGAACTTAAAAAATGATACCAAAAATTACGGCAAAATTTGCTCCGACCTAAATATCTCTTGAATTAAAAGAGGTAACCTACACATAAAATTTCCAAGGACTACCTACATGTAAAATTTCTTTTTATGCAAGTGAATTTTTTTATATGTAAGTGAATTTTTAAAAATATTACATACCCGGAGTTTCAAATTTGGAGGTCTACCCTCTATCGCCCTGACTTGCTAGAGGCCTGTGCTCCTCCGAATCAATTTAGAAACACCACAGGTATTATCATATAAAATTTTGTTTAGACATCTCCAACGGCTCACAAATTACAAAGTTATGTAAAAAAAACACTGTGAATGGTGATTAATTCGCAATTTTTTTAAAATAGAAAAAGCAATAATTAAGAAGACAAAATCTGATTACCCTCCGTCAAAAAATTGTCATTTTATAAATTTTTCGTGGAATGAACGATATCTATTTTTTTAGTTGCCCTGTGATATGTTTATTTTTTGATAAAAAAAAAATGATTTATTTCGTTAAAGTTTCTAATTACTTGATTTCTATATATATTTACGACAAAAATATAGGTGCTACAACAAAATAATAAGGAATATATAATTTGCACGGTATGACCAACAGGGTATCAAATTTAAAAGTGGAAACAAGGAATTTTTAACAATTTTACACAAGATATTTGGTTTCAAGCCACTCTAATTATTTGCTTTGTTTAGCAAGCTATACAAGCATTACATATGTCATTAGATGGGCACTCTATTTCACATTTTTCACATATTTCACATTCACATTTTTTACCAACCATGGACACTATTGCCTTTTTTGGTATAAAAATGAATACATCATATGATAAAATTTATGAACAAATCAGCCACAAAATAATGTTAAAAATGGCTCTAACTTTAGCCTAGTTAGGATTCTGGTCCAGATTCAAAAGATTTTAAATCTGGTGTATTTCATACACCGCCTTCTCTGAATTAAAATTTTTCTCAATAGCATGACTAATGGCATGCCATGGACTTTATGTCATTTTGATTTTGATTTAGAAATATAAATAATTTCATGAAAATCTAAGATTAAGAGTTTTAAATATAAACCTTCAATATGTTATGGTATGGGATTTTTGGCTTCCCTCAGAACTGCTAGACATTTTTTAAAAAATATATTTAAAATATTACAAAAAAATATTTGAAAAAAACCTCAGATGATGCCACTTAAAAACGAACTATCAAAAATTTTATATTTATTTTTATTTTATTCCATTAAGATTATGTTCGAAAAAGTCTACGCAATTTTTTCGCAGATAAAGAGTTCATTCCAAAGATAAAAGCTTTCAGCCATAACCCACACACATGTATACTATTACACTAATACATGTGTATATATAAAACATATGCTAAAAATATTTCACAATCTCTTTCAAATGAAAATCATTATTTAATTTGCATTACAATTCATCATCAGTATATATCACAAGAGAAAAAAATAAAAAAGGAATGTAAATACATACATAATATAATGAATTCGTGCTATTTATAAAGCTACATATACGTACATATACTCAACCAAACATAGATACACCAATCGCTACCCACCTGCTAACACACAGACAATAAAATAAAACAATCAATATCTATTTGCACTGATTTCATTTTTGACCAAATGAGGGATGAGAGAGACAGAGAGAGAATAGGAATAAACATAAAAATTTCCAGTATATTCCAACAAACAACAAATTCATTTGCTATATACATGTATATATATATATAAATTAGTAGATAACTTGGTTTGTAAGTATAAACTTTTTTATATTGTGGTGGTTTTGGATGGTGTATTTCATTGTGGGTAAATATATTGTATTTTATGCGAGAGTTTAGCTATCGAACTTTTGTGTTTATAACTTATTAAAAACGTTTTTTGACATCTATTGTCTCATTGATTGATTGTCAACTGTCAATAAGTTTTTCTAACATTCCTAAAAAAACTGACCTTGTATAAGTATGTATTATATTATAAAATGTATAGATCAAATTGTGCAGATTAAATGTTTTAGTTTAAAATTAATGACAAAGTTTTTACTTATAATTCTTATAATGACATGATAGAAAATAATTGATAGGAAAGATTAAAAAATTACCTTTAAATAAAAAATTATGAATTTAAATGAAATTATTAGAATTTTAAATGGAATTTATAGGAAAAAAATAAATAATAATAATAGTAATAATAATAATAATAATAATAATAATATTAATAATAATAATAATAATAATAATAATAATAATAATACGGAATTAGTTAAACATCACAAAGTATGGCCACTCGAATGTTCCAGTTGTATTGATAGAATTTTCCTGAACCAACTAAAATATTTAATATAGAGGCCATAAAAGCATTATATGTATGTATAAAAAGATTTTAAAGAAAATGACTCTAAGCCCCAACAAATTGATTTCAATATAAGATTTGTAACGAAAAGTCCTCTAGATTTAATAAAAAAAACATCTTCAAAACAAAAATCTTTATATCAGAACTACCAATCCTAACACAAATAAGTAGAGTGCACGAAAAAGACTAGTGCATAATTTAAGCTTATAACTTTAGCTATACGTGAAAAATAACTAGTGCCGTTAACTTATTTACATTTGTAATCATCAGGGCAACCAAAAACGTTGAAAATCATATTTCTTATTGGACATCAAATTAATCAAACTGTTACTTATTTATCCGTTTCATACAATATTAAGAATTTTGGCATCGATTTATTATATTCTCATTTTGTAGCATATTTTAGCAATTTAAATGGCATTTTTTGCATATATTATAATTAAGAACACAATTTTTCACATTTTACTCTTAAGGGACAAATTCTGCATATTCTGCACCCAATAAAATTTTTAGCAAAACTTGCCATTAGTGAACTTTCCTTTTTACTGCTACAAACGTTTTTCTAATCCCATTCCCTAAAAATTTTTATCTTATAAATTGATAGAAATTTTGTAATTTCTTGATAAAATATATTGGGTTTGAATGTTTTTAACTGCAAAAATTAAAAATATAAAGTAATTTTTTATAGCAAAATTTTGATTGTCCTGGCCATCACTCTCAGTAAATATGTATGTGCTGAATTATTTTACCTTAAAATGAAAATTAAACAAAACTAACCCAAACGTGTAAATATTTAATGAAAACCCATGTCGACTGTCAATTGCTAGGAATACAGGAGATTCACGAACAGTGTTACCAGGAGATAAGAAAAAAAAGGTCATAAAAGGCTAAATGCAAAAATAAGGCCAGGAAAAATGTACCTTATATATATATATATATATATATATATATATATATATATATATATATATGGCCTGACCATATGATACCCAAACCATTGTGTATGTCCGTCAAAATTCGTGAAGGGGTCTTATGTTAGACATATAGACAATTGAGGATCGATACTTTTATTAAGCGTAGAGTAAAATATACGAATACAGAATATTACACTTTAGGGTGATTCTCGAAAGTAGGCTTATATGGGCTATGGTAAATTATGGAGCAATCCTCATAAAATTTGTCGCTATGATTTCTACTTATATAAAACTTATTTGTGTCGATTATTAACTTGATAATAACATGTGTGTGTTCGGAAGAGGGTTTTATATGTTAGCTATGGTCAATTTTGGACCGATCTTCATCAAATTTGGCATTTATATATATATATATATATATATATATATATACTTATATATATTATACAGGGTTTCATTAAAATATAGCTATATTAGAGGCATTTCTGATCATTGAACTCCTATTTCGGGAGGAAAGGTGAAATAATATACCAATCATCACCAATTTCAATACGTGCCAAATTTCATTGAATTATCTTAAAAATTGCTACCTGTACTTTTGCACAAGGTTTACATGGGCAGCCAGCCAGCTCAGAAAGTGATTCTGAGTCAACTGGTATACTTTAAAGTGGGTGCTGCATGATTTATTCTGTTCGTTACAGGCATCAGCACAAACGCGTAATACCCCAACCACCTATGGTGTGTGGGATGTAAAATTTTTTCTCGTTCGTATTAGTTTTGGGTATTCTTGTATTCTTTTACAAATATTGAAATAAATTTATAAATTAAACATAGAAAGGCTACAAGCAAAATGCCCAATGAAAAATTGCCCAAAAAATTCCCATACTTCGGGTTATATTTTATACGAAAGATGACCTAATGTACACTAAATCGAGTCAAACCATCTAGAAGGACAAATATGAATACTTAAATGTCGTCAGAATGAATTAATTTTTTGCAATGTAATACAAGTATTTCACAGTTACGAAAATTATTGTCAAATTTATTGAGGAATATGACATTTGATCAATATGATCATCCAAAGTCCAAATTTTTAAAATGAATATTGTTTTTTTCTTTCACGAGCTCAAATGTTTAGTTGGATATAACGTATTAGTTTCTGAACGCATTCATATGTAATCTACAATAACATAAAGCTGTAGTCGTTTAAATGAAATATTCCAAAATATTAGTCAACGCCAATTTAATAATACATTTTCAAGTGCATTTTTATTTTAGGTTATTAAGCTTTTAAAAAGGAACTACTATAGTGTTTATTATGCAAAGGCGTAAAATTAACCTTCACTTTTTTGCATTTTTCCTGTAAAATTCAAGCAAACAAAGTACGATCATTTTGGTTACTTTTTTCAATAAGATAACATAAAATCAATCACGAAAAGTATTTTTGTTTTAATAATCCACATAAGCAACTGATATGCTTCTATTATAATAATGAAGAAAATTGATGTAATATATTATATTTGAAGAAAATAATCGAGGACAAAAAAAGTTTCTAATATAAGAACTTAAATTTTACATTAATAAAAATTATTTTTCGAAGTGAACTTTTTTGTTAACTAATGTTACATTTTGCTTTATATTTATCATTTTTCAATTATATTACATTTATTTAAACTACCTTGCGGTTTATCATTCTACACTTGCAATTCCAACCACCATACAATATTTTGAAGTTTTTTTTTCGATTCATAAAGTCCGTAAAATTATATAGTTAAGTTATTTTGATTTAGAGAATGAAGCGCCGAGGGAGAAAATTTTTTTATATGAAAGTAATCTAAATTTATTGTGCAAATTAACAAACAAAAATGTAAAAATAAAATTGGTAACAGCAAATAAGAAATTATCTTCTTCGTTGACGAAATACCTGCATATAGATTTAGCTTTAATAGGGCTAAACTGGCAACACTGTTCACAAAATACATTTTGGGAGGTCATAAAAAATAAAGGCTTCATGAATACTTAAAGAAAACCTAATAGCTAAAGAAAAAATGTAGGACCGCAGGAAAAATAATATGAATTTTGAGAGAAAATCCATACATCTCGGAAAGGAGAGCGGCTCGTATTTTCTACTTTCTTTGAATCTTTCAAAAGAAAACTTAAAAGTGCTTGGCTGAAGATACAGAATGTAAAAAAGGTTTTAATAGGAATGCTAGCAAAAATGTGGAAGCAAAAGGGATCATGAAAATTGATATTTGATATTTTTTTGCAATTATATATGCTATCTAAAGACAATAAATCAAATATACCGGCAGACTTATTAAAACAAAAATTAGACTGTGTACCGTAATGATTATAAATTTTAAAATAAAATTCAACAAATAACGATTATTTTTGACTTCTATTTTTTACTTCTTTTATTTATTATTTTGTGATTTTTTATTTTATTGTTCAAAGAATAAAATTTATTCATAATTTTTAGTGAAGAATTAGGTTTTTTTTTTTTGTTATAAACTCGATTTAACACCAAAATTCAGATCTTTTAAATAAAGATTTTATAATTTTTCCTAAAAATCAAAATTTTCATAAAGATCAAATATTTTACAAAAATCAAAATTTTTATTAAAAATCAATATTTTTACTAAAAATTTAAAATTAAAATTACTAAAAAAATCATAATTTTTATTAAAAATCAAAATTTTTATTAAAAACCAAAATTTTTACTAAAAATCAGAATTTTTCAAAAAATAAGATTTTTTGATAAAATTCAATTTTTTTTTTTTTTTTTTTTTTTTTTTGTTGTAAAAAATTTGATTTTTTGTAGAAAATTTTGACAGTAAAAAATCTTACAAAAAATTTTCATTTTTAGCAAAATTTAGAGTTTTAGTAAAAATTTTGATTTTTATAAAAATAAAAATTTTTTTATAAAAATGGTTATAAAAATTTATAAAAATTTGAATTCTTACTGATTTTTGCACAAAATTAGAGAAAATATAAGTAACTTTTTTACAAAAAATAATTTCGTAACAATTTATATTTTATTTTATGAGCAAAAAAATAACATGAAATAATCCTTATAAGTTGAGCGAAAAAATAAAAATCAAAAATAATAATTAAGAGTTGAGTGAGTTGAAATAAAAACCCAAAAATGATCCCAATAATTGATTCTTTTAATAAAAATCAAATAATAATAATAATAATAATAATAATAATAAAAATTATCCCACATTTCGATAGAACGATTTCTGCGGATTACGTTTCTGAATTTACCACTTTTATCTATTGGTTCCCTGTATCTAATTATTTTTTTTTTATTTTTTTTTTTATTTTATTTTATTTTTTTTTTTTTGCTTAAAATTTTAAGAATAATGATTATCTTCTGTCCTTGAAACTTATAGATAATACAGTAAGGATTACATTTGCTTGTGTCAATCTTTTTATTTTCTTTTTGCTTAAAATTTTAAGAATAATGATTTTATTCGGTTCTTGAAAATTACAGATAACACAATAAAAGCTCTTAAGGAAGGCAATCCAGAAAAAATATACCTAAAAATACTTTTTTAAAAAATAATTAAATATACATTTCTTAATTTAATTTAATTTAATTTAATATAATTCAATAGTCTTTAATAAAAATCAAATTTTAAAAAGATTGTTTTAATTTATGCAAGCAAATTATATATACTAATCTTTTCATGCGTACTCCTTAAGTTATACTTGAAAAACAACTTTTTGTGAAATTCAGTCCAATTAAAATTTAAAAAGATCTCTTAAATGAGTTGCTAGACAGCGAAAAATGAACAGGTTCACATATAAAAACCTTTAATTTGAATGGCATTCAAAGTTTCTTTTAATTATCTGGGGATACGCACAGTTGTTAATGCTTTGGTAACCAACACGTGTTAAGGCTTAATGCTTCAATAAAAACAATTTCCTTTTAAACTCTAAAATAAACTCCTTAATAATACAATTAAGTATATGACTACATAAAATATTTTTACATGAATAGCCTTTTTAAAACCTTATATAAAAAAATCAAAAAAAAAAACATACTTTAATATTCTCCTAAGTTTTTATATCAGCAAATTTAATATATACTTAATGTTGTTTTTTCTCTCTTTTGTATATTTAAAGGAAATGGACTTTGGTACTATTATGTGCTGGGCTGATAATAATGTCGGACAACAAAAGGAACCCTGTGTTTTTCATTTAATAGCAGCTGGCAAACCTGAAATGCCATCCAATTGTACGGTAGTAAATCAAACATCAGATTCTCTAGAGGTCTATTGCATTGAAGGTAATTTTTTTAAATAAACCTAATAAAAGAATGGTTTTAAAAAATATAATAAAAAAAAACTTTCAACAACAATAGCTCAAAATGAATACAACAATGTGAAATATAACAAACAAAATGAAAAAAACAAGTCAAGTTCATAAAAATTGCGGACATTGTGATAAAAAACAAAAACGACAACGTAAAATAACGTACCGTAATAAATATGTGACCTTTTCTGTAAACTTATTTATTTTTTCCCCTTTGCACAAAATAATGTAAAAACAAAGAAAAAAAAAAATAGCTAAAAAACCAAAAAAGTAGTCTGTTCTATACCAGTTGATTGACATTTTTACTTCTGTTTTTTTTTTCTAACATGTAATCAATTTGTTTTTTTTTTTTTTTTTTTTTTTGTTGGTTTTGTCCTTACTTTATCTATTATGTATATTTTTCTATTCTTACAAACACCAAAACCAAACAAAAACAAAAAATATCTGTTAATAATCTTTGTTTTGTTTACCGAGAATTTCCTTTATTAAAAAAAAAAATAAAAAAATTAAATATGAAAGATATCATGATACCTGGTAGACGTGGCAAAAATGGGTATATTAGGTCTATAGAATAATTTAATAAGATTTCTAAAATCTATTTTGACAATATTTATAGACAAAAAAAAAAATGCTGCGTAGTGTTTAGAAAAGAAAAGGAAAGTTAAATTGTGAAATTAAAAAAGGACTTAAAAATGTACCTATAAAGTGCGAAAATTATATAAAGAATATGCACGAAAAAATATGTGCACACTTTAGAGCATATAATTTTTTTCTGTATGCGAAAAGAAAAACTAATACTATTGATTTGTTTTGTCTCAGTAACCATGTGCTAAATTTTTTTACAGTGTTACAGTTTTTCGTAAAATGGAAACTGAACAAGACTCACACAATCGTGTTCAAATAGATCAAATTTATAATGAAAATAGTAAAAATAATCACTCAAATATATCTAACTGGATAATACACAGTACGCTTCGATGCCCGCTTCGTTGTGTACAATAAGCAATTTGATATGATAGTAGTTCTCTCAAATTGCTAAACCTTTTAGTTCTTTACATATTCCAAATTTACATTTACTCTATGTTGAAGCTTACGTTCGACCATCAATTATCCGTCCACTCCACAAACTATTCTTCCTGGTTTTCTCTCACCACACTGACTTTACCTCTTTCTGCCCCCTAAGTGTAAGAAAGTGTAAGAATAACAAAAATGTAAATATTGTGTTTTATAGTTCAAAACACTATAATGTATAAAAATGTTAAAAAGTACCAACATTAATTTTTTACCCCCAAAGCGTTCTTATTTTCAGAAGAAAGGTACCACGAAAAGAATTTTTCCCCTTTTTAGCCCGTAGACGTATCTGCTGTTTCTTGAAATACAAAAGTACACCACATAAAATTATTTATATTTTTGTTACCTTGGAAGATACAAAAAGTACATTTTTAACTAATGTTTATACGGGTTTCGAAAAACATGTGTCTAATTCTTTTTTAGTAAAAATAGCATACGATAAAATTTTATTTCCATCTTTTTTGAATTAGAGTATCAAAAAAGTATCGAAATAGAGTTTTTACCTCCTAAATATTCCAATTTCCAAAAAGTACTATGTCGTTTGGAAGATATCAAGCTACTCAATTCACCCGTTTTTATACCTTTTTACCCCTCAACATTAGAATTTCCAAAAATCCCTTATATTTATAAGGTGCATAGGTAACTATATGATCTAAATGTCATAGCTCTACCTTTTTTCGTTTGGGCTATGCAATGATAAATCATTCAAAAAGAACCATTAGTAGAACGAAAAAGTACCCTTGTGAATACTTATCAACATAGTGCAATGTATATTTAATGTCATGTTTCTAGGTTAATTATTACAAAGATTCAAAACGCACCATTAGAAGAACGAAAAAGTATAAAAACGTTTCCTCATATTTGTTATCAATAACTCAGGGCCATGCATGTCTAATTTCATGTTTCTAAATTCATAATATACGAAATACGAAAGGAACCATTAAAGAAACAAAAAAAACTGTAAGTCCTGCTTTTGTAGATTCTAGAAAATATCATTACACTTCCTTCCTTGGTACCATTAGAGGGGAAAAACTAACCATTAAACATCACTTTCCTTGATATTTTTATTCACTTTATTTATTGAAAACATTAGAAAAGTACCATTATAAGCAAAAAAGTAGTAGGTTCCATTTCCCCCTTAGAACAGAGCAGTCAAACTTCGGTTTTCTTCCTTCAATTAGAAAAACTATGTTTTCAAAAAGGTAACAAACGTTGAAGTAGCTTATTTTGTACGATTTAATGAACTTACCAGTATTTCAAATTTTTTCAAAATTGGTTCAATGAGCTTGCATGAAATGTAATAGATATTAAACTTTTTTGTATCAATTAAAAAAAAAAAGCACAAATAAGAATATAAAAGTTAACAATTTTATTGACAAACTCTCACTTCTACAGCAAATTTCGGCCAAGTCTCTACATTTCCGTTGAGCATTACAAACACCACCTAACTATTTCAATTATAATTAGCAAAATATCTTTTGACAAAAGTGTCTCATTTTCAACTATTAACAACATTTGACTTAAAACTATAATGTCCTGATCAATTATAATTATCACCGTTCTTTTATCTATATATACAAGATTTGTACAAATAGCAATTTTCTATATAAAAATATAAAAAATAAAAAAAGCAATTTTTTCGTAGTAGGCAAAAAATCCATACAATTTTTTATGAAATATATTTTTAATGCTCCTTCGGTTTAAAAAAAAAAAATTAAGTTCATAGAGTAATACATGCTATTTGTGAATGTGCCTCGTATAAAACTTTGAGACTATCTATT
Source organism: Protocalliphora azurea (assembly GCA_932274085.1). Lineage (NCBI taxonomy): Eukaryota > Metazoa > Arthropoda > Insecta > Diptera > Calliphoridae > Protocalliphora > Protocalliphora azurea. The sequence goes on along the minus strand of OW026519.1, from coordinate 19,714,818 downwards.
GCTTTGATTAATTAGGGCACATAAGAAGATATAGTTCAAAATACGCTTATTTAAAACAAGTATCAATCCCTGTTTCCAAGTTTGCATTCCGTTGAAAAGCACACAGACCCCACCCAAAAAACCAAAAGAATTAAAAAATTGAAAAATGTTATCAAAATTTGACTACCTTGTATTTAACTGTTAAGTCTTATATATAATTTGGGTATGCAGTAAATGAAGAAGAATCGAATGAATAAGGAATAAAATATATTGCTCGAGTAATTAACTGCAAGTTAATAAATGCAAAAACTATTCATATATTTGAAATTTTTTCATAAATATTATGAATCAAACTTTATATTTTTTCCCAAACTTTTTTCATAAAAAAATAAAATTTTGTTCACAGATATTATTAAATTGCACTTAATGATAATCTTGCAAGTTTTGCAAAAATGATGCAAAATTTTAATTTAGTTTTATTAGATTTGATTTAAATTCTAAGTAAAAATACTTATGTATTAAAATATTAACCATAAATCCCTTTAAATGGCAATTTTCCAATAAAATGCTGTTAAAAAGTAAGGATTAGAAATTTGCTTAAATATGCATCTGCTGTGTTCCTCTGCCCCTAACATGTACCTAAAATTCATTAAAAAGCATTATTTTTTAACAGATTTTCCTTAGAATTTTGCTATTTTAGGGAATTTGTTGTTAATATTTTCAAATCTAGTAAAACTAAATCAAAGCTTTAGCAAAATTTTTGTATAATTCCTAAAATATTTATAATGAACAATTTAATAATATCTATGAAAAAAATTTTATGTTTTATGAAAAAAGTTTGAGAAAAAAAGTCATGTTCGATTCATAATATTTATAAAAAAAATTCAAAGATATGCGTTTGAATATTTCCAGAACTGTGAGACGTTTGATTAAATCTTTGGAAAATTTATTGTATTCGATCTATCTCTTTTCAGTGACCGTGAAAGACTTTAACCCGAAATTTATTAAAACATGGTTTACACATTTATATATCCTAATGACATTTTTAAACAGGGTTTTCCAACTAAGCAAAACTTGTTACAGTTATAATTTCAAAAAGGCATAATAATATATCAAGAACTTGTTTTGAAAAATTATTCGTTTTATATAATTTTCTATTCTAAATTTAAAAATTTTGTTTTTTCGAAATGAATAAAAAATTTGTTCTTCGAATAATTGAATAATTTCTGTTCGAATGGCGACCACACTTCAGATCGTAACCCGTTTATTTAAGAGAGTATTACCATAAAACTTATTAATAATTAAAATCAGTTTTATCCAGGTTAAAAGATAAAAAAAATTTTATAATGGCCTATATCTGCTGTACTTGAATTGTATCCATCTGTCTGTCCTTCCATATAAATCTTATTCGCCATTTTCTGCAACGTTTTGTTCAAATAAGTTTCATAAAATATTAATTATGGTCTTTAGTGTGTAAAGATCAGAGAAAGTATAAGTAGATTTATTTAGTTCAGCATATATTAGTTTTCCCTTAGCAGAAATTTACACATTTACAAATTTGGAAAAATCGGTCTATAATTGGCCATAGTTATTATATGGAATTTACTCCAGGAGGAAAAAACAAGTAACCATATATACATAATGGAGTAACGTTTCATATGGATGAGCATGCTTGATCGGCTATAACATTCCTTCTCATTATTTTTGGATATTCGTATATTTTCGTCAAATTTGATTATACAATATATCGTTTTGTGGAAAAATAACTGATATCATTAAAACACCCAAATTACTGTTTTTTATAAATGTTAAAGTTCACGAAATTACAACAAATAATTTCTATAAAGTGAATTTATCAAAATCAGTAGGATATATACACATTTTAAAATTTCTATAAAGCCATTGTTATTAATATAGCGACATGACTCATGTAAATATAAACCTATGCCATTTCCAGTTAACAATAATAAAACAAATGAATGTTAAATGTTTTGAAATAAATATTTTTTTTTTTGCTTCTTATATTTACACAAAAATAAAAAAAAAATTAAATATAAACAATACAAATATTTATTTATGTCAATAACCCAATAAAATACATAAAATTTAGATTTTTATTATTCAAATAAATAATATAGATTAGCATTTTCAAATCGCTTGTTTGTTTAAAATATTTACACAAGCAGAAAAAAATTAAATCCATGATTATTTTAAAAATAATAAAAATAAATACATTTTTATGGTTATTAAATTAATAAACATTTTTTATCTAACATTTTTTCAAGGTTTCGATGGTGGTTTAAGGCAGTGGTTTCTTTTAGAAATCTTTGACCAACAAACGGCCACTTTACAGGCCAATATATCCTCCAAATATCCCATTTTAAGTGTCAACAGTTTGGATTCGGGGCGTTTTTTCAAAATTTTTGTCTACGCCGTCAACTTAAGAGGACGCAGCGAGCCGGTGTTATTAGAAGGTTACACCTTAAAAGCAGCGGAAAAGCAAACAGGTCGGTATTTTTTATTTGCCTCCATTTTTCTTATTTGCTTAAATAAATTTTATTATTATTTCCTAAAAGCCAAATGTAAATAATAAAAAAAAAAGAAATTTGTTAAAGAATTCTTATTATGATACTTTTAAGAAATAATAATTTTGTTTTAAAATTTTTTATGGCCTTTAGGCGATAGGAGGAGAGAAGAATATGCTAAAGGCAAGCACTATATTTAGCATATAATATACGGGGGACATTTACTCTTAAGTAGAGTATAACTTTAGGCTGAAAGCAAAATGTATGGAAAGTAAATTTATATACATTCACATATATTTTTATAAAAGTTTCTAAGAAAAACGAATTTTTCTTATTCTTTGCATATAATTTAAAATTATGAATATTTCATGAGCTTCTTTAAAAATAATAGGAACCAAAGCTAACGAAAAAATAATGAATATGTTAAATAATATTTTATTTACATTACAATTGTTCATTCTCAAGTCAACATATTTAAAAACCAAAAAAATCTTTTTTATTATTTTCTTCAAGCTTAAATTTTAGGGTGGTTCAACATCGTATGAAGAAAACCAAAGTGTATCGCATATTTAAACATATCTACGATGACTGGAATAGAATTCTATACGGCCATTTAAGTTGATGATTTCTGAACAAATAGTCAAAAATTTTTTCTCGCCAAAATAAATAATATACGTCAAACGATAGCTAATAAAAAAACTATTACACCCATATTTCGTAATTTTTCCAAAAAAATAGATAGGATCGAAAAAATAGCATTTTATTAAAAATTTATCAATTGCTTTATTTTTATTTCTAGGTAATATTTTATATGACTTCATTTTATTACAAGATGGTTTCTTTTTTCTATCAACTTTTTTTTAAAAATTACAAAATATGGGTATATTTATTTTTTTAGCTATCGTTTAATATATATATAATTAAAATTACTCAGAATATTTTTTTAAGATTTTTTCTGGGATTTTCGACATAAATGGCTGTGTAGCACGTTTTTCCAGTTATGGTAGGATGTTGAAATTTAAATGATGTCCCCTTTTTGTAGGTAATTTTAAACGCTGCTCCCAAAAAAATTTTTCTACCACCCTAACACATGTATTTTAAAATGTCACTTAAATCAGTTATAATAAAAATCTTACATAATATTTAGGAGAAGCTTTGTACTTTATAAAAAAAAGTACCCATAAATACATTGAAATTTATAGGTTTAAATATTTTTTATTTACACACAAAGTGAAAAAAGTGCTCTAAAATATCCGAGGTTTAAGAGTCCATAAAATTGATATACTAACTAACTTTGCAAAACACTTTGGAAATTTTATTAATCCCATGGTGTACTTTTTTTAAGTGTTGGAATCATTGAGGCAATATTTGATGACCCAAAATTTGTCCCATACTGTTCGTTAAGAGGTATTCCAGATAAATGTTTTTATATTTTTGCGGAAGAAATTAATTCATTCGGTCCATTAGCTTCTGAAATAAGGGTCAAACCACTTGTTTGAATTTTTTGAATCCCTTATACTGCGGACTGCGTTTTTACATAAATCAGTCATTTTTTTTTCAAATTTTTTCTGCTAGAGAAATTAACTCAATCGGTTCATTAGTATCTGCGATATTAACTATAAGCTTTTTGACGTTTCAACATAAGCTACGGACTTCGTTTTTATATAGAGCGATCAGAAATTTTTCTCTCGAATTTTTAAATCAATATAATCGGTGCATACATTTTCAAAGTACCCTTTTTTTCTTCATTTTTTAGTATTGTTGCTATTTTGTTAACTTTAAAATATATAAATTTTTAATATATCGTCTCAGCAGGGTGAAAGATATATAAGATTCGACACAGCCGCATATAGCACTCTAATTTGTTATAAAGACAATTTGCCTTTATTTTACAAATATTGTAAAACGTGTATCATTGCGGAAATCATGCCAAAATTCGATATTTGCGTTACCATTGTTAATGTTAATGTTTTTGCCAAATTTCATTAAATTTGGATAATATATTGAAGAAATTGGCGATTTTTCTCTTTGATTATAAAAGAAACAATACAAATTGAAAAAAAATATTTCGTATTTATTATGAAATTTTTTAATAATGAGCTATTGCGAGTTCGAGAATGCTACTTACCAAGAGTATAAAAAACACTTTCGCCATTAATGTATAGTTTAAAAAAAAAAATAAAAATAACATTTTTTGAGATATTTACCCGCGAAGTGTAAACCGGGAGATGTAGACTATTTCAATGTTGAGAAAAAATCTAGTTGTACGTCAATTAAAGGGAATTTTGATAATGATATCTTACTGAATTTTTACCTTAAATACTTTGGAAGATATTTTTAATTTTGTATATGTACCTTTTTAATTTCTTTTTTTAGCTATTTTACACTTTCAAATTGCTATGTTTCGTGAAACGATTAATGAAATTATCTTAAATTTTGTGACGGTTTTAGTTTTGATGAGTATAATGATTGTATCGAATGTCAATAAATTTGTGATTTTTTGTGTTGGTTTAAAACGGAGTAGATTTATAAATTTTTACACCAAGACAAAAACTTTACTTTAAAGAAAGTTCTTCGCTATTGCGACGTGATGTATGACAATTTTCGACTTTTTTTATACCCATCAAACCGCTTTAATATATTTTGATTGGTGGGATGTCGCGAAGAAATGCTGAAAAATATTCTTGAAACACAAGTTTAATTTAGAAATTTAAATAAAAATTCCAATAAAGGCGTGAAACTATTTAAAAGTGGAAAGACATCTTTATACAAAACATCCCCTTTGGGAATTCGTTTAAAAATCAACAACAACACTAGCTGCAAGAAAAACCAACGAAGGAACCTGTACTTTGCTTCAATTGAAAATATTATGCTGATAAAGGCTACAGTGATCAAATGTTGTCCAATGACACAATGTAAAGAAAATTTTAAAGTTAGGCAGGTAAAACAATTAACTAAAAAAAGTAGTTCACTTTAATTTGATGAAATTATTCAATTTATAATATGAAACACTGCTCTTATTTTTTTGTAAATATATTATGCCAAAAATATTTTTTCATAAAGTCATTCCAATGTCATTCCAATAAAATTGTTAAAATTTGCTCGAATTCTGCGACTTCTCAAAGCTGACTGCACCAAAAACTTTGCTTTAGGAACTTTATAGTTTCAATGTGAGTATCGATAAAATACCAGTTATTTCAAAAAAAGTTAAAAGGGAACTCATGTATTAAATTTAATTTTAAATCAAAAGATTTCAAAGAATTTTAGTTGATATACAGCAAAGTTTATTCGCTTGTCTTCTCCGAAAAGCTAAAACTATTAGAACAATTTTCTCATCAACATAAATTTCTTTTTCACTCTTTTTTCAATAAAAAACATCGATCTTTTGTACATAGAGACTGATATTATATATGCATTAACCGAAAAAGTTTCTTCATATTAAAGGTCTTATGAAGCTTTATATTAATATTACAGTTATATTAATATTACTTTTAAATTATTTTATATTTATCTATATCTAGAAATATCTTTTATTTATAAATAACATTTTATCTGATTTTTAAGTTACTCAGGGTTATAGTGGGTCGCGCTTCCTTCGCAATATCAAAAGGGTATCGCGAAACAAGATCTTCTGAGAATCTCTGGTTTAGAAGTTAGCAATATTAGCTATGTGCTAGTCTTATATGAAATGTTCTAACAAAATAAGTCTTGCATATAACTTCATATAACTGTTTTTGGGGAAAAAAAATTTTTTTCAAGTGCCATAAAAAAAATTTCTAGAACTAGTCAATAACGACGTTAAGTTAAAAAAAATATTTACAGATTTATTCCATATTAAAATGGACAAAAAACAATAATTTTCGAATTTGACGTCTTCGATTTCAATGAAATTTACTACAGACATTGGCTATATGCGAATTTAATCGCCACATGGACATTTTTTTGACCCCTTTTATAAAATGGAACTAATGCCGACTTTTTAAGACTATGTGCTAAAAGACGAGGAACTAAGTGGTTTGAAATATCTTGACCCATGACATTAATTAACTTGAAATAGTTTCACAATATAATGATTTAAAAAGCACCCCAAAGAATTTATAAATTGACTGAAACTGTTAGAAACTAAAGCTGATAGTAAAGTTTATGCACAACTATTTAAAACTTCAAATTCCGAATCTTTCGGTGCTTCGGTGGAACGTCTCTTTTCTAAATTATCACTAATGAAAAATAAATTGTCCAGCAGAATAAATTGTCCTAAAATTCTTAGACGGAGATTTGTAAAACTTGAGTCCGAGTGAACACCTTGTACAAAAGTAAAGAAGTTTAACTAATAAAAAGAAAATCTATTAAATAATCAAATTTTGAGGATTTTTTTAAGTATTGAAACAGTTGGCCTTTTTTTCAAAAAATATCCCCTTTTTGGCTACTTTAGTCTCTGAAATCTCCTTTTTTGGACACTTTTTAAAAATTGTTAACGGTACCGCTGATTGGAAGTGTTTCTAAATATAAACTTTTAGATTCAGAGCCCTTTTTGGTCCATATGACGTTTGGAAAATTTAGAAAATGCTTAAAATGTTCTGTTTGTTTAATTGCTAATAATTTCTAAAATGTAGATTGTAGATCTTTGGTTTTAGTTTCACAGCAATACTTATAAAGTTTGTTTTATCAAAAATTCGAAGTTGGACATATAAGAATTAAACCATTATATCTTAAAAATAAACGATGTTTTTTAAACCCTTAGAAAAATTATATAATGTTGACATAGATTTTAAAATTTCTTTTAAAATTTCAATGTAGACACTCATTTAGTTTAGAAGTTATGGACAAAATTTAACATAATTACAACAAAAAAATTTACCACAATAAGTATAGTAATATTACTTAAATTTCAATTCGATAAAATCTGTAAAAAAAATCTGCAGAAAGCACTGTGAATAGTATTAGAGTTATCCTATATATAAAGAAAATATAGTAATGTACAAGGTTAGACACACAGGCAACTGGAGACTATTAATATGATATATGCATTAAGATTTCCATGCATTTTATGATAATTTAAATCATTAACTTCTTCATTTTAATTAATGTTTTTTAACTTAAAAAAATAGTAATAAATTTATTAATTTTTATATTATAATCTTTCTAATTTATATATTAGTAACTTTTCGCTTTATCGGAATAAGTTGGAATAAGAAAAAACCATATACCAACCGACTTTTATGCGAAAACTTACATTTCTGTTGATTTTATTATCCATATAATATTTTTAACTTATTCTGTAGCTTTAAATTTACTAATATTCGAGACATCATTAGAGAAAACATAACATTTGGAACAAAATATAAAGTATTTCTTAAGAATCCTTATCCACATTGAATAATTTAATCCTTGGAAACTTTTTTAAATTTTCAAAGTAAAATTTTACGAACCAAAACAGTTATGTGTAAAAAATAGTCTAAATCAAAAAATATTTTTTTTTATAAAAATGTCCCAGAAAAATGAGTTATGTGTAGTTTTTTGAAAAATGTTATTGTTGCTCTCTTGTATCTAATTGTCTATAGTAATTGTACTGAGGTTCCAACTAATAGCATACATTTCAAATGAATTTGCCAAATGACTAAATAAAACAGCTTTTTTTTGCTCCTCTGCAAAACTTAACAAAAAAACACTTTACTGAACTTTTTGGAGCAGCGATAAAAAGCTCCTTTAAATTTATTAAAGTCTTTTCATTATAAAACCTTTGAAACTTGAAACTAACATAAAATATTTTTTTCTTATTTTTAAAGCGTTAATTTTCGTTAAAAAATGAAATTTATTTAAGAAATTGCTACAAAAAAGAATTATAATTTGTTTTAGCCAAAACTTGATAAATAATTTAAGGCAAAAATTTAAATAAGAAAAAGAATTATCAAAATAAGCAGCTAAATAAGATAAATTAGCATATCTTAAAAAGAAAAAAACAAAAAGACTTATAAAAAATTATGCAAAATACTGAAACAAATATAAGCTTTTACCCCAAGCCATTAAGGAATATATAAATATGTATTTAGCTTAGAGAAATAAAATGAAAGGATAGGAGGGTAATAATGATGACTAGACACACTTTAGCTAATTGTGCAAGTTAAAAAAGAAAACACACAAAAAATGGTTAAAAGCTGTTAAGGCAAAGTAATCAACACAACCTAAACAAAATATAGAAATGAAAAAAAAAATATAGCAGAAATATATAGATGCTAAATAAGAAAAACAGGCCAAGCATTTAGAAAGTAAATAATTAACATAAAAAGGCAATTGTAAGGAATAATAATACCATTTGTACAAACACACATATATATACTCATATCACCAGTACTACTACTACAAATATTAGGAACACTAAAACACTTAAAACAAGTTGAAGAAAAAAATGGCATACTTTAAGGCAAGGATACAAATTTTAAGATCCTAAAGAAAACATATACATTTTAGCCTTAAAGCAAAACAAAAATTCAATTATTTTCTTTTATATTTTGCTTCTTTCTATATGAAAAAAATCAATCTTGATTTGCAGCAATAATTCTCAACTTTTATTTATTTTTCCATTTCGTTATCTGTGTTTTTTATTCCTTAGTGGCTTTAACTTCATACAAAGGATCACAGGCAAATATTGAATTGACACCAATACTCTCAGTTGGCATATTTGTGGGCATATTAGTGGCAATAGTTTGCATTGGTATTGGTACAATTGCGGCATTGAAATTGCGCTCACACAAACAGCAACAAAAATATCAACATCAAAATCAAAGATTTTCACGTCCTGACAATTTGCAAATTAAAGATAAAAGCTCATTGCCATTAAGTCATACAGATACGGATGCCAGATACGATGAAAAGAAAAATGATGAAAAGAATCCAGATGTTGTGCCCTACAAAGATGGTAATGTATATTTTCTTTACTCCTTAAACTACTCATACTTTTAAGAATTTTTTTTTATAACTTCCTTGTAAAATACGAGTACATAGTAAAAATTTTGTACAGTACAACATTTATTTGACAAATATTACTTTAACCCTTAGCATATCCTGTTCTACTTCCATACTTTTTTACTTCACCTTTTCTCTCCCACCTCCCTGCTTATCTTTACTTCCTTGACGCTTTACTTCTATCACCTTTTATTCCTTTGTGCTGTTTGCTGAATTAGTTGGATGATATAGTGAGAGGTTTTTTGTTGTCTTCTTTTTCTCTGTTGCTTGCTTTTAGTGCTTTTTGCTATTGAATTGCTGGTATGGTGTTGTTGATAGAAATGTGTTATTTTTTTATTTTATTTTTTTTTTTCTTGCTTTGTCAAGATTTACAGGAAGTGTGTTTATGTTTTATTTTCATTTGCTCTGTGTCTCTCAATTTCTCTATTTTACATTTCGTTATACCTGAGGTTATGCAAATATGCAGGCAACCAACATATAGTGACATATTTTAACATTTAGTAGACAAAGTATGTTGTATTAGCTGGAGTAGGTAAATTGTTAAGTTTAGAAGAGTTGCCATGGTAAAAAATATGCTGTGGAAAGATGATTATTTATGTGTGATTAGATTATATGGGATATATGGGCAAAAACACAAAAATTCTAAAATTAAAAGATTTGGAATATGGTTTAATTTTTGGCAAAATGGCTTACAATATTATTTTAGCATCACTATACGCAATCAAACTGCAAAATTTTTTGATGATTAGAAAAATGTGAATGAAATGATCTAGAGTTTTTTTTTATTTTTTTAATTTTTTGTACAAGTTCAAATTGTTTGTGTTAGAATTATATGTTAGAACTATATAAACTGCTCTCCAGACATAGAGGAAAAATATAACTTTGTATGTTATGATCAGGGAAACTACAAATATACAATTGCATGTTTTTTTCTGGACGTATAATGAGGACATCGATAAAATATTTATTCGTTTTAAACAAATAAAACATTTTAGCGTCGATTTACAAGTACATATTTTTGCTTATTTTATACTTTTTTGCGATTTTTAGTGCATATTTACAGCATGTTTTGTTGTTTAGAGCATACTTAAACCTTTTGGAGTATATTTTGATATTTTATGGATAATTTTCTTTTATTCCTCATGGGATGTTTTTCAAAATTTATTTCATAAAAAATGAGAAAAACAAAAATATTTAGTAATTAAAATTAATTTTAGTGGATACCATTTTATGCTGAAGAGCTTTTAGCAACAAGATTGAAGATTTAAAAACAGATTAAATCATATTATTTAAGTCACTTTTGATTAATCTACGTTAAAGCGATTTTTGAAATGTAGATGTATTAGATTTTAAGCTTGTCCGAATAACATAATTTAATGTTGTAAAAACAATAGGGGTACTCATGAATGTTTGCGCGACATGTATCATGAGCCCTCTTTTTCAAAGGTTGTACCTGTAAATAATTGAAAAATTTTGTTTTATGATTTTATTTTAATTAACGCAACTATAATTTTTTTACATCGCAGTTATTAATAATTTTTAAATATAAACAAAAGACAGCTGATTTATAAATGAACAATGAAACAGCGCAAGTTTGCTAGACTTAATAGTTTCGAAAACTTATAAGTGTTATGCAAATGAATTTCCACATAATTTTTGACAGTTCATGAGGACCCTTATTATTTTTTATTTTACTAAATAAAAGTATATAATCATTATGATTATTTCTGGACTAATTATAATGTCAAGGATTATATGGATAAGCAAATGGAAGATCAATATTATATATATGGAGACCACATGCAATAAATCAAAAATTCAAAATGCGTTTTATGATACAATTGTTATATTATTTTAAACAGGGTATGACTGAAAACCAAAGTGAAAAAAAAGAAATTAAATACTTTTAAATGAATAAAATTTTTGCTTTCAAATGGTACACATTACAGTCAGAAAATATCATCTGACGTTATAAAAAAATGAAGAGTTTATATTATTTACGATGTCCAATTTTGTTAAGAACTAGTGTAAAAATGATTGTAAAGAAATACAATAGCCACTTTGTTAAATTGAAAATTTATCAATATGGTAAAGAACAAAAAAAAAAAAAGTAACATAAATATTCAGAATTATCCATAATTTTATATAAACCTTAAAGATCAGAATAACTAATTGTATAGCCATTTTATAGATAAAAATTTTAAAAATTTTCGAGTTTTTGCTAATTTCGATTTTAATCCATTTTGAACTGTTTGTCTTTGAATTTTTTAGACTCAACAATTCACAATTTTGCAAATAATTGAATGCAATTTGGTATCCATAGTTTTTTTTTATACAAGAAAAATTATTACTGAAATTAGTTATCATTGGCCCATTATTTCAACTAGTTCCCAAACAAAAATTTTCGCAGAAAAGGTGTTTATAATGGTTAAACATCTTTTCTGGAAATTATTACAATTTATCAATACCACATTTTTGGTAGCCGTAAATTATTCTACCAAATTTTATAGGAATTGGTTTGACCACGGTGCCACTTCCCGAAATTCACCTAAAGTACATAAATCACATAATAATTTTAATATCAAGTTTAAATTTGCTACAACTAGCTTTTATTTATAAGATTATACAGATTTATTGCATTGTTTTCTTATTTATTTCGTTCGATTTGTTATAAGGTTAAAAAAAAAATTTTTTCAACGATACCAATATCAATCACTAATGTTAAAATACCGCGTTTTATTTAACGCCATATTTGATATACATTTGCCCCTATGTGCACGGTTAATAAATTTCAATTTTGCCTTAAAAAAAGTGTTTTATTGGAACAATAAAAAAACACTTGTTTTATTGAAAAACATAATTTTTGTTAAAAATTAAAAAAATATATATATATTTTTTAAATACCTATTTTCATATTCTAGAGCACGCTTTTAATTTTCTACTGCATATTTAATGCTCATAAAACGCTTTTTTCAGAATATATTTGTGATTTCCCCGGTTATTATTCTGTCGCTATTCAGTCAAAAGTTAGACGATGGCAAACATAGAAACCAACATTTTAGTTATTTCATTTTTTTTCTACTTTTTGGTCACTGTATGTATGCCCTCCATGAAGTTGGAATTTTATGTCCTATACTTAACAACAAGTTAATTCCGCTTCGTTTTTAAAGTATCGCATTAATCTTGAACATATAAGCGTGAATTTTTAAACAAAAATATATTTTTTCTCCAGGCATTCTCTCAGAACTACTTCCTGAAAATCGGTTTCTTGCGTGAATTGATATTTTTTGTTTCCTTTAATATCATACGGTCGCTTTGTAAACTTTAGTTTCCATTGCTCTTTTTCAACCACCTTGCACTATTTTAATTCCTTTTTTAAAATGGAAATAAATGGCTACTTTCTAAGACCAATATCTTGACCCGCTAATGAAAAATAAATTGTCTAACAGACTAATGGTCAACACAGGTGAACTCATACTTTCAGCTCTAAATTTAAAAGACTGGACACAACTGTCTTTCCTCTATTAATGTTTTTGGCTATTTGGACCGGATTCTGACCCTGAGATTTCAAAATAAAAAATTTTTTATTTTTCAGAGTTATTAAGAGCCTTACCACGTCCCATCTTGAATAAAAACTATCAAATTAAAAATTCTCTAGCCGTTTATATTGAAAGAAATTCAAATCATAACCTTCCTGATTAATATGAAAAGAATTCCTTATTCAAGTGACACACTAAACTGTACCACAGAAATACATGTTTTTAAATAAATGCATAATTTTAGTATAACAAAATATGTATATTTTTTATTTCTTCAGAAAACTTTGAAATTTGGTTGCGCAAAAAATTATTTTTTTCTGAACTTTAGTTTAGGAGATATACTTAATTAAAGTTAAAAAAATGTTATTCCTTATTCAAGTGGCAGGCAGTGCATAACTCAATAGCAAGTTTTATCCTAAAATCAAGGATGCCCTAAAAAAATACGAAATTTGTAGAATTTATGGATAAAAGTTAATTTTTGAAATCTCTTTAAAATTGTGACATTATAAAATCTTCCTTAAAACCGTTTATTAAGTGATCGAAAAAGTGTCTGGTTATATTTCTATAGTTGAATCCGGAAATAGTTTTAAAAATAAACCATTCCACTTATATAGTGTAGAACTTAAAAAGGATGCTAAGTGTTTGTTAAATAATATCTTTAAAATATCTTAGAGTAAAAATTCTAACCAGAGGCTTTTAATTGGTTATTAGCTCTCCAAATAAAATTTTCGATAGCCAAAAAAAGAACACGACCAAATAGCAGTCGTAATCAAGTAAAAAAAAGATAACCGTACTTAAGTTTTCATGATTTAAACTCTTGTAATTTTAAATCATTAAATATATTCACTTAGTCTTATCGGCACTAAATAAAGAATCTTGTAGTTAAAATCATAAACGGATTTTAAACTCTAAATTATTGATTTTTGTTCGTTCAAAGCGTTCTGCCAAGGAAAAAAGTTCAAAAAAATTTTAGTTGAACTTTAAAATTTTTGTGCTTTTGACTGTACGAATCACTTTCCATCTTATTACACTAGATTGCGTTTATAGTATCTTTTTCCTAGTCTTCCACTTTTGCAACTATATCACGTCAAAATACTATCATTATATTTTCTTATTCGCTATGTGCCCTTCTGTTGAAACGTAAAAAATATCGTGTTTTATAAAGCTTTGTATATGGAGAGTTTTGTATCAAAAAATGGAGCGTGTGCTAGAAGTTTTACTTCACTTTACTTCTTTTTGGAAAAAAGAAACCGCTGCGTAAAGCTATCGTAACTTGGTGGAAGTTAACAGAAATCATGATTTAGCTGAGACAACTTATCACGAGTGCTTCAGACGATTTGAAATTGGCAATTTCAACGTAAATTATAAGGTGCATCTTGGCCGAGACTCGCGCTAAATACAAAAATTACTTGCAGAATTATTAGTAGTAGATCAAGCAAAATTTACAGTGGATTCATCTAAAAAAAAAAGGAAATTGGGTGCCACATCAACTGAAAATAAGAGATATCAAAAGGCGATTTTGTATGTCTGAACTGTTACAGGTAATCCATTATGATAATTCAAGCACCTTTCGTACCTGAAGCTCGGTTAACTAGAAAAATCTACAACAAAAGCCGGGTATCCCTCTTACCAAGTTAATGCTCCGTATTCAGTAGGATCAGATGGGTGTGATCTATTATAAGCTTTTTACTTCGGATGAATCGATCACGGAAAACCTGTAACGAATACAACTGATTCAAAAAGAGCATTCAATGAGCCAGTGGCTAGAATATGCAACCAGACAAAATTCTACAGTTTTCCGTTGTGACAATGCTCTGCCTTATATTGCACAACTAGTTCAAAACTATTTAAAAAATAGTGGATAGAAAGTTCTGTTTCACCCGCTGTATAGCCCAGACATTCCCTCTTCTGACCACTGTTTATTTCGTTCGATTCATAGAAGGGAAATTGTTTTGAGATGGAATCCATAAACTGCTAGAAATATGGGAAGAAATCGCAGCTGTGTATGGACAATACTTTGAATGAAATAAAATATATACTGAAATATATATTAATTTTTTATTCAAAATGACTATGAATTGATCTCGTTTAGTATTATACATTTTTCTAGTTAACTATGAAGAAAACCAAAGATTTAGTATACTTTGAAATATTAAAATCTTAATAGGTGGAGTGTTACACATTAGATTTTTGCCATATTATTTTAATTTTTACATAATCGAGAATTAAATTTACTTATCAAGAAAATTTAATTGAAAACATTTGGCCTGTTTTGGAAATTAGTGTTCTGTAGGCAATTTTCTTAGTAGTTCCTCTATATTATAAAAAAAATCTTCAACAAACTTTTTAATGCAACCACTCAACAAATTATATGTACTCGTATCCTAAAAAAGACATTATATCATTCACTAAAATGCCTTAAATATATACACATACATAGGCCTTGGTATCAAATAATGTTAGTTCATATGAGTGTACAAATATATGTACATATGCATATAACAGCGTACGTGTGTGTGACTAAATATATACCATATAATACATACATATCTCTAAAACACTTTGCAGTGAAGATGGTGTTATTTGTAAGACTGAAGAGACACAAAAAAGTCTAAAAAAAATTAATAGGAATGAATTTAGGGTATATTTGCACAAATATTGCATAAACATGTGGGAATTAATGTGGTATTTGGGGAAATTAAAGATAACAAGCAATTGCATTGCAGTAGTATCTAAACATACTCGCACATACAACAGCAAACAACGGCAATATTAGCAACACCAACAGCAATGGCAACAGCAAAAGACTTAGATTAATTAGTTTAAATTGAGAAATGAATTAGATACTGGCATTAGGAGGCTGGTTAAAGTAACCTTATAGTGTAACTGAACTTAACAGGCAACGGCAGTAAAAAGAAACATATATGTATATTAGTTTAGAGTAATATTTTCCAAAAACCATTGTTAAAATTTTTCTCTGTTGTCTAAAGTAAAATAGTTGGATGAGAGTTTATATTTAAAGATTTTTTTTTGTTTTTTTTTTTTTGACAAGCTAATTAAATAAAATCATTAAATTATATGCCAATATCAATTAATAATTTGAAATTCTAGGTAGTTTATTAAACTTAAAGTAAATACCTCATATGCATTCTCTAACACTTATGCTGCATTTAATTGAAGCGTAATTATCGTTAAAAATAGAACAATACTGTCTAGATTATTTTTTAACAATTTAGCATAAAGCAGAAAAAGAAAAACATGTAAAAACCTCCTCAATAATTGTACTAAATTTTAATTTAATTTAATTTTCTTCTCTTCTCTTTTTATTTTTCATTTATCAATTCTAACTGCTCACAATTTTAATGATCTACCAAACAAAATTAACTTTATATGCTTGTATACATTTGTACTTTTGTATGTATATTTGTATGTGTGTGCTTATTCATCTGTGTACAGTTGATGGTGAATACAAACAAAAATCAGAAACACAAACACCATCCGGTCATTTATCGTCTACCAGTGAAGCGGAAATCAGCTGTAAACCGACAAACGATGAACATGTTTTATACCAAAGCAATAAGGTAAGTCTCGACAATGTCTATAAAAATGAAATTTTTTAAAAATATCAAGTACCTATATCCAAAACACTCTATATCGAAAAACATAACTTTTTAGAGGAGCATAAAGACTGTTTATTGATTTTATTTCTCATGTATGTAAATTTTTACATAAAACCGCAACTAAAGCTTTCATATAATCTGTTTTTAATATTTGTTCCTAATATTTTCAAATCTAAAAATAGAGATAGAAGATTTTGCACTTTTAAAATATTCATTATGTATCAGTTTTGTCAAACGTATAAAAATCTTTTATTTTATTTTATTTTATTTTATTTTATTTTATTTTATTTATCTTTTGAAAAATTTCATTTTGTTAAGGAGAAAACAATAAGTTCTGTTAACATGAAAATTTTTAACAAAAAAATTTAACTTGATATTTATTAAAACTAGATTATAACTGGAGTGTTCTGCTACCCCTATCGCACTGAAATAAAAGGGCTTAGAGTAAATCAAATAAACGTTTGTTCAAATACTGAAATTGTGATCTGTAAATAAATATTTTTTACCAATTTTAATTTAATTTCTCTTTAAAAAAACTGCGACAATTCGAGAAAAATAAAATAAACAACATAAAAATAATATTCAAATACAAAAACAGAACAAAAATCTCTCGAAGTAACTGCAGTAACTCCCTTCCGGCAATTTTTTCGTTCCAGTATTTCCCGATTTTGTATTTTTTTTTTCGACTTTTTCATTTTGGCGATTTTTTTATTTAGCTTTTTATTTAAGCGATTATTTTATTTTGTTTTTTTTTTATTTTTATGTTTTTTTCATTTTGGCGTTTTTTTTTAGAGTTTTTGTCGTTTTAGGATATTTTTCATTTTAGCGATCTTTTTTCTTTTTGGCGTTTTTTTTTTATTTATTTGTGTTTTACAAAAAAGAAAATAATAATAAAATAATAATAATAATAATAATAATAATAATAATAATAATAGTAATAATAATAATAATAATAATAATAATAACAATAATAATAAATAAATAAGTAAAACTGACTTTTATCTTTGCTCGAAAAAATAAAAATCACCAGATAATTGTTATTACGGCTAAACAAAAAAGTGAATGTAAAATCCTCTAACTTTTATGATAAAAGTCACAACAAACACAAATTGTTTTCCTTTTCTATTTGGTTTCTCATAATGCATAAAACTACAAAAAATAAACGCAGCAATTCAAAGTATTAAAATCGTTCCTATTTTGTTTATCAAAACTAATTCATCGTTATTACACTGTCGGACAAATAAAGCGCGCTTACATACATTTGATATTTGCTTTAAAATAACTGCCTTCTACATTAATTGAGGGATACTTCTTTGCTGTTCATATCGACAAAATAAAGTGACACTTATTATTGTTATTATTTTCGCCAAAAAAGTTTCGATTTATTAAAAAATTTTAAAATTCGAAAAAAATTGGAGATATCATGAAAAAAGTTGAAGTTTCCGCTTGTTATAATATAATACGTGTATATTATGTAATATATTACGTATATGTAATATTTTCTTGGTATTGGTTCTTTTGAAACCCACTTGTTTGAACCTGGTTTGGACAGTTAAGGTAGTAATAATTAAAACTACTTCTTTCTTCATCTCTTCACTTAGATAAATAAATTCCTTTTAGAAAGAACTGCAATGTAGTGATGACTTTACTTCGTAGTCTTAAGGTTTTTGACATCTAAATTTCTTCTAATTTTCATATTATATCGTTACTTTGTATGGTTATTTAGTCTCATCTTTAATTTTGCATTTTTAAGACAAATACATTAATTTCACTTTATCTTTCCGATCTAAAATCAAGAAATCTTTATGGATTGTGGTCAAAGACTACAGAGTAATATGGACAGATCTATTCTTAATTTTCAAATGCAACAATAATATGAATAGAACTTAATGAAAAGCATACCAAAATTGCGAATTTTTCAATTTTGTAACAATAAATTGGAAAATTGGCAGCTAAATTAAAGAATTTAGTTAACTATCACTTAATTTTGTCGCACAAGATCCACGACCAATGCAACACTTTAACCCCAAACTCGAAATGCAAGGAATTCAAAAACTTCTTTTGTTTAATATATTAAACAATATAAAACAACAAATACCTGTACACCATAAAGTATCCCATAATGCATATAGAAGACAATAATTTCGAAGGAAACTGCACTTTATATTGTCCGACAGGGTATATCATTGTTACTTAAGATTTTTTGTAAATAAATAACAACAGTGGCCCTGCCTAGAATGAGACAATTGTCTAAAAGCCTTGAAAAATTAAATATATGTGAGTTTTTTTATGAATTAGTAGCAAATTTTACCGCTTATAACTTCTAAAATACTGAACGGATTTTAACAAAAAACAAAAATTCAGTAATATATATATATATATATATATATATATATATATATATATATATATATATATATATATATATATATCACTAAAATCGAATGTATAGAGTCAGCGTAAAAGGGATTACAAAAAATGTGTGCCTATTAATATATAGATATAATATTGAAAATTATATAAGTTTTAGCACGTCACATAAACAAAATTGATCTTTGGTTCATAAGTATTTATAACCTTTTGATTTTGATAAATTGTTGCTATTTATTTCTTATTTTACTGCCACTAGAAAGAAATCAATTTGAAGTGAAAGTTATAGTGTACAAACTGAATCTATAAAATTAAGTAAATTAAACCCTTCAAAAAGATACTGATAGAAACTTCAGAATTTTATTTTATTTTTTTGTTTATTTTTTATTTTTTTTTTTGTCTGGGATAAAAACACTAATTGCTCCAGAAAAGTAAATTTTGTTTAATCAGTTATTCGACACAAGTTATTCGGTTTATTCGTTATTCGAAAATAGACAATCTTAAATTATTCTAAAAGTTATTCGACCAAGGTCAATTGGATAATAGGATGACGGTTAATCGATTAGATATTCTACTTATTAGCCTATGCTTCGTGGGCTGTCGTCAGATATTTGAACAGGCTGTTACATTAACTGCATAGTTTAAAAAATTTTAATATTCAAAATGTGTCATCCAATTCAATATTTTTAAAAGTTTTTCTTAAAAAAAATTACTTTCATTTAATTAAACCCAAAAAGCTTAATATTTCTTTACTACTAAAAATAGTTGTCAAACTAAAACCTTGAAATTATATATCATATAGACAGAACTGTCATATATAAAACCTCAAAGTAAAACTTTTACAAAAACACATCTGCAACGTTCTTAAATATACTTTTAAAAGAAGGAAAAAAAATCAACAATGAATTCGGGCAAAAGTTTTTAGTTTCATAAATGTAAAAAGATGACTAAGAAGAGCAGGCTCACAAAAGTGGCTGTAGCTACAGTTTTGAGATAACAGTGATGGGAAATAGATGATAGTGATGATGACGACTATGACGACGTCGATACACATGATGAGTTTGACAAGGATGACAATGTATGTTTTTGTTGTTGGTAAATGGGTTTGTCACTTTTAAATACAATATTGCTAAAACAAACTCAAAAATATAGAAGTTTGGTGGGAAAAAAGTTTTGATTACTTTGTTTTACAATGAAATTGAATGTTTAATAACTTTGTGAAATTATTTTGCATTAATTGCTTAAAGTTTGTTTTGCTTAATGTGCTGACTTAACTTTTTGTGTAGTCAAAAGTAAACAACAACTACAAGTTGTACTAAAATAAACACAAATACAAGACAACCTATTGTAACATTTGCAGCAGGTTGTGTGTTGTCAACATTATCATCATCATAATCATCACTAAGGCATCGTCTATCTATGTTACGCCTCATTGCCAAGTTGGCAGGCAACACAATATAAAATACTTTATTTGATAAGTTTTTTGAGTTTGAATTTCATGTTGGCGTTATTGTTGTTATTTAACAAGAAGGTGTAAATTCTGTTATTATTAAAACTTCAAAAATACTAATGAATTTTTTAATTTATATAAAATTTGTTTGCTTTCTTTTTTAGGATGAAGAACTACATTATGCTGAACTCACCTTACCAACGGGTGGTGGTGGTGTCGGCGCTAACAACACAAATCCTAAAAAAGCTATAACAGTCGATTGTAGTAGTAGCATGTTGCTACAAGGAGCCGGCATTAATCCAAATTTAAGTAGTATGACTGCTGGTACCTTACCCCATGGTTCCAGTGTACGAAAATTGTTGCCCACTATACCGGCAACGAGTACACTGCAACGCAATAAACCCATGGCTCCGCCGCCCTCATATGATTACTTCGAGGAGCCTACGATATATGCTCAAATAGATCATTATAAGACCACAAATACAAGCGCCAGCAATTCCAGTTCTGTGTCACCGTTCCCGCCTTGTATATCCTCGCCCGCCTCTCAGGGCACCCCCTCCACCGTGTCACCGGGCACCGTACAAATGTATACATTACCTTCTCATCCCGGCGGCTATCACACCCTGCCCCATAATCATCAAACACAAAATGTGCCTCCACATAGCTCAACATCCATGATGCAAATGATGGCTAATGCTCAGCCCACCTGTAGTGGCAGCAGCAGTAGCACCACTTCCGTATCCGCCTATCATCACGGCACTCTGCCCATGCCACCTTCGTACCAGCAACATCAACAACAGCAACAACTTCATCAAGTACATCCAACATCCGTTCCCTTGGGACAGATACTAGTGTCTAGTAATAGCAGTGGCCTAGCCACTGCCGCTGTCACTAGTCCCACCAGCTCGTTATCAGGACTTTCAGCCGTAGGTAAATCCTATTCACGAGAAATTGTCACTGTACGTACGCCTCTAATGTACTCACAGCAGGAGAGTTGTGTTTAAGTGTAAAAAGGAAAAGAATAATAGAAATTTAGTGATTAAGATATTAAGTAAGTAAATACAATACAAATGAGAGTGAGAGTAAGAGAGTGTAAGGATTAAAGATATTGTCAGAAAAGATTTAATATGAAGAGAAAACTAAAAAAATTGTCACAGAGTATATTTGATATTTCATAGAATTAGCGTAATTATATAAAAGGATAAAGTAAAGTAAATTTTGTTTTATTTATGCATGTTTCTATTAAAATAATAGAGAAAAGGTCTCTTTAAAATACTTAACTTTATAGGTATACACTAAGGGAAAAATTGTGGCCATATTGACAATTTACGGTATCGGCTTTTTCATAACGTTGGTTAACAAATTTTAAATACACAAAAGGTAAATATAATGCAATTTAATAACTAAATACTGAACTGGTTGAATTTAAACACATACAGGGCTGATTTACTACTGTTAACACGTATCTGGTAGACTTTTCTACGGTTTCTATTTTGATACTTAATTAAAGATCTCTAAATTTTTTTGCTCAAAATTTTTTCTTCAATATAACATTTGCTTTTGTTGAATTTCTAATATTTTTGATTTATTCTCTTTTACAATTCATACTAACATTATGAGAGTAAGATATTTAAATATTAGGTAATTAAAACACTAAACTATAAGAACGGTACCGGTATGATTTGCCGTTAGTTTAGACCATAGGTTAGCATCCGTAGCCCTCTGGAATAGAGAGTCATGCGATAGTTTTATACACAATATTGTCAATTTCTCTCTGCTTTATCCAAAATTGCAAAAATTTAGATTATTTAGATAATTTTTGAATAATAATATCTCTGTGTAACTTAATTTCAGCGATACTTTATTGGTGAAACTAGTAAATTAATTAATAATTAATTATTAAATATTTAATTTCTGAAAATTCAATTTAAAAATCAAAATGTTTTTAAAAAAATTGTTGAAATACACTTATTTTAATTTCTAAAAAGGACTCTAGTAAAGCCACAAATCATTGTTAAATATTAAAGAAACTTAAATTTAGACATTTTATATTAACAAATTTAAAACAGTATTTTGATGTTTGATTTTAAAATATATTAAAAAGCAAACTCGTTTAAATTAATACATAATTTCCTAAATTAAAAAATAAGAAATTATAGTCACTTAAGTCCGACCATAGATACTCAATATTTATGTGTATAAATTTGGGACATATGTATCATTGAACACCGATACTTGTATTAAGTGTAATGTATGCTTCAATAAAACATATGGTCAGAATAAGATTCATATGGGTTTTATGCACTTTAGGCCTTGTATGGGATCTGTGACCCACACAAAACTTTCCTCTAAGGTGTCTACTTATATAAAACTTATTTGTGTGAAATATTAATACAATACTATAATTGCGAGCCTTACTTTATTCACAAGGTTTATATGAACAGCCAGCCAACCGACCAGACAGACGGACATCGTTAAATCGGTTCGAAAAGTGGTTCTGAGTCGAACGGTATATTTTAAAGTGGATGGTCCGAACGTCAGCACGAACACATCTGTGGCAACAAGAAGAAAACTACGCAAGTATTTTTTTTTTAACTTTTTAAGAGATCAGTTTAAATTTTTTAATTTCCATGCAACAGGATATATAATTGTAATTTCAAATGTAAATATCTCTTGAAATAATTGCTATAAAAAAAACTGTAGCATACAATGGAAAATAAAGAATAAAAAACGAGATTTTTGAATATCTTAAGTAATGTAGTTTTTCCTTGCTATCACATACATAATACCCCAACCATCTAAGGTGGTGTAGGGTATAGAAAGCTTTAAATTCATATATATACAGCCAAAAATAAGTTCGCAATTTCGTTAAAAATATAAATCAGTTTAAATTCATTTTACATACAAAATTTTAGTTTAAACAAATTTATTTATTTAATGCTTTTTTTATCATTTAAATTAAATTGTTTTTAAAATTTTAAAATTTTTTGTATAATTTTTCAAATCATGGATAACCGATAAATGCATCAAAGTAGAGCCCATCAGTGTTGCCAGAAAATTTTTTAAGACTTATGCTTAATTTTCAAAAATAATATGCTAGAAAAATCTTTGTAGGAATGGCAGAAAATGTTATAAAATCATATGATTTTTTGAAAAATGTGCATACAAGAATACTATTTTTACAAAAAGATATAACGGATAACCGAAATATGCAATTTGCTTATTTGAAATTTATTTATTCGTAACGTTCCAAAAACAATATATTCGTATTATATATTATTTTAAACGAAATTGTGACTTCTTTAAAATACTATTTTAAATTTTAAAATTTACTTTTGTAAATTTTACTATCTAAAAATTTATAAACTTCAAAAATATACTGTTCTATCTGATCTAATTCGAAAAAGTGCCAAAACTATAAATCAATTTTTTTTTACTTTTGATTTTTTACATTTTTTTACCGTACTGCACTCTTTTAAAATTTTTCAAAAATTTTACTTAATTAAACAAAAAAATTATGAACATTTCTCTAAATTTTTTTTAATTTTAGAATTTTTATTTTAAAAATTATAAGGCAAAACGCAAAAACGTCAAGGTAAAGAAGAAGCCGTCTCAACTTCTGTTACACAGTCCAGCTAAAAATAAACATAACTCCTCCTTTATTGTTGTTTCAAGTTTCATCAGTTTAAAAAATCCAAATTTTTTTACCGGTCTAGTAGTTTAATTTTGCCATTAGATGAAACATCTTTCCTAATCCATATTTTCAGTAAAATCTTTCATGAAATTTTTTACCAGAAAGTATTTCCTATACGAAAATTTTAAGTTACATTTTTAAAAGTAAATCGATGCAAGAAATTTAGTGTAATGAAAAATATGCTAAAAATCTGCTTTCAGATAGCCGAGTATGCTGAAACGCATTTAGCAGAATTTTTCAAAACAAATATGCAAATTAGCAGGATCGAAGGAACGGTTAACGTTAAGGCAGACCTTTTAGTTATTATTATTATTATTATTATTGTTATTATTATTATTATTATTATTATTATTATTACAATTTTATTTTTTGCAAATCTTACATGAGGGAGTTAGTAATTTGGTTGAAATTTAATTTAGGTTAATTGAAATTTGTTGAAGGTAGTTAACTTTAAAAAACTGTTGCAGTTTGCCTCCTTAAATTTCAATAAACAAATTGATCATATCAAAAGTTTTTCTTTTAGAATGGTTAAAAAAATTATTGTAATTTTTACAATTGTAAATGTCTCTAGTCTTTTACCTTCAATTAAATTAAGTGTTATGATAGCGGTAAATATTAGTTATATTTAATTTAAAAAAAAGTTCCAGAAGAAGTCCAAGGAATTTTTCATTTTTCTTTTCTTTTTAATTTAAAGTGGGAGAATAACAGTAAGAAAATAACATAACAGTATATTTGAGCAAAAATTTAAATAATATAAAATTCCTATGTCAATTTGTATTTAAAACTTAAAAAAAGCATTTAATAGTAAAATTTTCAAATCTTGCTCTTGTTTAATAATTTTGTACGTTTTTGTCGTTACTAAGGATATTTAATAAAATTTAAATATTAAGTCAAAATTTTTTAAAAACAAAAATATATCCATTCGTTTAACACTCAATGCAGTCGTAATAATTTCAAATTAAACTTTTAATATATTTAATGATTTTTTGACCATAAATCCCTGCAATCAAAATTATCCGTTTTTTTTTTGCTAGTATTTCTGCAACGTTCAATACAACACAATAAATCAATAACGATTAATTTTAAAGCAAAAATAATGAAACAAAAGAAAAAATGCACTTAAAAAAATTAAATGATTTAAACAAAAAATATAATATATTTTTTAATACTTTCATTAAAATTACTTTTCAATAATATTTAAAATTATTTTAAATATCCTTCAAAAACAATTAAAATATATTTTAAACCAAAAATATATCTCCCTGTGTATTTTGAAAAATACTCACAAGCAATTGAACTACGTACAGTGGCTCAAAATCGTTTTTTATCTGCCAAAACTCTGTAACTTCTGAATCGATAGAGATATTTTTTTTCTTTTTTTTTGTAGAGATATTTTCTTGAATTTTTCTTCAGTTTTAATTTCATTAATTTTTTAGCATTTAGTATGAAAATGTGGATTTTTGTTTTTCTTTTTAATTATCTGTACTTATAAAAAAAAGCTATAAGGAGATAAAAAAAATTATCTTAACAATACCCAGGATAATTTTGTGAATAGCAATTCTAAAATAGATTCCACTAGAACTGGTTCTTAAAGAATCGGTTCTACAATCGGTTGTTTTTGAATAAAAAATTACGATTTTTTTATGTTTATTTTGTTTTTTTTACTTAAATAACATTAAGGCCAAACATTTTTATTTTTTATAATAACTAAAAAAATTTTAATGTTTATCTTATTTCTTACTCAAATAACAACAAAAAAATATACTTGTTATACATTCGATTGAAAAATAGAAGCTTGTGATATTTTTCTGGTATTGTGCGCTTTATAAAGTCTGTAATCCTTATTTCTTTTTCCTGGGTTTTCTCTGATAGATCTTCAGTTGTTACTAGTCATTTATTAACTTAACTTAATGAAATTTTCTCTAATGGTAAAGGACTTTGTGAACTGTTGCAGACATATTTCTCCAATGATATTTGGTTATATATATTTGTATAGTTTCTTTCACATAATCACCAAATTTCCTTGCATCAATTTGTTCATTGCGCACAAGTACATCAATAATCTTTTCCTAATTTTAAAATAAGATTTACATCAACACCTGTTATTTCAGATGCTCTTTCGGGATCTGAAAAGAACCTTATTGCTGCGTTCCTATCAATCGTATTGGCAGATCCATATTTAAGAAATTCGTCGCGAACATGTTTATTTTTAAAACTTCTTAACTACTTGTTGATGTCGTTGTGTCTTATTGATTCTGTAGGTCTAAAATCCAAATCATAACTGATTTTTAGTATGCGCTTCATGAAAAAATTTTGGGAATAATTTCATTAAAATGGAAAAGGTGTTTTGCAGACTGGTTCAGGCAGACGAAAAAGTATATTTGAGGTTAAAGAGGACACTTTCGGTTTTCTTCTGGTAATAAAATTTGTTTAACCCCTTTTGATCCTCAAAAGTTCCATTACATTAAATTTCAAATTTGAATAAAATATAGTAACTGAGAAGACATTTAATAACACATCAGGTATAAACGGTACAGTGACACATCATACTATTTGTTAAAGACTATTATCCAGCTAATTACCGATAATAGTTTTCCAGTAATGACAATTTAAAAAAATCATATTTTTTATAAAATAACCTAAAATATTTGTCTTTAATAGCATACCGCGCCCACAATTACCAATATTTTGTTCTGATTTTTTGACCACCTTATATTCGATATGTTAACTATTGAATGGCTTTTGAGTTTTTTGAAACCGGTGTTAACAAAAAAATTTGGCCAATGAAATTAATTTCTGCGCCATCGTGCTACGTAAATGTATAAAATGTCAACACATGTTATATAGGAAGAAAAATTTAATTTACATGATTTTCACGTTTTTTTTTTTTCTTTATTTGTTTACTACATACTGCTGCTCATGCCACACAATAGCAAAAAAAAATTGCAAATGAAAAAATCTACAAAATGTATGAAAAGCAATGTTAACAAAATAAATATAAAATAAATTTTTTTATTTAAAATTAATAAAAGTGCAACTAAAAAAAAGAACCTTCGAGGAAAAAAACTATAGAAACAATACAATACACAACAAAGTGAAACAAACTGTTGTTTTTATAAAGAGCAATTAATAAAAATCAATTATAAAAATATAATAAATTGGCAACTGAAACAGTAAAATTTATAATGATGAAAAATTATTACAATAAATATATTAATTAAAACTGCAAAATAAATAAAAGTTTAATTAGAGCAAATTTATTAGAAATCCGATGTGAGAAGTAGACAAATTATAGCAAATATTTATTGAGCTCAAATTGATTCGAGTTGGATTTTTATTTGAATTAAAAATTACATATAATAAATACATATCGTTGGATAATATAATATATACATACGCATCCATACAACCAACATATCTAGTTATTTTACATTCGGAATGCTTTGTTGTGGCACCTTTCAAAAACTTGGGAGCGAAGATGATTTATCAAAAAAAAAAAAAAAATAAATAAATAAATAAACATCGAATAATTTATTCAAACTATTGACAACACTGACAATAAGAATGAGAGAAAAACTAAGAAGGTATACCTATATAAACAAAAAAGCGTATAATAGTTTATGTAGACTAAACAGTTTTTTTAATATAATTTTTTTAATAAAAGCTATAAGGACTAAACCGTATATTAGCTAGAGTGTACTTTAAACATAAATTATTATTCGTTTTTTAATATGACTGATTGTGTTTAATATTTAGTGGTATAAAATTAATGTTCCACCTTATTATGAAAATTCCACAAAACTTTCGAAATTTCACCAAAAATCGAAAATTTCGCTTAAAATCAAAAATTTAAAAAAAATCCCAAATTTGCTTAGAAACTCGAATTATACCAAAAATCCGAAAATTAAAAAAAATCGAAATTTCACCAAAAACTTAAAATTTCATCAGTACCTAAAAAATTCACAAAAAATATATATTCCAAAAAAAGCTTAAAATATCACAAAAATTTCAAATTCCGCCAAAAATCCTACCTTTCACTGAAAATTAAATATTTCAGCAAAAATTAGAAATTTTTTTAAAAAAAACTATAAATTTAAAAAACTTTTCTTACAAATAATTAAAAAAAATTACACAATTACAAATTGGTCACACATTTTTTGTTTTGTGTCCCAATAAGCAAAAACCTTTGAGTATTTTTAAAAAGTGTCCAAAAAAGGAAATTTCGAAAAATTAAGTCGCCAAAAGGGGAATTTTTCGAAAAAAAGGTACCAACTGCTTCAATACTTAAAAAAAGCTCACTAAATTTTGTTTATTTAATATGAACTAAAACAAAATATATTGTATTTTAAGAAAAACTACCAAACTCAATAACAAAATATTTTACTTATAGTAATTTTTATTATTGCAAAAATAAAGATTTTTTCATAAAAATAGTTAATGTTTTATGAATATGAAATATTATACCTTTGTACTATTGTACGAGGTCTTCACTCGGACTCCATTTTTACAAATTCTAGTCTTAACAAATTTAGAATTGAAAGCAGAATACCCTAAAAATTTTGAGTTATATTAAAAAAATGTTTTTGCATTGGTTGCTGTATAAATGTATTCATAATTCTGTTATTTATTTATTAATTTTTTTTCTTTTTAAATTTTTCTGGGAAGTATACAGTGAAATTTATTATAATTTTCTCTATGAAAACCTACAAAATAATGCACAAATTTTTGGGCATTTTTGTTGTAAACATAAGATAAAAAATTTTTAAACTTACCAAAGCTTTATAGAAATTTTATTAATAAAACTTTTATAAATTTAAAATTTATTTTGTAAAATTTCATGACTTCCGCTTACAAACATATTTATAAGAAAAAAAAATAATAATAATAAATTTTCATTTCAGCTATCAAAAAGTTGAAGTGTGAGTAATTGTGTTTCTGCTTTTCGTATGCTCAAAATTTAGTTTGTTTTAAATACGACAAGTCTATACTGAAGTCGTTACCGCTAAATACTTATTCGGGTTTTCAAAATAATGACATTTCTAATAGCCAATAATTTCCATGTAACTTGTGTAAAATTAATTAATACCAGTTATTCAAATTCAAAATCCAATTAATATAATCTATACCTTTTTTAGTTTTCAAATCAATTCAATTTGGATAACAGAATTCATTGATAGAGGATTATTTCTGAATAGAAACTTAATTTATTTTTAATAAACAATAATATTGTAGGAATTTGAAAATAGTAACAGTTTTGATGGCTACTCATTTTTGCCTTGTAAATGGAGTTATTATTTTCATAGTCGTCGTATTTTTGCCGTAGAGTTTTTTCACGAAAACTGGAATTATTGCAAAAATGTATGTTTGGTTCATTAATGGATCCAGGTGCGTTAATGAATGATTTTTTTTTTTTTTTTTTTTTTTGAGGACTACATTTGATCTTTCAAGATGATATTTACTTCATTTCATTTTATAGTTTTTGAGAAGAATTTCTATATGATTTCGAACGTAGTAAATTTAATATATTGACATTATGTTGTATGTCTTACTATGAGGATTATTTTGAGTATAAATGCGAATATAATTCTATCGTAAAACGGAACTCTGATTTGTAGTATTAACTCGTGGAATTTTTCAAAACTTTTTATCGAATGACAAGAAGTAATCACACAATCTTGACCAAAAAATGTAATCTCAAATACCTTAAATACACATTAGGTAATGTGTGAAACAAACTGAGAAGACTTTAGCAAATGTACGATGAGACGTTGGAACTTATCCCTACTACTAACGCACTTTTTCGCGTTAAAGACAAAATTGCTAAGAGAAAACTTAATTGACCTTATTATTAGCCAGGATAATTGATTTTATATAAATCCTTGACCTGTTATGGTTAATATAATGACTGAAAACTTGTTTACTTTATTATAATTATTATTAAATATTTATAATTTTTTTTTTCATTTGAACATGCTTTCCTGCATAGTTTATATAAACATTACATTACCTATCTATATGCTCTATGCCTTACATTAAACTTTAATCTTCTTTAATTATTAAATCATCATTATTTTAGAATTTCATTTTCTATATAGGAAATTAAAAATGTTCATAAATTTCTAAGCAACAGCAAAATAAAACCAAAAAATATTTTGCCAGACTGAAAGCAATTTAAAAAATTTATGTTAAAATATAACCATAATAATAAAAAAAAACCCCTATAAACTTTTGTAAACTATTAATAAAAATGCTAATTTAAATTGTAAATATTAACTAATAAATAATTCAAATTCATTGTATATAATTGTATAATAGTTAAATAGTAAAAAAAAAGTAAAATTAAAGTAACCAGGAGTTAATAAAAGGGAAAGGAATTGATTTAATAACTGATACAAAAAAGAAATAGATTGATAAGGAAGCAGCAAAAGCGTTTATGTTACAGAAGATAATAATTAAATTTTAACAAGATCAAATTGTTAGCAAAACAAAAATTAAATATTTATTTCAAAGCCTTTATAATAACAAACAGGGGTCATTTGAGCGACTTTAGTCGCCAATTGCCCCTTTTTCAACCAACTCGACACTTTTTTTTGCCCCTTTTTAAAAATGTAACTAAATGGCTACTTTCTAGGACTGACTTTTAAAGATGTGCTAAATGACGATAAACTTAGTTGTGTAATAATTCCAACGAAGAAATTAATTAAGTATTTTGGTACTATTTTACAATATAGTGTTTTTTTAAATAATTCACCACAAAATATTACGAAAACTCCTGTATAGAAAGTATTAAAAATTTTGCAATAATAATAATAATAATAATAATAATAATAATAATAATAATAAAAATTATTATTATTATTATTACTATTATTATTATTATTATTATTATTATTATTATTATTATTTTAATTATAATTATTTTTATAAATAAGATTGAATTTATAAGTTTTTCTATAATAAGAGTTTTTAAGTAATTAAAGCAGTTGGCCTTTTTTTGCCGACTTTTTTAAATCCTTTTTTTTTTTTTTGGACACTTTTTAGAAATTTGCAGCGACAATGCTCTTTCTAGTAAAGCTGCCAGCAACAAAGGCAAAATTGGTTAAATTCTAATCGAAATGTAATGTGTTATTTAAAGTGATGAAAATGTGATTCTTTTAAAGTACTGGTATTTTCTTCTGCAGAATTGTTCTTACCATATTGGCTTCAACTAAATTCTTTTTACCTCATTAGTGTTTAAAAATTTAAGTGTTTGAATATTTTTTCCTAAAATTTACTTCGATCCAAATTTAGTAAAAAAATAAATGTATTATGATTTCATATTACAGAACCCAAACGAGACCTTTTCACCTAAACTTTTAGCAAACAAATACTTTCAAACACTCTGCAACTCTCCTCTAAAGAAATCTAAGACTTTGTAAAGATAAAAACTAAAACACACTATAAATATAAAACTTGTTATTAATTCAAAAATCAACATAATTAAAAACTATAAATAAATTCAACTTAAAATATTTTTATTTTTGTTAACAATTTGTCTTTTTTTTCTTAATATAAATAATTGTAAAAATAAATTAACCAATTGAAAAATAAAATGTTTAAATGTAACTTTTAGCAAATTAAATTTTAAGATACACCTAAATTTTCTGTTAAAGTTTTTTCTTCAATGTAATTCTCCATTAAAATAAAATTTAAATAAAAACAACAAAAAAAATCTCTGTAAAAATGCAAATTCCACAAAACTCAACTTTATCAAATGAATGTAAAAAATTTAATAATTATTTAAGCTAAGAAAAAATTTCTAGTCTTTAGGTTTAGTTAATTAATAAACCAAAATAAAAAATAGTTTTTAATATTATAAATCAAATTTCATTATAAATAAAACAATTTTTAGACTAAAATGAACAAACCAAAAATTGTATTATAGTTTAAATTAATTTTTAAATATTGAAAAATTAAAAAACCCTTAGAAAAAAACAAAAACTTGTAACAAAAAAAAAAAAAAAAAAAATAATAATAATAAGAATCATAATTAAAAATTAAAAAAGGAACACAAAATAATAAATGTTATTAAAAACACACACATCTTTCTTAATAATTAATTAAAATTAATAACAAGATTAGTTAAGATATTAATTAGAGTATAATTATAAAAATAAATAAAAAAGCAAGGAATAATTTGAGGAAAAGAAGGGAGAATAATAAATGATTAATATAAAAAAGAAAAATTTAATAATTAAAAAGATAAAATATGTGTTTTATTTTTATTGAAATGCAATAGGTGTAAGAAATTAGAAATCTACAAAAATTTTATAAATTTATACATCTACTATACTATTTATATTTTTATAAAATTTTATATTTGCTGTAACCAACATCCCAATACAGGAAAGATGCAGTAGGTGCACTGTGCATTGACAGAAACAAAATATTTTCAAAATAAATCTCTCATTTTGAATTTGCTTATATAATTTTCATAAAATGCCACACAACCATAGCAGAATATTTATATTCAAGTACTGAATGTTCAGTAATAATAAAATCTACAAAGATTTCAATTAAATTAAAAATACGAGAAAATATTCCAATTTCCAATTTTTCTAATTTTGCCTTTAAAGTCTACATTTGAAGCATGGACCCGTATAAGGTTCTATAAACACACAGAGAATAAACATGGTTACAACATTATCACTGCAACAATATTATGTTCTAGTTGTTTTTTTTTTTTTTTTTTTGAATTTTTATAACATTGTGTTCATGATAACAATGTTTTTGTTTAAATTTTGTCATTTAGTGTTTACACTCAATAAAAATTTTAATATGGTTGACTGCAAAAATTATGTCTTTAAATATTATAATTAGAAACAAAATGTTACTAGCATGAAAAGAAAATTTTACTAACATTAAAGAAATTACATCTACAACCATTAAATATTTACAGTTGTTTTTTTCTTATTCTTAAACCACATTCTGTTTTTAAACTATATAAATATTATTATTATTCCCATGACAATAAAATGTTTCAAATAAATATAATACTTATCCTTTTCACAAACTTAGCAGAAAAAAGCTTTTATATATAGAAGAAAAGTTTTTACATATATTTTGTTTTTAATATTTGTTTTCCAACTTCATTGTAGTTCTCATATAGTTAATATATGAATAATTATAAATAGTCAAGGGTTGGTTATACTCGGTGTGATTCAATCAATACACAGAGGGGCAGAATCGAAATTTTTTGGAAATAAATCTCTAACTTCTGATCGGCCAGATGGATTTTCATGAAATTTGGTACAGGCGTAGCAGAGGAGCGTATAATGTTATGTTTGGAAGGGGCGCACAACAATCCCCCTAGGGGCGGAGCTAAGGGGGCTCAAAGTTTGGTACCTCTGACTTAAAAAATTTTTAATCGCTTGCAAAATTTTTGTTTTTCGTCCGATTTCCAAAATTTTTATATATTGTTGTAGGCCCTGATAAGATCTATAAAAAACATGCTTACATGTCCTATTTATCTCTTTTAGTTTTCGAGTTATTTGCTTTTGAATTTTTAAGCATCATAATTTTGCATGTTCTTGGTCCAGTTTTTTTCATATATATCCTAGTATTTCCGACCGATTTTATTAGTTTTTTTCTTAATTAGTTAAATAACAAAATAATGGAATAAAAAAAATTTGAAGTCGATATCTTTACCGAGTCCAAAAACAAACGATTTTGAATTTAAAAATTCCAAAAAAGACGACTTTTTGTGTTTTTTTAGCCGAAAAGGTATCTACTCTTTTTTATCTAAAGTAAAATTTTCTTTAGCAATATAAAATAATTTTACACTTTTCTGAAAGGCAACTTCACAGGGATGACTTTCGGATAAAAAACAAGTCCAATAACTCAATTGGTCATGGTACACACCTTCCCGAATTCGACCCATTTTTTATGATAGTTTTGATTTTAGACCATATTTCCTCAAACCGCAAAACACAAATCGGCAAGCGGAATATATTTTAAGAATCCTCAATATGTTGTTAAAAGTTTTAAAGCAAAATATATGGGACTTCGGAAAAATGTGGATTCTATAGCCAAAAATGTAAAAAATCACATTTTTGGGAATTTTGATTAGTTTATTTGAGAATTCAGGAAAACCCTAACCCAGATTTAAATGAAGTTAACGCGCTTTTATTTATGCTAATAAGATCCACATTTCCTGCAAATTCTATTAAGATACCTTTATAAACAAATATGTAATTACAATTAAAAATTTTGTATTTTCTCCAAAAACCCCAAATTGGGCCTTTTGTTTGGTTTATTTCTAAATAGCGAAAGAAATTTGAAAAATATGTATTCCAAATTAAGCTTATTCTTTAGCATATATAATTTCCGATCTTTTGCAAAAAGGTTCAAGTGAATATCTTGTCTCATTTCAGAAATATGCGCCTTTAAACTTTTATATTTCCAATTTATTGTATATATGACTATATTTTTACAAACTTGCAACTTTTGCCTTTAGATTTGCGTGAATAATTACTTAGAAAATTATGAATATTTCTGTATACTTTTAATAATATCTATACACAAAATATTTTTATATTATTTTCATAAAAATATTTTTATAAAAAATTTTTTATTTTTAATAGCGTTGCCACATTTCCCAAATTTAAGTAAATCTTTATCCTTTTCTAATCATTCATATATTTCTATTAATAAATTTAAAGTAACAAAACAAACAAAGAAAGTCTATTTTAAAAATAAGTACTTTATTAGTTTATATTTATGGTGTTTACCTAAATTTAACATCTATTCGTGATGGTTAAAAATTTATATATTTATGATCTAGTGGCAATGTACAGGTATCCTTTCCGGTGATACCTAACAGCAACATTTAATATAAATGAATTCGGTATAGGTACTCTTCCAAATTGACTCTTTCAGATATTTTACTTAATGAAAATTCACAGAATACCTGTAAATATATATACCTCTGCGATATATCTAATAGATATATATAAATGCGCAGCTAATCCTTATCAACATCATAACGAAGTTGATTACCATGGTGATTACATTGAAACATGAACAATTGTGTTGTGTTGTGTTGTGTGGAGTTTATCTAAAAATGATCTTAATCGTGGAATTCATAAAAGCTACATATCATGCAAAAGTCGACGTCATTGGTAAATCTCAGATAGAGAGCATTTTAATGTTGTGTGACGTATAAATGAAGTCCTTGAATCAGCGTACGAACAGATTAAAAATTAAACATTCCGATTGGATGGATAATGATATAGATGATAAGATTGGATAACTATACGATAGCATGGCATAATAATATGATAAAATGGAATAATAATATGAAAAATGTCATAATAATATAATAAGATAAAAAAGTATACTAATATAATGGCATAATAATATAATATGATAAAATAATATGTAATCATAATATTTTAAGATGGGATAACGATGTAGTAAGATTGTTCAATTATATATAAAACCAGAATCATAACATGAAGAAACAAAGCATAAAAACGGACATTTCTACTTTTCACTGTAATCATGTATTCAAATCATAATATGTTGCTGTTAGAATATGGTCACTACAACTACATTTTTTCTCTGCGTGAACCATAAAGAAAATTTTACGGAAGATGATAAAAAAAAATTCATAAAATCATAATACTTAAGCGTTTCCTTACCTTTTTTCGATATTTGCTCAGATCTGTTAAGCATCTACCTGCATGCAAAGTATGCTTAATTCAGTGTAGCAAATTTCTCTACAGTACATTTAAGTATATAAGTCTTATACAGATGCAAGCATAACAATAATATTTGACGATAATAAGTTTAATATGAGTAAAAAATCCAAGATAAAGTTTTATTACTGTCGGTGCATATAGCGCCATATAAAGCCTACTTTCGGGAATCAAGCGCATAATAAATACCTTATATATGGCAATATCACGGTAATATTACACACAGAAAAAAAGATGATTGTGGTAAACGCAGAGAGCAATATATTATGATTGGATTTTATGGTTATTTTAAAAATGTATATAATCATAAACAATAATGATAATAATAATAATAATAATAATAATAATAATAATAATAATAATAATAATAATAAAAAATGTGAGCATCTTAATCATAAAAAATATATGTTTATACCCAATTTACTCTTAGACCTCAAACGAGATTTCAAAGAAACAAAACCTATTCTGTTTACATTACTTAATTATGACAGTTTTTTAGACTTTTATTTTATTTATTTTATTTTTTATTTTTATTATTATTATTATTATTATTTTTTTTTTTTTTTTTGACAGCACCTTTTTGTTAAAATTAAACACACGCGGTAAACACTTTTAAATAAGCTTCATGCCTAACAAAACTTCTTTTTGTTTAATTTTCAGTTTATTTATTAAAATTTGTAAAAGAATATTATTTATTTTTTAATTTTAAAATATTAGTTTAAATACAAATGATATTTTTATTTAGAATATTGTTGTATTTTTGCTAACACACTGAAAGAAGAACATTGTTGAAAAAACATAGTTTTCAAAACCTAATTAAATTTTAGTAGATTTTGGTAAAAATTTTTTTGTATAGAAAAATTTTGATTTGTATAGAAAATCTAATTATAACCTGATAAAATTATAAAATTATGTATACTTAGCTTGAAATCTCATTTAAACTAGATTTTGGGCAAATGTGGTAATAATGAAATTTGTATAAAAATTTCTGTACAAAATTATTTGCTCGACATTTGATTTTAATTTAAGACTATTTAATAATGTTAAAAACAACTAAAACAGTATTATAGTGTAAATGATCGTTTAAATTTTTAAAATCAGCACTCTTAAAAGATACAACACAAGATTTTCATATGATTATTCTATAGTGCAACGATTTGGTTTAATTTACAACTAATTTTGATCTCGATACTAGCGTCTATATAAAAGATTTGTACGTATGATTTTCTAAAAACGATCTTCAATGGGTAGCCTTATGTTTAATGCTAATTTGGGTCGCTAGTCAGAAAATTAGATATAATACTTTTCACTTTAATAGAAATATAAAAGCATATTTCAGGAAAACACTTTTATTACGATTTCCACGAAATAGATATCTTGCAAATTAAAAACTATAGTTTGCTCAGAACGTTTACATTAATTACGGTTAGAAGGACGGACTGAAAAAAACAGCTAAATCGGTTCAGTAAATTATCTAGTGCCAAATTTAAGACCTGAAGTTAACATCGCTTTTGCGTGTTATAATCATTTTTGAACATTCCATAAAACTGTGCATCATGCAATGATGCAAATTATAATAAAAAAAATCTTAGTATATTTTTTTTACTTTTATTCCGGGTTTCCAAATACATAACATTTGTATATAATATATAACTTTTTGAATATATTTAAGATACTGAAATCTTCTTTTCAACGATAACTATATCTTGTTATAAAAACTTACGGTTTAGTAATTGCCGCAAAACCTAATTTTTTGCCCCAATGTGCATTGCATATAATATTTATTTAAGAATTCTTCTAAAAACTTTTAACTAAATCTAAAATTTCAAAAATCTTCTGTATTAAAGTTCTTGCTTAAACTAGTTAATGCTAATACAACCTTCACAAACTATCAAACGGCTCCAGTTGGCATTTGCTCTTACGTTAAGCAAAGTATTGTGTTTCTATTATATATTTTCATTTTTTATTATTACAATTTAATTTTATTTTACATTTTGCATTTTTTTTCTTGTTTTATTTAAGTTAAATTATGTTAAAGACAAGCAATTTTGTGTTAATATTAGTGATTTTTACGATACATAAACTTTGTTATGCTGCTGTCGAGGGTGCTTTTGTTCTATTCATTCAGCTAGAGAATAACGCACTCGAAATTTAAAAAAGTAAAAATGCAAAATGGATGGGGAACCATGATTTTTTTATTTGATGGTCCATTCTTATTGTAATTTTTATGAAACGAAAAGGGTTGACGTTGTTGATACAAATTTTGTTTGTCTAACCGTCTATCTAGTGATTTGCATATATTTTTGTATAAAAAGGTAAGTATCCCACTCGTTGTTCAGATTTTGTATTGTTTTGTTTGAGATTTTTTTATTGCTGTTGTTATGTGCAATATTAATGCACATTAAAACGTTGTTTATTTGTATGTGTCGCTGCTGTTATTTTTTTTTTTGCTGTTTTTGCTACACTTTTATTACTGTTGACTATTGTTTATAATTTTTATGTTCTTCACAGCGTCTCGTCATATTGACTTTAGCTTGTTTCTTGTTATATAAGTACCCTTTACAAAATGAGGAATGGTAATATAAAATACAATTGCATTTGCTACACTTACCAATGCTTTTACAAAAATTTTGTGTTATATAAAGAAAGGATATATTTCATATTAGGATCTTTTAAAATAACCATTCAATCAAAGATGATTTATTTCTCCTATAAGTATTAGAAGAACGTAGTGTCACTACAAAATCACCTAATTCCTTTCCAATCCATTTTTTCCTACACTCAAGTATATTTGTAATTTTTTGCAATTTCTGTTTGTTTACTTTTGATGCATTAAGACGAGACATCAGCACTTCTTTTCTCTTTTCATGTCCTCATCTTCATCGTTCACATCTTGATTATTGTTTCACTACAATAAAATGTGTAGACAATTTACTAAAGGAAGTTGAATTTTTTTCTCTTTCTTTTTTGATGAGTTTTTATTGAAAGAGGAAATTTTAAATATAAATAGATATTTTAATACAATGAATATTTTTAAGTTAAAATATTTACAAAAAATTTACACCGGATATTATTTTAAATTTGAAAGTATAGAACTGTTTCAGGTATTGGAATGAAAAAGGTGTAAATTTTGAAAACTGATAAATATATTTAAGTATTTTAATATTAATATATTATATTATAAATCTATATTAATATAAATAATTAAAATTTTATAAAATCGTGGCTTTAAATTTAATTATATATTATTTTGTGGAAAAAAGGCAATATATTTACTAATTGTTTTATTATATCAAATGCTTTGTTTTTTTGTAACGTAATCTAATTTACGTTGATTTTATTGGTAAATTATTTTTTTAACCGCATGAATTTATTTATAGCTTCGTCAGATCTTAAATGGTATTCAAATTTAAAACATTTTCACATATTTCCCTTTCCTAAAAATACTGGAATCCCGACGGGATTATATCTTAGGTGCTTGTCATTCAAATTATCCAGCCTGTGTAAATATGTGTAAATTGCTACATGGAAGGCAGATACGCGAATTAACATATGTAGATATTTATTATTACTATAGTCATCAATGTTAGTTTTAATAAGATTAATACAATAACGGGAACCCCTTCTATTAAACCACATTTAAAATATACAAAATCACGCTTCATTAGGGAGACAGTTCCTTATTCTTTTAAGTGCTATATGAATATCGAATGGAAGATCAATTCCACACTTATTCAATTTTAATTTATTCGAACCTATCGCATAGGGTTGAAGTGACAAATGATATTTTTAAAAATTCTTTTGTCCTTTTGACACAGATATGTTGTTTTTTATTTAAGTTCTTTTGAACCTGACTATCGTTAATTTTTCTTTTATGAATTTCTGAAGGGAAAAACTGTGATATTATCTTACGCATAGAATAAGTGGGTGGGACAGATTCGTCAAAAATAAAATGGCACATATGTTTTTCTATATACATTAGGCTGGCCCCAAAACAAAAAGTATCGATGTTCCTAGCTCAAAGATACATACAGTTTCTCAAAATTTCTCAACCCGACATTATCCTTTTGTGAGTAGGATTAAAATGAAAAAGGTAATTTTTACGGCTTTTTCGCACTCTCTTCATATTTTTGCCAAAGAAACAATATGAAAATTTGATGTATTAAGAAATACCTTTTGGACGCGCATTTAATGATATAACAAAAATTTTAAACCAGTAGTGCGATTCAATAACTTATTTTAATGACTATCGAATAGATTATAAAATTAAACAACAAAATTATCGATTTCGCTAATCCATAGAATTTTTAAACGATATTCGTTCATCTGGCATCTCGGTCTCAAGATAAAAACTAGAAAATATTAATTGAATTTTTAAATTAAAAATTGTGAAAAACTATTTAAATTTACTTTAAATTTCTTTTGTTTAGAAATGTTTGCTAACAAAAGAGCATTAGGCCAATAGCCTTAATTCAAGTTGCCAGAAACTTTAGACGGTCCCAGCACTAGTGCCAACAGATTTCAACTTCTATCTGAAGACGAAAAAGTGTGCTATGTATTGACATGGTGCTAAAAATTGTAACGGTATCGTAGTATATTCAACCTGCGCCGGAAATCACGATTATGCAGTTTGCACACTTAACAAAATTAATAGTGATGGTAATGTAATTTATAAGTGCTACAACTGCAAAAAATAACCTAAAGAATGTTAGCTATAGAGCTGATGACCCAAAGTGCCCCAGTCGTCAAGAATATTTAGAGATCCGCCATTGGGTAACATCTACAGATAGGGCGAACAGCAGAAGAACTGTTTCGTATTTTAACCAAGACGATAATGATTTTCCTGAATTACCAAGACAAGTACCCCAAAATGATGCACGTAATTCCCGCCCTCATGTTAATTTGTGTTCTGAGGTAGCTAAAAATAAAAGCTACGAAAGGGATAATAACGATGACATTTCAAAAGAAAAACTTTTGCATGCTACGACAAGCTA
The DNA here is from genome assembly GCA_932274085.1 of Protocalliphora azurea. Classification (NCBI taxonomy): domain Eukaryota; kingdom Metazoa; phylum Arthropoda; class Insecta; order Diptera; family Calliphoridae; genus Protocalliphora; species Protocalliphora azurea. Next base: position 19,673,946 of record OW026519.1, on the reverse strand, counting down.
CGAGTTTTGAGTATGATGCTTCAACATGCCATATAATTCAACTTATAGTGACAACGTTCATGTTATGCATTGGAATGCCCAAGGCATAACAACTGAGTCAGCAGTTGCCCAGCTGGAATATGTTTTGCAGAAAAGGAAAACAGATATTATCCTTTTAAATGAAACTTTTTGAAACCGTACCACAAATTTATAGGGAGGATCGATCTAGGCATGGCGAAGGAGTCCTTATTGTAATAAAGGGTAATATTAAGCATTTGTTGTTACCGAAAATCAAAACGAGTACTGCGGAGAGTATTTCAATGCAAGTTATTGTTAATAGAGGACCAGTAATATTTATTTCAGCTTATAATCCAGTTCACACTTCCAATTTCAAAACTGATTTGGATAAACTAACTCATTTGCGAACGACTTCTTTTTTATCTTCGGTATACTACGCAAATGAATACACTCGCTTTGCACAAAATATTAACAACGTGCAACTGTCTATAGTAGACATTATATTATCTAACCCGAGTCTTCATTTTTCAAACCTTGAGACAGATCCAAAACATGAAATTAGGTGTATGAACGTTGGTCAACCTGTTACTAATTCCGATAATCTAGATTTTTGTTTTAATAAATTAATATCTATAGTTAAAGCAGCATTTATTAAAATACCTGTCGGTCAAAAAAATTCTTGGTAATGAGAAATCTCTGATATTAGTATAACTTTAATTAGTCAGAGAAATAAATATAAACGAAAGTTTCAAAAGTGTAGGGATTTTAATTATAAAAATCAATTCAAAAGTGTTTTGAAGCTATTAAGTAAACTTATTTATTTCCAACTTAATAAAGACCGAAATAAATCCTGGTCAAAATTTATTTTAAATTTGTAATGTAGTGTTAGTAATACAATGTTATTAGCTATTTTTCCAAAAACAAAACCATGTTCGAAATTATTATAGCATTAACTCGGTTTAATTAATTTTAAAATTTTTTGTGTTTTTCTATATATGGCAAACAAATTAAAAAAAAGCAATTTATCTGAATTGTGTACTAGATTATTCGAAATATTTTCAAATATTTGCACAATTATATTTATTTGTATACATTTTATAGTCAGAACAGAACATTTCAAAGAACAACTAGAGTTAAGAATAAAAATATATTACAGTACTACTTATAAATATCAGTGTAAAAAAAATCTTAACGTGATGCATTATACCACTTAAGTGCTATAGTGAGATTTAAATGGAATATTGTATTATATCTGCTTCGAATGCTTGTGTGAGTAAGTAGAAAATTCTTTTGAGGCATAAGAAATAAACAAACGTAATGTAGAGACTTTCAATACTTTTAAAAAGCAACCGTAATGATGACAACTATAATATTGACTTCATGGAAAGATGATGAAATAATGTGTTAAGTAAACCGTAATGCAGGAATGTCACAAACAAACATACCTAAAGGTACTCGTATGTTGACAACTTAACATGACAGAAAAAAAAAAACGTAACGAAATTAAAAAATCGAAGGAATGACTGAACATTAATAGAAAAAAAAGTTACACTAAGAGCAGAAGATTGTAAAGAGTAGGAGAAATCATAAAAAAATTAAAGAAAAAAAGTGAAGTAGACACTAATTTTAAGAATCTTTTTTGAAAATACCCCGATAATGAAAATAATAATGCTTGTAAGTGTTTTTCGGTGTTTGTAAGTTATAATCGAATTTATATAATTAAATAATTTTCTATATGTCTACTACATATGGCCAAGTACGACAAACCATCGCGATGTGTTAAGGAATTTCGCTACGAAATTAGAGTGCTTGAATCCAATCTCTGAAACGAGATTTTTGTAAATAAATATAATAATATGTAGCTCTATTTTCAGTATTGAGACCTCAATGAGATGTTATATGAAAAATTTATATATTTTAAAGTTAATGAAACAACAACATTACCCAACAGATAACATTGATAAAAAAATGAGTATTTTTAAAATTTATGAACCGATTAGATGGATTTACAAATTCGAAATTCGAAAAAATATTTGTGATCGATCTATACACCGAAGTCCGCAGCTTTCATAGGGGCTACAAAGTTTCCAAAAAAAATGCGTTTTGGCCGATACTTCGGATACTAGTTAACCGATTAAGTTATTTTTTAGCACAAAAATTTCGAAAAAAAAATCCGAATTTTCTGTGAAAGAATGAAATCTCTAGATTATACAGGGACTTTAAAAAGTGGAAAAAACCAAATATGATATTGCTTATTGTTGTTGTTTTTCAGTGACCATAAAAGCAATATCTATATAGAAAGCAGTCATTAAATGCCTTTTACCCGGTTGTTTATATATCGAATTGGTTGTTAAAAAAACCCGAAATTTTAGAAAAATATTTATTTATAAAAACGCAGTCCGTAGCTTATTATAGTTTAAAAATGCGTTTTGATCACAGAGGAGAACAGAGTCCTCATATGCCTAAATCAGTCTGTTAGGAATATCGCGAAAGAAAAAGAAGGAAATACAATTGTAAATATAATAAAAACATGTGCTGAAGTAATACGCTATATACTTAAAAAGGAAAAGAAAAATTAATAATGAAAACATAACAATATGGATAACTTTGTCAGTATGAAAAGCAATAAGTAAACATTTTCTATTACTGTTTTTTATACTCCTGTATGTATACTGTTGTTTTTGATAGATAACTATATACTTTTTGGGGTCCTAGATGACTATTGCAGAAAAGAAAAAATGGAATGACAAACTTATATATACCCTTAGCGAATAAAAAGAACAGCATCTTTTTATTAATAAGGATCCCGAATTTTTATGGGTCTTAAATGAATAGTAAAGAAGTTACAAACGGAAAGAAAAAATTTATATATAACCTCTACACCTGTGGGTATAAAATTTAGCAAAATTAAAATTTCGCGAAGTAGAGAAAAAGGCGTTAGATGGCATTACTCCTTAGTGCTCAAAACCTACCCCCAACGTTGCTATCTTTGCACAATTAAAAGTTATAAGATAGCCCAAAACCAAACTTATACCTATTTTCTAAATTTTTCGTGGAATTAGTGAGGAAAAGTTTATTTAATCATTATTAATTATTTTATATTAGATATTTATATCTAAAACCATGGATTTTAAAATTACGGTTCAATATAATTAATTACAATTATTTTAAAAATGTTTGTTGGGTTAATAAAAAATATGAAAAGCATAAAGTAAAAAATAAAAAATAACATCAGAAAATTAAAAGTAGTTTATGTTAACAAATTACATTAAACTGTGTTAATGTATAAACACAACAAGTCAGGATTAATTTATGTAGGTCAAATGATGCAATTTGTTCATGCATACGGGCGAAAAAATAACAAGATGAACACTTTGTAAAAAAATTTGATTTACATTATGTTTTTAAATAACTATTTAGATAGATTAAATACTATAATATAATTATATATTTTTAATATAATTAGTATTATTTATATGCTCCATATTTATTAACAAGACTATTTGATTAATAGAATAAATATTAACCGATCAACATTTAACCCCGAATAATTATTGGTCGATCTAACTGATTAATATGAAAACCCGAATAATTCCTAATACTTACCAACAACATTTAAAAAATTCTCCTCTCCAATATAAAAAAAACGTCCTTTGCAATCTGTAGTATATACGGTTTGCTTAGTCACAAATAAATAAAAAAAAATTCGTCAAAATATGAAATACATATTAAACTGCATGCTGTTGTACAATATTAATCAAAAATTTTCGCTTGCTCGCACTAACGTTGTGATCCAAAGCTATAAAAATAAAAAACCATTGCTAACTTTAGGTTTAATGGAAAAAAATCGTAATTACCTGTATATTTATAATCTAGCGGGGGGGTAATATTTGTGGTTTCGTTCATGCTTATCCATATAAATTTCTTTTTTAAAAACGATTTTATTTCTTAAAGTTGAATATGGTACACTTTTTCTACATAATTGTTTCCGATAGTAAATTCAGATGGAATGCTTTCATTTGAATTTAGGAAATTCTATTAAATCGGATTTTATAATTTTTTCAAAGATAAAAAGGCTTCACATTAGTTCAAGTTGAGATTATATATTTGCGCATGTATGGTAAACAATGATTGTGAGGATTTCTGATTGCATTTGGATTCAAATTCTTGGTGTTTTTTTATATTTAGGTGTTCATGACTAACAAATTTTTTTCATAATTTACTGACTTATTGCAAATATTTATTTAAAATGTAAGTTTTTGGCGTTCTTACTTTCTGCATTAAGTATAAAGAATAATGTAAATTTTTAGTAAATTTGGAAGAAAATTTTAATTAATTTTTAATACAACTTCTGTTGGTAAAATGTTCGTTTACTTTTTCAAATCGCATTTGATCAGCTAACATGGAATTTAAAACCGATATAAAACTTCTTTTTAGCAAAAAGAAAAAATAGAATTTTTAAAATACTTAAGTTAATGTTTATTATGAAAAATATTATAAAATATGAATTTTTTATTAAATATGCACCAACAAACAGATGCCATTTTTCTTTAAAATTTGTGATTCGGATAGGTAACTACATATAGTATTTTTTTAGTTGTTCCGGAAAAAAACATGCATTTGCATGAAAATCCGTCTCCTAGTAATTATAAAAACTTTTTATACCCTACACCACCATAGGTGGTTGGGGTATTATTCTTTTGTGCTGATGTTTGTAACGAACAGAAAAAATCATCGGACCCTCATCGTAAGGTATACCGTTCTACGCAGAATCATTTTCAGAGTCAATTTTACAATGTCGGTCCGCCGGTGTGGCTGACGGTCTGTCTGTCCATGTAAACTTTGTGAGCAAAGTACAGGCCGCAATTTGAAAGATATCTTGACAACATTTGCACGAACAATTATTTTGTCACAAGGAAAAACCCATTGAAATTGATTTTGATCGGTCGATTATTTCACCTAGCCCCATACTAATATCCTCCCGAAATAGGGATTAATGAACGCTCATAAATACCTTTAATATAGCAAATAAGTTAATGAAACTTTGTTTTATACAATTAAAAATGTGTGCACCAATTTCATAAAGATCTGTGCATAATTGAGAGCGACCGAGAGGGAATATCATCATATTCCCTCTCCCTCGTCTTGTCTGTACTTCGAAATTCATTTTCAAACGAAATATATCATTAAAAAGACATTCAATTGAATTTTTCCGCTGTAAAACGTTGAGATTCGGCTGTTATTTTTGCAAATACTTATTAATAAAAAGAATTGTTTTAAACAAATGAAATGCTGTACATTTTTATTAATATGTTATGTATATTTTTTATTAAAAATATGTTGATTTATTTAAAAATTAAAACTAATTTCCTTGCGCCGTTAAAAAAAGAATTCGTATGTTTATTGCAATTTTGCATGAAATCGTGAACACGACTTCCTGTGATAAATTTATTGGAAATTATACCAATTTGCACTACTTCTGGATTGCAAGTTCAGGATCTTATTGACTCATTTCGATGTTCTTTTTTAGTTGGGATAGAATATTTAATAAAATTCGAAATGAAAAGTTTATATATTGTAAGTTCAGAAATGCTTTAAATTCTGAAAGCACAGTTTTATGTGAAGTAAATTCAAAGTTATATGGGTCATAAATATTTTAATTTTCATTAACAAAATTTACGTAAAAATACCGGTATTAACTTCAACTTTTATGGCAAAAACCATTCTCACATAGAAAGTAAAGATAGTTACATTAAAATGACTGATTTATAAATTAAATTAGGAAAATATTTTATAGTATTAGATCCAAGAAACTATTATGATGAACCCTTTATGAAAGAATTTGATCTATATTGTATTTCTAAATAACTATTTAAATATTAAACAAAATTTTTGTTATTTATATATTTAACATGTATTATCAAGACTAATTGGTTAATCGGTTATTAATCGATCACCTTTTAACTTCAAATAATTATTTATCGAATTAACAGATTAATCTGAAGACCCGTATAATTGGATACGCTGACATCTAATAGAAAATGTGTTAGTTAATAAAGAAAAATTGCTGTAACTTCTGATCGCATTGAGATACTATTTTGATACTATTTGAACTATAAAGACAAATTTATGATAAAGAAGAATTTTAGTCCTTTGCAATGATATCAAGTTTATTGACATCTGATAATACACATAAAAGTTATTCAAGCTTAAATTTTTGTCATTTTTGACAAGAAAACTCTAGGTGTTCAACTTTAAACCGTTACAAACATGGTATAGTTTAATACGCCATATGAAATCGGCGATGGTCAAAATCCGAACTGGATCGAAATTTCTTGGAATTACCCTATAATTAAAATTAACCATAACACCGGTATAAGGTATTGTTCAAGTTTGGCAGAAATAAGACCATAAAAATAAATCATACTGTGAAATTTCAAAGCATGGGATATAATAAATTTTCCTTTCTCACGAAGAATTCTCAAAATTACCGCCCCATAGTTACAATGGGAAAAGTGTTTTTCCAGTCAAGTTTTTTGTTTATACTTTTTTTACTCTTCATACATTTTATTTTTTGTTTACAAATATTTTTATTTACGAGGTCGTAAATTAAAAATTTTCACCTACGGATATCTAAAAAAAAAAAAAAATTGCTATTTATTTAAACTCATCTACTCGTTACGTAATCCAAAGCGAAAGAAAAATTTTTAGGAAATTTTGTGTAGCACTAATTTTGTAATTTTCTTTTTTCGTATTTCTTCTTTCCGTCTTGTATTTAATATTATTGAATTTCATTCCTTCATTCCTTCGTTCGTTCATTTATTCATTTCTTGGACAATCACTAAAGAAACAAAATGTTTTCACGTCTTTGACAACATAATCATTTGAAATTACATACATTACAATATCATTTGCAGTTTTGTTTGATTTGTCCTTTTTCTTTGTCCGTTTCCTTCAAGTTGTTATGACGAAGAAAACACACCTACATGCAAACTGTGTTTTTATTTTTAGTACTAAAAAATTTTTGAGTATTATTTGCACACAACTAGTTGATGACAGGGAAGACGTGCGAGCACTTACTCATCCCCTTTTTTAGCATTACAAAGGAAACCCTAAATAAAATTTTTGGTTAATGTTAGTGATGCTAATCATAAGAGTAGTTGTATATGTTTCCGGTTGGGGTCAGCGTTACCTTGAGAATTTTCAAAAAGTGTCCAAAAAGGGGATTTCAAAAGAAAAGAAAATATCGCCAAAAAGGGGCGTTAAAAAAACGGCCAACTGTTTCAATATTTAAAAAACTCCTTCAAATTTTTTTATATTGTATTTTAAGAAAAAATATAAAAAAATATTAAATTTTAAATATACAATAATAATTTTACCTTTTAAAGGCACCGACTTTAGCATGTATCTTTAACAATGGAAATTCAATTCAAATTTTGCACTCTTAATTGCACACCATGCAACTCTAAAAATATGCAGTTATAAACGACAGCTTATTTGTAACATTATCAATATTTTTGCAATGCTTACCTTTATGAAAGAATTCTTAAAAGAGTTGTCGAAGTAGGTCCATTCTATGCAGCATTAATAATGTATTTAACTATATATTGAAATCTTTTACTTAACGAATTATATTTAGTACTGGTCCTGTTAGGTTATATATCTATGATTCTCAGTCCTAAAAGCCAGAAATTGTAGGCAATTCCAAAATAAATTTTATTTGAATTCGTTGTTACAATATTTTTGCTCCCGCACTCTAAATTGGGAGCACGTGGGATCCCAATGTTACCGAAAAGCATTCTCGTACTCGATAATTAGACAAATGAGAACTATTTTGAGAGACCTATTATTCTTCTTCTTGCACGAAATAATCTAGAATATTTCTTCGGGTAGATTATGCAAATTGTCAAATAATTAAAAACTAAAAATATACAATAAAAAAATTTTACGAAAATGAATAAAAATGCAGTAAAAAAAATTAAAAACATTCAAATATGCTGAAAAATAAAATTACATTCACATATAAAAAAAACAATTTGGATTTTTGTGTTCCCTTACTTTTGTACGTTGTTGTATTTTTTTGGGAGAAATACCGCAATTTACCCAAAAAGTGCGGCAATAAACCTATTTTGAATTTTCAAATCATAGGCAATTTACTGTCAAATGGCAAGTTTTCCAATCTTTTTGTAGATTTATAAATTCTATTTATATCAATTAAAAATTTTGCTAAATTCTAAAAAATAATGAATTAAGAAGTTGAACATTCGAAACATTCGATTCGGCAATAACGCTAACATTGTAGTTCGAAAACCGTTTCATTCATACATACTCGTTTATAAATGTTTTCTACTCTTCTCTTTTATATGAAGTAATGTTAACTAAGATGTATGTTGCTGTAAAAACATCGAGACGTTTTGAAGATGATGAGTATGTCAAGTTCTGCAGAGCGACTTTAAATTTTCTGTGTGACTTTCTGCTTCGCTAACGCTAACATGTTCAACCAACCATAGATCCAAAGATGTGTCGTAATTTTGTTCATTCCTTTAGTTATTTTTTTTTCTATTTGTGAATTTCGTTTTGCTTTTTTTGTCATATTTTTTTTTTCTTCTTTTTAATGTAGTACTTGGGTAATATTTTGTTAATATTTCAACAAACCTAGATTCCAGCAGTACAACTACATGTGTTTATATTACATCTAACACAAAAAGTGACATGTTAAATTATTTTCAAATATAACGACCAACATACACAGCAAGTGAGACAGTCCTTCATTCATACTTGTTCGTTTATGCACTCATACAATCATATGTTTTGACAAATTCGCCAAAAAGGGAAATGAAAACAATTCATAAGAGGTTGAGTGATAGAAAGGGTGAGTTTGTGTTATGGTAATATTTGAAAAGGTACCAAAATGGTTTAGCATGGTAGATGTGTTGGTGTAGTTGTAGCTCTATGAATGTTAACTTATAATAAAATGATAAAATGGTCATGCTAACAACGTAATAAGAGTTCAGAGCAGGAAAAAAATAAGAGTAAAAAATAGGAGGTTGAGAATGATAAACAAATATAGACAGTCATGTTATTGCTAATATTGTTTTATACATAAATTATAGCCTTGGGAATATTTAATATAATGAGCAATGGTTTTTCGTATTCTAGTTGCTATGGCTGTAATAGATAATATTATTTATTTTTGAAAACAGAAAAGCGAAATATAATCTAATTGCAATCAAATCGATTGAATCTAAATTTAGCATTTTTAATATAAATACTTATAACTGGAAAGATTTAATTACATTTAATTATTTTGGAGAAAATTTTGCTTAATATCAGTTATGACAACTGAGAACTTTAAGTGAATATTTTTAAATTTAGCTCTCCATTGATTTTTACATACATTTGTAAAAACCTACTAATTCTTTAATAATAGTTCTTTAGATACTCCCGTTAAGCATAAATTTCAGGTACACAAATAGTTACCTTGTCTCAGGAAGGAATTGAAAATTAAAATATTTTTCAGTATCAAAAAAATATTTGAATAATACTTTTTTCACCCTTAGAGTTGTGAAATTCTAATTTGTATTATTTATTGCTTGAAAATGAAGGATCTTAATGCACTGTTAAAACATTGAGTCTTAATAAAAATTATATCTATGTTTATCTTATACAGGATGATGTGAAGAAAGATTTAAGTTTCAGATTTCTTCGGTAATGGTTTCGAAAACTTTTGATTAATTCAATAATATGTATACATATTTTGAAAGTTTAAATACTCATCTTTCCAATTAAAATTAAAAATCCGTATAAAAGTAACCCCCCATTTTTATAAAACGAACGAAAAATTTGTTTCGGCAAATAAATTTAAAAGAATTTTTTGAGTTCGTGTAGTCTTAAAAAAAGTTTTTTATAGATAACTTCAGATTTTGAGGGTGTATTAAAAATTCTGAAAATTGTAGAGTGTAATGAGCAATGATTTTGCTTTACAATCTGCACTAGGTCACTTTAAAAGTATATCGGACTTTTTCCATTTTGTAAAACAGTGTTATTAGTTTTATTAATTTCACTTGCTTCGATTTACAGAATATGGCCGACCATAATCTTAAAAAGTAGTTTATTTTATATTACCTTCTTTCTAATAAGCCATATGTATGCTATACATATTTTGCCATAATTAAGTTAATTTATCCTGTAATTTTATTTACTTGGAGCTGGTAAAAAGTTCCAAGAATTTTAATGTGTTCAAAGTATACTGTTAATCAAAATTTCATAAACTTTCAAATACGAAGTGAAAATATTTGTAAGTTACTGATTATCTATTTATGATGAATTGATGCTGAATTTTAGTCGATGTAGTAAATACTTCATTTTTTGATTGTATAATTAAGATTGAATGAGTCCTTATAAACACTAAGTCCATATATTGACTCTCGGCAACTAACATCTGAATATTTGTTCTACGGGTAATGAATATAATGCCACTAGATAACTAGTTCGGTTTTCTGTTGGCTAACTAATGTCGTTGGCAATTCATTACAAACCGGTGGGACAAATGCTTAGGATTTCAATCGAGTAACTAGAATTTGGTGGGCTTGATAGCTTGCTGAGATAATTTTCTTTTTTTAAATATGTTAATTATAAATTTCACTTTAATAGAGTAGAAATACAAAGTTGAAGCAGTAATACAAAAGTTGTGGAAATATTAATTAAGAATTTCATTAAGAATTAGTACACTATTCCTTCTGTGAGGCGTAGTCATCTTGTGTGCGATAATCCGTTAGATCCTTTGAGATTTCTATGTCCATCGCAGACCTTCTAGTACCTAGATTTTGTAGTAGATAAACAAATATACATGTTCCGTTTGTCTGATCTGCTAACTAATGGCGTCCAAAAAGACGCAAAAGAAAACAAAGGGAAAATTAGGCACTCTGATTGTGGAAAAATGGAATCAGAACAGAGAAGCAAAGATAAATAAAAATAAATTACTATGTACTTCAACCCTGCCTTGGTCCAAGACATGCTAGCTAGAAAATAATTCAAGCTGCAGTAAATCCAATACCAACCAGGCGACATATCTTCGAACGTATCTTGGATCTTTTGAGCAAAGAGTCAGCTGACTCCCTAATCTCTGATGAACTTGTTTCCTTAAATTGGGGGAAGTTCCACAGCTTAATATATTAATCAAGAAAGTGCAGTAAAATAAGCTTTGTTGCTATTTATGTACAAATATAAATCATTTTGAATGGGGTAAATATAAAAATAATGAAAAAATTTACAAATCTTTTTTCAAGGTGGTTTTACTTCTGTCACCATTTTGAGGAATTAAGCAGTTCGATTTTTATAATAGTTTGCATGATATAATGAAAAGAGAGTGTTCATGCAAAACTGATAATAGAAACCCTTTATCATATGTAAGCTATTTTTTCCAGCAATTTTATTCCGCATACGTTATTCTCTGATCTCAGCGATGAATATAATGTGGTTGCGAGCTAGAGTTCAAATTCGGGTACTACACTAGTTGTACCCAGTTAGGTACCAGAGCTTCAGATGTGGTGATTTTTCGCCAAAGGTGGTGACTTTTAGTTGCTTTTGGCAACTAAATTTGCTTTTTTGCGACACTGCGATTTTTTTTTTGGCAATTTATAAACAAGGTAGCGATTAGTTGGCTAATTTTAGAAATTAAAGAATAGGTATTTGCGAAGAAAAATTATTACATTTTCTTATTAGTAATCAGCATTAGCCTATCTATCAAAACGAAAGGTAGTAGTTTATAAGTAGCTTCAACTTAGATTTGGAAATACCACTCACTAAAATATACTTTATAATATTTAAGTTATATATTTTTGACAATTTTTTTTTTATCACCTTTAAAATATATTAAGATTATCAACGATTTTATCGATCACAATAAAACGAAAACGTTCATGAATAAATTAATTACTTAAAATTATGTATTAGTTTAATAGTATATTCAGATTAAGTTTATGAGTTTTTATATGAAATATGAAAAATTATATCAAAATTTTCAGAATTTTTAGAAAAACCAAATATTTATATTTTACTATATATTAAAATTATAGTTTTAATAAAAAAACTTCTTATTTTGGAGTTTTGAAAACTTTATAAATGTGTAATGAAAAGTGTAAAAAGTCCTTAAAATGCTCAGTCTGAATTTGCAATAACGGAACAAATGTTCCGTGTACGATTTCTATTATTATTATTTTTTTTTCAATAAATATCCATAAATTTTTAAAGTTGTTAACCTAAAATGTGTCTCAGAAAAAAGTATTTTAAATTATAAAGCTATTACAATTGTGATTGGCTTTATTGAAGCAGCATTTGTATTTATAAAATATATGAAACACTAAAAATTACACAACACTAAATACTTTTGTTAATTTTTTATTACACTCTACACCACAATAGATGTTTCGGGTATTGTATGTTTGTACTAATATTTATAACACCCAAAAATAATTGCCTAAGACCCACCTTAATGTTAATTGTCTTAGAAACACTTTTTGAGTCAATTTAATGATGTCCGTCCATGTCACCAAACTGCAGGTCACAATTCTAAATGTAATTGCATGAAATTTGGCACGTAATTCTGTTATGGTCTAAGAACAAATCCTGTTGAAATTGATGATGATTGGTCCATTATTTCATCTAGCCCCCATACAAATGTTCCTTCTGAATATGGGTTTAAGTCTTATATAGATAAAAATCTATATGCTAAATTACATGAAGATCGATCTTTAATTGACCATAGCTTCCACATAAACCCTTCTACCTAAAATCACTTTAGTATCAAGTTAGTAATTGAAACATATAAGTTTTACATAAATATAAATCACAGTGCCAATTTTTTTTACAATCGGTTCACAATTAACCATAAGAACCATATAAGGCCCACTTCCGGCAATTATCCTTAAATGAATAATATAATATAACGCATACATATATATAATGCATAAATATTTATTTAATAATTACAATACAATTACAAATTATATTCTAATCCTAACGAGTGAGGGTGACGAAGACCATGTGCTCGTTGTAGTGAAACAAACCAGAGTATCTGGTTGGAACCCCCAGACTGACAGACTAGCTCACTACCAACTAGGCCATTTGGACACCATAATGCATAAATATATTTGATATAAATATACAATACTCTTAATACAAGTATAGGTCAACAATTGTTTTCAGAACCCATGTAAAATCCCTCCACTTTATGTACATACATAATTGTGTAGGTTATAATATGGACGGGCTTGACCGACTATATTTTTAGTACTTGTTTTTTTCTTAAAAAAAAAAAATTAAATAAAATTTAAATTTAGATATTTTTGGCGATTTCTGATTAGCAATTTGGCAACATAGGCTCAAAAAAATCTAACAAGCAATTTGATATGATAAGGGCATGAAGAATATTTGATGATTGATCTTTCTCTGATCACCTATACATTGGCCTTTTAGAAAACTATTAGAACAGGAGAAAAATAAACTGTATAGAACAGAATAATATTCCATCTCAACTTATCTCAAATCTCCATTTCGTTAAGTATATTACTTCAAGAAAATAAAAGAAGGAATAGGTTTCAAAAGCAATGAACATTATGTTTTCATTGTAAGAACTTTTTTATTAGTACTATTTATTGGATTCGACATTATACTCATAAAGTATTTTTCACATTTCATTTCAGAAAATGAATACAATTTTATTTTGTTTTATTTTATTCCCATTTTCAAAAATATTATTTTAACTATTTTTGTATTAGTGATTTAGAAATGTTGTCTTTTCTTTTTACTAAGAAGGAATTCATTTTCATTTGTCAAAAGCATTTTAAAATTACTTCTAAGGAAGTGCATACATGCACTTGATTCTACTTTCGAAGTAGTAAAAAAACTATTGCTTTAAAAGCACCTTTTAAAATATCAATTTATTAAAACAAATAAAATTTAAATGAATAATAATATTACATTTTTTTCTTTTTTAACTTTTACATAAATTGTAAAATTAAATGAAAAAACTAAATAACTGTGAAGAGAACTATTTTTTCCCCCTTTTGCCTTTTATAAAATTCTGATGGATGTATTCTGTAAATTGTTTATAAATTTATGAATTACAAGGAAAAATATAAGTAGAAAACTATTTACACATTTGCCACATAAAAGAATCGTGTAAATTTTAGTTGTAACATACAAAACGCATGTAAGAAATTAATATTTATTTGTTTAGAAAAATAAAAACAAAATCACTTTTAATTCATAATTCTACCAAAAAACTTTTGACATTTTTATTTTGCCAATTTATTTTTGTTTAGTTTTGTTTTGAAATTTCTATTTTTATTAATACACGGACTGATAAGTTCATAAATTTAGGTCATAAAAAATTTAGTTTATTTATTTACTAGCTTAACCCGGTGTGCTTCGCTATTCCTATTGATGCGAAAAAATAATATTTTATCATGCTATGACGATTTAATATAGAAGTCTTTTTTGAACACGCGATACTTTAAGTTCTTTGAATTACGCTGCGAAAAAGGTACCCCATAGAGCCATTCAACCTTTTTCTCCCCAATATTTTTAATATTTGAGATTTAAGGTGGGTTTCGTAAATGTAAACTTAAAAAGAGAATTCCATATATAAGGACTTAATTTAACAGTTTTTCTTAAAATACAAAATTTTTTGTTTTTATTTTTATCAAATAAACATATTTTAAGAAGTTTTTTAGATACTGAAGTAGTTGGTACATTTTTTAAATCCTCTTTTTTGGACGCTTTTTAAAATTTTCCAACGGTAACGCTTTACATAACTAATTTTTTGAGTTCAGAATTCATGATTTGTTTTTGTTTTAAACTTTACTATACAAATATTATTAAATATTTGTACACATACTTATCATAATTCCATTTTGAGTTAAACGAAACAATAAAGGGCACTTAAAATGTAATCAAACGTATAAAAAATGTATCAAAGCACTAAAAAATATTACTTGGTACTTTTTATAAGTTATTATAAAGCAAAAAGTAATAACTTAAAACTTGTTAAATATTAAGACTAACAAAATTATTTTCAACGTTCTTTAAAGTAAGGAGATAACAGTGAATGAAAGATATTACTAAATACTTGATAAATTATTTTTCTATAGTATGTTCTATTAGCTAAACTTATGAATTAGTCTACGCATTTGGTAGTAAGTAATAGCAGTTATACGTAAATATCTGTAGGATTATAACAGATGATCAGGATAATGCCTATAATAATTTTTAATGATAATTCATATATGATAATAAGTGCGAGCATAAATACTTATATACATACTTACATACATGAATGCATATAAAAATACATACATACAAATATAATATCTTACACTCTTGTATACATCAATACATCAAACAAAAAATGACAGTAGTAATGCTTTAAGATTAACTCGTAATAGCAAAAAAAATCATATTACCTACGTTAAGCTAAAAAAGGACAAATAAACTCCAGTACTCACTCAAAGTGTTAATACTCCATTGAGTGGTTATTTTGTTTGTATGACGATGATGGTATGTTGGTACTTGTGATGTAGCATATGAGAATATAATGAAATTTTTATATATGATTATTCTAGGTGAATTAAGTATATGACAATATTGAATACATAACTATTTATAAAAACAATGACTGATACCAGCAGAATTACTCAACATTATCTAAAGGATATATTGAAAATACATACTTTTAGTAAGTGCAGCAAGAAAATTGAGAGTTTTTATAAAAAAAAAATAAGTTTCACCACTTCAAAGTTATTTATAATTTTGCCTAAAAAAGTCTTTAACAAGAATAGCAAAAATAGCAAAAGTTATTACTTTTTAATATGAGTAGTACTTATTTATCTCCTTACTTTGAAATATAAAATAACTACTTGCTCGTAATGACCTAAATAAGCGGTGCTATATATCGATATTTAAAAAAGTTAGATAATTTGTATAACAGATGGAAATATAGTAATAACTAAGTACTTATAGTTTAATTGTAAGTATAAGGTTTGTTTACACAGAAAATTGTTCTGCTGTGGCAAACGAATTTTAAAGTAAATAATTTGGTATGAATATTATTAGACCTATCCGTTATATATATATATGGGAAAAAATCCCAAAAAGTGCTAAAAAGCTCTAAATTGAACCAATATTTAAGGAAGTGGTTCATTTTAGAGCTCTTTTTAGCTCATTTTTTTAAATTGAAATCTAATTTTTATTAACATTATTTAACATTGTATTTAACATTACAAGGTCCATATTTGTTATTCTTTTAAATATTTCAACTTCAACAGAAATATTGAATTTTCTTTTGAATAAAATCTGAAATTGGTGTTTTTATTACAGTAGTAAGTGGTAAAATTATATGTACATTGAAAATTTCTGATTCATAAAAGCTTTTTAAATTTAAATTCATAAATTCAATTTATAAATTCATGTGATCTTCGGTTAGATTTTTTTTAATTTTAGTGCAAAAACTTTGATCTAATCAGTCAAATTTTATTCCAAAAAAGGCAATCCTGAAATAAATTGGAATTTATTTAGAAGAATCTGGAAACTTCTTTAATCCTTTTTTCAACGGGATTTGGGAAAACGGATGGCATTTTGAAATGAATTAAAAAAATTCGTTTTAGTCTTTAGTGAAAAATAAAAATAATGTTCTGTGGTGGAAAATATTTTTTCTCTGGTGAGAAAAATTCTCATTAATGTTATTTAAAATAAAATCTTTATAAAATATTGACAGATTAAAATTTTATCATTAAAAAGTTAAAAATATGTTAAAAAAAATAATTGTAAGGGATACGAATGAACAAATTTTAAATGTTTTGATTGCATTTTAAATCAATTCTGAAAGCCACACGCTATTTTGGGAATTGACATTTAATAATGAATATGAAGTATTTTAAAGTATATAATATAAAATTTAATGTCAATTTTCTAGGTAAATATTTCACAAAATTTAATTTGTTATCAGTTTTAAAACGTCGAAAATTC
The DNA here is from genome assembly GCA_932274085.1 of Protocalliphora azurea. NCBI lineage: Eukaryota > Metazoa > Arthropoda > Insecta > Diptera > Calliphoridae > Protocalliphora > Protocalliphora azurea. The sequence continues at coordinate 19,656,924 of OW026519.1, read as the reverse complement.
ATATACTTTTTTTAAAATTCTGCTAGCTTTATCAGCTAGTACAATTATAATTTACTAAAAATAATAATTTTCTACCGTTCCACTCATGCCCTAAGATACTATTTTTTATTAGGTATTCGAGACATATAATCGACGTATCACAAAATTATAATGCTCCAATTTAGTTCCTTTATGGAAAAAACGCCAAAACAAAAAAAAAAAGGTGTATTTATTGAAGCTGGTTTATTTAGCAAAAACACTATTCAGGAACTAGATTTAGAGATTTCAGGAGAAATAGTTAACAAGAGAATATAAAATAATTTTGGTATGGGACTGATTTCCTATGAGATTTATATCCGATTGGTTCCAAGAATCCAAATCCTAAAAAATGTTCCTGCCTTTTTTCTGCAAATGTTTGAACGGGAAGCAAATCAAACCTTTAAATTAGGATTTCTTGAAAATAGATGTAATTGCTGCCAAAAAATCATCTTTTGAAAAATTGCCACAGAGTCGACGAAATACTGTGAAACATAACATTCGAGTTTCTAGAATAATGGTCACTAAATAATAATAATAATAATAATGTATTAAAATAATTGTCACTGCAACTAAAAAAATAAATGTGGTTTAAAATGTTATAAGCGAAACAAGTTTTCGATTGGTTGCATATACCGACTGTGTAAGATCTATATCACAAATTCTTAAGTTGATTAAATTGGCTAACATAACAATTATAGGTATAGTAATTTTATCATAGTTCCATAGTTAATTATCAATAACTACAATAAAATATTGGTTTCTTTTATTAAATATATATTCAAGACATTTATGATTGTTAAGCCTTTACTCAGTGGCGACATTTGTCCTTGTGAAATAATTTAAATAGGCTTCGTCATTGGAGCATAAAAAACATGAGTGCAAATTTCATTAAATTATTTGCAAAATTGCGACCTGTATTTCGATTACAATGTCTACATGGGTGGACGGACGGATGGACTTCGTTAAATCAACTCAGAAATTTATTCTAAGTCGATTAATATACATTAGAGTAAATCTTAGACCAATAATTTTGGGTATTATAAACATCAGCACAAACGCATGATACCTTTCCCACTTATAGTGGTGTAGGGTATAAAAATGCAGAAGTAATTAATATGACTATCAAAGCATATTTACGTACATTTTAGTATATTTATAATTTTTTTATAAAGAATCGAATACTACTAGAATTTAAAAGCTAGAAACATTAATATTTATACTATAAAATACATGTATGGTTTGCATATTCCTGCGCATGTTAATAAATGTTTTCGAGCTTCTTGTAAAGCATATTTTAATTTTTTTCGTGCATATTTTAATTTTCTCTGTTTTAAAAGCATAACAAAATTATTTCTTATGAATACTAATCAGTTAAAAAATTTGTTCTAAATCTCCAATCAAATATTAGTATTTACTACATATGTTTTTTAATAAAATATTATTTTTAAAACCGGTTTTTTTAACACCTTAATCCTATTTTATAGAATTGTGAGAAGTGCTCTTATTCGACTTTAAATTAGTCACATGTTATTCTTTTTATTCAAAAAACAAATACAAAAATGCCTTTTCCAAAGATCATTTTTTTCTGCTTTTATAAAAAAAAACTGGCAGCTGTTGTTTATTGATTATATATGGAGGTATTCCATTTAAAGCCAACCAAATGATTTTCCTTAACTCTCCGATTTTAATGGTATATAGTACAATCATTATCTTTCTTAAAAGGTTATTTAGACACAAAATGTGAAATTTTTGTATAACACGGTTCGCGAAATATAGAGAAATATAGTCTTTATAAAATCACAAATATTATTCAAAATACATACGTATGCATAAATTGAGGTGACATGTTAAAGGCAACGAAATAAACTTTAATATGGCATACAACATGAGAACTTTAGAACTTGTTCTAAAGTCATTAGGTCTAGAACTGATGTACGCAGAACCGCTTCAAGTAACACCCTTAAAGCAGTGTTGCACAGTATCAAACTCAAAAATTGAAAGAGGAATAAATCTTTAGTTTTCGAATGGCTCGTCCGATTTCAATGAAATTTTAAGTAGTGATAGTAGAGTTGCAGTAGAGTTTAAATTTTTCCTTTGGATCATATAGACTTAACGGGGTTCCCAAATTTGGACAAATTGGGTATGACGAATATTGAGACAATACCTGATTCGTTGTATCTGAACCGATTTGAAAGGTGAGGAGATTCTGCTGGTCGAAATCTAAAAAAATATTTCCTCTAGTTTAATAGTTATTTGGGTGCAGGTATCACAATTTTTACTTTCTGACGTACCTCAGTGAAATTGTTTCGCTATAGCGGGTCCAAAATTACATATTCATCATTTTTATTCATGAATGCTGTCTGACTTCCATACTAGGCAGACAATATAAAATTAATGTAATTTTTATTTATTATTATTTTTTTATGTAAAATTTAATCAAAAATAAAACAAATTTTTCATAAAAAACATAGAAAATTTTCATTAACATAAATATAAAAAAGCCTAGTTTTAGATGCTGATGATTTTTTGACGATTTCAAATAGTCTATTTGACAATTTTTACGATTTTTTCTGAAAATTTTACGATTTAACTGACAATTATGATTATATCTATTAAAATACAAAAAAATAATAATAATAATAATATAAATAATAATAATAATAATAATAATAATAATAATAAACTAAAATAAAAATTAATAATTAGTGCATTTTCCTTTTTTTTTTTATCGCAAAGTTTGCTTATTTTGAAAAATTAACCCAAAACATCTTTTTCTCTATTTTTCTAAAAAAAAAAAAAATATAAAATGACAGCTGTTCATTTTTATAACATACACCACCGTAGGTGGTTGGATTATTATGCGTTTGTGCTAACGCACAGAAAAAATCTTCGACCCCCATTTTAAATGATACCGCTCGACACAGAATTACCACCTAAGTCGATTTTACGATGTCCGTCCATCTGGCTAGCTGGTTGACCATTCATGTAAAACTTATGAATATAGTACAAGCCGTAATTTTTAAGAAATATTGATGAAATTTAACACGAATAACTATCTTTTACAAGACAAATCATATTGAAATCGGCTAAGATCGGTCCATTATTTTGCACAGCCCCCATACGAGTATCAATCCTTGAACCAAGTTTCATGAAAATCGGTTTATAATTGACTATAGCTCCCATATATAACCTTCTTCCGAAAATCGCTATAATGTGCAAAAATCCCATACTTATGTTAGTATCATAACTAATACTCTGTATACGTATGTTTTACTTAATTCAAGTATCGGTCATAGATCCCACGTAAAGGTTCTCCTCGAAATTTAATACACACGCATGTATTTTCGAGCTTGACCTGCTATATCTTTCTTACTTGTTTTTTTTATTAGAATTTAATCATAAATCCAATATTGAAAAATTAGTACTTCCTTGCTGCTATTCTTAAATCCAATTTATTTTCTTTAACATTATATTAGACTTAGGATTGTCAGATTACAAGGCCTGATTATCACGATATTTTAAAAGATGTTAAATCACAAGATCCAAAATTAAATCTGAACCGTTGATGAATATATATATATATATATATATATATATATATATATATATATATATATATATGTTCTCTTTTTTTGACAGTGATAAGCCCGAACCATATTTCTATGACTGAATTTTAACTAATATTAAACTTATATGTATATGAGATATACGAATCATTTTATAAAAGAAAACTGTTTTAAATTTAACAAATATTTTTCACAACAAGCTGACTACCATATGTTATACATCGACCACTGTTTTCTCTATACTTATTTGAAAACTTCCAACGGAAGTTCGTTTATGCGACGTAAAAATTTTTTTAATAAAAGTTCAAAGGCAATATTAATGGATATTGAGTCAAAATCGATAGCTTTATATAGAAAAGGCGTATCTCGAATTTTAAAATGAATTAGTTGTTTACACAAATATAATTATAAAGTTTGCAAAACACTAGTAGTGCTTTTGCGATTGTAAATTTGAGTGTTACAGTCATAGCTCACATAGTTATTTTAAAAGATTTGTGATTAGATGAAAACTACCAGAAAACTTAATTTCGAAGAAATCGATATACGTTTCTTCTATATTAAAACATCGATATAAAGAAGCTGAGACAAACGTCTTATTATTTTTTCAAATAATAATTGCAAAAATTGCATACCGCATTTCTTAATATTTTCCATGTCCTAAGAAGATGTATAAGCTCTTATTTTGGCAAAAATTGTCATATCTATATTATTACTATTGATATGGATACTTATTTCCATATAGGTTTCTTATAAAAAATAAAAGGTTTTTTGTGTAGTTCTATTGTAATTTTTTTTTTTTTTTTTTTTGTTTTTTGGAAATCAAACTCGTTTTTCAGGAATATCAAGTAAGATCACAATTCGATTCTGGCGACCCTAGCCTAGCGTCTTTCCTTGAAAATGTTTATTTACATATCCCTACAGTTATGATGAAATTTCGTGAATCATCAATTTTATACTACATTCACATATAAGTGCTTTTTAGGTGGTTTTTGGAAAACACTATATGTTTAAGCACTATCACTTTTATGGATTTTACAACTGGGATGTTTTTCAGTTGTCACATTGTTTCACAAATGCAAACTGTGCACGTGGACAACTTTTATTTCACAAAACTATACATTTGAAAGTAATTTTAAATTGTTTTATCACTTTTGACTTAGTGCATGTTCAACAAATTCCGATGTATACAAAAAACTAAAAATTTCGTCCCTGTATGGAAATTACCATGTTTTTTGTGTGTTTAGTAACACTGGTCGGCAAAAAAAAAAAAAAAAAATTTATCCTCCTTCACCAAAAAAAAAAAAAAAAATGTGGACTAGATTGAATTTGACCAGCTAAACATGAATCATGAATCGAATTTTTTCCATCAGGGCGTGATTTTTTTATGGATAAATGCACGAGTATATTTTACTATAACTCGAGAAGGGGTGATCCCATTTAGACAATTGAGACACCAACTAATTCAAAAGAAAATGATCTTTAAGTCGCCTTAACATTATTTTGTTATCTTTGTCATAAATCTGGTAATACTATCAATAAAATAAGACATATAGTATTAATTTATTTCGATTTTATTCACAATTGAGTGAAAGTATGCATGTATACCTACAATTAAGTGCACACACTGATGCGCAAAAAAAGTTGTTTTCTTATTTAGACAAAAATAGATGGATTAAATGGAACTTAACATGCTAAATAAGGATAAGTTTTCACATTTTTATGTTCATGATTATTATGACCCCCTTTTTATGTAGTCACATTTGTATAACTCAAGAACGGTTTATCCAACTTAGCTAGATAAATCCAATAGAAAACGATTAAAATTATCTTCAAGTTATCTAAACATTATTTTCTTATCCAATTAATATTTTCGGAGTTATTCGGAAATTAGTGGTGAAAAAAATACATAAACTTTTCGTGAATAATTGAAAGAATTTTGATCAATAACTTTGAAAATATTGATGGGATAAAAAAATAATGTTAAAATAATTTGAAGATAATTTTTGTGTGCATCTTTTTTTCCCGTTCTCTATTTATAGTAAAATATGCACATGTAATCGCATATATATTTCCAACCGGTTGGATGGAATTTGCTTTTTGATTTTTTCTTTCTGTATGTTTAATATTTCCCCCCTAAAAGAGCGATTACATGTTAAGTATATCTCTACTTAATTGTAGGTAGGTATAGGTATTTTCATTTAACTGTGAATAATATCAAGATTTAAGCATCAAAGCGATACATATCTTATTTTATTCGTAGCACTACCAGTTTTATGTTAAAGATAAAAATATAATAACTCAGAAAATATTAAGCATATAAAAAAATATGCTATAGGGGCCTGAATAAATTGTTAGTCCCCATTTTTTGGTGTATCATCAATATAAATCGTACACACCGTTCTTGAGTTATGCTGAAATATAGTAATGTGATGGCCTTATTATGGATGAAATAAAAATAAAAATAAAAATCTGGAAATAGATTTATGTTTAGCACATCAAAATCCATACATTCGACTATTCGTCTTTAAGGGAGGATTTTCCATTTAAATGAGTTTTTCATAGTATCAATTAACGACATGCATATGAACGGACAGTAGTAAATAGTACCGGCATCTTTAGAACTGCAGGAATATATTACTTTACTGTGTTGAATCAAAAGCATGTAATAATAACATTTTGATTGATCTCTGTACTTTAAAGAAAAAATCGTAAAAAATATATGTTTAAAATAAAATGTTAAAAAAAAAACTTTTTGACCTGGATATGTGCCAATAACAAATGCCACTCAAAAACGGAAGTTGAACCATGAGCATCAGCTTTAACAACAGAGTGAAGAGCGGAGGACATTGTCATCGTCTACAAAATGCTTTTTCGATACTATGGAAACACTTTTTTTAACCATTTTCATTACACTTTCCCTACACTATTTCAATGATGAATATTTTTTTGGTTTTGTTACAATAAAATTCTTTTGCGACAGTTTTGATGCCGCTGATGATAGTGATGGTTAAACGTTCATACCCATAGTTGTGATGGTGATGGTGATGATATTTTCATCATATTTCTGAATAAATATTTTTATTTTTCTATAAAAAAAAGTAAGTAAACTATAAAATTTTACAGATACTAAAAAAAAATTCACCAAACAAAATGTTACAATGATACAATTCTGAGAATTTGTTTTAAACGTTAGTTGTGCAAAATATAAAATTAAGAGTTTATTGTAAAGTATTTTAATATACAAATATTTTAAATATAAATATTTCTACCCAGATTTGTTTCGGAAAATTTTTGTAAAAAACAATGATGATACAGTATAGTCATATAATACAGTGTGGATGAATAAAATTGTCATAAACAAATTTTATTCAATAAATTAAACATTTTGAGGTTATTTAAAAATCTCCAGGAAATTTTTGTGGTTTTTTTTTTTTTATAATACAATTATACGTGACTATTAAAACATACTTTTCACATTTACTGTATCAACGTATACGTATATATAAATACACACATATTTACTTATGTTACTGCAGTAACTCGTAGATTTTGAACGTTTCATTTAATGTGGGCCATAAAGTGCATGAAATTGAAAATGTCTGTCTGTGCACCTAAACAAAAGCGACAATTTCCTTTTCTGAGTTTATCTACAGCTTTACAACTATGATGGATTTTTTTGCAAATACTTTGAATCAAAAATTTTCTACAACTACTTTTTTTAATTAAAATGTTATTTTTAATGTACCTATTGAAAATTAAAATATTGAAGTAAAATGTCATTAACATTTATTTACTGCCGCTGAAGTATATCACAAAAACGCATTACTATAGTGGATTAAAATTTTTTTTATATTTTACCTGTATTGGAATTATAAAGTATCCAAAATTCTAGATATTAAGTTTTATATCAGTACATAAGGACCATTATCAAAAATTTTAACCTGGCTGAAACTGAATTTATTTCTTAGCAAATTTTATACAAACATGTTACAGATCTGCAATCGGAATATTTGAAACCAATAAAGTGCAAAATTTTAGCACTATAGGTTTCATTTTACGACATATAGTTACCGAAAGACATGCTTTTCAATGCAGCGCGAATATCCAGAAGTTGTTTTGTGTCAACAACTAACTTTTCTCTGCATTATATACAACTAGTTGTGTTATAGTTGATCAGATTTATATTCATTTATATTAGAGTAATTAATTATTTAAGAAGCATTTATGGTAACTAGTTGCTTCTAGGGACTAGTGCTACCAGTTTAATATTTTTAAGGATAAAGCTAGCCTTTTTATTTTGCTTTTGGCCTCAAAATTTTCATTTTAGCTTCTAGCATTGCTTTCTAGCCTTGCCTTAAAAATGCTAAAATTTTAGTGTTTCAACAAAGAAAAAAATAACTTCTTATATTATTTTAATAATTTTAAGAATTTTGTGCTTTAATTCGCTCAAAAAAAAAATCGAGATTATTTATAATTTACAAGGATATCGAAATTATCAATCAAAAACTGATTATAATTCAAAAGCGACAAATCACTTCAAAATAATAGTTCATTTTTCTTATGAAATGTAACCCAAATTTGTATGGGAATTTTGTGGTCCAGTTTCCCTTGGGTAATTTTGCTAATTGCAGTTCTATGTTTTATTTATAAATTTATTTAAAAAATATTAAAAATTAATGAGAATAAAGGAAGAAAACTTTTTTTAAAATATTAGTATTTTTGTGGGCTTATTATTATTTTTTTTGCGGTATTTAGGTTTTTCTGACCTTTAAAATTTAGCCTATTTTTTCTCTCCTCTGGCAACACTGCTAATGACATTACAATGTTAAAATAGTGAGCTAAGTTGCTAAAGTGTAAGTAGTGTAGTATTATTATAATGCAATTTTAACTCACTATTTGGCAATGGAAATTTTCGCGGCGAAATTCTACACCTTCTTTGTTATTTTTCAGACTTTCAGCAGTTATATGATAACAAGTTTTTTCAATTTTTAAATTCTTGTTTGTTTTTCGATCAGGGTCTATGAGCCCCTCAACGGAATAAAAATTTTGAAGCAGATATTGATACTTGTTGCAATTATGCGTATTTAGTAATTTGGATATGGTGTCAATTTTTGTATATTTTTTTTATGTTAATGAATTGTTTTTTTTAGATTTGTTTTATGTTAATAAAATCAAAAATTAATTAAAAATAAAAAAATACCAGTTTTACACCTTTCAAACTTGTAGTTAATTATTCGAACAATATATTTTATTCTTTATTCGTTCGATTAATCGAAGAAAATTGAAATTTTATTCGATCCAACGAATAATTTAAAAAATAATCAAATTTTATTCAATCAACTTCAATGTCGAATAACAGACAATCCTAATGCGAACCCAAATTTTATCAAAATTTTTAACTATTGCGATTTTTAGCATAAAGATTATTATGATTCCAAAAGACTAGTAAGAAATAAAATTCAACATTTGTAGAGTATATTTATTAAACGGTTTGAATATACTCATAATTTGCATGCATGTGAAAATCGTAAGTGTGAAAATGTGGACCTAAAGGTATCCAAACTATTTAACTGTGTACGAATATTTATCCCACAAGTTACAATAATATATAGTTACAATGATCCATTACGAATCTTAAGTCTCTGTCTTCGTTCTCCTTATAAGTCATGGAGTTCACATCCTCCCATTGACCTGTAAAAAGACGTTCGAATCTTTTAACGTACCTGCTGTGCTTTCTGACAAGGTACTTATCCTTGCATGCAAGTGGAAAAGAGCCTCTTTTAGCTATCTTACACGGATAGATAAGGGATGCTATTGCGCCACTCCGAGCTTTCTCCTCTTTACTTCATCGGTTGTCGCATATCGCATTACGACACTCTGAGTCAATCGAGCCATCTCCCGCTCCGACCCTCTGACTCTGAGCGCGAGTTGAGATCACTGTAATCTCATGCTCATCTTCAGATCTAAGAGAAAGATCCCCGAGCTTCTCTGTGACACTGATCCCAGCAAAGGATCCCGGAAGATTTAAAAATCAATCACGATTTCCCGGGGCTGGAAAAAGACCGGGAAAAGAAAAACTGTATTGATATTATAGTACATATTTGGTCGAAAATACCAATAGCGTCTGTAGTGTTATTATGAAACTTACACGCAAAGAAAAAATATGTTTGCCGGAACCATAATCGAAGAGCAAAATATTATAATTGGACTATATGGTCATAATTAATAATAAATATGAATACAGTAATCATAAAATTGTCAAAATTTTCATATTATGATCCGGGTTTTGCATTTTGTATTTAAATATTCTATAATGTTATGATTATGAATTTTGCTCTGATTTTCTCATATCATAATTCAGCTTATTCATATTATTTACCACAATTGGTATAATAAGTTAAGATGTTAAGATCAGTTATTATTTGTTGATTAACAAATTTTATTTATATATGTTGTGCAATATAATACAAGATACTTTTTATATAACAAAACCTTGTCTACTTATATTTATACATGCATAAACGAAATGAAAATTATAATGATTTTAGAAAACAAACATTAGAAACAAAATATATTCAAAAATAAAGAAGTTATGGGTTTTTCAAGGATATTTGTAAAAAGCATACGTACTATTATTTTTTGCAACATTCCATTGTTATGAGAATTACAATATTAGGGAAAAAGATTAGTTATAGGTAATGGTTGTAGAAATAATGATATTTTTTCATATTAATAAAATTTTATTTACATTTATTTTATTAAATGTAAACACCGAGTGATAAAACTGAAACAAAAACATTGTTATCATGAACACAATATTATTAAAATTAATGAAAATTAATAATGAGAACATAATATTGTTGTAGCGATACCGTACCGTAACCGTAACCATGTCTTTTCTCTACATGCATAAGATAAGGCCGAACTTAATTCGTTATTTCTTTATAATATCGCTTTATTTAGTCTTCAGCATGCCTTTTCTATTTGATATAGTAAATAAAGCATAGATATCGCCATTTTTCCCGCAAAAAAAATATAGTTGCGGTGACCATAATCTAAGAACAAGATATATATATATATTATGATTGGATTGTATTATTACTGTAAAAATATTCATGATAATAAATAATATTAAGTATGAGAATAATTATAAAATCACGTTATGACCAGATCTCTTTATATTGTTTATACAAATTTTATCATATTATGGTCCAGCATAATTACACTACTATCTGATTTTCTCATATTATGTATCGATTTTATTATATTATGAATCGGGTATTATGTAAAAAAATTACCAAATTTCTGATAACATATTTAAATTTATCTTATTATAATGAAATATTATTTTATCACCAATTATTTATTTGACTTATTATATATTACACAAGACAATATAAAGATATTTTTATTTAATAATTTATTTAATCATTATTTCATATTCTTTGAATCACACAAAATATAAAATGAATAAACTAACATAAAAAAGTTATGAATTTTTCAATCATATTTATAAAGAGCAAATTTATTTATAAAATTTTATTGTTATGGGAATATTTATGCTAATATGGTTTAAAAATAAAAGACTGATAATATTTAATGGTTATAGCAATAATGATATTTTTTATATTAATAAAATCTTGTTTCTGGTTAAAATATTCAAAAACATAAAAATTTTATAGTCAACTATATAAAAATGTTATTGAATGTAAACACTGAATAATAATACTGAAACTTGAATGTTGTTTTCGTGAATACAGTGCTATTTAAATTAATAAAAATTAACAATGAGAATACAAATTTGTTGTTGTTCTTTCTTTGCGAGTTCAACGTGATAAAAAAAAAATATATTTATGTGTTGCTGAAATTACTTTTGAAAATCAAATTTTATTTATTTCCCACCAAAAAATAAATTTCTCACTATAGAAACAAATATCAATTAGACTGCATTCCTAATTTTTATTAAATTACTTTATCGCTAAAAGTTCAAAAATTATAATAAATGCTCTGTTAGTCGTTTATACTAACAAGGTTACTTAAAACATACTTTCCGGACCGCTCGGAGCAACATACGTCTGGGCACTTCAAGAGCTTATTTACGGCAGGTGTTATAGAGAAATGTGCAAAAAAATGCATTAATGTCAGCTGAAACGACTAACGAAGTGCTTCCAGGGTTAAAAAAGTGTATAAAAAGGGGATTTCAAAAAAGTCGTCAAAATAGAGGATTTAAAAAAAGGTGCCCACTGTTTCAATACCTAAAAAACTTTTTAAAATTATTTGATAAAAACAAAAATTTGTGTTTATTAATAAAAAAAAAAATTCATTTAAAATAATTTTTATTATTGTTATTGCAAAATTGTTAAAACTTTCTATAGAGAATTTTTTCTCACATTTTTTTTTTTATTATTGAAAAAACTTAGCTTTCATTTAACACCTATCGACGTCGCTATATTGTGAAACAATCTCAAAATAATTAAAATCTTCATTGAAATCAATATAAAATGGGCCAAGATATTTCAAACAATAGAAACTATGTCGTTATTTAGCACATAGTCTTTAGAAGTGGGCCAGGTGCTCGAAAATGTTACAATTGGCAATTAAAGTCGCCCGTCGCTGGTTGCCATAGTGTTTGTTAATTATAAAAAATTTTAAAATTTACTTTTTTATTTAATATATTTATATGTATTATATATTTCTATAAAAATCTGCATAGATTACACACCTACAAATGTTTACTTATCTTACAAAAATATACTAATGTGATACTTTTCTGAATGACAAAAAAAAAAATTAAAAATATTCTAATTTTTTCAAAAATTAACGTGTCTTACATTTTTTTTTTTTTTTTTTGTTTCAAAACACAACATATTTTGTTGTTTTTCTATGTGCAATATTTGGATCACTTTTATGCACTTTTGGAACAGTTTTAAGGACTTTTTATCAGGAGTTTAAAAAGTCGGCGTTAGAAATTTCCACTTGTTATTCAGCATACCATATCCTAGTTTACATGGTAGTTTTTTTGAAATCTTCCTGTATTTAAATTGGTCCAAAATTTATTAATCGATTTTAATTTAAAATTATTTGGATTTTTTAATTTTAACACTTTAATTTAATTTATCCCTCAAAATCATCCTGTCATTATATCCGTTTATTAAAGTAGTTCAGAAGATATATCATTATTGGATAATATACCATCATATTTCCTTTTATGCAATCTATCACCTCTGAATTATACAGTTTAATAAATTAATAAAAACAAAAAAAAAAAAAAAATATCAGTCAAATCAGAATTTTAAAAATTTTAAAAATCGCCATAAATTGACCCATAAAAATGTTTTCTTTGAAAAAATTTTGGCATTAGTATTTGTAGTTTAAGTACACTGTTATTAAAAAATGAAAGACAAATTAGATTTTAGAATTGTCGCTCACATACACATTTTTTTTCTTTCATAAACTTTTGGAAATAACTTTTATATTTTTTTTTATCAATAGATTTATATCTTTCGCAAAAACATTTTCTTTGACGTCGTTACCGTCTGAGTTAAAACATAAATCAGTTTGTGGTGGTATATACAGAAATAATCCAAAGAGTAACAAATATTTTTTCAAGGCAGTTGGTCTCTTGTTAATACTTTGAGGAAACTAGAAGCATTGTTAGTGCCTTTCTATGGTTGTATCGAATTAAAACCGATTTTAAGTATTTTTGGTACAACCTCTATAATTGATAATTTTACTTTAGTAGATCTATTTTTTAAATATGATATTTATTGGCTTGCGTTTAGTTTTATTTTAAATATTTATATTTTTATTAATTGTTGGTACTACCCAACAACTTAGAACATAATATTTTCTCCAACTTGTTTGTGAAAACCAATATATTTCCGCTCAGGTTTACCAAAATTTTACTGAAAAAAAATTGACGAAAGTTTGCTGAATGTTTACATTAGTGCAAGTTCATGCACAAACATAACTTTTTGTCTTTCAAAGTTGTAGTTTACCATGATAAACAACTCATTTGACCATACAATTTTTCTGGTATTGCTACAGTATTTATAATTCTGGCTCCATTTTAATAAAAATTTTAAAAATAGTATTAAACTACCAACTTTAATGCTTTGTCAACTGTCAACATTGCCGCATTTTATTTCTTCATATGTGGACATGACCTACTTGGTCTGTTATGATTTATAAATTGCATTCACTTTTTGCAATTTCTTGAATTATTATTTTGGATTTTCTGCAAAAAAAGAGATTTTTGACCAGTGCGGACTGGGAGGAATTAGAAGTTTGATAATTTGATTTCGATTAGAATTTAGCACAGCTAATTTTTCTAATAAAATTACGATTGGTTTTGTTTCTTTTATAAAAAAAATCCTAAAGTATCTTAATAGTGCATCACTTACAATTATTCGTCTGTACAAAAAAAAAGAAAAGAAAATTATGATTCAATCAAGAAATTGAATTGGGACCTATCGCTAAAATTTTAAATTTAAACATATAACTTGTAAAAATTTAATAGAAAAAAAATGAGAAAGAGAGATATAGTCTGTCAAGACCGACTATATGAAACTCTATACTATTGTGTACGAGCATAAAAATTTGGGAAGGAGACTTATATTACACCTGTAAAATAAAATATACAAATACAGAATAATGCTTTTGTCTAGAAGATTTTATGCACTTATTGATGGAAGTGGGTTTATATGGGAGCTATGGTAAATTATGAACCGATTCTCATAAAATTTTGCAATGTTGTTTCTACGATCATAAAACTTATTTGTGGCGAATATTAACTTGACACTAACGTTCATATGGGATTTATGCACTTTAAAATTATTTTCGGAAGAGTGGTTTATATGGGAGCTACGGTAAATTTTGGACCGATCTCCATAAAATTTGGTACAAGATTGACACTTGTACAAAACGTTTTTGCATCGAATTTCATTAAAATAATAATAATTGATGGATACCTTATTTCATTATTTGTTTTATTTTTTTTTTTTTTTTTGAGCTATTTTACGAATCCTTCAACAAATCTTTACACAAATATAACTTTTCTGTAATCTTTTGTTCTATATTTTTATAGTAATTATAGAAAAACAAAGCATTTATACCGTATGCGATTTTTTTCTGCATTTTGTACATAAAGTAGTGTTGCTTAGCATAATATTTTAATCTGTATAAAACGCTAATTTGTAAAGGGAAAAGTTTCAAACAAAAGTTAATTAAATTCAAAAAACTCCGGCGTGTATGTCACAACTTTTCACGTTATCAACAGTGTTGGAAATAAAATAAAAATCACACAAAATATTAATATATACTATGAAAAATATTTCTAAAATTTTTTTAAACTAACCTAATTCAAAAGTTAGCATAGGAGACACCTATAATTTAATAAGAGCTGTATAGAAAACATTTTAGCATTTAGACTGAGATTGTTTGTTGTTTTCTGTTGTAAATTTTTTGCGGCTCCATTAAATTTAACAATATTTTGGGAAAAAAAATTACTATTTTGGCCAGTGTTACACAAATTTATGCAAAGCGTAAGAGTAAATATTTAATTAATAAAACACTTAAAATCCAACATTTAATTTTTAAGGATTTTTGTCCAAACTGTTAGCTAAAGTTTAAAAATAATTGAAAAATTTCCTGACCTTAGAATCGTTCTATTTTATGCAGACTAATTGCACAATCAAAAGCGAGACATATCTTGAATGCTAGAAGTCCTAGATATAAATTGACGTACACCTTTTTATTACACATATATTGAGAAATATATGTATATGCAAATATATTATCATCAGGGTTTTGGGTTTTCCGCAATGTTTCTTCCTGGGAAAACGGGAACGAAAAAAATCAATTATTTTTTATAAAGAAAACTAGACGAAACATCATTAATGAAAAATGAAATAATATAAAGTATAACGCCATTTCTAAGATCAAAAAATTTTAAGTATTTTATACAAGTACCTTTTTTTAATATGTGTTAAAAACTGTATTTCTGATTTTTAAGTTATTGCGTTTTTTAGGCTAAAACTTTTTAAAAATTATAAAGTAATCTATAACTAGCCATTTATTTCCGCTTTATTTGTCTAACTTACATTGTTTTTTTTTTACTAATTCTTACTAAATTAAATGTAAATCTGGAAAATACTAAAAAATGATCTGCAACAATGTTTTTCGGATCCATCATAGTGTTCAGAAATCTACTAAAAATAATCTGATATACGTATGAATACAACATTAAATTATTTTTTTTTAAGTATTTTGAGGTTATAACATTTACATCTAATATTTGCATATCCATTGCTTGGATAAGAGATGGTGTTTCAAAAGAAAATGTTGTGTTAGAATGAAAATTTTCTTAACCAAGTAATTTTTTTACAATAGTAATTATTCTCGAAGTTCAACTTATTTAATATTCATTTCAACAAATCTATAAACTAAAGCATCTACCCATAAAATCATATTTTTAACGATTAACGATGAAAATTATAAATGTTTATAGTTTATCGTTTAAACTGCTCTAGCGTCTCCAGTTTCCTTACAAAATGCAATTTCAAATTTTCATACAAAAAAACGATTTTTAGTGAGGAAAATAAGTGTTCACGGATTATTGTCTAGATTGTTCTAGCGCCTCCAGTTTCTTATCAAAATGCAATTTTAGTTTTTCGTTGAAAATCGAGAAACATAAGCGATCACAGATCCTTTTTTCTTTATAAAATGTAATTTTAACTTTTTACTGCAAAAACAATTCTATATGGAAAATATAAGTAATCACAGATTATCGTCTAAATTTCTCTAAGGTATCTGGTTTCCTTATTAAATGCATTTTTAATTTATCATACAAAAAAAAAAAAACGATTTTTAGTGAAAAAAAAATAAGTGATTACAGGTTATCGTCAAAATTATTCTAGCGAAATTCCTTGCACAGTGCAATTTGATTTTTCATAAAAAAACGATTTTTGGCGAACAATATATGTGATCACAGATTGTCATTTAAATTGCTCTAGCGCCTCTAGTTTCCTTATAAAATGCAATTTTATTATTTAATACAACAATTCGATTTTTGATGAGATTTTTTATGTAATGTATTCCTAATTTTTCATTGAAAAAATCTATTTTTGATAAAAGATATACTTGATCACAGGTCATCGTCTAAATTTCTCTAGCCGCCCCTAGTTTCCTTATAAAATGCTTTTTATTTTTCCAATAAAAAAATCGGTTTCTGATAAAAAAAAAATGTAAGTGATCACAGATTGTCGCTAAAATTTCTCCGTAAAATGCAATTTAGTTTTTCATAAGAAATTTCGATTTTTGATTAGAAATAAAAGTGATCACGGAGTGTGAAAAAATAGATTTCTGACGACAAATATAAGTGATCACATATTATCGTCTAAGTTGCTCCGATGCCTCTAGCTTTTTCATACAAAAAATAGATTTTTGATGAGAAATATAACTGATCACATATTGTCGTCTAAATTGCTCTAACGCCTCTAGTTTTTATAAAAAACAATTTAATTGAAAAAAAAAAAAAATGTTATGGGATATATATGTGATTTATCGTCTTTAGATACCTTTTAAAATGCAATTTTAATTTTTCATAAAAAAATCAATTTCTGACGATAAATAAATTGATCGCAGATTATCGCATAATTTAATTTACTATTAAAATAAAAAAAAGTTTACAGAGTTGTAGCACCTATTGTTAGTTACGGTTTGCAACTACATTTAAAGCATTCTATCAACAATTTTGGAATTGTTGTTATCATTAGTTATAAGATAAACCACCTTGACTAACATCATTAGTATAAATAGATATTCCTACTTGTTTTTCCATTAAATTTAGATTTACTCATTTGTCTGGCTCAACCCACCCACCGTTAACATAAAAAAACTTAAAACATAATAGATAGGTTAACAAAAATTAAATTCAATGGAAATCATTAAATAAATCGATTTCTTATACATCTTATTTCTGTTTTTGTATTTTGTACTTTTATTTACGTACTGTATATCAGTAAGTCAATATGGGTGAAAGTCTGTAGTTAAATGGATGTATCTGTATATCTATTAGATACATATGTACAAAGATATATATCTGTGTTTTTATTTCTAAATATAATTCTTTAGCAAATTGAATTCATTAGTAGAAAGAGAAATTATTGTAATCAAAAAAGAAACCACCAAGCAGCTTATTGTCATTATCCTTATTATCATGTTCATTGGCATGCAAAAAGAGTGCATTAAAAATAGAACAGAAAAAAAAATAAAATAAAAAATAAAATTGTTAGAAAAATATAACATTAAAAAACTAAGTTTACAACAACATGAAAATAAGATAAATGTTTAGATGAAATAGAAAGAAAATCTTACATATAAACTCATATGTATAGAATATTAAATACGTTTTGTCTATTTCTAAATATTATGAGGGAAGTTTTGTATGAGTTTAGAGGAAAAATGAAGCTAGACAAAAATTTCATTTAAAATGTGTTTCAATATTCAAAAAATATTTTTGCTACGAAGCTACCCCTATTAATGAAGTATAAAATAATAATATTATAACTTGTTATTTTTTCCGTTTTTCTTTTTTTCATATGTTAAACTTACACCCTCTCATTTTTCTTCGGCTTAAACATCATTTCCATGTAATGTTTTACATTCGCATATTGCTATCGTAGAAAGGACTTGGTCTATGTTTATGTTTCTTTATTTTTTTATTTTATTTTTATTTTTTATTTTTAGAACGTAGTATTTGTTTTTATTTTAACATATGCAAAGCTTGTTGTAAAACTAGTATAACATGATTACTACTCTACTGAAAATGATCATTCTTATAACGAGTATAATGATGATGATGACTTTGGAAAAGAACAAACACTGTATTTGAATATTTATTAGATATATAACTGTAATATATTTGCAACAATTTTTCATCGGTCTTTTCTACGTCCTTGATATTCTTTACTCCAACATGTAGTTCTTTCCATCTAAATATGTATGTATTTCAACTTGTACAACGAAGATTTTTTTTATTTTCAACTGTTTGGATTACTTTTCCTCTCATTCTCGGTATATGTACAAGTATCATTTTTACAATTTAACTTATGTAATCATATTATTTTATCTGTTATGCCTTTTGTAAATGTGGTCTTTTGCTTAATTGGCCAAAACACACGGAAAAAATAGAAAAAAAGAAAAGTTAATGTTAAAATTAAATTTTTTATCTTTTACATTTTGCCAATTGCTTGTAATGGCAAATAATGAAAAACACGCATTTAAGGAGGGAATTTTGTGCTGCTTAATTTAGCCTTTTCCATTGGAATTAAATAATCGCTTTCTTTTTATCAATGTAAAAAAAAATACGAATAAAATAAAACGCAAAATAACAAAAAAAAAAAATATATAAAGAGAACAAAATTGAAAATAAAACCATTAATTTTATTTGTAAGCTTTTCATCAATGACTTAATTTTTACTAAAAACGATAAATATACAATAATGAAAAAAGAATTATGTCGTTTTCCGTTTTATTAAAAAAAAAGTTAATGTCAAAGAAAATCTTTTAAGAGATAACAGTTTTTGACATTTTTGTAGATAATTTAGTAATTAACTTAACTGAGTTTGAAGGAAATTTAACAAAGTCTAGACAAAATTATATTTTAAAATTATGAAATACGTATGAGTATTTGAGTTTTAGAATTTATGAAAAATTTATGTCATGTTGTTATGTAATAAAAGAAATTTCTATACTGCTAGGAATTTAACAGAATAGTAATTTAGAATGGTTCTTCATGAAGGCTAAAATAGGAGGAGATAACAGATTCAAAATATATGGAATATGGTAACTTTTATAGAATCTTTAGGAATACCATATCCATATACCGCGGAACTTGTACCACTCCCCATTTTCCCACAATGGCCACCAATCCTCTCAGGAAATTTCACTTTTTTCAAATCAATTTTTCTTATATTCCAAAATTACTTCAGATTTCCCACAATGGAGCACGCTTACTTTAGTTGTCCCTTGCACTAAAATTCTTATTTAGTGTGATATGTTAAAAAAAATTAAATGCTTTTAAAGCGAAATTATTTAAATACCATTAGTACACCACATTTAGAGACACACTAAGGACCTATTGAGCTACTATACTGTGAACTTTGAACCTTAATAAAAGCGAAACTACAACGAATTTGAAAAATTTGAAGAACTTTAAATGTTGTATTAACGTAATAAGTGCGTGCAACAGATTTTATTAAAATCGAAGGTTGTGAAGGCAAAACTTGCGTTTTTTTATAAAAATTTAGTTTTCTCGCTATAATGAAAAAACCAGAGTCTTAAAATCTGTATTTTGTACTTCTTTTTTTTATAAATCTTGAACTAAAGATTTAGCAAGATGTCGGCAATTGGAGAGATTAATAGCAGTAAATCACAGAAAGATAATGAGTAAATGTAACAAAATTTGATTTTGGAATTTTTTGAACAAATGTCTGCAAATTTATTTGGAAAAATGTTTATAAAATTTTATTTTTTATCCAAATTCAAAGTCAGTATTCTTGATTCTTTTTTGATAATAGCTTTGTACAAGTACTTGTCAAAAATTTACGGCCTTTAGTTAGAATAAGTCAGAAATTGTACAAAAAGGCAGAATACAAGTAAATTCTCAGTAGGGGAATGCTTTTCTGACTAAAACTTGCAAGTATTTGAACAGAGCTAATATTTAAGAATTTTTAAATTTAGAAAATATGTTATACTATTCTAAGATCGTTTTTGGAGTGAAAATAAAAAGTGATATTTTATAGCACCTTGCTATTTCTTTAAATTTAAAAAATGGTATATTTTATAGGCAATTTTAGTCCTGCTCTGCGAGGGGTAAATATTCTGCCGAATTACAATTTTTCTCAAATTATTTAGTCAACATTCTAAACAAAGTATATATGTATAATATGTATTATCAGTTACCTAACACTAAATGAAATATGATATAGGTAAAATTACCGATGCGAAAACGCAACAGTGGTCAAAAATGAGCTAAATCTTTGGCAATCAAATATTTTAATGGGCCCCTCTAACTATTTATATTTATTGTAATATATTTATTAAAGTGCCTTAATTTGTATGGCGACAAAAAATGTACCCCCCGCCATAAGCTGATCAACAGTGTACATAATTTTTAACTTTTTGGAAAAAAAAAATTACAACATATGATAGAAAAATGACGTTTAATACTAAGGAGTAAATAAAATTTTTTAAATTAGTTTTCATTTCAAATTTTAATAAAATATTCTAATTTTTTATTTCAAATATTTTTTTTATTAAAATTTTTATATTTGCACATTTACGATCGTAATTTATATTTTAGGGCATCATTGCAAAAGTCTCATTCAGTAATATTGATATATGTATTCATTTAACCCTTTAGTTGCACAATATTTTGGGATCTTCGGTTTTTAGTTAAGAAAATAAATGTCACCAAAAATATATATTTATCATAAAAATTATAAATTCGTATAAAATAGTTAATAAATTTCAAGAATCTTTTTAGTTCGATGATTAACGTTGTTTTAAAGGAACCTACTATATTTCGCATAAACTAATTTATATTTAAGTATAATAAATACTTCCATGTGATTTAGTTGCAAAAAGTGCTAACTTAATCATTTAGGGACAAAATGCATAAACTTGACCCTCATTCTGTTAAAGGGCTAATTACGTGTAATCTTCAATAATATCAGTTTAGAACATTCCAATGATACATTAAAACACAATATATGTTGAAAGATGTCCGAAATATATAAAATTAAAAAACGTTAGGAAAATCTTAATATTTTGCGACTGAACAGAGGCATAACAATTATTTAAATGAATATTCCAGGATGTAGTATGCAAATTGAAGTTAATTTTCTTTTAACGAAAATTTCGATAATGAAATTGAAAGATATACGTATTTTTAGAAGTGTTTTGAAAATGGATCAGATCATGTAAATTTAAACACTCAGATGTAATATTTTGGGAATCATATTAGAAGAGATGAATCTTCATTTCTAGAGGAGTACATCTGCAAATTTTTCGTGACGCTCTTTAATATATATAAATACATATTTTTTTAAATATTTTTTATATAAATTATAAGGTACATCTATCCTGAATTTAATTATTATAAATTATTCACCGTAACCTTTATTCGACAGGGTTTTTTGTTCGTTTTAATATATTTGAGTTTTAATATATTTGTCTTTTTGAGGTTATTAAATCTTCTGGCAGCCCGATCATCAACAAGGCGTCTGATTCCTGCGTCCTTAAAATAGTTGCTCAATACTATATAACTTTATATTTTTTGCTAAGTATTGCTTGAATTATATAATAAACTATGTAAGTAATTCTCCTTGAATGAATTTATGATTTTTATTTATTTTTCTGGATCTTATCTAACTAAGTATATTTTTTTAGCAAATAGTCTCCCTAAATTTAGTACATTTTTTAATCTCTAATCCCCATGCTGTACATTTAAAACACTGTTACTTACGAGGGCACATTAATTAAATACGCCACAAATGAATCAAATTGTATCTTCAGTGGTGCACATGCAGTAACCAAAAAATAAAAAAAGATATTAAAATAACTAAAATATTGGTTTCGAAGTTTGCCATCGTATAACTTTTGCCCTAGTAATGATAGAGTTATAACATATAAAGTGATATTGTTTCTCTATGTCTGGAGGGAAGATCTCTTCTATAACTTTAAAACAAAAAAAATTTGAACTTGTGGGAAAAAATGTAAAAAATATGGAAAAAATTCCTGTTTATTTCAATCAATTTTTCTGTGTCAACCTCCAGGAATTGTAAATAACCACAAAAGGCTGTGGATCAAAAAACTTTGTAATTTGATTGATTACAGTGTTAGTAACAGTGCTACCAGTTTAGCTTTTTTAAGGATAAATCTAGCCTTTTTTGGTTTTAGCTTAAATTTTTTGTTTTAGCTTCTTGCTCTTTTTCTATTAATTTTTGATTCTTAGACTTTCTTTAGAAATGCTAAAATATTATTTCGTATTTGAAATTACTAATTTCATTTTACATAATAATTCATTTAAGCATTTGCACACATACATATATATATAATGGCAATTTTTTTGGGCGAATTTGCATTGGGTCATTTTGCTTTAAAATCAAAATTTTAAATTTTAGTGAACCAGAAAAGATAAGTTTTTAAATTAAAAAATGTTTTAACCTTTTTTCTCACCCCGTGGCAACATTAGTTACTAACGAAATGTTACTACACAAAAAACAAAAACAAAACCATGCTTGAAGTTATCGTAATATTAACATGGTTTCATTGACTTTAAAGTTTTGTGTTTTTGCCTATATATATGAGGTATTTCAAAAAATTTTTAAATTTTGAGTAAAAATGTTTTCAGCTGTTTTCTGATACGAATGTCCATTTGTAGTTTTATTAGCCAATATTTATGCGCGCAAAATCTGTTCGAGTTAATCATTTTTATGGATGCGCTGTTCCAGTTAATCATTTTTATGGATGCGCTCAAACGTTTCGGAGGTTTAAATTTGGTATTAAAAAAAAAAAATCTTAAAAATAGAGGTTTTACTTTATCGAAACCAAAACAGCGATTTCATAAGATATCTAAAGCAATATTAGCATATGTTAAAACTATTACTAAATTTTTAATACTTATCGAAGTACGTTGAAAAGAAAAAAATTTTATTTTTTGCACAATTTTTTAAACAGCAAGAACTGTTGTTTATTGGTTAAAAATCTGTAAAAATAGTGCGTTATAATAATCATATTTTGGGATATTTTTCTGTCAGAATCAAATGAAAAATTTTGAAAAATATCGTTTATTATTCATGATAATATTCTTTACAGAAAGGTTTTTTAAAAAATTAATTTACGCAAAATTACAAACATGTGCCATATTTAGTGATATGTTTTAAATGGAAAATAGTTTTTGTTATTTTAAAATTGGAACTATTACGCAAAAATTCGATTCTGGGGGCTAACAGTATCTTTTTTGGTCTATACTGTTATAAGTCCTTAAAATATTTGGATGCCCGGTTAACTCGGAATTGTGGCCATTTATTAAAAAATTCTGTTTACGCGTCGACAGTTGCCCACTTTTTTGACTCCTTTTTTAAAATAGAACTAAATGGCGACCTTTTAAGACTATATGATAAATGACGAGAAACAAATTTGTTTAAAATATCTTGACTCATTACATATTACTTCCAATGAAGTAATTAATTATTTTGAGATTTTTTCACATTTTGCTGATATAAGAAAAGACTCTGAAGAATTTATGTATGAAATAAAGCTGTAAAAAACTAAAGCTAATGACAAAGCTATGAGTAACTACTTAAAATATAAAATGTCAAATCTTTTTGAACAGGATTGGGAAAATTAAAAAAATTTATTTGATGAATACTTGTAATCTAATTTATATTTTTACTTTAGCTTATAACAATGTCTCGGCAGAACGCCTTCTTTCTAAATTATCACTAATGAAAATGAAATTGTCTAACAGACTTAAGGTCAACACTTATGAATTCATGCTTCCAGTCCTAAATTTGTTAAACGGGAATTTGTTAGACTAGCGCCACAATGAAGACCTGGTACTTTTGTGCCAATGCAAAAAGATTTTATCTTAACTAGTTTTATGAATAAATCTTTATTTTTGCAATAATTCAAATTATTATGAATAAATTTCATTATTAATTTAATTGAATTTAGTATATTTCTTAAAATAAAATATTTTTTCTGTTTGATTTTATCAAATAAACAAATTTTTTCTAGGTACTGAAACAGTTGGTCCTTTTTTTTGAAATCCTCCTTTTTGGGCACTTTTTAGGAATTCTCAACGATAACACTGGTTTCCTTTAATCAAAGAGATATACTTCAAACTATAGCAAAATACTTTGCCTTTAAAATTCTGTTCTCTAAATTTCTTTTTACTTATGCGCTCAAATTTTCTATCAAAGAAACTGCAAAATTTAAAATATTGTAAATTTTTGGTTTAATTTTTTATCACCGCATAATTGTTCACCAGATAGTAAAACTGTTACTTGCTATACAGCATATGAAATTTCAAAGTTTTATCTCTCGACTGGTTAATAGTATGGATCTAAATGACGTAAATAGTCAATACGAAACTGAAATAAATCAAAAAATCCTAGAAAGTTTCAACTTAGTTTTATTTTTAATTTTTTATACTTTATTAGATTTAAATGGGTGTATTACTTTAAGATGTTAAGTTAATGATATAAAATTTTGGATTTCTTATACTGACGGATAATAATCGTTTCAAAATCCACCACTGTTATGGTCACATTTATAATTAACGGTGTTAGCTTTTTGATGCCGTTCATTAACAGATTTACTGCAGACATAATGTATTAAATCTGTTAATCGTTAAGGTTTGAACATGCAGCGTTGAATTTGAGCACATACGGGACAGATTGACTGTTGACACTGAATGGTAAAATTTCGATACGATTTCGATAAAAATACAAGACACATAAAGTCAGTTTCAAAGAGGTTCGAAAAATTCCACATATGTATCTAATATGAAATTATACTTTTAAATTTTTGCAAAAATTATAACGACTGATTATCAAATAAGTATTACTTAATACCTTACCTTAAGGCTTTAAATATTTTCAAATTATATATCAAAAATATCTTCTAGGGACACAGTTGTTACATTTGCTATAAATACATATATTCAAAATGATAAACACATATTTATCAGAAATTTTCCATTTGATATATGTATTTTTGGAAATAATCATAAAATACATCATAATTTGTAATCACTCCTACGCATTTTGTTAATTGCCATAATTTATTAACAAATAAAACGAAAAAGATTAAAACAATGACAATCCCATATGCGCACATTAAGAGCGATTTTCTTCTTTTAGCGAAATATAATAAATGAATTTCATGATTTGATATATATTAGAAACATATACAGGTAACCCTTGATTTACGCGGCTTGTTGGGACTGGAGAAAGTACGTGTAAATTAAAAATACGTATAATAAGGTTTAGAATTAATACAAAAATTATATTTTGCGACTAAAGTTTCTATATATCGCATAAATTAAAGCACTAGTTAAATGAAAAATGTTAGTTTGGGACTTACATATCATATTAAATTAAAACTCGTGAAATTATTTATTTATTATTATGGTTCCAATAACTTTCTATATTTTAATACATAGGACCTTTTGATATCGAGTTTCAGACAACCTTTTATTAATTGAGTTAAAATATGATGGAAATGTTTCAGTGACATTAAAGTCACCAGATGAAGACTCTCCTTGAATTAGGCAATTTCATGCCGTAAAAGCAATAGTTAAAAATTGCTTTTACGTCATTTGTCTTCAAGTAGCTCCAAGCATTTACATTTTTTTAAAACTTTTGGTTCAATCATATTATTTTTATTTTGTATGTGTACTAATTTGCCAATCTAGTTATATTTACAATATAAATATGGACTTCAATTACCAAATTGCTTATATCAATTAAAATTTTGTTTGATTTTTCTCCTATCATCAAAATAATAATATTAATTAAATAAAAATAATTGATTTAGCCTAAAACTAAATAAGATATTAATTGGTATTATTCAAAGGATAACTGAATCCATACCATTACATAAAAAATAATATAATCGATAAACGAAGAAGTCTGCTAGTAGGAATATTACTTTTACTTTAATATTCGCAAAACTCATCATTAGACGGCAGCGATCATCTTTTTTGTAACAGTCCAGCATAGGAGGATGGAGAATGTTGTGATGTATTCTTTAGGGTTTACAAAATAAGAAGAATAGGCTAAATCAAGGAGGTGTAATACTTGGAATCTACAAAATAATGAGAAGAATAATTCATGTGTGTCATAAAGTTGTAGCTAATTCAGATAAAAATTTAAAACATATTTACCTACTTTTTACTTTTCAAATGAATACAGGGATACAGCAATGATTCATTTTAATTTCCGACTTCAATAACGGGAATAACATTAAAATTCTTAACAAAGTTAACTTATACTTACCAAATAATTTCCAAAAATTGGCATCTTTATAATCTAAAAAAAGATAAAAAAAGAAATACAAAAAAAAAAAAAAAAAAAAAAACACAGAACTACGGCATATAAAATATAAAATTTTAGTTTATTGGATATTATATATTTTTTCCAACTATTTTTTTTTTTTTATTTTTTGAATGTATGACTGTCAGTTTTGGTAAAAAAGTTAATTTAGCTAATTACTCATATAATTAAATTTTAACACAAAATGAAATAACATATTAATTGAAAAAAAATTTTCGAATGTTTCTTTTCTGTGTATTAAATTGTCTCGAAATTCTTTCATTTTTGGATCCCTTTTTAAAACATTTTCCTAAAATAATATATTTCTCAATAACCATTTGTGTACATAATTCACTACACATTATTGCTTAAACGCGTTCTATGAAGTTAGCGTGAAATAGAAGCGTGTATTTCAATAAATGGTCACTATTATTGAATCGTGATATAAGGAAATCGTGTAAACGAAGTATCGCGTAAATCGAGGGTTACCTGTATATTTATAAACACACATACATATACCAATGTACGTAAGAAAAAAACTCATAAAGATATAAATACAAACGCATAAAATCTTACAGATATTTACAACATTTTTCTACTAAATATATTGTTACAGTATTTTTCTGCTCTTTGACAATTCTATATGAAGAAACATCATTAAAAACTTCAACGTCATTGTCGCTAGCATTAAGCAAATACCGACAATGGTATTTACGAAAAGCAGAATGAAAAATTTTCTTGCAAAAGTTTTCTGCTGCAAAATGTTTTTATGTAGGCTGAATAATTTTTATTAAAATTTAAGAAAGATTTTCAAAGTAAGCTTTTCAAATATTATAATAAAAGAAGCTTAAACTCTTGGCAGTTTAAAGGATTTTTGAGGTTGATCTCGTGTAATACATTCATTCAACCATTAAAGAAGTTGGGTGCCTCATAACTTTCAGCTCACCATGCATCAGCGAAAGTTATCATGTGTATGTTATATCTTGGAGCACACATCCATACATAAGTGTGTGTTAATAACTTTTTTTGTTTATGTGTAAATGGGTTTAACTCACAGACATATATGAATATTTTATTACGAATATTTAAGAGTATGTATGCGTTTTATTTGTATATTTACTTTCGTTTGTAATTGTTTTATATTTAGAAGAAGTTGAAAGAGCACATACATATGTAGATATGTAAACGCATGAATATATTGTTAAAAGAAATTAAAAAATAAGCACGCACAGAAAAATTATGAAACACATTAATGGCAGACTTCAATTAAAATTAAATACAAAAAAGTGATAACTGAAGAAATAAAACAATGATAGGACTTCAAAAGCAATTACATTCGTACTTCCGTCTACTAACGTCTGTGCTACTTGCAAGGAAATATAATGGCAACAGCAACTTTCTTTTATAACAAAAAAAAAAAAAAAAATAGGCGTAAAATTATTTATAATTGTTATATGTGGCTGTTAAATAACAAAGACCTTTAAAAACAAATAAATAATAACAAATTCATATTAAAAGTTTATTTTTATGTGTTTCTTTTTATAATCACTTTCGTATTTGTTTTTAGTAAAAGAAAGAGAAATTTTTTTTACAAATTTATGATAACAATACTTTTGCTTCTATTTTATCATTCAATGTTTATTTTCAATAAAAATCTTAATATACTTGACTACAAAAAAATTATATTTTTAAACAAAATTTTATTAAAATAAAAAAAAGTATCATTATTAGTACAAGCATTAAATATTATCAACATTTTTCCTCATTCTTAATCCATATTTTGTTTTCAAACTATAGTAATACTATTATTCCCATAAAAATAAAATGCTACAAAAAATATGCTTTTACAAATATGGTTGCAAATTCATAACTTGTTTGTTTTTAAATATAATTGGTTTATCTTCCACCAGCATTACCATTGAGAATTTTTAAAAAGTCGCCAAAAATGCGAATCTTTGCGAAAATAATGGACCAATTGCTTCAATACCTAAAAAATTAGCCAAAATCTGTTTATTTGATAAAAACAAAAATAAAAAATATTGTATTTTAATAAAAACTGCTAAATTCAATTTTAATAATAAGAAAATAATTTTTATTATTGAAAAAAAAAAAATAAATAAATATTTATTCATAAAAATAGTTATGAATTAAACTTCTGTACTTTTGTAATTAATGAAAAAGTTTAAAAAATAATAATCTAAAATAATCTAAAATAATGTGTTTTATTCGACTATATTATTTGAAGTAATAATATGACAAAATGAAATCTTAATATGATAAGATTGGATAATAATATGAAAAGAAGGTATAATAGTATAACAAAATGGAATAATAATAAGGTAAAATGGATAAAATCACATAGAATATGATGACAATGTATTGAGATGGTATAATATTCTGAAAAATTCGAATCATAGCTTTTACCATATGTCACCATCATAATATGTTGCTCTTAGTTTATGATCTACACAACTATATTTTTTCTCTCTGTGTATTGATTATGTCCTTCACCACGGCCATAAGTTTATCATTCCGTTTGTATTTGCCAGGGTTTGGTGGCTACCAATTACATTTGCAATTAAATTAATTGACATTCATTTATAATTCACAACGATTAATTATATTTTCAGGTAAATTATATAGAGAAATAATTATGGAGGATTAATTTTAAGTAATTCTGCTTATTTTTAATGTCATCTTTTAAATCAAGTTATTATTCATTGCAAATTTTATTTATTTATTTAATTTATTAACATTTTTTAAATACAACAACATTGCAAACATTGCCGAAAGTAATCGTAATTTATTCATCCGTTAGTTCGTGAGTCTGTTGTTATGACGTTTCTTTTTTTTTTTTTATTTTATTTTTTTTTATGTTTTTGTCAGACGTTTATGTTGAATTTGAAAAAAAGTAATGCACCATAAGAAAGTGAAAATCGATAATAGAAAAATCGCTAAAACAAAAAATCACTACAGGAAATAAAAAAATAATAATAAAGGCACAAAGTTACAGCAGAATATATCGCGATTAATTCTTTTTTTTTCTATTTTTTTTTTTTTTTGTAATTTTACATCCCACATTTTCTTTGTCAATCGTTATATATATATATATATATATATATATATATATATATATTAATTAAAAATTAATAAAATATTAATTATCGCATATCTAAGAACTATTAGAGTAAAAGCAAATGTCTTGAAATTTTGTAGGAATAACTTTTCTAACTTCCATAATTGACGGGAAGATAGGGCGAATAAATTCAGGAGAAAAGATAATCCCCATACAAAGAAAACATTAGCTAATACATATCTAATGTATTAAAAGTGTTAAAATTTTATGTTGATAAATCGAAAAAAAAAATAGTAAGCCTAGGTGTATTGTTAACCCAAGACATATAATTAGAAGGATAGAAGATAGTATATTATAAAAATTAAGTGTAAGTTTGCTTGTTAGTGTATCAATCACATCTAAATAACTGAATCGGTATTCACGAAATTGGACACGCAAATTATTCACTAATTTTTTTTTAGAAAAGAAAAAGTGTAAATACTTTCTCGACAAAAAAAAAAACACAAAAAATCATCATTTTTTAAATTTTCAAATTTAAAATCGGTTTTTTTTTATTGAAGTCGTAAGACTTCTAGTTTCTTTTATTCTATAGATAATTTTGTTCTTTAACTAACTGGATAAAAATTTTATCAAATCGGATAAAAATATTGGGCTATATATTGAAAAAAAACTGGATTCAAATGCAAATAACTTGAAAACTGTAAGAGATAATTATTATATGCAAGTACGTTTTTCAAACGGATTGTTAAGGCTTTTAGAAAATATAAAAATAATTAAAAAGTCGGCCATCTTCAGGATAAAAATTTTTCTAACTTTGGCATTGGTAGGATTTTTTTTAATATGATGACTAATTGCATCTAGTAGACTTTATAGCATTTTTTCTCAGATATTATGACACTTTCGATAGAGTCATTAGGTCCATGGACACTATGACACTCTCCTTCGTGTCAAAATGTCCATGCACATTATAGCATTGGACCTTACGACATTCACAACAACTAATTTACCATATGGTTTACCGAAAACGTATTTGTATAATGTATGAAAGAGGAAAAACCATCCCTTTGTTGGGTCTTTAGCTTAGTATTGGAGTAAAAATGGAAGCCGAAGTAACACTGACAATGCCTGTGATCATACTTATTATAAATTTTGGTATTATTTTATTAAAAATTAAATAAATTATAAAAATTAACACAGATTTTGAAAACTTATTATACCATTCACTTCAGGTGTAAAGGGTATATATAAGTTTGTAATTCAGTTTTTAATTTCCACAATTTTCATTGGGGAGCAAAAAGGTTTCTGGATTCTTATAAGATATGATATTAACAGAACCATGTCTGTCTGTCCGTCCATCCGTCCATCAGTTGAAATGGCGTTTATGATGCCCACTGATAACTACAATATATAAATTACAATAAAGCGAAAGGAATTTCTACATCTTTTATTTATTATTACAATAACTTTACAAAGTCTTTTATTTAATATTAAAATAACTATTAATTGTATTTAGAGCTTTACGCTCTTTCTTCAATTGAGTCTTCTTACCAACTAACTTAATTATTTAGCTTAATGAATGTGTGTGCGGATCAACTTACTTCAAAACATTTCGCTTATGCTATGACATCCGTTGTTGTAAACATATCGTCAATCGTCAATTACAACCAAAGGTTCCAGGTGACTAGCTCTAGTACTGCATTTGACTACGCTACCAGAGTGGAGTTGCTGAGCAAACGTGGGATAGTTCCCTACAGAATGTTGATGTAAGGGTTGCACTGCAGTTCCCAATGGCAATTACCTTGTTTTCACAATCAGCTACATTGTTGTCATTATCGAGGTGCAGTATCATTCTACTATGTTATTAGGAAAAATAGTAATTTTTTTACGTTATGGCTTAGCCTTAGGATACTTAATAAATGAAACCAAAAAAGTGTCATCTAATAGAACTCTTAAATAGGATAGTTCCATTAACTTAGTTACCTTTACATTTGTAGAGCTTTTTATATTTATAATTTTGTTTAAGTCTACTGAATCTAAGAGAGTAGGGTTAACCATCTAGTATCAAGGTTTCAAGACCCGAAATTATTATATTTCTTGCGAGCAGGGTTTATATTTGTTTGATTTTAGAATTTTTACTGTTTCCGTTATCTAGATTTGTGTCTTTGTGTCAATAGCAATTTGAATGTTTTCTTACGCTATTAGTTTTTGCTGTTTGAATCTGATTTTTTCGAAGTCATCAAAGTTCGGTGTACCGGCGATAACCTTTAAGGCAGTGTCTAAAATACTAATGCTTCTAACATGTCGATGGTAAATGTCAAATGATACCAAAATGGTCCTGATTCGAGCTATGTCTGAGCCAAAAACTTTCATCATGTGAGATAAAGTGAAGTGGTTTACAGATTTTTAATTTCATCAGCTATTTGCATGTTGCAAATAGTTGAAGTTGAATGTAGTCTGAGTTAGAATAGTCCGTTAATTTTGCAGTCACCGTCGAAGGTGAAGTACTACAAGAAAAATCCTATAAGAAAGTAGAAAAGAGAAAAGGAAGAAAGAAAATACAAAGAAGGAAAGATATGAAAAGTATACAAAATATAGAAAATATAGAAAAAGTGGGAAAGAATGAAAGGAAGAAACAAAATACAAAGAAAAAAGTACAGAAAATGAAAACATTGAACAGTTCCGAGAATTCGAATGAACATTTCTATTATATTTATGTAGGAAATGAGGGGAAAGGTAGGAGGAGATCACCTAGATTGACAAGTTAGGGATTGACTTTTAGTAGGTTGGGTTTAGGACGAAAGGAACATGACGGAATAGGGACAGTGATATAAAAGACCGACGTTACGGACAAAAGGGGGAGAGTGTTTTGAGTTATTGTGGCGAACGTTTAACAACTAATAAAATTATTTTCTTATCTTGCTAATGTTACTTTTAAGTATTAAAAATGTGTAAATATTGTAAAATAGATAATTAGTGTATGAATAAATATTATAATGAATTTAGAGTGAACTGTGTTTTAAATTGGAGAGAAAAGCAGAAGTATCTAAAGTGTTCAACAAAACATTTTTCAAATTCTACAATTGGGGGCTCGTCCGGGATGATCTCACTGAGCCAGTGAAATAAAAAGTATTCATTAAAATACTTTGATTACTACAATATTCGGCAAAATATTGTATACTAACACAGTGAGTCAAAGTGAGATGAAGAGAGAGTTGCAGCTGATAAAGTGAAAAATAACTGTCGATGACAACACAGAAGAGGGGAAGCCAACAACAACATCACGGTGAACGATATGCTGTACAACAACAACTTAAGAAGTGATTTGCAATAGATGTGAGTGTTGTGACCAAAAAATTTTCCTGCATAGATGGCGCATAGAGTTTAATGAGCTGTTTGGGTGCTATATGCTTATTAATAGAGGGCGCTGCTGAGCTGAACGTGTGAAGAAGGTGTATTTTGTGTATGCGACCTATGAACGCTGAGCATAGGAGAAAGAGTTGCAGAATATACGCTTATGGTGTGTTGAGTGAAGGGGTGAGAAAGCAGAGAGTACGTTTTGCTACAACGAAGCGTGAGTGTATCTGAAGTACCGCCCAGAGGAGAAATTTTGTGTTGTGATATATTATCGTGTTTTAATTTCATATCGTTCGCAGGGAAATTGTTTGTGTAGAATTGAAGTGCACGTGCAGATTGTGTACGCACTTGTTAATTTTTTTTGTGTGTGTTTTTTTTTGGAAGACCGTTAGGTCAATTTTTGTGCATTGTGCTCAGCATATAGTTGTTTGTGTTTGTTGTTGAAGATTTTTTTTTTTTTGGTGGAATTTGCAGCTGCAAGTATTTGATTGTGTTGTCTGTGGTCCGTTAGGTCAGTTTTGTTTTTTTTTGGTAAAAGGGTCGAGAATTGCGTAGTTTGTTTTATTAATTGTGTGTAATTGTTGTTGTCTGTTTTTGGGATTTTGTGTGCATATTGTTTTGATATTTTAATTTTGTCCGTTTTTTGTTTTTATATTTTGTGGCTTGTGCGCACGTGCGACATCTGTCCGTTAGTTTTTTTTTTGTTTTGATACAAAAGGGTTTACTTGCATATTTAATTGCGTATCAGGATCACTTGTTTGTGTTATTGCTGTGTGCATTTTTTTTTTTTATTTGGGTTTTATTTTTAGTTTTGGGATTTTGCGACGTGCAATATTGTATGGATACATATTGTTACGTGTACATTTTTATATATTTTTATTTTTATTTTTGAATTTATTTTTTTTAAGGCTTTAATTTCTTTTGTTTACTTTTATTTTTTTTATAAACCTTTTTTTTTATTTTTTTTCTTTTGAGATGGAACTTAGTGACATTTTGACATTGACGATAGAGGGGCTGAGGGAAAAGCTGGGTGAATTAGGACTTTCGACGGACGGTAGTAAATCTGGTTTGCAGGAACGATTGATTAGACACTTCCAAACCCCTAGTACTGCGGATGATGATAATTCTGAGTACGGAGAAGCGGCTTCAGGTGGTCAGCGCGCAGAGGTGTATCATCATGGGCCGTCAACCTTTACCTTGAGGGATATTGAGGAAACTTTGTCGAAATTCTCAGGAGAAGGCCAGCCGGAGGTTAACCAGTGGCTCCGTGACTTTGAAGATTGTGCCCATACAGTGAGGTGGAACGAACTGCAGAAATATATTTACGCCAGGCAGTTACTAACAGGTGCTGCGAAGATGTTTGTTCGAAGCCAAATTTCTGTTCGTGATTGGCCATCTCTGAAAACTTCATTGTGCAACGAGTTTGGGGTGCAGTTGTCCTCGATAGAAGTACATAGATTGTTGAAAGGCCGTAGAAAGAAATCAACAGAGAGCTTCCGCGAATACCTCTATGCTCTGATGGAGATTGGTGCACCAATTAGCTTGGATCAGGAGAGCACTATAGAATATTTCATCGAGGGTATCCCGGACTCAAAGGTCAATAAATCGATTTTATATCAAGCTATAGATATAAACGATTTAAAGGCCAAAATAAAGGTATACGAAAAGATAAATGGGTCAGTGCATCAATCAGCTTCGAAAGGTTTCCGTCCAAAGCAGGAGCAGACCAATATATTAAATCAACCTCAAGGTGAGAAGCGGTGTTTCAAATGTGGTGACAAAGGACATTTGGCGAATAAATGTAAAACTGATGGTGTAATATGCTACAAGTGCAAAGAGTTGGGGCATAAAAGTTTCGAATGCAAGAAGAACGTAAAGGATGGAAATGTAAAGGTTATGAAGAAGGAAGAAAATAATGTCCAGACACTGTCATCATTATCTTCGCATAGGATATTTAAAAGCATCATTGTTCATGATCGTGAAATCATGGCAATTATTGATACTGGCAGCGACATAAGTTGTTTACGCAAGGAGCTATGGAAGATGATGGGCGATGTTAAGTTGAGTTCTGAAACCAAAACGTTGACGGGAATAGGCCAAAAGGATATAACGACTCTTGGCTGTTTTTCTACTAATGTTAATCTTGACGGAATTTTCGTTACTATAACATTTCATGTTGTTGAGGATCAGGACATTTTATATCCTGCTGTTATTGGTAATGACGTTCTAGAATACGTGAACATGACCATTACAAGTGATAATGTGAAATTCTGCTCAACAATCTCCAATACAGAGTCTAAAGTTGAAGGTGGATACAATAATTTAACCTTACAAGATGTCTTTAGAGAATTAGCAAATATTAATACCATAGGCCAAATAGGTGACTTAAAAGTATATGATCAAATAGAGTTGGGTCATTTACACAACGAAGAAAGAGTGCAGATACTGAAAATGTTAGAGAACTACAAACCTGAGAAGCCAGACATATTTCCAGTCAAGATGAAGATTTTACTCAGCGATGAAGTTCCAGTTTGGCACAGCCCAAGAAGGATGTCGTTTGTAGATCAGCAGACCGTAGACCAACAAGTAAAGGAATGGCTGAAGGAGGGTATTATAAGACCAAGTTATTCCCAATATTCTTCTCCTGTGGTTCTAGTGTCGAAGAAAGATGGTTCTAAAAGACTTTGCTGTGATTATCGCCGACTTAATGAGAAGATAATAAGAGACAATTTCCCAATGGTAATGATAGATGACATTCTGCAACGTTTACAAGAGTGCAAGGTTTTTACAACACTGGATTTGCGAAATGGATTCTTCCATGTGCCTGTAGAAGAGGATTCCAGGAAGTACACAGCTTTTGTTACTCATAATGGCCAGTACGAATTTTTGTATGTTCCTTTCGGTATATCCAATTCCCCAGCTGTTTTTTGTCGTTACATTTCTGCAATTTTCCATGATTTGATAAGGGATGGAACACTTGTTGTATATATGGACGATATGATAATACCGTCAAAGGACAGAGCGGAAGGTCTTTTGAAGTTACGAAAAGTTTTACAAGTTGCAGCATCAAACGGGCTTGATATAAAATGGAGCAAATGTCAGTTTCTAATGGAGAAGATAACATTCCTTGGTTATATAATAGAGAATTCAACAATACTACCATCGGAGGAGAAGACAGCAGCTGTGGAAAATTTTCCATTACTGAGAGATAGAAAATCTATTCAACGGTTCCTTGGTCTTACATCATATTTTCGAAGGTTTATACCTAATTATGCCATAGTGGCTAAACCGCTTTCTGATTTATTACGGAAGAATGTTCAATTCAAGATGGGTGATGAACAAATAGTGGCGTTTCAACAATTAAAATCTTCCCTCGTTAGTGCTCCTGTATTGAAATTGTATAATCCTAAGGCAGCAACTGAGATACACACCGATGCTAGTATGTATGGTTATGGGGGTGTTCTTCTACAAAAGAACTCCGAGGACCAACAATGGCATCCCATAGAATTTATGAGTCGCAAAACTACCCCTGCTGAAGAGAAGTACCATTCGTATGAATTAGAGGTTTTGGCCATAATTGAGGCTTTGAAGAAATGGCGAATATACGTGATGGGTATAAGAATAAAAATTGTAACTGATTGTAACGCTTTTACAATGACAATGCGAAAACAAGATGTTCCATTAAGAGTATCTAGGTGGGCGCTTTTTCTACAGCAATTTGATTACGTAATTGAGCATAGATCTGGATCAAAAATGCGTCATGTAGATGCATTAAGTCGCGTTTCATGCTTGCTGATGGAAGACTCATTGCGACATCGAATTAAAGAGGCACAACTACAAGACGAGTGGAACAAAGCAGTTCGTGAAATTCTACAAAATAGTTGTTATGAAGACTACTACCTAAAATACGATATTTTGCACAAGGACTCTGGTAAAGAGTTAATAGTGATACCAGCAAATATGGAGAAAGAGATTATAGAAATGGCGCATCGACAAGGGCATTTTGCAGCACGGAAGACTCAAGATCTGGTAGAGAGAACTTTTTATATTCCTAATTTGAGTAAAAGGTGTGAGAATATAGTTAAAAGCTGTATAGAATGTATTATGGCTAATACTAAAGCGGGACGTCAAGAAGGATTTCTCAACCCTATAGATAAAACAGATAAACCGTTGATGACGTATCACTTGGATCATGTTGGGCCAATGGAGACAACTCATAAGCAGTATAATCATATTTTAGTGGTGGTAGATGCTTTTTCCAAATTTGTTTGGCTGTATCCAACAAAAAGTACGGGAACTCAAGAGGTTGTTGATCGTCTTCGGAAGCAGTCTGTGATATTTGGAAATCCATTCAGGATGATTACAGACCGGGGCACAGCATTCACATCAAATATGTTTAAGGAATATTGCGAAGAAGAAGGTATACAACACTTACTAATAGCAACGGGAGTACCTAGAGGAAATGGTCAGGTTGAGAGGATCCACAAAATTATTGTGCCAATGTTGACTAAATTATGTATCGAGCGTCCTCAAAATTGGTACAGGTATGTTGATCGTGTACAGCAAGTTATAAATAACACAACGTCGAGAAGTACAGGAAACACTCCATTTAGAATATTAACTGGCTTAAATATGAGAATTAAAGAAAATCCTGATATTCGAGCAGCTCTAGAAGAAATAGCGGTCTATGAATTGGAACAAGAACGTGATATTTTACGAGAAGAAGCTAGGGAGAACATCCAAAGAATACAGCAGGAGAATAAGCGAAATTACGACAAGAATCGTGTCTTAGAGAGGCAGTATAATGTCAATGATCTGGTCGCCATTAAGCGCACACAGTTCGGTACCGGCTTAAAGCTCAAACCTAAATTCTTAGGTCCATATAAGGTCATCAAGAAACTGAATCACGGACGTTACGAGGTCGAGAAAGTTGGTGAATTTGAAGGTTCCAGTAGGTGCACATCTGTCGCTGAGTACATGAAGCCGTGGGGTTCTACATTCGGGTCGAATGTAAGATCAGGAGGGCCGAATGTAGGAAATGAGGGGAAAGGTAGGAGGAGATCACCTAGATTGACAAGTTAGGGATTGACTTTTAGTAGGTTGGGTTTAGGACGAAAGGAACATGACGGAATAGGGACAGTGATATAAAAGACCGACGTTACGGACAAAAGGGGGAGAGTGTTTTGAGTTATTGTGGCGAACGTTTAACAACTAATAAAATTATTTTCTTATCTTGCTAATGTTACTTTTAAGTATTAAAAATGTGTAAATATTGTAAAATAGATAATTAGTGTATGAATAAATATTATAATGAATTTAGAGTGAACTGTGTTTTAAATTGGAGAGAAAAACAGAAGTATCTAAAGTGTTCAACAAAACATTTTTCAAATTCTACATTTATTGTAGCTAACATTATGAGCTCAACTGTACTGTCAATTTTCATCTCAAATTTGATACACCTCTCAATCTCTGCGAGAATACTATTAAACCGTTCAACTTTAACATTCGAAGTGCTATGGAGCGGAGGCGCGTTTGCTACTTCGACAGAGAATTGGTTTTACAACATAGAAGTAATAGTCTCAGATTTTAGCGATAGCTCATTGTCACAAAATTTTTAATCTATGATTGCACGAGATGGTATCGGTTGGACCACATTGTATTGTGGTTGCCCCCATCTCCTGCTTACGTGGATGTCTATCCTTTTTGGCTCTTGTACATAATTTCATTTGCCAATTTAGTCATCTCTGGGAAATAATGATCATCAAATATATATTTTACATTTTCTTGAGCAGCCCTATGAGCACGATTATACTCTGTATTAACTATGTTCGTCTGTCAGAATTTATCAAAAATATCTAATACTATTTTTCTACAATGCCTAAATTTGGTTCCTCGAAATGACATGACTAATCACGCAGAATAAAAGAAAATGTTGGCAAATCGCAGTATATTGCGTTTATCACTCCTGGATTCACTGCTAGTTTTACTTCGTTGATAAGCCTGTTCTTATAATGGACTCAATCATACTATTATCATATTTTTTGCGATGAAGAGTATAAA
Source organism: Protocalliphora azurea (assembly GCA_932274085.1). Lineage (NCBI taxonomy): Eukaryota > Metazoa > Arthropoda > Insecta > Diptera > Calliphoridae > Protocalliphora > Protocalliphora azurea. The sequence goes on along the minus strand of OW026519.1, from coordinate 19,617,745 downwards.
ATTTCGTTTATGCGCGAAGCGTGCGTTTTTTAGAACTATTTGATTTCGGAACAGTTCAGTGGCTTATCTGTTGATTCAATCGTGTATATAAACGACATCTCTCACACTCTTCTTCTAGGGCATGACAATGCGTCGGAAACATAATTCTCTTTGCCGGGCTTGTAAAAAATTTTAGCCTTGTGTTCATCCACAAGAGATTACCAACGTTTTATCTTAGGCTTCTGTCTGAAACCGCAAACGTAAGTAGTTAGTGATCAGTATAAATTTTCAAATCTTTTTCACCATAGAGGTAGTTTCAAGGCTTATGTTGGGCCCATTCTATAGCTAGAAACTTGCGTTCGTTAGTGACAAAATTCAGTTCCCTGTTTTTCAAAGTTTTGGAAATCATAGTAAGGTCTACCATCTTATGATATAACTGCCCCCAAATTCTGGGTAGAGCAAAATGACTTCCCCTAAAGATAATATTGTTTTCAACTTGTCAAACTCTTGAACTTGGTTTTCATTGAAATTTATTTTAATCTTTTTTGACTACTAGACGTTCACCTTGCCATTCTCACCTTTCAGAATATTGGTCAGCAGTTTTCTTATCGAAGCAAAATCCCTAATAAAGCATCTGTAATAGTTTGTGAGTCCCAAAAGAGATCTAACTTGGAACAGTGTTGTGGGCTATTGTGGCTGTCGCACTTACTTTATCAAGAATTGTTTTAATATCCTCTTTGAATGCAATGGAGCCGAGATATTCAACACAATCATTAAAAAATTGTGACAGTTTGCTTAAAACCCACGCAATGTGGTCGACATGGTCGTCTTCGTTTTCTGAGATTATTACATCATCCACATAAACGTAACACGTTTTCCATATCTGTTCCCTAAGACCGTCATCAATGGCTCTCTGGAATATGCTGGGAGCATTTTTCAAAACAAAAGCAAGCCTGAAAAATTCGTACTTGCCATTTCCGACAAAAAAGCCATTTTTCGCTGCCATGCTTCGGGAGCGATATTTGTTGAAAGCCTGATTTGAGATCAAGCGTTGTAAAATATCTTGCTTTATCAAGATTTGATAGAATCACAGTAACATGTGCGATAGGGTATCTGTCATCAATGGTTTTCTGATTTAGTTTCGTGAAGTCTATAACGAGCCGTTTTTTAATATTTCCATGCTCATCGTTGCTCTTCTTGCCATAATCCCAAATGGGATTATTTTAGGAGGACCTAGAAGGCCTATTCATTCCATTTTTCAAAAAATCGCGTATTTCGTTTTTGACAAAGACGGCTACACCCATCGTGTAAAGGTAAAGCTTTGAGTAGACCGCGTCATTATTATCTATGCAGATAGTGGCGACATGTTTGTATTAAAGGGTAATGATTCATTAAGGTTTGCGAAAACTCCTAATAGATTTTTTATCATTTTCATAAAATGTTCAGTAACCATACTGGTGACTACTTTATCTTCTACTTGTGTTAAATTCACATTTGCATACTTTAAAAATTTTATTTTTGCCAATCCGTTTTAAGTTTGCATTTCTTTATTTTTAAAATCTAATTTTGCATTTAATTGCAAAATTATATTTCATTTGATCTTTTAACATTTTCGAAATACCTTGTAAGCCAGAAACTTCGTTCTTTCACAGAAAATTTTTTTTAGAATTTGTGTGCCAAAAAAATGAAATAGCAGATTCAGAATTAACCGACTTATAGGCCAAAACACGTTATTAGATCCTATATAAACTATGTGCCTCATTCTTGCATAAATCAATCACAAATACCTTTTTCGAATTTTGGTTTTTTAAATAAATCAAATCGGTTCATAAATTTTCCATTATACCCTTTTTTAATTTAATATAGTCTTTACTGTATTCAAAAACCGAAACCGGAAACAGGTTTTTACTTTTTAAAAAAACAAGCTGGTTTTTTTTTCTATCGGTAAAATGGTTTTTTATGAAATACTAGTTTTTTTAATTTTGTTTACTAAATTAACCTACACTTCTCATTTTTTGTACTTCCTAATTGACACTTGCACCCCCTGCTAGGGTGTAAGGCATTATGAAATTTTGATTATGTTTTTAAAGTTTTACATATGAATAGTATAGGTAAGTATATTTGTAATTACATCCATATTTCATTTTCATATAACACATCGCAACACGGCTGAGGGTTGTATTAGATTCGGCACAGCCAAATATAGCACTCTAATTTGTTTTTGCAATCGGAATCATTCGATATTGAGAACTGAATTTATCAGGTTTACAGTTGTAAGTTCCAATAATTTTTGAACTTGTGAATAAATTATTTAGTAATCGGAATCTAACTATTCAGTTCATTTAACATATTTATAAGATAGTTGTCAGAACCGAATAAATTCGATTGGCTAAAAATTCGGTTGTCATAACGAAATACATTAATATATTTACTGAGGGAAAACTCAATTCTAAAAAAATAATTTATATATAATTACTTTTACCGGGAAAATTCGGCAAGAACCAGTATAAAAAAATATTATTAAAAATCAATTCTTAAGAAAAATAAATGATTTATATGTAATTGCTTTTGATGGGAAAATTCGGTAAGAGCCAGTATACATTTTTATATTTCATATGTTAAATAAAATTTCAAAACAGGGTTTCCTGGAAAAAGTGCAACAACATACATTTTCATTGAAACAACCGCTTTTTAGGTGCCCGAAAACGTTGACCTCTGTACGAGTGTAAATTTCTGTAGGATACAACGAAAACATATATTTTTACGTTAAAAGGTTCATGCCTAATTGAATACACGCTATTGACTCTACTGTCTTGGAATGCCGTAATCTAGCTGTAGATTATATGTCACTTTTGCTCAATCAGTTCAACTATAACTTTCACAATTTTCACACTGAAACAAATACCGTTCACTATTGATTTCAGCTTACCAGCGGTATTATGTGGACACATGTTATTCGTTATTTGCAAAAGTTGATTAAAGTTCAAAATTTTTAAAGAGTGGAAAATAGTATTCTCATACTTTTGCGTATGATTGCTAATTATTAATTAACCGCCATGTGATAAGCTATATCGCTTTATTTGTAATTTTGCACAGTGTTGCCAGTTTAGCTAAATCTAGTTTCATTTATCTCGCTTTCAGCCTCAAAATTTCCGTTTTGGCATCTAGCTTTTTTTAGATTTTTTCGATTTTTAAAACAGCCTTAAAAAGGCTAAAATTTTAATACATCTACAAAGAGGAAAATAATATCTTATTTGTGTATTATTTCGCACAAAAAAAAAATATATATATATTTATTATTTATATTTTATTAAGATATTCTAAAAATCGAATGTAGCTTAACTAGTTTTAAATACTTAATTATTATTATTATTATTATTATTATTATTATTATTATTATTACTATTACTATTATTATTATTATTATTATTATATATTTTTAAACAATCTTCCCAGACAGCGGAAAATATGAATATAATTTAAAAAAAACCTTATAAAAGCGAAAAATCATTCAAAAATTTAGAAATGATTAATCAAAAAGGAATTATAATTCATATGATACATGTATAACCATAATATGTGTGTAATAATTTTGTAGGTGATTTTTTGCTGTTTCATTTTGCTGTTAGACGTACTATGTTGTAATTATTAATTTATTTTAATATCTCTAAAAAATATAAAAACTAATGAGAACAAAAACAAATAAACTAATAAATAAGTTTTTAAGTAAAAAAAAAAATATTATTTCTTTTTAGATTTATGTTTAGGGCATTTAACCTTTTTTAAAGTTGAATTTAGCCTCTTTTCTTCTCACCTCCTGAGAACACTGATTGTGGGTAAATTAATACCTGTGCGTATGATTGATATTTATATATTATACATATCTAAAAGTATATAAAAGAAACCGAAGGCGAGAAATGTATTTAAAAATTCATTCTTTTATGGAATATGAGATATAGTTTAATATGTGTTTGTAAGACTACAAGGTTAGTTTAAAAAGGGCGACATCCTCACGCCTCCACCCAGAGACTATTCGGTCCATTGTGATCCCTTTATAGATAATAGAGAAATCTGTCAGATAAAGAAAGAGAAAAATCCTAGTAGAATATAGTAAAAGATTGAAAAGAAAGATAATTAAATATAAGAAAAAAAAAATAAGAAAGATGCAGAACCTAAGGCCCATCAAATCAACCCTGACTACCTCCAAGCCACTTTATTCCCATTACAAACCCTATAAGGTTGCAGAGTTCCACACCCGCAACATCCACTGGTTCGTGCAGAATATGGCTCCCAAACAACCTCAGTCTACTTCGCTGAATCCCTACATAGTGACAGAGTAAATGCTCCACTGTCTCTAGCTCCTCCACATCATCGCACGTTCTGCAAAAATCGTATTCACCAGTTTTCTGCTTACTGATCACATTCCCTATTGCAAGGTGGTCACCTTCATTCCTATCTGCTGGTTTAAGACTAGACCATAACGATCCAGATACCCTGAAGTCCGATCTACTCCCCCAAGCATCATTCGTTCTACCTATGGTCCATTCCCTTATGGCCATGAAATATGACAAAATCGGAATCCTAACCGATACCTCTACAAAATACTTTTTCAACTCCGAGTTAGCTCATCGTCTATTTCATTGCTGAGAATATCGCAGTGACCAAGAACCCAACAAAGTCTTATGGAAAACGCTGCAACTATCAGACAATCTAAAGGATCGTTTGCTATCTGTTCCCATGAAGTAGACACCCGCCCCTGTGCCATCCGTGAAGATAGCACACCCTCCATGTAGCTTCTCCGCTCCAATCCAGTAGTCCCTACTAAGGATTTCAATAATGAGACCTACATAGTCAGTTTGGGCTGCCGAAGATAATATTTGACCATTCAACTTGACTTCATTAAGTATGCTAGCATGCCCCGCTTTGAAGCTCCCTATTAATCTCATCAAACAAATGATGCATGTTGATGAGCAGAATATAGAAAAAAATATTTTAAAAATTTATTTTCATTTTCCTACCAGCGCACTAAGGATTCACCGCCTTCTTTTCTTGACCAGAATTAAATTTTTGTCATATTTTATTTTTGAGTTTTTATTATTATAATATATTAGTAAATACTATAAAATGCTATAAAATGGATTTTCTTTTAAACCGTGTGTTTCTCTCAACTCAGAAAAAATAGGTTCATAAAAAATTTTAACGTTTAATAGGCCTGCAAGTTTTCAGTGAAAATAGGTAAACAAATCTCAATGGAAGCAATATACTGATATCTGAGTCATATTTTTCATACTATCTGGTTTTGCAATTCTTTTCGCTCTTCGAGAAAATCAGTTTCTTGCCAAATACGTTAGCATTGACAATTCTTTTCATTCCCAAAGTTCTAAAGAAATAATAGAACTACAAAGATAGAAATTAAACTAATAATTGTCTATAATTCCTTTGCGTATCAAAATTAATGCTGACAAAACTAATTGCAGGGCTTTGGGTGGAGTTATAAGAGAAATATGTGCAAACTTCCTTTGGAATTACTTTTTATCCAAAAAGGGTAAGCTTTACTTCTGATTCAGAAAAAGTACAAAATTACTTAAAGGGTTGTGATGTAAAATAAATACATAAAATTGCTGTAATTTTCATCCAAAAATTATTTCAAACGAGAAAAAATGTTTTTTTTACGTTGATATTTTTGGCCAAGAAAAGTGGTCAACGAAACCATAGTGTAGCGATTGAAAATCATGGATCTAGTTTCGAGTTTTCTTTAGCAATGGGTGTAAAAAATCATAATTTTACGCCTGTTATTTTAAAATGTTTATATCTCGAAATATCGGTTGAGTAGAAAAAAATCTCAAAAATTTTTTTGTGGCAGACCGTGACTTTCAATGGTAGAAAGCTGAAAACTAATAAATATACATCGTTTTATTAGTCTTTTTTCATCAAAATTGCAGAAACAGTTTCTCGGTACAATCTTGTGTGTGAGCACAAAAAAAAATTATTAACTTCAAAAAGTATCCTTTTACGGAGTGTTTGTTTTAAATAAATTGTAATATAAATTTTCCTTTAATGAAACTATATAGAGATATCGTAACAATAATTATATAAAATCAGAAGTTTTAAACAGAATATTTTGTATGTAAACCAAAATCCATTATATGTAATATGTGAATAGTACTATTACCCTAAACCGGGCATTCTCACAAGCATTAGCCTCAGGACCACTTGAGATATTACAACTCGAAAATGATCCGGCACAATTTTGATACTGTAACACCAAGTCAATGGTTTGAAAAACGATTTTACATGTTTTGCAAAGAATGTAGCGATATAGACCAAAGTTTTTAAATTTAAGTTTAATGCTAATTGAGACTCATTTAAGGAAAGAAGTTAAATAAATGAAAAATTTTTATTTTAATATCAAATTCTAATCACTCTGAAACCTAAAAATAAATGCATCCATTTTTATAAAAGGAAGAATATTTGAAAAATGTAGTATTCTCAATTTGAAGAGTAAATACTCAAAAAGTGGTATTTGATACCTCATACTATTAAATCAATCTTAAACCTAAATTCAAAAATTAATTTCGGAAAATATACAACTAACATTTATAATAAGTTTATAAACATAGATTTAAGTAATATAAGCTCTGTTCCAGTATTACTGAGGTTTTATGATTTAGTGATTTTTCTGAAAATTTCTGACAAAGACTCCTAATGCTGGAACAATACTATTTACTATTAATATTATTAATATTATTAATGTTATTAATATTATTAATATTATTAATATTATTAATATTATTAATATTATTAATATTATTAATATTATTAATATTATTAATATTATTAATATTATTAATATTGTTGCAACAATTTTTAATCTCTTGGTGAAGAATTCCTTTGTAAATTTTGTGATTACTCAATTTTGGAAATTTGCAATTTAACTAAATATTTCGTTCGTGTGTGAAGTTTTTGTATTATTTATGATACCTAGATACCATAATTAAATGATTGTCGTAGTTTTAGCCGACTTCCTCAACAAATTTGTGATTATTTTTTTTTTTTTTTTTTTTTTTGTAATTTTTACTAATTGTCGATTCCTCGAATTTTCAAGCGTTTTTTAAAAGTAATTTTAATTTTCTATAATATTTTTGAAAGTGGACTAACTTTTTGTACATTGAATAATTTCTTCTTAAATAAAGTTTTTACGTAAATTGTAAGTTTTATATTAATAGCCTTGAATGCAGTATATTTGGTACATTATGGTTAACACTCGTATATAGAATAGATAAAATAATTGATAACTTTTTTCTAGAAAAAAAAAAAAAATAGGGCCAAATAAATTTCAGGTCAGGTGGACTAAAATCGTGACCACCACTGTATATTTACAAAGAATTTTTAACTTTTAAGCTGTTTTTGTTTTCCTTTTACAATAAAATTTTTAAAACTTAACAAAATTTTACATTTTTATTTTGTATTTTGAATTATTCAAATAATTCGATTTTTTAATGCGTGATACAATAATCCGACCAAAATACTTTAATCGAATTATACATTTTATTCGAACAATGAATTCGTCTTAATCCTTATTCGAATTTTACGTTTTATTCGAACAATGAAAAAATCTGACAATTTGGATACCCTAGGAACTTATAAAAAAGGGATTGTTTCTAGCAAAATGTGAAAATTCATCAATAATTGAATTAATCTCTCAAATCGATATAATTGTAATATTGTTTATTTTCTATTTTTGCTATTAAGAATTTTGTGAGAACTAACAAAAATAAGTTAATATATATTGTGTGCATATTTAAGTAAAAAAATGTTTTAAGTTTTATGTTTAAGTAAATAATCTTCGCGACCCCCCTAAAATATTTGTATGGACCCCTCGTGGATCGCGAAACCTCATTTGAGAACCGTTGCCCTAATAATGATTTAAAAACAGCATTTAATATTTAAATATTTTTCTCTTGTCAAACAGTATCGAAAAAAAAACACAATAAAAGGAGCAGCAAAAATAATGTTACAAAAAGACTCATAAGTTTAATTTAAACATGCATCTCCTTAATGAACATATTGATGTATTGTTAAATTGCTGTTAAAAATGTGAAATATATAACACAAGCCGCAATGGCAAGACAATGGTGGCAGTAGATCGGCGTTTGCAACAACTAGAGTAGTACCAAGAATAAAGTATGTATGGAAAGAAATGAAAAACAATAAAATATTAACAGCACTAAAAGACATAGGAAACAATGTACGACAGGCATCTGCAGAAGTATATATCTATGTTCTAAGATGTTAATTTTACTCGACTTTTTCACTATTCGATTAATAAAATAACTCGAAAGAGTTATCCAGTTCTTGCCTCTGAAGGATACCTTGTCGGGCCTTCCTCTTACGAGGGTGATCTCTTGAATCTGTCACCATTGCTCAACGCTGATCCTTACATCTGGATCAACTTTGTCAATGACAGCAGCTTGGACACAGTTCGCAATACTGATTCCTTCGCCTTCTTCGATGTTAAGGGCTGTTCGGTTCCTGATCCAGCTCTTTTAATAATCTCCTTGTGGGGGCCCTTAACAGAGGTGTGCGAACGGCCTTCTTGGCTATTGAAGTTTGCTGGTCATCAGATCTGGTCCTTCTAATGAACCCCTTTTAGTGACTCTCAAAAAAGAGCCGCGTGGGTTTTAAACAGCAGTGCTTGATGGCGTTTTAGCAACTCTACTAGTGCTGTCCTTATGGTTTCCACCAGTAGAGCTGGCCGTTCTCTGGCCTACTGCATTCTTGCTCCTCGATGGCTGATCATCTCCAGGACTAGCACCCCTGACAAACTTTTGCAAATTGGCATATTTGCTGGATGATACCGGTAGTTATTGGCTTGCCAATCTTCACCTGCTGGTCCAAGAGGGTTGCAGGTATAGCTGATTCCCCACTACCATTATTTAAAGCTCCGGCAAGGATCGTTGAGGATGTTGACTTTCCTTCTGTGCTCTCATGAGACACCTCTGGAGTGCTGTTCGTATTCTCACCCAATCCTTCAGGATAAGACATTCCCAGATAATCACAAGCAGGCCCGTAGATCCGTTCGAATCTTCTACCGTACCACCTGTGCTTTCTGACAAGGTGCTTATTCTTGCCTGCAAGTGGCAAAGAGCCTCTCTTAGCTATCTTATGCAGATCGATAAGGGATGCTCTTGCGTCACTCCGAGCTTTCTCCTCTTTAATAAAAAGGGATAAATTTTTTAAGTTACCAGAGTTATTCGAATAAACTACAATTTAACATTTTGCTAGTCTTTTTCATGTCTATCAAGAAATAAACCAATATTTCTGTGTTTGTTAAAAAAGAAAAACCAAAAACAATATTAATAATTAATTTTAATAAAATACAAAAATTGTTGAAAACATCAGAAATATGTTTACATTAAATTAGACCAATTAATATAAAAAAAAGCGTTAAATACCCTTTCAAAAATAGTCTTTAAAAAATAATATGTAATTAAAATTTGTATATATTTTTCTCTTTTGTTTTTTAAGCCATTATTTCTCTATATTTGCTTAATATTTCAACGGGCATATAAGTATCCAGCAAAAACTTTTCGGTTTTCGGTAATAACAACTACTTATTAAAGTAGTTTCTTGGTAATGAGGCGTCATTATTATTTGCCTACTCTGTATAACAATAGTATAATAGTACAGCAATACTACAATCACGTGGATGAGTTGGCTAGAGCGCCGGATTAACAACTAGAAGGTTGTTGGTTCAACCTCAATCTGAAGCTGTTAGTTTTTCATAATAAAATGTCTAAAAAGATATTTTAAACTAAATAGAGTTTTTGTCGCTTAGGATGCTATGTGCGAGGTGGTGTACTGAGTAAGACGTTAGTCAGTAAAAACGAATGGTTTGTGTGTGTCCAAGTTGGAGTCTCACTGACGGCAAAAATTTGTTTGTTTTTTTTATTTTTGTTTTCGTTGAGTACCCCTAGAGTCAAAAAATAACTACATGAATTTGTGGACAAGTCGAATAAAAATAACTACTTATTCAGGCCAGAAATAAGTAGTTTATTTTTGTTTCCAATTATACCTGCTAGCTTACCAGGAAAGCAAAGTTTTTGCTGGGTATAACCTAAACTTGTTAATATGCAAATATTATTGTCTATAAAATGAATAAATAAAAATCTGATGACATATTTATGAAGTTAAAAAAACATCGAATTGGCTCTAGATAAAGAAGTTTACCGATTTTTAATATAAAGTATGAGTTTGCTGCTTAACTCAATTTTAAGTCCAGATCCCTTTTACATTAGAAGCCATCATCACTATATCCAGTTAACCAGACTGAGCTTCTATTGGTACATCAACTCCCTAGTTACAACTATTGACTGCACTGTCATTTGTAGAACAACAACAAAACAAGTTTTCCAAATCAAGATCAAAATCTTCCAATTTGTTTCCTATGGAAAATTTAATATAAAAAAGCGATTTGGTTTCCAAACCCAAATTATAAATAATCAGAGAAACCAAAAATATGCCCTAAAAAATATTTTATGCGCATTAAATATGCAGTAAAAAAATGAAGGATATGCTCTAAAAATGTGCAAATATGCATTTTTAATTTCTAAACAAAAAATTTTTTTTCAAGAAATTGAAGTTTTTTTAATTAATATTTTAACGATATAAAATAAGGCAAAACTAAAATTTATCCGTCAACTGTGTCAAAAGCCTTATTGTTAATTCAAATTTACAACATACTAACTTTTTCCAATGCGCTTCGCTAACCGTTTTTTACGATAACCAATATTTACTTTCCATGGAGCTAGTACACATAATTTTAAGACTTGTGCTGTAAAAGTTTTTAAGATCAAAAATATTTAATTTTCATCGTATGTGGGTATATTATAAGCCTGGTCCTATCCGTCCCGTTTTTACTCTAAGTTATAGATATTGTTGAGAATTTTGTAATGTAATTTTACAAAAGTTTAATTGATTAGCTATAAAAGCTCTTTAGATATACGATATTTAATATTTTCGCTGTGTAGAAAGTACCATTCCCCATGGTCGTAATCGTCATACTTTGATCTCATCTTATGGAGATTGATAAGATTTTTTTTCTACAAAATGTTAAGACTTTTATTGCAATAGTTATTAAGATATACGATATTTAATATTTTCTTTGTATCGGGGTTCAAATCCTGGTTCTATAGTTTTCAAATGAAGGGGATCACAATGAACCGAGCTCGGTGTCTGGGTGGAGATGTGGTACATTTTGTATCACGTCAACCTTCTCTATCTATCTAAACGTATCTATCTATCCCTGGTCCTATCCGTCCCGTTTTTATTTCAAGCTAATAAGAAATGTACTCCCGTAAAATTTTAAGACTTTTGCTGTAACGGCATTTAAGTTTTCCGATATTTAGTAATATCTTTGTATTGAGTTATGATATTCCTCCTGGTCTTTCCTTTCCATTTTCATAGCATTAATGTAGGATTTTAAGGAAGTTATTTCCTGAAAATTTCAGGATCTGAATGATACTGTGAGAATTTCAAGAAAATGGGTTTATCGATTTGTTTTATATATACGTATATATATATATATATATATATATATATACAATAAAATTAAATTAAAATCTATTTTAAATACTAAACATTTTCCGATGTCTTATTTTTTTCTTTACATCCAAAATCAAATTTTAAAAACTTCACATGCGATGATAAAAATGAAATACGTGAAAATATCCACTTACAAATCGATACCAAAATGATTTATTAAAATGACGTTTGTATATTTGATTTAATTTTTGTGATAGAAAAACGTCCTTATACTTAAACTATGTGTTATATTTCAGAAACATATTTCATATTTTTTACTGAAACGTTCTATACATACGTTGTTTTTAAGCAAAGTTTGTTTAAAAAAAAAAAAAAAAAAAACTTAAGTAAAAAACATTTTTAAAACTAGTTAAGAAAGTAAATTTTTTAAAAATTTCTTTCTGCAAATATTCGATAAATCAGTAAAAAACATTTTTAAAACTAGTTAAGAAAGTAAATTTTTTAAAAATTTCTTTCTGCAATTATTCGATTAATCAGTTTACTTGAATAAATTTTTTCTCGAAATTATTAAATTTAATTTAATTGAACAATTATTTAAAGTTAATTTGTCGATTAATCGAACAAACATTATTCGAGTGAGTACTCTAGCATGTGCCTAAAATAAATGTATTGTGTATGAGAAAGCATATTAATTAAGTCAAAAAGCCAGGGAAATATCTTAATAAATTATTATAAATAAAAGTATATATATTAAGGGGGCCCAAAACATTGTCAATGTTCCCACTTCAATTAGAACTTACTTCTCTTTAGAATACTATTTCTCAAAATTGTTATTCTATTGTTAAAAATTATTGCGGGCTAGCTTTTTTTATTATTTATTTCTTTTTTGTTCTTTTGGGCTTGTATTAATTTTTGGAATTTCGTGTACATAAGAGAGTCACTCGTATATAACTAGTACGTACATAATTTTACTCTTTCCTAATGTGAAATTGAAAAGTTAAAGAAAAAATAATTAAATTGATGACAAAATGAGATAAGAATACACTATTAAGAAAATTTCTTTATGTTGTTTTAATGATTTATTCCTCTCACAATGCATAAATTCAGAAAAATTTTTCTTATCATAAATATATTTTTAAAAGTTTTGAAATCTGATAAAATGTTTATTAAGTGGTCAAGATAATATATATCCATTTTTGAAAAAAAAAAATTATAATAAAACCAATATTTGTCTTTATATCAATGACGTTTATAAAAATATATTCATTTTTATAATTTTTCTTTACAATGTTCCTTAAAGTATTGGAAACAACGTGTAAAAAATTTGGCAATCATTTATTTCAGTAATAGTATTCTGATGCAATGAAAATTCATTCGAGAAATAACATACTTTTAAAAATTTGCAATGCACCCTCAAAATTTCGAGATATTTGCAAAACACTATTTATGAGTAAATTCCTTTATAGATGTATTTCTAATTCTGATATTTTTTATGTTTTTCCATTTTAAAATTCTCAATTTTAAACTTTAATTCGATGGAATAATTCAAACCGCTTGATTTGATTTGATTTGCTTTTATAAATTCCAATTCCAATAATTATTTTCGGACCTACTACCAAAATTATACTGGTATACTTTTACATACAAATTATTCAAATTTGCTATTTGGAAAAAAATTGATTAAGAAATAAGTATTTTATATAAATATTTTTATAAATATATGAGAAACCACTTATTAAAAAAATGTTCTGTGAAGATCTGAATCCTCCAATACCAAATAAAATATTATTTATTATGGGTTATTATAAAAGTATATGATAATCTTATTGTATACGTCAGGATATCTTCTTCTAATTCAAATTAATTAAATTACCTCTGCTGATATTCCTAGCCAAGGGTAAAATTTACCAATGCAAAATCCCTAAAAATTAAAAAATTAAATAAAAAATAGCAGTAAATAATAATAAAACAAAAATTAATAAATTTATTTCTTTGTTCGAATAAAATATAAAACGGAAAATAAATATGAGTATTAAAATAAATATTTTTACTTAACTGCAAACATTTATTAATTTTAATTATATTATTATAATTTATTTATAAAATTATATAAAGAAAAACATTAAAAATTCCTCATCATTTGTGATGTGTAAATAAAAAATTCACAAAATTCATAACACTCATAACCAAGAAAAAAAATATTATTAAATATATATTGATAAAATTTATCAATAAAGGCTTTACTTATTTTATGACGAAGTATTTCTGAAAAGAATTACCATACTAAAACGTTTTTCGAAAATTAAGATTGGTATTTTTCCTGTATTTGGCACATTAATACGCATCATTTGAGTGGTCTTTCTACAACAGAAAGGTTTCTCGTGAACAATAATAATTACGAATAAGTAATATTTATGAATAAATCGGTATATATACATAAAATTAGAGACCATATGTATTTTCTCTCCAGTACGTCAAATTTACTAACAAAAAGACTTGAAAATTTTGAAGGATTCAGAGAAAAAATTTATGAAATATTTACAAATATTATATCAACCCAATATAGATGTCAAAGGAACAAGAATCCCTCCAATATCATAGTATTTTTATTTAAATGTTTTATTACAAAAATTAAGGAAATACTCTTTTGAAAATTTTACTATTTAATATTTATTTTCGTATAATCATTCTCACATGCGAAAAAGTCGCTATATGCATGAAACTAAGGATCATACTTAGTAAAACTGTGTAGCAAATTTTTCCCTAGGATGTCAAATTTCCTCTCAAAAGGACATCAAAGTTTTGAATTCACACAGCACACGTAGTGGGGACTTATTGTATTTGTAAAAATGAGAGTTAGTTTCTTTAATAATTCCTTATGCTATATTTGGCATTAAGATTTATACCCATATACAACTTACTTTCATCAAATTTAATTAAAATATTGCTATATTTAAAGGATCGTTAACTCGTATTCCGGAAAGATATTTGTATGGGGGCTAGGTGAAACAATGGACCGATCATAACCAATTTCAATAAGCTTCGTCTTTGTGCATGAAACTAAGGATCATACTTAGCAAAACTGTGTAGCAAATTTTTCCCTAGGATGTCAAATTTCCTCTCAAAAGGACATCAAAGTTTCGAAAGATGAACAACTTTTAAGGAAATTATAAAATGTTTACTAAAATATGGATGTCCAATGAAAGCTATGAATCTCTGCAATAAAATAGTATTTTTTATTTAAATATCGCAGTACAAAAAGGTAAGAAAATATCCTTTTGAGAACTTTAGTATTAATTTTTAAATAAATATCATATATTTTTAATACTTAATATAAAGAATATTTTCTTAGTATTTTACGTTAAAATATTTAAATGAAAATTTATATTATATTGCAAGAACCCTCAGCTTTAACTTGACAGCAAATTGGTTTGATATAATTTTTGTTAATATTTTATATATTTGGTTTTTCAGTTATGGGTTTTTTGAAATTTTTTGTCCTTTTGAGATAAAATTAGACGTCCTGGAGAAAAATTTTGTACGTAGTTTTAACATGGAATGATTTAAATATAAGATTTTATTATAACATAACCACTTTTCCTTAAAAAAAATTTCCTTATACTGCTACAATTTGTAGTTCCACGTCAAATCCTCATTATAAGTTTTAACCTAAAATAACGTATTTCATTAAATACCAATTTAAATATATGTCTGCATGCACTCAATAAGGTATTTAATGTCAAGGTGCAGATATGTAATTCTACCATCCAATATAACCTTGTAACATGATAGAAAATTCAAAATTTTTAACAAAAAAATTCTTTATCTTACTTCTCTGTCTTTCAATTCTCTGCAGCATTTTCACTGTTTCTCTAAAAAGCAGAAACTTTCCCAAAATACTAAGCATTAACTTTAAGTTAAATCTGCTTTTTAGTATAGCAAAATAACAAAATAATAAAAAAAAAAACAAATAAGAAAGATATAGCCAGTAAAGCACGACTATATGATACCCTACACCATTGTGCATGTACACCAAAATTCGGGTAGAAAGCAAATGTGGACCAATACTTGTATTAAGTGTAAAATAAAACATACGAATACAAAATATTATGTTGACACTAAGATTTGTATGAATTTATGCACTTTTGGTTGATTCCCGAAATTGTGCCTTATATGGGAACTATGGTGTATTATGAACCAATCTTTATTAATTTGAGCACTATAGTGTTATACTTATTTGTGTCGAATACTTACTTGATACTAACACCTTTATGGGATTTATACACGTTTAAGTGATTTTCGGAAGAGTTGTTTATATGGGAGCTATGATGAATTATGGACCGATCTTCATGAAATTTGGCACTATAGTAAATTTTTGTTTATATATATTGGATTAAAAACCACATTTAACACATTTCATATTCGAATTTGATATTCCTGAAAAATAAACTTGATTTCAAAAAAAAAAAAAAGTAGACTGCCGCCAAAGCTGCTTTATATTGACTCAATACAAATATTTCAATACCCATTAATATTGCTTTTGAACATTTTTTCACGACCTTAAATGAAATTGCTACATCGTATAAACGAATGTGTTTTTGAAGTTCTCAAATCAGCCACGATTGTCTATGTACTACAAATCGTATTCAATTTATTCTGAAAAATACTTGTTTAATTTAAAATAGCTCTCTTTTGTAAGACGTTTCGTATATCTCATATACCATATTTTTAATATTATATTGTAAAATATAAGAATATGCTTCGGGCTTATCGCTATAAATATATATATATATATATATATATATATATATATATATATATATTTATATATATATATTCAGCTTCACAAATTATATTCCGACTTGTAACATGACAATTTCCAAAATATCTTGAGAATCAAGTTCATTCAAAGCTCTATATTCGCACATAGTTGCAAAAAGTGCATTTAGAAATTATTAAATATATTTTTTACATTAATTTCGCAAATTTCTATAAATTTTGAACATTTGAATGTGTATTGTATTGTATTTATAATGATTTAGTTTTTATATTTTTGTATTACTAAATATCAATAAAAATATAAATTATTTTAAAATCTATTAAATTTTTAATACCAAAAATTTAAAATGCATTTCGATTAGTTTAAAATTCAACGAAGATGTAGATATATATGTATATATATTTGGTTTAAAAAATAAATACATTTCGGACATTAAAATGTGATAAAAGTGTTTAAAAAATAATTACGAATTTTTTTTTTTTTAAGGATAATTTTGGTCATTTTTTGTTCTGTTTACATCTCTCACAAGTGTGTTGAATTCACACAGCACACGTAGTGGGGACTTATTGTATTTGTAAAAATGAGAGTTAGTTTCTTTAATAATTCCTTATGCTATATTTGGCATTAAGATTTATACCCATATACAACTTTCTTTCATCAAATTTAATTAAAATATTGCTACATTTAAAGGATCGTTAACTCGTATTCCGGAAAGATATTTGTATGGGGGCTAG
This sequence comes from Protocalliphora azurea, assembly GCA_932274085.1. NCBI lineage: Eukaryota > Metazoa > Arthropoda > Insecta > Diptera > Calliphoridae > Protocalliphora > Protocalliphora azurea. Next base: position 19,600,708 of record OW026519.1, on the reverse strand, counting down.
GTGAAACAATAGACCGATCATAACCAATTTCAATAAGCTTCGTCTTTGTGCCAAAATAATTTTTGGTGCCAAGTTTCATCAAGATATCTTCAAAATTGTTCACAATTTTTACGAACATCCTTAAGTCGACTCAGAAAGTGATTCTGAGTCGATTGGTATACTTAAAGATGGGTCTAGAGTACCACTATTTTTGCGTGTTACAAGAATCAGTATAAACTTATAATACCACAACCACCTATGGTGGTGCAGGGTATAAAAATATATGTAATGCTTTATCAAAAAAGCTTTTAGACAACTTGCTACAATTTGCCATTATGTTTGAGTGGAATGCGACCTAAAATGTAACATTTTTAGGTTCTTTTTACTTTTGAAGAGTTTTATGCAATCAAAAACTCTTCCTTGTTTTTGTAGTTGTTGTTTGTTGGAAAAATTTTAGTTCATTCCCCAAAAAAGAAGGAAGAAAAAAACTTAAAATTTATATCATATTTTACGTTTGCTTTGGGACCTTTCTCTTTTACATTTTTGTTGTGTTTATAGTTGTTTTGATGCTGCTGTTATGTTGTATCTTAGTTGTGTTCTTGCAATTGTTATGGTTGTAGTTGTTCTTTTGGTATTTTTTCATATTATAAATACTTAAATATATATAGACATACTTAAATATATATTTACATACATCATATGTATATCATCACCTAAAATGCAAAAGGACGTAAACACACTTTTTAATTTTTTAGCAACAGAAGCAAAAAGCAAATTTGTAGCTTTAAAATTAAGCAATTAAGTAAAATGTTTAATAGCATACAATAGACTTCAAAACAAATTTCTCTTAAATGGGACAAATTTTACGACTCTTTCGTTTATAAAGTTGATGTTACGGCCTTTTGACTTTTGTTAATATTGATGTAATTTTTGAAGATATGGCTATAAAATTTTTTGTGTACATGTTTTTTGGGTTAGTACATTATAATCCAACAAAAAACTAGCATTCGATTTTTCTGTGGTTACAGCCTTTTGCATTTTAGATGACGATATATAAATCAAACGAAACCATCTTTATTGTAGTCATAAGCATCATGATGATCTTTACCAGTACTAGAATACCACATCTGTTGGTTTATATGCTATACTACATACGGTGTGATATTCATACTTTGAATGTTGCTACTGTTGGTTTTTGTATTTTTTTTTTTTATAGCATTTTTACTGCTTCTACTGCTGCTGCCATTTTTTGATGGTGTTATTATTGTTGCAAATATTGCAGCAGTATACTTTTACAAGCATTCATTTATTTAGTTTTACAAATATGCACATATTGGGGTGGCCTTCATGATGAAATATTCGAATAACCTAAAAACTAGGGTATCCATTCGAATAATGTTCTTTCGAATAATTCGTACAACTTGATACGAATCGTTCTGTGAACTTAAAAGTGCTACTTTTCGAATAACTAATAATTCGAATATTTTGATGTCGAATATTGAAACAAAACGAAAAATTTTCTTTCGTAATATTATACTTCTTTTTAATTATTTTAATTTTTCAATTTCGAGTTTGAAGGTATTATAATATTTTTAATAAAAAAAGACTAGAACAGGTAAATAATTATTTTTCTAAAGAATTAGTCACACATTTAAAATGTCGTGTTCATTAAAGACGTTTAATGTCACAAAGTACGGTAGCAACAAGTTATATAACTTCCGTTTAATATTAATATTAATATAGAAATTAAAAATTTTCATTAACAGCATTGAAAAGTTAGTTAACTTTCAGTTAGCATTATTATGAATTTGTCAAAATATTTAATGTTATGTTCACACACATTAATTTTTGACTTGGTTTTTGAGTTTAATCAACACTGTTCACATATCATTTTATTGTGTTCTTCCTGTTGGCCTGTTTTTCGTTTGCCAAAATATTTTCACAAATTTTTTTATTTAAATAAAAATTTCACACACAAACACTTTCTAATTCAAAAAACAAAATTTTTAAACATATAAATTTTATGAGCAACTATAAATTTCATTCATAATTTTTTGATTTTAAACTGTTTAAAAATTTTTACGAATTATTTTTTTAACAATGCACCAAAAATAATAAAAATTTCTTCCCCGTATGGAAATTTAGTATGTTTTTTGTGTGTTAAATAATTTACAATTCGAATCGAGATGTTTTTTGGCTTTGAAACATATGAAAAAAACAAATCAATTTGTTTTTTTTTTTTTTTTTTTTTTTTTTTGATAAAACGACTCGTTTTTCAAAAAAACTCTATAGGACAATATAGCATAAAATAGCATCATAAAATTAATATAGATCTGTACTTAATTATACTTTCCAGTTGTTGTGAAACTCTGAAGATTTATTAACAACAGCCTATACACCAAAATCCTAGAGGATTAAGACAATCAGAAAAAGTTAAATCATGTCTAGCAATCCAAGCACACTCACTTTCTAAATCAAAAAATAAAATTTTTAAACAAATAAAATTTATGAACAAATATAAATTTTATTCATAATTTTTATTTTTTTTTAACGCTTTTACAATTTTTACAAATACTTTTTTCAACAACTTTCTATGTACTGTATGGAAATTTTTTTTTTCTTTTTTTGTGTGTGTGTTAAATAATTAAATAATTCGAATATATGAAAAAACAAATCAATTTGTTTCTGTTTTTGGAGAAAACAACTCAGACCATATATAGGGGCTATGGTTAATTATTAACCAGTTAATTTCAACGATATATATTCCAAGTTGTATTTCGTTCATAAAGTGGTAGACAGCTGGACAGACAACATTAAATCCCATATATATATATATATATATATATATGTATGTATGTATGTATATATATATATATATATGTATGTATTCTGTATATTTTGTGGTGGGGATCTTAAAAAAAAGTTTGCATGTAATTGCGGACCCCCTAAAATCATATAACGGACTTCCATTCGGCAACCATAGCAATATTTAGGAGTTCCGCAATTAGGTCCGACTATTAAAATAATAAAAATAATGAAATAGTTCAAGGAATATGAAAAATCAAATAAATCTTATTGGGCTGTCAAAAATTATTTGTGCAAATTTTATTATTAGGTTGAACTTTATTGTAGATATTTATATGAACATAATTTTTGAGAGCCGAATAAATGTCGGAGATATTGTAAACTATGGATCAATCATTCCGATATAAATAGCTCCAATGAATTTTATATAAATATGGTATATTCAAGACAATTAAAAACCTAATCCGTGAGAACATTTATATGGGCCTATTTAAAAAATGTTTCATTTCAAAAATATGTTTTGATCCGAACTTAGATGTCAAGTTTAACATGGATACTATTCTATTTTTCTTTTAATAAATAGTTCGAACCGTGTGAACGATGTACCTTGTTCCAGATTGAATAGGTTATTTTACTTTATGTTTGTATAAATAGAAAGTAAAAAAAATAGTGCTACCGAAAATTTTGTGTTAATGATTTTATTTTAACTTTTTTAGTTTTTGTTTTATTTTTAACGGGCCCAAAATTATTAAATACTCTTATATTATATTTAAATTCTAGAACATATCCAACTAGCTACAACTATTTAAGGTATAGCTCCAAAACATAACCTAAAGTGTTTGGAAATGAGATATTTGGTGTTTATTCGGAAGAGAAACTGTGAGAAATAAATCGCTTAAACCTACGTAGATAGAGGAATCTTTTGAAGCATCTAATGTAGATTTGCTGTCGGAGCTGAATTCAACAACTAATAGTGTACACAAACTTAAAAAGTTCAAGGAAAAACTAAAGTACCATTATGGATGATTTTTTATATATAGAAATATTTTTCGAGTTTTATCCCCATATAGCAAAATCTCATCCCAAAAATCTCCAAATAAATGTTTATATTGTCCACAGAAATCATTACAAAAATAATACCTTTATTTTAGATATTAGTATAAAATACATTACTTTTGATTCGAACTGCAATCCATATCCTCTGCAGATATGCGGCTTTGGGTAGATAAATTACCTAAGTAGTCAATATTGAAAAAGAAAGTTTCCTATGGGTTTTCAAAAAAAAAAAAAAAAATAAGATTATATGGAAAACATTTTAGAGTTTGTATCAAAAAACTTTTTAGGTAAACAATTTACGTAAATTTAGAAAAATAGCGACATTTTGGCCATTTTCAGCAATATGCTATTTATTTGTATCCAACAGTTCCTTCCAACTTTAAATTTAAAAAATTCATTAAAATTGCATGATTGCGTCATACACGAACACGCATTTGATTTTATAATAATGTGGACAATTATTAAAAGATATTACTAGGATATTATGATTATTTTTGGAGTAAATATAATAGAGTATCAATTGATCAAACATTACCCTTTCAGCAAATCCATAAATAATCATATTGTAAGAGAGATTGGATCTAATTTTTCAACCTTATGGTATCATATTTAGTGTAACATTTTTTTATTTTCTTCATTGTACTGTTGTTGAATAAATAATAGACATATCTTACTAAAAATTAATATCGGGCAGAATATTATGTTCTTTTAAGTTTTTCTAAGAAAAATTATGGAAATAAAATAAAAATCCCTATCAGCAAACTAAATTCTTCATACCCATTTCCCAAAAGCAATCCCCAACAGCATTACCGTTTGTACGAATTTAGTCGCCAATTGCCCTTTTTTATCCACCTGGCACTTTTTCGCCCCTTTTTCAAAATGAAATTAAATGGCGACTTTTTAAGACTATGTGCTAAATGAGGAGAAACTAAGTTATTTAAAATATCTCGACCCATTATTATATATTCATTCCAATATAGTGACGTAAAAAAATCCCGAAAAATTTATAAATGAATTGAAACTGCTATAAACTAAATGCCGAATCTTTTTGAATCGGATTGTGATAATTAAAAAATAGATTTAATGAATGACTATATATTCATTTATATTTTTACTTTGGATCATAGCAATGTCTCGGTGGAACGTCCTTTTTCTAAATTATCATTAGTAAAGAAGAAATTGTCTAACAGACTTAAGTTTAACACTTATGAATCTATGTTTTAAGTCCTAAATTTGTTAGACCTCTTGCAACAATACAAAAGTTTAATTAATAAAAAGAGAATTTTATGTTAAATATTTTTGTGAATAAATCCTTTTTTTATAAAAATAAAAATTATTATAAATAAATTATTTTATTATTAATAAAATTAGTAGTTTTTCTTAAAATACAATATTTTTTGTTTTTATCAAATAAAGAAATCTGGAGGAGTTTTTTTTTTTTCGACGACTTTATTTTTTGAAATCTCCTTTTTTGGACACTGAATACATATATTTAGAGATCGAATCTATTTATTGTTTTAAAAGGGTTTTTTTATTTTTTTTTTCTTTGTGTTTGGCACACACAAATTATATTTACAAATAATTATTAAGTTGTTTTTATTTTTCTTTTACAGTAAAATTTTTGAAAACTTATCAAAAGTTAATTTTTTTTATGTTATATTTTGTTTTATTCAAATAATTTGAATAATGTTTAATACGTGATGGATTAATTCGAGTTATTCGTTTTATTCGAACAATGACAAAATCGAACATTTTGGATACCCTACTATAGAACTAAAAAATACAAAGTTTTTGATTGAAAGATATTTAAGACTATTGAAATCTGCGAAAGCACTGAATTTTGTGACCTTTGACCATGAATATCTCGCGTAGATCACAAGTAATTATGACATGCTATATAAAACACCAAGACCACTCTTCCACTTTTGGTTGAACTATTAATTTGCTGAGGTACATTTGCTTAAAAATTAAATTTTAAATTTAATTTTTTTTCAAATTTAAACTTTTTCATTTTGGACATTTTAGGAAAGTTATAAACTGTGGAATTCAAAAAGATTTAAATAAAAAAATTTAAATTTTAATAAATTATTTATGGTTGAACGAAACGAACAAATAAATATATATATATATATATATATATATATATATATATATTATTTTTGAAATTTCGATCGCTTTGAGCCATCTTAATTTTATTTTATTCTTCTTAATCAGTTCAAAACTTGTATCTCTTAGTTTTTAGTCTATTCCCAAATTTTCAAGGTGTAAGATCGAGAATTTTAACTCCTTTCAAAATAGGGCCACCCTATCATGCCTACTCACACATTTGGAGCTTAACAAACGCTATAGTGCAATAAAGCAATAGTCTTGAAGATAGATAGGATTTGAAACAAGATATATATAAATAAAATTTTACCCTACCCAAATAAACATTTAATGAAATAAAATAGCTTGCTATAATTTTATTTTTTAAAGAATTGCACTTTCTTAATAGTCATTTGACATTTTTATGGTATGATTATCTACAGTGGACAGCGTTACCGCTGAGAATTTTTAATAAGTGTCAAAAATTGAGGATGTAAAAGAACAAACTCGCCAAAAATGGAGATTTTTTGAAAAAAAGGGACCAACTGCTTAAACACTTAAAAAATCATCATTTGTTTATTTGATAAAACCGAAAATAAGAAATATTGTATATTAAGAAAACCTTAGTTAATGAAATAATTTATTTATAATAATTTTAATTATTTTTAATATTGCAAAAAAAAAACAAAGGATTTATTCATAAAAATTTTTAAAATTCTCTCTTGAGAGAAGAGGAGCTATGCTTTCATAATATTGTTAGATGGAAATTTGAGCTGAAGCACAAACGGAGCTACAGTGGGTCAAAAGTTGACTACCTCGAGTGTGAAAAAACATACTTGAGCTTGTAACTTTGGCAAATGTCAATCCATTTAAATATCTTTATATTTATGAATTCTACTAAGCAAACTCTTGTTGTTAAAGAGAAATTTAAATTCAGAAATTAAATTTCTCATTTTTCACCTTGACTTCTTTCCATTTTTACCCTATAAAAATTCTTTTTTTTTCATTTTCACCGGTAATTTCACTTACTAATATTTTAATCAAGCATAAAACCAACATAAGTTGATATCTTTTGAGAAAGGAATTTGAATGTTTTTGGATTTCAGTTATCCTTTTTCATTTTGAAATCATGATTATTGAGATTTTTTGAGAATTTTTTAGTCGTTAACAGGGATGTAAAAATTGGTACAATTCGAACATAAAAAGTATAATGGTGCACCCATGTCCAATTTGGTAATTTAAAATTTGCTTTCCAATTTTAATTTTTAATAGATTTGTATAGGGGTCTCGCAAAAAAAATATATAGCTTTTCTTGAAAGATTTATAAATTGTTATAAAAATTTATAGAAATTCTAACATGTCTCAAAAAATTACTTAAAAGTATTAAATTCACTTCGGAAATTCCCCGCATTCTGAACATCCAATGATAATTATTATAATTTTTTTTTTTTGGTTCTTTGCTACAATTTAAATAGTTCAATTGATATTTTTGTTCGCTAATATATTTCAGCCAATATTTAAAATAATTATCTGAGATAGAAAAAATGAATTCGTATTTGCTGTTTCCCAAAATGAGTACGGAGAAATTGTTGTTGTTGCATCGTTCTCATTGCACAATGATCTGGAATTTTCTCAACATCATGATGAATGCACAACGATGAAAAAAATATCAGATAGAGATCACATTAATGATATCATGGATCGAAATCGTTCACTTGAAATTGAGATTGCAAGCACGTTAAACTTGATAATTTTTTTTAAATAAAATTTTAAGCTCCTCAAGGGAAAAAACTAGTACTGCCCGATACGAAGGTATCGGTAGATCATATCAATGAGCTTTTGGCTATAAAATGGGGAGAAATTCCGCTTGTTAGCGCTCTCAAAAATCTCGGAAACAATTGAAAAAAAATTTTATAATTGCAAAACGAAAGCCCTTATCAACGTAAAATTTCCTAGATCAATAGAGCAGTATAGAAGGTATAGCGAAAAGTAGATCCTACAGATATCACGTTGGTTAATTATCGGATTAAAATCTGAGCAAACAATGGCAACATGATGATTTATGTACAGAATCTACAAATTTCTGATGCCAAAAAAAAACTAGTTATGTCCATATCGCAGCTACATTTTCCTGCAAGTAGTTAATTTTTCGAAATTACTAAAAGGCACTTTCTGGAAAAATCAAGACGATGAGTGGTTGCCACACTCAATCATCACACGGATATCAAATATGCTTTTCATGCAAAATATTTTATTTTTAATAATGCTTTTCACTATAAGCCTTCTTCTCATTAAAGTGTATTACGAAAAAATATACCCCTCTAGAAATGAAGATTAGTATATTCTTATATGATTCCCAAATTATTATTTCTGAATGTTTTCAATGAATTTTTAAAACACCTCTAAAAATACGGATTTCTTTCAATAACATACTAAAAATCTTTGTTATAGGAAAAATAATTTCAAAAGACATAATAAAAATTAAATAAAATTTAAATAATTCTTACATCTCTTTTCGTTCGCAAAATATTAAGATTTTATTAAAATTTTTTGTCATATTTTGGACATTTTTTCAATATATATTTAATTTTTTGAAACTTTTTTTTTATAGAAAATTATAGATATTAACCTTTAAAAGCAATAGGGTAAATTTTCTATATTAGGTTCCTAAAAGTTTAAATCAGCAATTTTTGCAAATAAGTTGTATGAAAGTATTTATTATACTTAAATATCAAAGAATTTATATAAAAATGTAATATTCTTTTAAAACCGCGGTGATAATCGAATGAAAAAGTGTTTCAATTTTAATCACTATTTTACACGAATTTATAATTTGTTGACAAATTTATGCTGCTTTTTCTTAAATAACCACTCATTTGTCTTAAAATTTAACTTAACCTATTATGGACCGGTGATACCATAATATTACTTTTGTTACTAAAGGGTCAAATGAATGCATATATCAATAGTACTGAATAGTACTGAATAAGACCATTCCATTGCTCTAATATCGAAATTACGATGGAAAATATGCGGAATATTCAAGCTTTAATAAAATTTTAAAAATATTTAGAAAATTTTTTGTAAGTGTCTCAAAAATGGTCCGACTCAAGTGAACGAAAAAGTTGAACCGAATTATTTTGCAAATTAGTTTATAACATATCAATCTTTAATTTTAGGGTGGGTACATTTGAAATATTTTTCGTCTTCATACAAATCGATGCACTTTACTACTCATATTATTCCAACGCTGTACGTTTCGAACGAAAGTTTGAACGAAAACAGGCTACCGGGCAATTTTGTAAAATTTTCAACGTGTACATTACATCCAGCAGTAGTCAACAATTAATATTTATGAACAAGAGTTGAAGTTTTTGATGCTTTTAAATAAATTGATATTTCTCTTGCGAAAAATTAATGACAACCCACTAGCAGCGTTACACTTTGGCCACTTTTTCGATCTCCTGACCAATTTTTTGGTCTCTTTTTAAAATGAAACTAAATGGTGACTTTTTAAGATTATGTGATAAATTATCAGAAACTAAGTTGTTTGAAATATCTAGACTCATTATATATTAATACCAACGAAAAAATTAATTAAGCTGAGATTGATTCACTATATAGTGATGTAAAAAATACCCCGAAGTATTTATAAATGAACTGAAACTGTTAAAAACTAAAGCTGATGATAAAATTTATGAGCAACTGTTTAAAACATCAAATACCTAATCTTTTTTGAACGAAACAGGAAAGTTAAATATATATATTTAATGAATACCTATATCCTAATTTATCTCCTTTCAGTCCTGAATTTCTTAGTTGGGAATTTGTAAGACTGGAGTCCGAATGAATACCTCGTAGAAATGCGTAGAAGTTTAATTAATAAAAAATAGATTTTTATGTTAACTATTTTTATGAATAAATCCTTATTTTTGCAATAATGAAAAATATTATAAATGATTTTTTTATTTTATTAATAATCGAGTTTAGTAGTTTTTCTTAAAATACAATATTTTTTTATTTTTTTTTTTTTTTTATCAAATAAACAAATTTTAAGGAATCTTTTAGGTATTGAAGCAGTTGCCACCTTTTTTGAAAAAAATTTTGACCTTAAGATTAAGATTGTATATATTTATCTGAACTTAGTATTTTTGTATTTTTCTTTAATTACTTTATAACCTATTACAAAATTGTGCTGACACCTTTAACCGTTTGAAAAATATCCTGACTCGAATTTACAAAATATGTTCCTGTAGACTTGGTTTCCATTTTTTGCGCGTATTGTATTTGTATTTTTATTTATTTATTTATTTTTTTTTTTTCATTTAACAAAATTTTCTATAAATTTTAAAATAGTAAAATGTTGTGCATAGCTTTTCATACAAGATAAAATTTTCTTTTACATTGTATATAATAAGCAAAATATTACAAATTGCCAAATCTATGTTTTTTCATAGCCTTTTTGACAAGGCTTAATGAAGCTTCAAAAAACGTAACTTTGTAACTATTGATTTTAATGGCTATCTATAAATATAATATTCTTGGTCACATATTTTTCAAAAAATCATTTGATTTTGTAACATTTTCTTTGGTCCGATAATGATTATTAATTTATCAGATTCTAGCATATTATTTTTGAGAATTTCGCATAAGCCTTTAAAAATGTTTTGACAGCACTTATAACATAATTTGCATATTTACGCATAATGCGGATAATCAACCTCCACGTGCTATACGAACGCCTGTAAACCGGAGAAGTAGATGGGTCAATGATGTTGTCATTGGATGCGATGCTGATGTCCAATATATACGGTGAGTGATACAATAACGTCTTTTATCTACACAATCAAATGGAGACATTAAAAAAATGTCTCCATTTGATTTTATCATAATCCTAGTAGGGCTAACTGGGTTATATTCAGAAGGTGTGTTCTATGAATAGCATCATTCGCTAGCAATGGAAATGATTTCCCGGGATACAGGACCTGTATTATTTTCTTTATCAAGTTTATCGAATATAATATAAGGGACGGCATGATCTGATTAAACATTAGTAATCATAATTCAACCGCAGACTTTTCAATATAATGAAAAGGGAAAACAACTCAAGAAACTGCGGCAATTATTGTCATAGCTTCAATTTAAATTACTTCAAAAAGGGAAACTATAAGGGATAATAACGAATTAGAAGAGAGTTTCTGTGGGGACTCGAAGCAAATTCCGATTTTTAAGGACAACGTAAATTAGGACTTCGAACTGGAAGACTGTTGACAGACTAATTGGTTTATAATCATTTGTATTATCTATATATATATACTACTCAATACCGTACTTGGTTATAAGCCATTCAGTCTGTCAACGGTTTTATTGAAAACATTTGAAAGAGTGACCGATATCTATGTCTATGTCAGAGTCATCCATTCACTCATGATATGAACATATCAACAATACTTGAGACACTAAGTAAATTAGGTTGATTAGAGAATAGAAAACTACGTATTTCTTCTTTTTAAAACATGAGAACTTATGGAGTCAGCTTTAGCCGTCTTATTGAAATGGACCAAAGAAAATGTTTTAGGTATTAAAAGTATTAGTATTTTTTAGTAAAAAAAATCTCAGAACACCTAGTTTGATGTTTGATATCACTATGAAACTTTCGAAGAAAATGTACTTAATATTGAAAATCTAATGTATAATGTTCCAAATGTCTTCTACGCTTGCAAGAAAATGTCCGGAAAAGATGAGGGTCTACTCTAAACAATGAGAAATTAGCCATTATCTTAATCACAGGTCACTCTATCACTCCTCAAGTCTGTATGAGGACTATCTTAGACAATATTTTCTTTGATATTTTCATTAGATATATTTCTGCTAAATCTTATTTAAGGCTCAAAGGGTTAGAAAAACTGAAGAACGACTTCATGGGTCATAACTCTATCTTACACAATATAGGCAGGACAAAGATGGAAACTGACAATGGTTTGAGTATTTCGTCAGGCCATTAGACCCCTCGTTGTATCTTATAAATTCAAATTAATATAAAGCTTTCCGGGATGAAATTTATGCAGCCATTATGGCAGGGACTTTTGACATATACTTAGACATTTTTTTCGCAAGCAAGCAAATTTCTGAAAGACAATATACATTCCCTAACCCAACTAAGACATCATCAGTCGTGTTTTATGGCCTTGGGACAACGAAATATCTTATAAAAAGTGCACACTAAAAAAACGGCACCCAAGTGATCTTCAATTACTATCTGCAGGATCTTTCGGGAGTGAAAATGAATAAAGGAATATATCGGCTACTCGTGCAGTAGTAGGAGTTGTCTAGATAATGTAGAGTAGGAATCCATACAACATCTATTATGCAACTCTCCACCTCAACAATAGTTCTTACTAATATTTCTCGATCAGCAACTTTCTTATAATCTGTATTATCTCAAATCATGAAATCATAGGTCTTCATTCTTCCATGATTGAAATTTTTATATAAAATTAAGTTTATTTAATGTGGACGATCCTAGTAACCTAAAACCTTCTCGTTATATATATCATGATTTTTTTTTTTTTTTTTGTAATATTTGTTTTTACACTACATATTTTTGGTTTTGCTTTTGTGCTGCAAGTGAGAATATAATTGAAAATATTCGATAGTAATCCAGTTTTTCCAAAATTTCTCTCTCTAACTTAGTGCGGAAACATATTTTTCGGAAGCAATAAGAGAAAAAGAAGCATTTTTTCCAAAAGAAACAAACTTTACACATAACTAGAAATGCCCACTTTATTAAATTTTTTGTGTAGCTGCATTATTATATAAAAAATCCAATATAAAAACAAAACATAAACTGAAATTTTTTATTTGTTGCACTGTTTAAATGTTTTACGTAAAACTTTTGCTTGTCGTAGAATTTTGTCATTTTATTTCTTGTTGTTCGTTCTCATTTATACTTTCCCATGAAATTGCAACAAAAGAAAAGAAACAAACACAAAAAATATTCATAGTATTGCAACGTATTAGTCGCATTAGTGTTGTTAAGATATTTGCTTTTTGTTTTGTTGTATTATTGTTTAGCAGCAGACATTAGCATCATGGATATGGTGTGTCAGTGTCACAGTACGTTTATGTTATAGTTTTGAGAATACCCTACACAAACATATTAGTGCATTGAGTTTTATGAGGAAATTTAGTTGTGTTATACTCGTATTCATGTTAAAATTATAATTAATTTTTCTCCACTGACCATAAAATAATAATATAAACTCCTCGTAAATAAATTAATTATCAGCGGGATCACGTCAGTCATTTTATTTTTTCAGCTAAATTAAAAAGTGAAGAAAGTTTGGGTAGTGCCCTGCAAATTCCATCTGAATCTATTCCTAAAACTATTTCAAATTTTTATTAAAAGTTTATGTTTTGTGTTTTCTTTTCTTTGCTTTAGTTTTCGTTTTTGTTGCTGCTTTTGCCATAGAAGATTTGCATGCGTTAATAAAGTGTATGATCTGATAGCAAATCTTAAATGTTTTAATGCATGTATGAATTTTTATCACATAAAACGACGAAAACTATCAAGAAACTTTTGATTATGAATATTTTTAAAGAAGCTATTGTGTATTTAATATACATACATACATATTTTTTTAGTTTTTGCTACATTGCAGTAGTTTTTTTTTTTGTGCGTAAAGTATAAAAAGTTTTTTTTTTTTTTTAATAGAGAAAAAAAGGAAAACTAATTCCTTTGTTCTGTTTAAATACTTTAGAAATTTGCAATTTATTGAGTTATGCATCAAAAAATTTATAAACAAGAATTAAAATTCAATTAGAAAATTATTTGTTTCTATTGTGTTATCAATAGCCTAAGGATGATAATGAAGAATAATAGAAATTTAAATTTTAAAGAATTTTGTTGAAAAATAACTTACATTCTTTTACACCAAAGGAAATAAAACTTATTAAGGCAATTTTTCTTATTTTATATTTTTATTTTTTAAAATATTAAAAATCTTAGAAGTTACTTTCTACTGTACAGCTGAATAACTGTGTAAAGAATTTTGTTTAGATCTCAATTAGTGATCGACCCCAATAGCCTATAGAGGCCCAGTACTTCTCATATACATAAAACAGAAAATCATTTAGCTTTATGCTTGATTTAATAGGGTGCAACAAGCGCATTCGCAATAAAAAGCGTAAGAAATAAGAATTTTTGATTCTCGGGATAGAGGGAAAAGTTTTTCGACTTTCCGGTATCCCGGATTAAAAACTATAATTATCACTATTGTCATTAGTTGAACAACCGAGACCCAAATATCATATCAGTTTTTTCATTAGCAGATTTAAAACACGATGGTAAATGTACTAATAAAAGGAAATTTGGTCAATTGTTTAAACTACTGCTCAATCAACTCAAATGGATTCTGACGTAGTTTATGCACGCAGAGAAAAAACATGTTTCAGCATTATCACTTATTATGTTCTCATTGTTAATGTCCTTGAATTTTAATAATTCTGTGTTTATGATAACAATATTTTTGTTTAAATATTAACATTTAATTTTTACACTCCATAAAAATTTTTATATTGTTAACTCCAAAAATTATATGTTTTTAAATATTTTTACAGGGAACAAAATTTTATTAATATTAAAAGTGTCTTTAGTTCTACAACCGTTAAACATTTGCAGTATTTTTCCCTATTCTTACACCATATTCTGCTTTTAAACTATATTAATATTATTAATACCATGGCAATAAAATACTTATCCTTTTCACAAACTTAGTGGAAAGGTTCATAAGTTTTTTATGTTTAAATACATTTTGTTTTGAATGCTTGTTTCCCAACTTCATTATAGTTCTCATTTAGTTTATATATGAATAAATATATATAGACATGTTTGAACTATACTCGATGTGATTAAAGCAATATAAGATATTGATTTACTACCATTAAAGGGTTTAGTTAAAAAAACATATCTTGTATTTGAACCACATATGGTGGTTCAAATTAATGTAATTGATTGATATGTATTTTTTGCTTTTTTCTCTATTATTTTCTGTAAAAAATTTATAAAAATAATTTTTATTTTAATATATGAAAGACGGAATAATAATATGACAAAATTAAATAATAATCTGATAAAATCGAATAACTATATCATAACAGGGGATAATAATATAATAAAATAGAATAATAATATGATAGTGTGTTATAATAATATAATAATCGGACACAATATGAAAAAATGGAATCATAATAATTATTACTTACAATCATTTCTACTTTTCGCTGTGATCCTATATTCAAATCATAATATTTTGCTTTTTGATTATGGTCAACTATATTTTTTCTCTGCGTGTGTCGTGAGAGAGTTTTGAGAATACGGTATTGTTATTCTTGTTTAAAAGTTATGTACCATAAATCAATGTCGTTTTTGCGACAGAAGGATATTGCTATCAGAAACTAAATAACAAAATATTTACTCAAACATTATTCAAACATTTTCAAAGCAAGGTTCGCAAATCACTAAAAAATGTACAATTTAATAATTTTAAAAGTGTTGGGTGATGATCGCTTTTTCCGAAAACTTTCATGGTGATTCAAACGCGAGTTTAAACGGTATTAAATAGTTTATAGCTTTCATTGTATGAAAATAATTAAAGGGTATCTCTCATTTCTTTAGCTATCCTATTAGCTATTTAGGTATTTAGATAAACTAGTTTAGGCATAAGATACAGTTATAAGCAAAAAATTGCTTAATTATATTAAGGGATATAGGCAATTTTCCTTAAGTAGAAAGCATCTAATCCAACTAATTTGTATTGCTGATAAATTTTTGAAAATATAATAATATTTAATACATATATGAAAATAAACCTAAATATTTTAAGGAAATAGTTAATTTCTTTATAAATTGATAGTTTTATGTTGTCCAATATTATCCTTTCTAATGCGGCCCATCCCAGTACGGCTGTTTATTCCTTACTTTTATTAGATAAGTTACATACATATACGTTTTTACTTAAAATTATTAATACAAATTAACAAATTTTATAATCATGCTTCAAAAATTACGAGTTGTCCTATTTAGTTGGAACGACCAAAAATTTTAAGGCAAGTTAATTTTAGGTATTAAGAAATTATTTTATGAACCATGTATTGAAAATTGTGTGTATTAGAATACTTAAAATATAGTTTTTGATCGATAATATACTAACTATATAATCATTAATATTATATAATCTATATTTTATATATGTTAAAAGTGTCCTTATTTTTAGTAGTTACTAGAAAGTCTATGGTAAGAGGGTAGCAGATAGTACCATCTGAATTTTATATACACTTACTATGACTCCTATATCAAAAAATTACTGGCCCACCAAAGTTGCAAATTCTATATGTGATAAAAGTGCATATCATAGTTGTTTATTACAATTTAAAATTTATATATTTTTAACAATGACTAATGAAAAATATTCAAATTTGCGTCACTATTGTAGAGGCCCAAATGTTGCCTGGGTGTAAAAAAGGGGACAATTGGAAACTAAAGTCGCCCAACTGAGAGGCTTTTCAAAGCGCGAAAAAATTTGTGGATCATGTTGTCTGAAGTGTACGCTTTATAATAGACATTTAATCAAAAAACCGGTCTTCATTTTTTGCCGGAATTTACAGCTGTGCTGTAATATAAATTTTTGGAAATAAATATGTAACTTAAAATCGGCTGATATAATTTACATAAAATTTCACATAATCGTTGCAGAGAAGTAGGCTAATTTAAGTTTGGAGGGGGAACCACATGGTACCCTCAGGAGCGGAGTAAAGGTGGTTCAAATTAGGATACCTTTGACATAGAAAATTATTAACCGTTTGCCAAATTTCTTAACCGATATCAAAGATTTTTTATATCTTGTTAAGGCCATTCATAAACCTATTTGAATTTTAAAATTGGAAAAATGTGGACTTTTTATATTTTTTGGCGGAAGAAAGCATCTACACTAAAATTTTCTTTAATAATATGTACCCATTTTATACTTTTCTGAAAGGTATCTTCATGAAGATGATTTTAAATGAGCCCAATCACCCAATAGGGCTATGTACAGATCCTGCAAAGTTTTACTTATTTTATATCAAAATAATTTTTAACTTAGCCTATATGCTCTAAAATCCTAAAGCACAAATCTAAAAATGGAATACAGTTTCGGAAACCTTATAGACTTGACAAAAAAAATCCAAAAAAAAAACCTATTTTAGGGAATTTTTTCGGTTTTTTTTTAGAACTGCACTATTCCTTTTAAAAAAATCTTAAATTTTTTTACATTTCATCATTTTAAATTATAAAGTCAATAGGATAGCTTAACCAATAGAGATTTTATTACAAACAGAATATTCATAGTTTCTCCAGAAACCAAATTTTTACAAAAATTTTACTTTATCTCCACAAAATCAGAAAAACTATGGACAACTATTTATTTTTTTTTATATAGAACCAAATGTATGCTACTTTAAAGTTTATTGTGACATGAAAATATCCAAAAATATTGTATTATTGAGAATGTTACAAAATACAAATAAAAAATTATTGCAAAAATATTTTTTAATAAATCATTATTTGGTTATAAATAAAATTTTATAAAAAATAATATTAGATTTTATCATTATGTTTTATTGGTTGAAAATTATTTTAAAATCAATACATAAAACAAAAACATTTTTATGTATCTTGACAATTTTAGTAAAATAAAATTATAAAAATTAGGAAATCAAGAAATATGAAATTAAATATTTGAAGACATTCGGAGGTAAGTTTTCCTCATTTCCTTACAGATTTTTCCTAATAACGATTAAAATTTATGTATCTTTCAGATAACTCGAAAACAAGTGATGATAAGTATATTTTACCTCATAATCATCATTAACCATATTATTTTATGAGTTAATTTAGAAATATCCATTCTTATAGATAACTACACGAACAGCTTTTCGTTCTATGCTCTATTCAAACGAATCGATTGTGAGATGTGTATCGACATCTCCCGCAATCATTTCATTAAAAAGGTTTTGGTTTTGTGGCGCATTTCAGAAATGCTAAGTCTCCATATCACGTCTCTTGGCTTCTGCTCCTGTGGCACTTAAATTCCTTGCTTTTTTATGAATTAAGTGCTTTTACATATGTGGAAACTGTTGTTTAATTTATACGAAATGCATTCATCAAGCTCTTCTTGCAGACTTGGAGACTTTGTGCCAATCTTCAATACTTCATTTTCAAACATTTTGGTTGGACGGAACACTGAGACAAGTAAGTTGTCAATTGGAACTAATGCTAAATTTTAATAACGAGTGGATTTCTTTTTCTAGGTCGATTTGATAATTTGTAGAACATGAAAGGAACATCAAAGGATCAGCATTTTCTTATTATTTTGTTTTTTTATTTAAGTGTATGTATATTAAAACACACTATTATTTCTGTATCAGTTTTATTAACCATATAAAATACCAACATTACACCTCATATATATGTATTCTTTCATGAATCCTATACCGAATTTACACAAACACTTCATTTTTCCGCAATGTAATTACAAAATATGTAATATTAAAAAAAATATGTGAATTTTTATTAAAAATGTTATTGATTCAACAATAAATATTATTTGAATATCTACTAAAGACTTAATACTATTTTTATTGTTTTACTTAAAATGTATATTAAATGTTATGAAAATTATTTCATACTATCATGAAAATATTATGAAATAGTAAAAATATCTTAATAAGAAAAAATTACATTTTTTCAATAAAACATTTACGAACTTGAATATTTGATTTTACTAATTCATTGACCAATTTCAATAAAAAAAATATAATTGATTTTAAAAATTTATTATTAGAATATTAAGTTTTATTTTTTCTGTGTATAAGTAGATAATTTGTTTTGGTAGCCCATGTTCGAAGGTGTTTCTATGCTAAACTATGCAAAAAGTATAAGTATTCGTGAAATGTTAAATTTTAAAGTGGAGCTTCATCTTATAAAAGATCTAATTTTCATCTTTTAAAATTTTCATTATTCTATTAATAATTTTGTTCTTTAACTAATTACAAAAAAAAAAAAAAAATTGAACAAACCGGTCCATAGTGTCACATTTAACTAAATTAGAACGACAAAAAATACGAAAATAAATGATTTTTAATTTAAGTAACTTTTTCCGTATTTACTAGCAAACATATCACATATTATGGAAAAAAAACTTGGAATACTGGAAAGTGTCTATAGCGTGAATTACGGATTTTCAAAGTTGCTACTTTTAAAAACATTTTAATTTTGTTTAAAATTTTTATGAAGAAGAATGTAGAAGAATGTTAGCTTTATTTTATTAAAAGAAATTGTTATATATATATATATATATATATCTAATTTATAATATAATTTACATATATAATTTAAAAAAATATATTTAAATTGTTTTTCCTTATTTTTGTTGTTCAAGGTAGCAAACACGGTCGTACTTTTCGTAAAAAATAGTTCTATTTCAACGTATGACGTACATACGGTTCAACGTATACGCCGATTGTTGTGTGCTTTTCAATAAAAATGTATAAGTTCTAATTTGACAACGTACCTAACTACGTAGTACACTTCTACATTCCTACGACGCAATTGTGTTCCTAACATTATTCCTGAAACCTTTTCAGTTTGAGTATGAAATAGTACATTTGTATAATAAAATTGATCATGACGATTTTTTATTGAAATTTTTTGTATGTCGTCGTGATTTTCTTATATATATTCTTGGATATTACCAATTCAATATTTGAAATAACAATAACATAAAGCAACATTTAATCTTTTTCTTTGTACTTATAAATCTTAGAAAAACAAAATAATAATAAATAAAAATTTCGTACAATTTTTAAAAATTTTCTATCAACATAAAATAAAAAAAATGAAAATTATAAATAATTCTTTCTCAAGCCTTCTAGCTTTATATAAATTTAAATACCACCCTACAAAAACTTGGTAACAGCATGTAGTTACTTATCTAGTTACTTTTCAACGACAACAACATATCTTTTACATTACAAAGAAGTAAATTAGTAACTACATATTTATAACTCACTATATACTTTTTATTGATTTTTTAATTGAGTTTACCAATTCATATAAATAAAGAAGGAGTAAATATATGAAAAGGCGTAATTAGCATATGCATGTAAATATATTCACAATTGCTGATTAAAAATATTAATTAATAATCTGTTGTTTTTGAAATCTCAAATTAAAATTTATAAAATCTTTACAAGTTAACAATAAAAATTAAATAATAAAAAAACACCAATTAAAAAACAGTTTTTTATATTATGACATTCCACTAGCTATTTTTAATTTAACATGTAACTACTTCCTATTGTTTTCGCTAATAATGATTTCTGTTACTTATTTTAAAATCAATGAGTTATTGAATAACTTGGAAATAATTAGTTCTTGTAATGAAATTTAAGTAATGACTTTTTCAAGTACTTATTTGTAATAGTATGAGGTAAGTAGTTATCTTTAATGTTATCACCGTGTTAAAGTAATGGATTATTCAACTAATGTATAAATAGTGAAGCGCCATTATATTAGCTTCTTAACTCATTACATGGCAACTAAAGTTTATGCTGGGTAAAGAAAAAATACATACAATATATTAAATTTTTTATAATTATTACGTTTCGAAAGCAATGAAAAAGAGTTCTTACTATTTATGTAAAAATATTTTCCGTGTATGTATAAGGACTAGTTCTAGTTCAGTTCTAGTTTAGTTCTATTTCTAGATTCTAACGCTAAATTTGGATTGTAGTTATACTATTTATATACGTTTCAAAAATTAATATTAAAGCAAAATATTTATCTAAGAGAGCGTAAGGCTAATCAAATCGTATTTAAAATATTTCGCTTGTACATTATTAAAATAAACGTTATTTTTCCTTTTTTTCATGGTATTTATTTTGTGATTTAGCTATTTTAACAATCATATCTATATAAACTTTATCTTGTCTTATATATTCTGTACTAAATACCCTATTTCTACTATAACCAGTAGTATTTATAGTGTAAATGAACTTTTAATTTTCTTTTAAAAAATATATATGAGGAATTTAAAAAAATTTCGCAACTCTTTGCAACCGAGTCTATGTGCCTTGTATTTTTAAAGTTCGCTTTAAAAATAAGAAAACTATTGAAACCTTTTTTTAGACCTAACAAAATAACAGCCATTTACATCAAAAAAATATAAAAAATTGAGTAAAAACTTTCAAAGATTTTTTGATTTATTTCAGTTTATTGCTAGCTTTTTTCTATCTATCGTTTTTTCTTTTTTGTTTTTGATTATTAAAATTACTTCAAAAGGCTAAAATGTTAGCATTTCAGCAACGAAGAAAGTAATTTCTTATTTACTATTACTAATTTTAATTTTACTGAATCATTCATTTAATCACTTTTGTATATTTATTCGCAAGAAAAAATCAAGACTATTTATATTTAATTTAAAAAAGCAAAATCACCCAACAAATTGCTATGCGAATTTTAGGCAATAATCCGTTTTTATAACACACTTTTGCTATCTTGGACGATTTTTCACTTTTATTAACGAATGGCAAAATAAACGTTTGATGTAGCGAAGACCGAGTTTGAATTACTTCCGAAAGCCAGCCGTCTAGGAAACCGTTTTAATCAAGGCATGAATCCTACCCAAGCCAAAGTTAAAACTATTTTCTTTCTAAATATGGCCGACTTTGTCTAGAATTTTTATCACATAATGATTGAATAAAATTGTTTCAGTGGGCGTGATAGCTCCCATAGAGTTCAAGCTTATGAAATGCTACTTTTTATACTAAAATTAAGTACATTTGTTTAAAATTTGATGTATATATATAACGTTAATAGTGCTCATCATTTTTAAATCATCCCAAAACCACTCCCAATTTACAACAACAATCTTGGAATCCACTCAAAACGTTCAATGGTGTACAATTTTCCATTTTAGAATGACAGCTCTATGTCATGCATAAAGGCACGTCTCCCTGCTGTAGCCATTAAAACTTTTTAAAACATGTCATCAAAATTTTTCACTGGCAGAACAAAAATTTTCATATTTAATTTAATTTCAGAATTATTTATATAATTATATTCTACATATGTATGTACAATGTACAAGTTCTAAAATTAAATAAAAATTAGAATTTTCATAAATGTACAAAATAAATTATAAAGAGAATAATGAAATTCATTCAGAATATGAGTTATTGCTTTGTCATGTTTTTATATCCATTTTATAAGCTTTTTTTATTAAATCAGTGGTTAATTTAATAGGACGAAAATTGCGTGAAGAATTTGGTGTTGGATTTTGAAAAATTCTCTTTTTTCATTTTTTTATTGTATTGGTACAAAAGTATTGACCCTCTTCTATTTCATCCACCCAATTTTGTTTATAAAAGCTTTGATTGGTCCCACCACAGCTCCATTTACAAAATATAGATATTTCACTGCAAGTGTCTACACTGTCATTTAGTATATCAATGCACCTTGTATTTTTTGAATAGCACAACTCTTTCGAAGCTCTAACTTATTCATAAGAAGGATAAAGGTCACGGCTAATATGTTTTGTATACTGCTTCAGCACTCTACACTTATTTATAGACAAATTTAAAACCAAAATCATTGCCAGGGCTTCATCAGGCTAAAGAGTTTTTGGTGTTTCTGCTTTCAACCTCAGGTTTTTTTAGTATTTCTTCTTTCTGTAGATGCTTACCGCTTGAACGCATCTGCATTTACACTGGCATTACTAACTGTTCATTGCTTGCAACAACAGCCGGAATTTTTGCTTTCTCTCCTTACTTCTTTAGCTACAACATTCGATGCTTTTATTTGGTCTACCTCTACGATCACTATATGAAAAGAATTTGTTGTAAAATTTTAATAATCGTTATTGTCATGAAGAAATCGAGGTCTTGTTCTCGATTATTATTAAATTTTAATTTGTCACTTTGTATGTTTACGGTAGAAATTTGCAGAAATAAAATCAACTATTAGATCGTGTCGGTATTTTTTCAAAGAAGACAGCCAGCTATAAGGCGAAAACATCGCTCCTAGTAATTCTATCAGAGTCATATTGTTCTTTGAAAAAAATTATTCAGCGGTGGTAGTTTGGGGCAGGATTTCTTTTCATATTCTTCAAAAATAAGGTTGTTAGATTACAGAACCGTTTGCAGATGTGGTTCATCGGATGACGACCAAAAGAATGAAAGAATATTTTTCTTCGTTAAAATTGTAAAAAAAAAAAAACATCACTTAATTCAATATTTAACAGAAAACTTACCTTTAAATAGAAAATAATGTTATTGGTCACTTTGATTAAATAATACTACAAAAATTTTAATAAGAAATAAACTATTTTTAAGATATTTCAATTAGCATACTTTTTACAGAATTTTAAATTAGTATGAATTTTGGACACAACTTTTTATTTTTCTTTTTTTACTTTTAACATGTTATTTTTGGTACTCTTATAAGCATACAAAGCTAAATGTACTCGTATTACTTTTTAATAAACTTTTTCTAAATTCGAATACAGTGTCAGAATATCTTAAGAACTTATGATTGAACCATGGACACGTATAAGGGCTTATAAACCATAAAGAAAATGTTACAGGAGACGATAAAAACTTCATAAAATCATGAAACTTGATCGTTTTTCTACGATTTTTCGTTATTTGGTAAAATTTTGTTAAGTATCTCTAGAAAAAAATTCGTATGAAAAATAGCTTAGCATAGAATAAGGGCTTATATCCATATTTTTTAATGAACTAATCACAATACTATTCACATTTTTATTTATATTAAGGCCATGTGAGCTTTTAATAAGTATAAATCAGTGTGCTAAATTCCACGAAGATCGGTAGAAAACCGACCATGTCTTTCACATATGCCCATCTTCCTAAAACCATTTTAAAATGCATAACTCCCATATAAATGCTAGCATAATAATAATATTTGACGCCAATAAGTTTCATATAAGTAGAAAACCAAGTGTAAAGTTTTACCACAGTCGGTTCATAATTGACCATAGCTCCCATATAAGATTTACTATACATTTTTTACTTGCCTTCACAGAAAATTTTTTGACATAAATATAAAAATTTACTCTCATTGATTTCAATTCATAATATTTAAGCATAATTTCTTAAGCATTAAAACTTTTTTATATTTTTTCAAAGGAATCAAAAGTCAAGAAGATGTTTGAAATTTTCTTTGGAAAATTTTAAGTTTTTTAAGCTTTTTATCAAAATGAGTTACTGCATAATGCTAGCAAATTTATGAAAAATTCTAAACATTCTTTTCTAACAGATTTTTCTTGCAATTTTGCCATTTTAAGGCATTTTTTGTTAATATTTTCATGTATAATTATTTTCATTTACCATTTGCAATCAAATTTAATAAAACTAAATCAAAGATTTAACAAAATTTTTGCTAAATTCCTAAAATTTTCATTATGAACAATTTAAAAATATGAATGAATTTAATAATAGAGCAAAATTTTATTTTTTATGAAAAAAGTTGAGAAAAAATGTAATGTTCGATTCATAATATTTATGAAAAATATTTTCATATAAATGCATTTTTTCTCTGTGTTTACAAACTTTTTTTTTATTCTTTTATTTTTTTATTTTTTTATTTTAGTGTCTATAGAACAATGTTCCCTAGAGACTATGATATTTCTTATATTAATTATTTTCTAAAAATATATTAACAAAAAATTTATGAATTATAATATTTCCTCATATTATAAAAAAGAAATGTTTTAAAGTAGTCTTTTGAATTATTAAGTTCCACTAATAGATCAGGTGGTAGGTTATTAAAAAAAACTGTAAAAAAACTGAATTCTTTAGAGCAGATTCTGAACGATGATATTTAACATAAAATGATTTAAAATGGCGCAATTGCCCGCATAGGGTATTGAAGGAAATTTAAGAAAGAATATCTAGACAGTCAATATTGCTATTAATTAAATCAAAAATAAAAGACATAGATTGAATTGTTCTTTTAAATTCCAGCGCATTCAAATCAATGAGTAAACTCTGTTGCTCATATGAAGATAAAGGCTGAGTAAATCTTAAATGTTTTAAAGAAAACTTAATAAATTCTTTTCAGCACCTTCTCAATGTGATTAGTATGAGTTCTAGCGTATGGGTTCCAAATGATTGATATATATTTCAATTTTGATCTAAAATAAGTTGTGTATAAAATCTTTGAAAAATTTAATCTTGATAATTTAATCTCTTGATAAAGGCTAATGTAGAACATTCCTTAGGAATTAATACCTCTTAATGAGTAATAAAGCTGAATTTTGAATCAAAAACTATTCCCAAATCATAAACTTCATACAAAGATTTTAACTTGGAAAGGCCAATGTTAAATGAGGCATGAAGTACATGACGAACATGAGTGTATGAAATATGTATACATTTGCTGAGATTAAATTTTAATTTAATAATTACCAACCAAAACTGCAAGCGATTCAATTCTGATTGCAATTGTTGTGCAGGAGTTTTTATTTTTAAGAAAATTTTTATAACCTTAGCAAATAGTAAATATTTCGAATTTTCAAAACATGCAGAAATATCGCTAATGAATGAATTAAAAAATAAGGGTTCCAAAATGCTTCCCTGAGGGAAACTCATTATTTGATCATATGAAAAAGATGTGTATTCCTCAATACAGACAATGCAAGTTTGGTTCTGCATATACAACTATATCCAAAAGAGTAAGTGAATTCCAATTGAAAATAGTTTTTGAAGCAATACGATATGTAATACTTTATCAATAGCTTTCATAAAATCTGTATAAATAGTTTCAACTTGAAAACCCGATTCAATAGATGAAATAAAATTTGCTGAATTCATTAACAAAATTACATTAAAAGATCATCAGTTTTTTGCTATATAAGTAAATATATTACATAAATTTGAAATGTTTTCTTCCTACTCTGAAGTTAGTTTGTCATTCCAATAATAGATTGTACTATATTCATATAAAAATATCTGAAAATTTAAATAAAAATCAGTATGAGAAAATAAAAATTCCATAAAATCGTGTTTTTAAAATCATTTTTTCGATGAAATCTACGGATTATTAAATTTATTTTTGTATAAGTAGATGTAAAATAGTTACTAAAGTAATATTTTGCAAAAATAAAAAGTGGATTTACACGTCTTTTATAAATAAATACATGTTTAAAATTTTACGAAAATTCATTTTATAAAAAAAAACTAAAATTGAGCTTTTTGTAAAAAATATTATCATTATTAATATTTAAAGAACTATATTTTTCAAATGAGTGCAGATATTAATTTAAATTTTCTGCAAAATATCCCAAAATATATCTATTATTACCCACTATTTTTAGAGATTTTTAAACGATATTTTTTTTTTGCTTTTTACGAAATTGTGCAATTAAAATTTGTTATTTTCATTGTATTTCGATAAGTATAAGTAGTAGTTTTGACATGTTCTGATAGCACCTTAGAAGTTCTATAAAATGGAGTTGTTTCGGTTTTGACAAAGCGAAACCTATTTTTTAAAGATTTTTTTGAAACTTTCATCTTTAAACCTTCACAACTTGTGAGCTCATTGATAAAAGTACTTAACGCGAACGCTTTGCATGGATAAATATTGCTCGACGTTAGTGTCAGAATAAAAAAAAAAACTGGAAATATTTTTACTCAAAATCTTTTAAAATTTTTGAAATTTCTCATATACATACTTATACAGTCTGTAATCTTTTCCACATTTAGTTTTACATTTTAAATTAAAATTTGCCTTGTCTTTTTCTTATCTTTTTTTTACTGTCTTATAAAAGGAAAAAAATCCTTGTCACCTAATTTCTGTATAATCTTTTTTTAAGATTTAATTCTTTCTACTTTCGCTTGCTTCGAACTCTGTGTAGAATTTCACACTTATGCTAATAAGGAGATGCAGCTGTTGGTCAGGCCTAGAGCATTCATTAAACCACTAATTACTTGTAACATCTTAGACGGGTGGTTGGTTAGATTGTTAGTTGGTTGGCTGGTGCTTAACACAAGGTAATCATTTGTAAAATAAACGTCTTTTTAGCCTGATTATAGGTCAAAGTAGATTAAAATATAAAGAATAAAAAGAAATAAAAAATAATTGCTTAAAATGTGTAAAAAAGTTACAAATAATATAAAAAAGTACAAAAAATGATTGGTATAATAAAGAAAAATACAAAATAATTATAAGCTTAAAAAATAATTTAATTAAAATTAATTGATATTCTGCCATATATTTGATGTAGAGCTAAACAAGGAAACTGTAAAAAAGTTATATGAAAATAAAATAAACTTTAATTAATTCAAAATCTAATTTTTCATCATTAAACATTCATGCAATTTATTTTGTTTTTTTTTCTTTTTCTCAATGCTGAATTTTTTATTTTTTTCTTTTTTAATTTAAAAATCATTTCGACGTTGCACAGTGGTCCCAAAACGATTTTGTAAATAATCCTATAACTTTAGAACTACTGGATGTATTTGAATGAATGTTAATATGGCCAATGCTGAGGTGTATTCCAATTCATTTGGAGAAGCACAGGTTCTCCAGAATTGGTCACCTCGCCAAAATTTTATTTATAATTTGATTGTAAAAAACTTTTATACATAGATAGTCCTTATAATTATAAAATTCCGACCCATTTTTATTTTAGTTTCTTTTTTTTTAACTTGGCGGGCTTAATTAAAATTCTCTGGATTCTCTACAAAATTCTAAATAATGGTTTCGATAAAAAGTTGTAATATTTCGAAGTAGAAAATTTAAAAAAATTTCGACTTTCTGTCATTTTCCTCTGGGCCATAAATTTTTGTTTCTAAAATAATACTTAAAGTCTAACTGCTAGGCCTATCAGGATTCCGTTAATTTTATTTATTTATTTATTTTTTTTTACTTATTTGTGAAGCTCATATATGTCAAAGCTGGAATTAAAAAAAGTACCTTGATTACATACCTACATATGTTTGCTTAACACACAAAAAAAATTTTGTGAGCTTTGCCTCCGATAACGACCATTGTATTGAAAAAAATAAATTTTCTAAACAAGTTTTTCCCTGTTATTTTGGGTGTTTCTGAATATAAAGTGGGAATTTATTTATGTTTTTGTTTTAAAAACGATCTTTTTTATATTATGCTAAAATTTCATAATGACAGCATTATTTATGTAGATTTTATTTCAGTTCAAATATATATTTTTTTTTCTACAACATAACACATAGCAGCTGTGCTCTTATATATGTAGAATTACATATCTGTCTTGGAGGAGTACAAGTTTCTGTTTCGGGGCAGGAGGAGGACCTCCGAAATTGGTCACCTCTTTTAATTATTTCTCATTTGATTTTATTTATTATTGTTTATTAAAATCTGAAGGAAGTTCTGTGCAAATATTTGGATTTCCCTCATGAAATTTTTTGTCAGTTATTAAACACCTGAGGGAAAATTTTTTTTAATAATATTAAGTATATTAAAGTGAATAAAGAATATAACAATCAGGTATATCCTACAATTTTCGTTAATACAATACAACAATCTGGTATATTCACCCATTTAATATTCCTTAGAATAGGTAAATTAAATAGATCAATTAATTAGATATAATTATATATATATATATATATATATATATATATATATATATATATATATATATATATATATATATATATATACCTGTGAAATTTTATAAAAATATTGTGTAGTTTTCCAATGTGCAAGTGCAATAATGGACCGGTCCCTCAGTACCGGAAATAACAACTTACTTTATTAGTTGTCACCACCACATATCTTACATGCTTGTCAAGTGCGCAATAAAAATCTATGGCTGAGTGGTTAGTGTTGAGGAATATAAAACGTAATACACGTCGAGAGAAGGTGGATTCGATTCGAGCTGCCGCCATCGATATTAACGAAAAATTATAAAATAAAAAAATGTAATTCATTAAAATAAATAAATAAACAAATGAATAAATAGAAAAAAATTTGAAAAGTAAACAATTTTTATAAAATTTTTATTATATTAATCGACTATGTACAAAGACCCAAAAAATTGGGTATTTGGACATTCTTGAGTCTTGGGCGATTTTCCCTTGGGCGACTATTCGTACAGCTGGAGTAAATGTATAAACACAACCTCCTTTACATAGCCCGTATTGTTAAATTGGAAAAAAAAAACTTTTATTTATTTCCTTTTCATTTATTGTTTTACTTCAAACTCTTCTCAATTTTGTTTACGAAAATCACATAAATTTTTAAAAAATATTAAAAACCCACTTTTCACAAAGTACTTCAACATTTTGGAATCAAACATGCTACCAAAGAATTAAGAGAATAGGTAAAAGAGCCAGAAACTGTGACTTCAAATACATTCAACTATTTAATAAAAAAAAAAGTTCGAGAATATGTCAAAACCAGAACATTTTGAATTACCTTTTATTGTTTTACCGATCCTGATCTAATAGCGATAAGAAATAAGTGGGCTACTAATATTAATGTAATGTATAACAAAAAAAAAAAAAAAAAAAAATGAGTAGGTTCTTTATAAATTCCATGTGAATTTACATTTAGTTGAAAAAAAATTGAGTGTATAGAAAGAAATAAAATATACTTTTTATGTTTTTTTATTAAGAATAGCTATTTTAAGCAATATCAACTAAAAACTAATAAATTACTAATATCCGAGGTGACCAATTTTGCGATTTATTTACACAAAAAATCGAGATTAATTATACAATAGGCTGCCAATAAAATGATCAAAAACAAAACCGCCCAAATCAAATATAGAAAAATCGCCCAAAAAATTCCCTTAAAAATTTGAGAAATATTTTATATAAAAAATAACCCAAAATTTTGCGGTGCTTTTTCGTCACATTTCGCATTTTTAATATTTTGTTTGATTTTTCGTTTTTTTTTTTAATTGTTATAACATAAAAGTCATCCTATTCAGAAAAGTTTGATTTAGCGAAGCCGGGGTTTGAAATACGCCAGAGTTGAAAACCCTACTTCCGGCCGAAGTTAGGCTGTCTAAAAAACCTTTTTAATCCAGAAAAAAAAAATAATATTCGAACTTAAATGAAATGTATGTAAATAAAGCTATCATTATGAAATTTTAGTATAAAAAAATGTTATCCTAAAAAGAAGATCATAAATAGATTTGCACTTTTCTTTCCAAAATACTCACAATCCCAGTTTGAGGGAAAATTGTTTTTAAAATTTACTTTCTTTTTTCAGTAATATGTTCATTTCATCCTACCGTTACCAGAGGCGTGATTTATAAAATAATTCTTGTGTGTTTAGCAAACATATGTAGGTATGAAATCAAGTTCCACAAATTAAGAAAAAAAAGCGAAGACTGTTACCCCAAATGCTTTACATAAATTTTCATTATGCATTCTTTAAAAAGCATGAACAAAATTATGGTCCAGAGGAAAATAATTGATTTTTAAGAGAAAAAATATCACCACCTTTTTTAAAAAAATCAGAAAAAATCAGAATTATTTTTAAATTTTATACTTCGAAATAATATAAGTTTTATCGGAACCATATGGATACATGACTCGTGCATAAAAATTATTTGAAATTTTTTAGAGAATCCACAGAATATTTTAGAAATATAAAATATTCTCTGGATAAAAAATTAAAATAAAGACATATCCAAAATGTATTAGAATCTACTAAATATCTCTCAGTCTAAATATCTCTTATAAAGAGATGTCCTTCATATGTAAGCGTGCTTTTTGTGGAGAATTATACGGACCTTCTATGTTTAAAATCATAAATAAAATGTTGACGTTTAAAAAAATCATACCAATTGAACAATTTTGGTAGTCCACCTCAAGTCTGCCAGAACCACTAAAAACCTGTGCTTCTCCAAAGAATTGATATTAACCTATTGATATTGGCCGTGTGAAATTTCGTTCAAATAAATTCTGTAGTTCTAAAGTTACAGAATTATTAAAAAAAAAAAAAAATTAAAAAAAAATCGTTTTGGGACCACTGTTCGTTGAGTGAGAAAAGGAATTCGTGTTGTTTTGTTGGTAACAAAGTATATTGTGTGTTAAAAATGTTTTGTACGCGACAAACATCCCAAAAGTGCACTAAACTCATACTAAATAAATTGTTGTACAAAGAAAATTGCTCCCCCGAGTGCATTAGACGAAAAAAAATGAGTTTAGAGTTTTAGCAAAGCCAGCGCAGCTAAAGCTACAACTATAACAATAATATCATCAACAAAAATAAACATACATATACACACAATCGCCCAATCAACAAAAGCAAAAATCTACAGCAGCCATAGAACTGTTGGTTTTTAACAATCGCAACCAAAAACTTTCGTATCAATTACAAAAGAAAATTCGAGTGTATTTATAAAGTTTTTTGTTTATGTTTTTCTCTCTGGTATGACTATAAACAAGTAAATGGTTTGAATTGTATTGGATTGTAGTGGTCAAAACCAAAAAACCTAACTAACGTGTGAGAAAAAAACAGATTGTTGTTTAAAATGAGAAAAAATATATTTTTGTTTTCATAAAACACATAAAGAATTCTTTTGTTTAAGCCAAAAAATATACATTTATAAAGGGATATTTTTAGCAAATAAAAATTGTAAATAACCTATGGTTCTGCTGAGATTAAACCGTTCAAATACTATTTTAAAGAATTTAAAAAACAATAAAAATATTTAAAATAAAGAAATCTGAATGCTTTTTTTATATGGCAGTTGCATTTAAAAAACATTTACTGTGTTATTTTATTCATATTAACATAGCTAAATTCAATATTTTTAAATAAAAACAAGTTACTGCGTTATATTCGGCTGTGCCTAATCTTATGTAACCTTCACCCGTGTTGAGATGTGTTATATAAAAATGAAACACATTATATTGGATATAATAGGACATATATTTACCTATATAAAACTTAAAATAATTTATATATTATATATAAAATAGAATCAATATTTTATACATTTTTATAAACTGATATATATATATATATATATATATTCATCTGATAAAAACAAAAACATAAAATACAGATTTGTTCATAAAAATAGTTAATACAAAATCCTCTTTTTATTAATTAAACTTCTGCACTTTTTTAAATTCAATATTTTTAAATAAAAACAAGTTACTGCGTTATATTCGGCTGTGCCTAATCTTATGTAACCTTCACCCGTGTTGAGATGTGTTATATAAAAATGAAACACATTATATTGGATATAATAGGAGATATATTTACCTATATAAAACTTAAAATAATTTATATATTATATATAAAATAGAATCAATATTTTATACATTTTTATAAACTGATATATATATATATATATATATATATATATATTCATCTGATAAAAACAAAAACATAAAATACAGATTTGTTCATAAAAATAGTTAACACAAAATCCTCTTTTTATTAATTAAACTTCTGCACTTTTGTATGAGGTCTTTACTCGGACTCCATTTTGCAAATCCCCAAGCAACAAATTTAGTCGCGTGCAGGGTCTACTTACGCATCCACAAACCTAAATAATATTTTATTTATTGAATGCAACAAAAAATCCAAATTTAGAGATATTACGAAAGAGTAATTACGATAACTTCAAGTCGGATTTTGTTTGCGAAATTCATATAAATTTGTAAAAAATATGGTTATATTTTTTGTGGAATAATAAAATCAGCAAAAATCCGGCGAAAATTTAAAATAAAATTTATTTTTTAACTGAGTCGCATTGCTCAAATTTTTTTTACACAAATTTGTAAGGAAATTTCCGGACCGGTCTT
The DNA here is from genome assembly GCA_932274085.1 of Protocalliphora azurea. Classification (NCBI taxonomy): domain Eukaryota; kingdom Metazoa; phylum Arthropoda; class Insecta; order Diptera; family Calliphoridae; genus Protocalliphora; species Protocalliphora azurea. The sequence goes on along the minus strand of OW026519.1, from coordinate 19,567,906 downwards.
GTTTTTATAGATTTAGATCAGGCTCGCTACGGTAGTAGAATGAGGATCGACTATGTACGTTCGGCGTTGACATTCTCAGCTGTCAATCATGTTCGGATTTTCGGCGGTATTGGCTTTGGTCGTCGGATTCGAAGATCGTATGTTTTTCTACATTATGTACAATGGTTTCTTAGAGCTAATTTCTGGCTACTTCTCAAACTACTATTACTATGCACTTCTACAGATTAATATTCTATTAAAAGACACGAAGTTAGTTGTGACAACGAAAAAACGAAGTCACTTGTGAAAAATATGACTTAATTTCACCTTTGCAAAATATAGTCGGGGCTTTCATTATATACAATAATTTCCGAGAATTATATGGGGTGTTCTTGTCGTCTTTAAACCGCCCCGATTCTAACCAAACATTTTTTACTTATACTTATTTATGTATCAACTGAATGAGAATTATATTGCTTGTTGGCTACAAAGCAACATCAACTCAATAACTAAAGAAATATATATATGTGTGTATCTATGTAGTATTTACAGTAGAAGCGTTCGATGTAATTACTTATTACTAATAGGGTATTCAATATTCAATATGAAACATAAAAGTAAATAATAATATTAAAAAATATAAATATTACGTTAAAAAAAAAATAATAAAAATGAGAGTAATTTCCTAAATAAATATATTAAGGAATATGTATGGGAAAATTGTAATGTTGAGTGTACTATTTCCATGCTATAATTAGTGATAATTAAAAAATAAAAATACGTTCCGCGAGACACTGCCATTAGCCAAAGTAAAAATATAAGTTAAGATGTAAGTGCTCCTCAAATCTATTTTTAATTTTCCCAATCCGGTCTAAAAAGATTCAGCATTAGATATTTTAAAAGGCTGTTCATAAACCTTATCACTAGCTTTAGTTTTTAACAGTTTAAATACATTTATAAATTCTTCGGGGTTTTTTTCTACATAACCATACTTTGAAATGATCTCAAAATAATTAATTTCTTCGGCGGAATTAATATATATCAATCACTTTTAAGCGTTTTTCCTATACGGTTTCTTAAATTTAATTTTATAATTGGAAAAATGAATAGACTTTTTTTATATCTTCGAAAAATATTTTTTTCTGTAAATTTTGACATTCCAGCCAATTTTAATGAAGTATTTTTCTCCATATTTTATCAGAGCTTTTACATTGTGTTTTTTATAACACCTATTGCATTAGCTGTTATAAAATTGTAGGCTTGGATAACAACTAAAAAAACAGAAAGCCAATTGGTGCCATAGTATAAAACATAACATGAGGTATATTTTGAGTTGCCTAACTATAAGTCTTTGAAGCTATCGGGATGCAATAAAAAGGTAAAAATTCTACTTTCCTGCTAATATTACTTGTGTCAAAAAAATAAAATTAAAAATATTAAATTTTCTCTCCAGCATTTCTCGAGTGCAAGTTATTAGTTCAAACAAAATATTGCTATGTAACTAGAGAAATAAAATCAATCAAATTTATGTCCTGGTATATTTTAAAGTTGTATCGTGAAGTCAGGTGTTTTAGTCTCCAAATGTATGAATGGCTATATATCGGGGAGATATTTCAAAACATTTTGAAAAAAAAAATTTGATACCAACGGTACTAGAATGTACTTGATATTTAATATATTTTAAATATAGCTATAGAAACACATTCTAAAAGTTTTGATCGAATATAGGGAAAAATACTTCAGTAAAATGGGCTTAATGTTGAAGATTTTTCATTTTTAACAAAATCATTGCATTTATTTTCTCTCAAACCAATTTAAAATTAACATAATATTCCACCTTTTCTTATTCAATACACATTTAAAGATACAACTGTGCGTATATTAAAAAGCACTTACATAAATTCATAAATAAAAAGATACGTACACAAATCCTTGACCTAATTGTATTTATTAAATATTTATACGTATGAGTATTTGCAATAACTTAACTCTTCCAACAACCCAATTTCTACAACAACAGTTTTCCACTATATTGTAAAAATAAACAAACAGAGAACGAGGGTTAAAAAGAAAGAATTTTAACCTATTGTTTGTTCATAGCTCATGTAAAATGGAGCAATACTTTTACACACTCAATATTTTTGCTGAGGAGAACTCAATGATGTTGGAGATACTGAGATGATGATGGTGGCTTTTCTACAGACGCGACTTTAGCTACGGTCATGGACATTTAATTTTAAATATTTAAAATATTTTAAGATTAAACCCAACAAACACAGAGTCATCGTATTTCAAACGTTTGAAACGTTTGTCTTTTTTCTTTGATATCAAAGGTTATTTCAAACCTTAATTCAAATCTACATCAAAATTCCAGAAAAATACACTTTTTTTAAGAATGCTCTTATTTTCAAATCATTATCAAATCATTCTCAAACGTTTACATTTGAGAAAAACTAAAGAAATATTTCAAATAACTCTCAAATTTTAAATCAAATCTTTGGTTTGCTTGGAATGCTTACATTTGTTTATTTGTATGTGAGAGAGTAAAAATGTGTTTGTATATGTTTTTGTATATTTGTTTACTTGCTTGTATTTGCGGTTGCGTTGAAACACAAAATCAATAACAATCAAGCGTTTATAAAACGATTAAAACAAGGTTTATTCATACACTACACCTATGCTGCATGCATATGTATGTGTAGATATTAGAGTAGTTCCATTTATATGGAGGAAAAGTAAGTTATCCATGTTCGCAACCAAAGTGAAACAACTTCGTTTTAAGATATCGTTTCTGCAAATTTTTCTACTATCTTTATAGAAATTTATTTGGGATATTTTGATTTTTTTTATTATCTTTTCCAATTCAACGAAATAATATAGATTTACGATAAGGTTACAATATATCCGTAAAGTTAAAAGAAATATATATATATATATATATATATATATATATATATATATATATATATATATATATATATATATATATATATATATATATATATATATATATATATATATATATATATATATATATATAAACCCAGGGCAAACATTTTAATAAATGGTCTCTAAAAATTTAGTAAACTTTTATTTGATGGTACCGTGGAGAACTTTTATTTTGAGTCGACACTAATGCACATGCAGTTACGTAAAAGAAAACGTATGAGATTTTATGTTATAATATATATGTGTTGAAACATTCTGTATTTTATGTGGTAACCCATGGTGTCATAGCTGGCATATCATTTTAAAAGGTTTACATCATTGCTATTTTTTCCATGCTTTTTTTACTTTTTTATTTTAGTATGGAGCATATTCGTACAATATTTATGACTCTTGGAAAGCAATTGTTGGTGGTTTGGATGTATAAGTTACTTACGTTGATTGACACAAGATTAAGGTTAAATTCGTCATAATTATTAACGTCATATTAATTAAAAGTTGTGTACTGTTTTTGTGCAAATATTAAATACTTAAGCATAATGAATTTAAATAAGATTAGTATAATTTTTTTAAATAAAATGAAGGTTGTATTGGAGCTTTCAGTTTTAAAGCATAATTTCTTGTTTACGAAATTAAAAACATAATGAAGGTTATGTGGTAGCTTTCAGTTTTAAAACATAATTTCTTGTTTATGAATATTGATTTTATGAAATTAAAAATATAATTATCTAATGGAAAATGAAGAAAAAATAATTTTGTAAAATGAAAACATATATAAATTCATTTATCTTTTCAAATATTCAGTTTCTTTTCAGGTATAACTAAAGAATATGGAAACCGCTAAAATAAAATCTTTTCGAAATACATTTCAGCGTTATTCGAAAAAAAAAACACCAAAATAAAAACGAGATTTTAATAAATCTCCTACTGACTCATTATCAAACAGAAAAAATTAACCCAAATAATTTTTTAATAAACCGGTTAATTAGTTTTACATTGAAATTTAACTATATTATTAATTAATGTAATTAATTTTCTAATTGGTTTTTAAAATTTTTTAACTAAAATCGACAGCTCTTAAAAAATATAAAGAAAAGAGAAAAACTTGTAAATAAAATAACTTTAATTCAATTTGCAGCCATTTTCAACTGTTTGGGCTCAATCTATATAATACGAAAGATTTACATCTTATTCATCTTCGGTGACGTGTTTAATGTATAATCATTTGGTGAGCACGAATTTGAAACAATTGATGAGATTATTAATCTTTCGTTGCTATTATAAATGTTCCCGTCACTGGTACCGAAGGTTACATTAAATTTCAAGACGTCAGTTTGTTTAAAACTATTATATGAAAAATTATTTATAGATATATGAATATAAGGTCAGTTCATATTGATTTTTTTCTTGACGATTTGTTCAGACATCTGTCATATTTTTTTTGTATCTCGTCCTATATCGCAGTTGCATACAGACGGGATAATATGACATTCATTGGAAAGTCCTGCAAAGATGAAAGCTTTTATGTAAAGTTTTCGGTAACTAAATATAAGTTTAATGTTATATTCTTTAAATGTATTATTAAGTATACATATTTTATAATCATTATAGTGAACATAGCTTTTTACATACTGCAAATGCTACATACATACATACATACATAGATTATAGTAAAACTTAGTTAAATAAACGTATAACAGCAAAATTTAATGGAGGAAAACGAAACTTAACATATATCTTTTAATTCATTTTAAAAGTAACCACTAATCGCATGTGAACTTCATGAGATACTCGATGTGAAAATTTACGAAAGGCTGATTTATACGCCGATTATAATCTGATTTATATCGGTGATTTCGACAGGGTATTTATGACGCCAAGATGAAGCTATATATGTACCAAATTTCGTTTCCCTCAAGCAAATTTGGAGTTTTAACATTTTTCTGTTTAATTTTACTTATATTTTATTATTTAAATATATATAATAATTCAGTAAATGACTAAACTATATTTAAATCCCTACGTATTTATTGAAGGAGGTATTAAATTAATTGTAGAATTGAACTAATAAAATTTTCAGTTGAGTTAAGCTAAAAATTCAATCAAAATTCTAATTAGTTTAGTAAAAAAAATTAATTGAGATTTAAGCCAAAATCAATTATTATAGTTATTTAATATTATCATTTTGGTTTGATTGGAGCAAAATCAAATACAAATTTTATTAATATAAGCATTTTCGTTATTTAAGTCCACTTTTATTTTTTTTGAGCATGGACGAGTTTTAAATTCAGATAAAATTTCATTATATTTATTTTTACAGTATTGTTTTAACACAAGATACAAATTAGAACAGAAGCTTGTTAAAATTAGTGTATCCCTCAAATATTTGTATGTAAAAAAGTATAAAACTGAAATTTTCGTGAATTATGAATAAATTTCTATTTGTACGTAAAAACTTTAAAAATAAAATTTTTCGTGAATTATGAATAAATTGAGAAATTTTCGTTTTGCCATCAAATGGCAAAAAAAGACCTGTTGAGAAGCCTAGAACAAAGTTTCAAACAAAACTTTTATTTTAGTTGCGAACATCAATAACATATTTTTCTTCCATACAAACAGGGCCATCCTAATTTATGTTTAATTTATCTAATATTGACTTTAATCCATAACTGATTGGATCAAAATTAAGGGACTGCAAAATCTTAGTACCATAGGTCTTATTGTATTGTATTAGAAAAATCATTATGAATTGTCCTATTTCATTCGTTTTATCTTTTGGGACTTACTGGCTGTTATATAAACTTAAGAGACTTTGGGGATAAATTTTAGTTCCTCTTTTTTACCGTGAAAACTTTCTATAGTAACACATAAGGCACTTTGGGCTACGAATTCAGCTTTTTTTTCAATAGAGCATCGTTTCAGGTAAAATAGCAAACGAAATTTATTTTTGGATAGCAGACAACTTCAGATAGTTTGCGCAAAAATATTTTGTTATTACGTTCGACTTTCTTCCTTAAATAATAATAATAACAAACTATGGAGCTATAGATTGCTTACTTAATTGCATATAAGTTCCATATAACTTCCAAGAATGCAAGAGCGTAAGTTATTAACTGATTGCGAAACACTCTCTTGCTTATAATAGTGATTCACAGAAGCACTAAAATATATTTCTATTGCTTCTAGGCTGATCATCTTGAACAAAAATCATTTATTATAAATATGTTTTTTTAACCAAAATATCAAAAAATTTTAATAATTTAATTATTTTAAAACTTTAATATTATATATAGACAGAAAAAATGTTTACCTTATATTTTTCAATTAACAAAGTTGTTTCAATTAACATCAAAATTTAATTGATATATTCCAGCGAAAATATAAAAAGCAATAGCAAAAATAAAATTCAAGTAAAATTTTCTTCTCATTTAAACTTTTAATTCATTCAATCATCTACTTGATTGACTTAATAAATTTTTTAATTAGAAAAAAATTTCTGTTTTTCATTTTCTACAGTTGTTAGTAAATAACACAATAATTTTGGTCAGAGGTGCAAATTTCGGTAATTGGTGACTTTTTTCTGCGTATAGCGCATTAATATATAAAATAATACTTGGTTGAATTAAATAAAGTAAAATGGTTGAAATGATTAAAAATTCTTCAATATTTTGTTAATTTTGGTAATATTTTATTAAATTTACTAACATTTTGTCAAATTTAAAACCTTTTTAAATGCATTTCAAAGTTAAGTATAAATCTGCAAGTTTCAAACTTATTCTTTTACTTTAAAAGTTATTTTAAACTGACAATTGTGAGGGATTTACTTATGCAAGTTTAATTCATTTTTGGAAGAAGATCATTTAAGGTTGTTGTTCGAATTATGGATCCGTTTCTATTGAAATTTTAAATTAAAAAAACATTCATATGTGGGAATTTTTAAAAATATGCTAATGACGGATGCGCACGAAAAATTTAGTGTACACTATTCAGATTATAGTTTTAAATTTAAAAGAAAAATTATTTTTTATTTACTATATTTTATATTTTCTGAAATAACCTTCATAAGAACTTTATTGCATTTTCGGTTAACTTTCTGTTGGAATACGACCACTACTTATTAAATTATATTATATTTTGTACATGATTTTAAGTACTATTTAAATATATTTTAATATGCCCAATATATTTAAAATGACAAAGTTTTGGATACCATTTAGTTACTTTTTTGATGTGATAATGAGAAGAGAGATAAGGCCAAACAAATTATAATTTGTTGCATTTGCTAATGATGAGAAGGAATCATTCTGTTTTGAATAATATGCTTTTCTTCCACATGTACAAATGTCTTGCCAGACCAAAACTATTTATGATAATTTCCATTCTTTTACTCAATATTTATCTGATACATTTCCCATAACAGCTGCAAAAGGATTTCATTACAAGATTGTTGCGAAAAGTTCACCAGTAGGTACTCTATATCACTCTTTAAGCAGCATTTATGTTTTAGAAAATATTTGGTCTCAGTAAATTTCGTCCTAACTTTACCTATATATTTTTTTGAGCTGTTACCAGGAGCTTTTTTTACTTTGTGGGTCTTCAGGCCAGCTTTTTTAACTTTTCTGCTAAAAGATGCAGAGAAATTTGAAGAATAAGTCATATTCATACAGATATGTAGAGTTTTTTGTTTCGAATTTATACTCTGCAATCGTAAAGTCCGTAAATCAACTTCTCTGTTATCAGAGTTCCTTTCGGTGATTATGAACTCTTCGTATTTTTGTATGACCAAAAAAAAAAAGAATTTCTTAACTCACTTCTACTTTTGGCAATCGTTTTAAAATTTTCATTTTAAGAGAAACTAATTATGTTGTTATAACAAAATTTTTGCATACAGTTACTGAGAATAATAAGAAATATGAACAAGTTAAGAGTAATTTTTTCACAATTAATGAAAGCTAAAAGGCTTAAAGATATCTTTATTTAAGGAATTTATGAGTATGAAGACTATGTAAAATAAATTGCCATTATAATCCAATTTCAACAGAGCTCGTTTTTGGATCATATAATGCCCAAATTTCATCCAAATATCTTCAAAATTGTGACGTACAGTTTTATTACAAGGCACAGTGGTGCAGAGTCGAAATTTTATGAAATTTCATGAAATTTGGTATAAATGTAGCAGAGGAGCGTACAATGTTAAGTTTGGAAGGAAGCCGAAAAAGTATCTACACTCTTTTTCATCTAAAATAAAATTTTCTTTAGCAACATAAAAGAATTTTGAACTTTTCTTAAAGGCAACTTCACAAAGATGACTCTAAGATAAAAAAACAAACCCAGTAACTCAATTGGTCATGGTACACATCCTCCCGAATTCGACCCATTTTATATGAAAGTTTTGATTTTAGACCATATTTCCTCAAATCCAAAAGCACGAATCGACAAGCGGAATATATTTTAAGAATCCTTAATATGTTGTTAAAAGTTTTAAATCAAAATCTACGGGACTTCGGAAAAATGTGTATTCTATAGCCAAAAATATTAAAAAATCCCATTTTTGGGAATTTTCAATAGTTTTTTTTTGGGAATTCGGAAAAACCCTACCCCTGATTGAAATTTTGTTAACGCGCTTTTATTTATATTAATAAGTTCCACATTTTCTGCTCTCAAAAACATTATAATAAAATTTCTGAATCCTACATATTGTCAACACCAATTCTAGAATATCACTCTAACATGCATATATTGTACATAAATAGTTTAGTTTGTGATTTTATTAGCAACAATTAAAATGTATATAACTATAAATCGCACTACAAAATTTCAAGAGGATTGGTCCATAATCAAACATAGTTCCCATATAAGATCTATTCCTGAAAATCAGTTTAAGCACCAAAATTTCATGTTGATTATTCATAAAACAAAACGAAAAAAGTTAATTTTTTTCAACTTAAAAAAATTATTTCTTCTTGTTGTCGGATATAGTAATAAATCTAAAAAGAAAACATAGAACTGCACAAATTGCCTAAAAAATTCCCATGCAAACTGGATTATATGAAATTTTGAATATTCTCCATATGAAAAATGACTGGTGAAAAAATACTTCTTACATTAATGTTGTGATCGCACACATTAGTTTTCGACTTGCTTTTTGAAAAATAGAATTAATTTTACTGTGTTTTTCCTTTTGGTCTGTTTTTCGTTTGCCAAAATATTTTGAAAAATTTTTGATTTAAATAAAAACTTCAAACACACTCACTTTCTAGTTCAAAAAATAAAATTTTTAAACAAATAAAATTTATGAACAAGTATAAATTTTATTCATAATTTTTATTTTTTATTTTTTTTTTTTTTCACTTACAATTTTTACAAATTAATTTGTTTTTTTTTTTTTTTTGAGAAAACGATTAGTTTTTCGAAAAACCTCTGTATGGGAACATAGCATAAAATATTTAGTGAAGAAAAAATTGTCCCACTAGACTGAAGGTAAAAAAAAGTGAGTGGTGAAGCACAAGCAAGTTGTGGCGGATGCTGATTTTCATTGTCAGAGAGAAGTTAAAATTAAAGGAAGTTGGCGGCGAAGACATATTTTTTCATGTATTTTGTTTTTGTTTATTTATACATGACAACAAAACTACATTTATAAAAAAATTATTCTTCTTTGCTTAAACTCCATACATAAAAAAATATAAAGCAAACCTTTCTTTTCCTTTCCATCTTATATAAATTTAGTATAAACATAAGCGATATTTTGCAACAACGGTAACACCAACAGACAGGGAAAAAAATGGGAGCTTTTGAGAAACCGTTTTGAAAATAAAATAGATTTTAATTGGGCGGATTTCGCTGTTCTGTTTTAGTTGTCAAATCTTCATAAAAAATATATATATAAAAATGAGGCTGATATTTTTAAACTCCCTACTAAAGAGCAAAGATTGTGGTGAAGTATTTTGCACTGTTATTAACTAATAGTGGAAATTGCAAATTTAGTTCATTACCCCCAACTCTGATTTTAATAAAAGGAATATAAATTTTAGAGTGGATTGATTCTTGGAAATTTGGACAAATTCTTTAAATTTTTAACAATTTTTTTTCAAGGGTTTCAAAAAACATCACTTGCTTCCAAATACATAACATAAATGACTTTCCATCAAGTTAAAATTATTAACAAGTTTCTATGTGATGAAATGTAATTCAGATTTGTCCAAAGTTTTGAATATTTTCTATTCTATAAATCTTTGCTTGCGTTACCATATAGGTGCGCTAGGTCAATTTTGATTAAATAAAAGTATTGAACTTGTTACAGCAGTAGAATTCAATTTTTTGTTATTATTTAAATTTGAAAATATAGAGCGATAAACATATCACAAATATAATGACTACTAAGTCACTCAAACATCGTATAATGAAGGATAAAATAATAGATTATAAAAATATTAATGTGTGTAAATATTCTTCATTATGTACATAAACTCCAAATGGTAATGTGTTTTCTTTTTTTTTTAATCGTTATTGGTAAATAACAACATTATACAACAATTTAATTTTATAAATGTAGAGTTTTCTTTATTTTATTTAAGAAGATATGATCAAAAGGCTCTAACTTAGTTTCTTTTTATCATAAGCCATGCCAAAGAAATGATGTAAACAAATATATACAAACAAGAAAATAAAAAAGAAGAAAAAAAAATCTATTGAGAATTTTTAAATTATAAATTGCTATCTGAAACAAACTTTTGAACACTTGCAATGTCCTGGTAAGTAATTTTTTTTATTTTTCATTAAGAAATATAATTATTCGAAAGCAAAATAACAAGTGACTGATTTTGACATTTTCGTTCCTATCGTTCGAAATATAGAAATACAATTTCGTATGAATTTGTTTCACTTTTCGTTCTACTCATTGTTCGCATAGAAGTGTGATCGAGAAACCCAAATCAGCTTTCTCGCTTAGAAGTCGAAAGAAAGCATTTGTTCTACATAGATGAACAGGCCATTAGATCACGTTTGGATGTCGAAAATGAAGTAAGATGTGCTTTGTCAGAAATTTATCCCAATGATAAAAAATTTGTAAAAACAAAGACATTTTACTTCATTTAATATTTTTAAATTGTTTTTAATTTTTTGTATTTAATGTATAAATACAACAAGTCTTTACTTGTTAATTTAAAGAAAAATTTAGACGATCTTATTTACTTTCTTTTCATTTAGTTTTTTATTTCAAACTTTTTCCAATTTTGTTTACGAAATTCATATAATTTGTTTTTAAATATGGTAATATTTTTTTGTGAGAAAATAAAAGCTACAAAAAATGCGGAGAGAATTTAAAATAAAATTTATTTTTTAACCGAGCCATATTGCGCACTTTTTTATACAAATTTGTATGGAAATTTCTGAATCGGGCTTTTTGTGTTTAAAGATTTAATAAATAAATTAATTTTGGTAATGCAATTTTATTTAAAATAAGTATCTTTTGAGTTCTTTACTTTTTTAATTTCTACTATACTAAAAATCAAAATATGGCGGAAAAACAAAAATTTCTGAAGGGCCCGTGAAGCATGAAGTGGTGAGAACCCCTGACCTAGATGATGTCGTTTCGATATTATTATAACATTGTTTGGTTTATTTGATATGCCACAATAGTTGCACAATGCAACAAATGTTTTGTAATTTATTTGTTATGAATTAGGGAAAATAAACTTAAATTAAAATTTTAGTTTTTCACATTAAAAATCGCATATACCTAATATATAAAATTATTTATTTATTATAACATAAAATCTCTACTTAACGTCAACATTATCTCGATTTAGCATTTTTCAAATTAGAATTATTTCATAATAGATATTTGCATATACTTAGTTTGTCAGCAGTATATATTTATTACTTCCCTTATTAATAATTTGCTAGTACTGAACTAAGTAACAAATCTTATATTTAGTAACAACGATTTTTTCTGTCCAATAAGAAAAAAAGGAGAAAAATAAAAATAAATGCGAGTATTACATAAAATGAACACTATCGTGATAACGATAACGACGTTGATGTCTTATAATTTAATTCATAAGCTGACATTTGTCTTTCTTAGTTTGTTTTCCATCAACATCATCATATTCTTCTACGTTTTAGCTACTAGTTTTTTTTTTTTTTTTTGATCTTTTGAAGTACAACTGTGTAATGAAATATATTTTTCATGCTCATTTACATGAAATTTTCATTATGAATATTATGAGAAATATAAAAAAGTCTTAAGAGTGTAAACCATGAGGAATTGCATTTGGAAAAGAATTCTAAGTAAATATAATGACAAATACTATTTGAAATGGATGAAAGAGAAAAAGGCTGGAGTTGCAGCTTAATTTTAAATTAAAAAAATAATTGAAAATGTTTAGGGTTTTTAATGTTATTTTAAAATATGTTTCCAGCATAGACATACATATGAATATAAGTAATATTACATTTCGAAATGCTATATTGACATTTCTATCTATAAACCTTTATAACTTTCCAATTATATTCAACGTCCTTTACTAACCATTTTAATTTGATTAATTTCTTTTTTCGTTTTATTATTAAATCATTATTAAAATCATAATCATAATCATAGTCGTTACACAATGTGCAGACGTTGTTAGTCAACGTCTTTCAATTCAGTGCTGAACTGCATGTAAAATTTTTTTTTTTTTTTTTAACTTCGAGTATAAAATAGCACTTTACATGTCATGATGATGAATTCAAATCTTTTTGTATTTTAAATTTTATATTCACAAACAAACATATTTTTCTTAGACGTAAAGTGCTGCTTCACATTTTATACACTACACCACCTTAGGTGACTGCGATGTTGTGTGTTTGTGCTGATGTTTGTAACTCACAATAATATTGACTCAATAACTATCTTATAGTGTTTATATGAATCGAATCAGAATTAATCTATGGGTCGATTTAAAGATATCCGTTCTTCCACTTGGCTGACCAGGTTTCTGTCCATGTAACCAGCGGTAGGCATAAAGAGAGGATATACAAATTTGAATGTGTTAATGTATTTGGTTTATTTACGCTTTTTTTTGGCGAATGTGTTTGTTATATATAGCATACAAAATAATTTTTCTTACGCATTATTTTTTTTTTTTTGCTTAATAATGCGACATGAATCTGAGTAAAGCTAGAATAAAACCACAGTATACGAGTATAAACAGTATATACACAGTAACGTAAGAAGACTGAGGTAGAAAATGTATTCTATTTCCCTTTCACGTGACATTTCTTGTTTTGCTTATTCATTCTTCATTTTCCTTTTAAGCATATAGCATAACACTCATTTTTATTATATTTCCTTCTCTTTCTTCCGTGATATTCTAAAAACTTTTTTATAAAATTTTCGTGTGTCTACGTGACGACTATGTTCTCCTCTGTGACAAAACTAAATGAATTTTATTTTTTATTCGCTCGCAATTGTTTAGCTTCGTTAACATTCGTGTTGTGCATGTGAAAATGCCGTAAACACTCGGCTCAGGAGTATTATGGGCGTCGTTATATGATGTAAACCCTCTGCACAAAGTAAATGTACTTATAATTGTATAGCGGCGAAATAGGGTATTATCGGTTCATTATTTCGCCTAGTACGTTTTTACGCTAATATTTTATATAAGTCTAAATCTGAGTGTTTCGTTTTACGAAGATCGGTACATAATTGACAATAGCATTCTTATAAGGTCCATTTCCGAAAGTCACATTAATGCGCATAAAACCCATATAAATGTTACACAGATGTTACAGGATAATGTTTGACACCAATAAATCTTATATGTATAAGAAAAAATTACAGTATTACACACGACGTTATAGGATATTATATGGTTGGGCTTGACCGACTATAGATTTCTCACTTGTTTCCTTTTTGTTTTTTACTTTGTTTTTGTAATTTTGACTTAACATAGTTTCTACAATATATTTTCTTATTTTATTTTTGCATAATTTTTTTGAAAGTACCTATTTTTTGTGTAGTGCTTGGTACTCTTCTACTCATACAGCAATAACGACAACTTATTATGAGTGTAAAAAGGCTGGAGGAGCAGAAAACAGAAGAATGAAACTGTACATTAAGTAGTCTTAAACAACTACTTACTATGCGAAATCCCAACTATGAGAGTTTGTAGCTAAATGCATGAGACTATATGCATTGTTAAGAAAATTTAAGGTATGAGGGGAGTTCTATAAAAAAAATTGTGATAACAACAATAGCTTTCGTTTTAACTAAATTAAACTTAAAATAGATTATTGAGAATTTCTGGATCTAAGTAACGAAAGTCTTGAGCGATATAAGAATTCGTATCGTTTCTTAATAGTCCTCAGATTACGCAACTTAAGTGGAAGTTGCAAAATAACTACTGCTGAGGTAAAATAACAATTTATGTGCAAATTCGATACTCTTTAGAAACTGCTTCAAGGCTAAAACTGAGAGGAAATAACGAAGCGAGTGTATGTACATAATCAGAAATGTTTGCAGAAATTCTTATAAAGATTTATCGTGCCTTTTAGATCGATGGTGAGACTATGGTAAAAGATTGAGTAATATTTTTTTCGGCGTATACAAAATAAATTTGTAGGAGAATTCAAAATATTTTCTACAAATTAAGCGTAAATTTTGTGAGAATATTTCAATTACACAGAAAGAAAAACTGCATTCTAAAATCAAGTTTATTTTTCTTATTTTTCACAAAAATCATATATAAAAATTTAAGTGCGATTCGTACTGAGGTATACTTAAAAAAAAAATATAAAACGGGATTGATTTAAAAATTAAGAAAGAAATACTAAATTTAAGTATGAAAATTCTAATACTAAGTCCAAATAGTATTTAATTTAAGTAACTGATTCTCGAAATTTAAATTAAGTATAATTTGACTTGAATTAAGAGGAAAAATTTTATATTTATCTGTGAGAGAATATGAGCGGAATGAAATTTACTCTCATTGTTCTGTCACTATTTATTTGTTTATCGGTTGCTTTCATGTTTTGTCATATAATATTCATCAGCTTTTTATAGTGCGTTGTTTAAATTCTTTGGCATTTGTTTTTAATTTTTTAAGCGTTGTTTTTTTATAAATGTGTGACCAACAAATGAAATTAACTTTTATTGAATGTTGACTTACGCCTGCCCCAACTCCTCAAAGTGTTTAATTTAGAAGCTAATATTGATTATTTAAAAGATCCAAACTAAAATTGTTAAAAAAAGTGGGCATGTGCTATACATGAAGTACTCTGAAAATAAGTACGTTCTTATTATTCATTTATATATAATAAATATAACTAAATAAATTAACAAATAACAATAACTTATTTTATGAATGTATATATATATATATATATATATATATATATATATATATATATATATATATATATATATATTCATACAGAAAAGATTGTTTATTTGAGTTTTTTAAGTAGGCCACTTCATTGATTAAGAAACTATATATATATAGAATATATATATATAGAATAAGTTCTTTAAATCTAAAGAACTTATTCTTAGAACTTTAAACCTAAATGGAAATATATATTTATATATATATATATATATATATCCATTTAAGTTTAAAGTTCTAAGAATAAGTTCTTTATAGATTTAAGTAAGAATTCATCACAGTTGCGATTGATTCAAGATATATATTACTTAAATCAAGTCATTGTGATTCGATTATTCTGAATGCTCACTTTAAGTACGGACTTAGGCTAAAATCAGAGATGTCTAAAGCCAAGAAAAATTTGAGACTAATTCAATCCAAAATAGGCTTAAATGAAGCTAAAATTAAGAATTTCCCGCCACTCATGACTGTGCTTTTGATACCGCTACTGATTGATCTAAGTACGGTTTACTCAATTTATTTTCTGTGTGTAAATTTTGGTTAATTTTTAACCGGAAGAATTTTACAACGTCAAGAGGCGGTATAGGTACAATTGTACCTTCATTGATTAAAATTATTGATTACAAGCTAAGTAGACTACTTTATAATAAATATGTACATGACTTAAATAATAGGTTATCTGCTTAACGAATTTTTTTATGCGTTTTTAATTATACAAATATTTGATTATTTAGATTTTTCCAAAACTCAAAATTTTGCATTAAAATTGAATGATGCATTTTTTTGTCCAAAGATTATGATAAAAAGGAAAACTAAAGTTAAATTCAATTTTATAAGTTAATTATGTTTCTACCAACTATGCATAATACGTGGAAAATTTAAGAAACGAAATTTTTTCTAATAGAATGTAATCTAGCTGAAATGTCGAAAGAACAGACATCGTGAAAGCCTCTTGCATTGTTTTAAAATACTGTTGCCACATTACCACATATATAGGATATTTAGAGAGCAGCATCCAAGGTTCAATATAAGAAACGACAGTTCCTGAAAGCAGTTCAATTTGCAGGTAATCGATAATTAATTTTTCCATCATTATTTTTAAAAATTTATTACTATTATTATTTTTGTTTATTGAATTTATTATTTTTTTTTGAAGTGCAGAGAAAAATTTTTTCACACAAGAACCTAGTCTGATAGGTTCTTATGACAGAAGTGAAACCTCAAATATCATTATCAATCCTGAATAAAATAAGATCAAAAATTCTAGTATGTCGTGCTTGAAAACTATCTGAGATAAACACTCAGTACATAATATGACCTATATCTGTTTCATGCAAAGAAATTCAATCAAAAAATTATTTTCGCGTTACATGTAAAAACAATTTATAGAGCTTCTATAAAATAACTGTAGTAAATTTAATTTTATTTTCATGCTTTCTCCTTATTTGAAGTACATAGAGGTACAATTGCACCTGAGTAATCTTTTAAGGATGTAAATATTAAAGATCCTATTACTTAGGGTAGATGTCTAATTTTTTTCTAAAGTTTCGACTAAATAATCTTTATAAAAAATTTGGAGATATCAGAGAATTTCAGGAGTCTAATGATGATACAAAAAAAGGTTATTTCCATTTTGAAATGAAAAATAATAAAACAGATAATTATTATCTTTTTAATTTAAAAATTGAACATAGCTAACAGCCTTTAACATAGTCAGAATTTCAAAGAATTTGAACCATTGGCTTCATTTTTATAAGCCGAATTATATAACTAAACTTTTCGTGCGCAAATAATAAAATTTATGCCTTAAAGTATGCTTTCATGTTTTCACATTTCTACTTGGAAAATTTTAAATATTTTTCCAAACTACAAAAATTTAAACACATAATTAAAATATCATAGCAAGCATTGCTTCCTTAAAAAGCAACAGCAATAACACTGATAGGAATTAAATGGCGACTCTTTCAGACTATGTGCTAAACGACGAGAAGCTAAGTTGTGTGAAATATCTCGACTAGTGCTGAAAATTCTACTAGTTTTGATTATTCGATACGACTCAATACAATACATTTGGGAACTCAATGCTACTCGAAACGACGAATTTTTTAATTTGAAATAAAACTTCTAATTATGGTTCTTTTATTTAAAAATAAAACAAACGTATTTAATCAATTGCCATTATAAATTTTTATAAATTTATAAACATAGAGTAAAACATAAAATAAATTAAACTATTTTTATGAATAATGAATTTGTGAATTTTTGCAATAATAAAAATTATAATAAATAAAATATTTTGTTATTAATAAAATTGAATTTAATAGTTTTTCTTAAAATACAATTTTTTTGTTGTTTTTATAAAATAAACAAATTCTACGGATTCTTAGGTATTGGAGAAGTTGGCCCCTTTTTTTAAATCCCCTTTTTGGACACTTGTTAAAAATTCCCAATTTCTGCCTATAACTCGGTTGCTTATGGATCGATATAGTTAATGGAAAAAATCGAAATTTTGGAAAAATATTTACAACAGAATTGTACAAAAATGAATTCTGAAGCTTATATAGAAGCTTTACAAAGTTGAAAAATGGATTTTAACCGATATCTCAGTTACTACATTGCAAAAATTATTCCTAATTTTTTATTTAAAAACGATTGTACTGATTTCAACAGACAGAGGGACAGATGGACATCCATATATCGACCTTCATATCAATAAGGATCCAGAAAATATAAGCTTTTTGGTGGTCCTAGATAAATATTGTAAAAATTACAAACGAAATGACAAACTTATTGATAACCTTTGAACCTGTGGTGAGCATACAAAAATTTAAATTTTTACCACATCTTCGTTCATAACTTCTAAATTATATCAGTGTCCACCTTGAAATTTTGCGCACATAAGGAGAAGAGTTATGTTGGAATTATATATATATTTGATTAACACTAAAAATACTAGCTTTTTTGATATATTTGATTTATATACGTCTTCCTTTCATCTTTGAACTTTTGTGATATAAGTAAATCTTTTATATATCATTATAAAGGTAATATCTTTTTACTTAATATGAAATTTAAACCACAGATATATGCATATATATATATATATATATATATATATATATATATATTTATATATATGTATATATACTCGTGTTAGTAAGGTCGGAAAAAAAGGAAACAATGCAAAAAACAGATGTATGAAAAACTTTTCTCCTCTGATATGAAATCTCTCGCAATAAATCCGAACTTTAATATGCGTGTTATAAAGTATATGGTCCAACCCACTGCTTTTAGTTTTTGTTTCTATTTTTTTCTATTATTAACTGTATTAGCATCAGTATTTGTTGCTAAAGTTGTAATTTAGTTCCTGTCAAAGCAGCCAACTAAATGAAAATTTTGAAACATTAAAAAAGAAAGTTATGAAAGCAGCAAACTGTAAAAGCAGCTAAAGTATTGAATTTTCTTTTCAAGTTTCTGTTATGGAAAATTTTAAATTACAAATGATTTATCATTATAATTTGCAATATACATATATTAAATAAATATATGTAGTATTTTTTTCTTCGAATTATTTCTATAAACTAAAAAAATTATTTTTGATAGTTTATTGCGTAAATTTGTACATATTGCACAGTTTGCGAGGGTTTTGCGCGTTCTCATTAGGACTCTTATTATTATTTTTTGTTTATTCATTTTTTTTTTTTTTTTTTTTTTTTTTTTGACTGGACTGCATGCAGACTCAGTTCGTGTTAACCATTTCGTGCAGGGAGCGTGCAAGTTATAGCGGATTTAAGTTGAATATATTTTTTATTATTCTGCTAAAAACCCCTCAGGGGCGGAGCTAAAAGGGCTCAAAGTTAGGTACCTCTGACATAAAAATTTTTTAATCACTCGCCAAATTTCGTCCGATTTCAAATATTTTTATATACTGTTGGAGGCCCTGATAAGACCTATAAAAGACATGCTTATATGTCCTGTTTATCTCTTATAGTTTTCAAGTTATTTGCGTTTGAATTTTTAAGCACCATAATTTTGTATGTTCTTGGTCCAGTTTTTTTCATATACATCCTAGTATTTCCGACCGATTTTATTAGTTTTTTTTCCTATCTAGTTAAAGAACAAAATTATCTATTGAACAAAAAAAATGAAGTCGATATCTTTACCGAGTCCAAAAATAAACGATTTTGAATTTGAAAATTGCAAAAAAGACGACTTTTTGTGTTTTTTTTAGCCGAAAAAGTATCTACACTCTTTTTTATCTAAGATAAAATTTTCTTTAGCAACATATAATAATTTTACACTTTTCTGAAAGGCAACTTCACAGAGATGACTTTAAGATAAAAAAGAAGCCAAATAACTTAATTGGTCATGGTACACACCCTCCCGAATTCGACCCATTTTATATGAAAGTTTTGATTTGAGACCATATTTTTTCAAATCCCAAAGCACGAATCGACAAGCGGAATATATTCTAAGAATCTTCAAAATGTTCTTAAAAGTTTTAAATTAAAATCTATGGGACTTCGAAAAAATGTGGATTCTACAGCCAAAAATGTAAAAAATCCCATTTTTGGGAATTTTGATTAGTTTAGTTAGGAATTCAAGAAAACCCTACCCCTGATTAAAATTCAAGTGCTTGAATTTTAATCAATTTCTTAAGAGTTTTTTAAGTAAGAATTTGCATAAAATTCTGCTCAATATTTTGTTTGTTGTTAAAAAAATTAAAAATCAAATTTGTGGGAAAGATAGAATAAGAAAATTACATGTTAAAATTTGTATATTTCTTTATGTTGTACATTTAAATTAATTTTGTAAAATAAAAATTGCAAGAAAAAATCTACATGTTTATTTTGAGTTTATAATAATTAGAGAAAATTCAACTTAAATGTTGTTATGTTTACTACTTGAATTGCGCTGGTACCAAGTCTTAATTTATATTGTGTCCTTATGCTTGAATTCAATTATTTGTTAAACTCGAACTTCACTATGATTCAGTACTTGAAACTAAGTGTATTAACATTATTATGTTCGACTTGAATTGAATTTTTTTTTAGAACTCAACATTCAATACACTTGAATTCCAGGCAAAATGCTTATTGGGTAAAAACTCTGAAAATCCGTTTTCATATCCTCACGTTAAAGGTTCCTTAGATAATTTTACGGAACTAAAATTGTTGTTAAAAAATTGTAAAAATTTCTGGAGATCTATTATTTCCATGTTTTTAAGCCACATCTGTGAATAATGGTTTTTCTAATATAAAAATAAGGAAAAAGTTGCTCGCATCATACTCAGGTCTTGGAAAAACCGTACCGTTTAAATTTCATGGTCTTATAAGTGAACTTGTTGTAACTCATCTTATAAAAAAGTCTATATACAGTTAATATTTGGATACTTTGAAGTTGACGTTTTTAGCAGTTCTTTAAAAATGTATGTTGTTGTATGAGCACTCCAAACATTTCAAGAAGATTTTTTAACACTTTTCATGTACGTGCAAATTACATCTTCAATTCGTTTAATAAATATACTTTTCAAATATCTGGTTTACTGCTTACTAGTCCTTTTGCAACATAGACATAGAAACGACCAAATATATTTAGATATTTCCTTAAAGATATTTAAGCCTGAAATAAAATGAAATAAATACAAAAAACACATTATATACTAAAATGACCATTAGTTAGAAAATATAAACATTTTGCATATACAAGAAATCTCGGAAATTCCCGTACGATTTTTTCAGAGTTTCTTGTGAAAAACTCTAATGATGATGCATCTCAAATCATATATTGCTTAGACATGTCCTTTTTTAGTTTTGGTCTTGCTGATTTCTATGACTAAGATATGGGCTCAGAAGTCAGAAATGTTAGACATTTAAGAAAACATTAAAAAGTAATTTTTTTGAGCTCATATCTTTCAAGTCTTTCAATTTTCTTAATATGCACTAAATATGTTCTCTGTGAAACTAATAATCCAAAATGGTATTTTTTTTGCGCAGGTATAAGGTATATATATATATATATATATATATATATATATATATATATATATATATATATATATATATATATATATATATATATATATATATATATATATATATATATATATAGAATATTTATTAAGGAAGATGATAAATACTAAAAATAATAATATTGGTTAAGTTAAAATAGACATTTTTTGTTTGTTTTGTTATTTTAAATTCATTAATAGAAATATATGAATGCTTAGAAAAGGCTAAAGATTTACTTAAATTTGGGAAATATGGCAACCCTATTAAAAATAAAAAAATATTTATTAATTATTTTATAAAAACATTTTGCGTTTAGATATTATTAAAAGTATACCGAAATATTCATAATTTTCTAAGCAATTATTCACGCAAAGCTAAAGGCAAAAGTTGCAAGTTTGTAAAAATATTGTCATATATACAATATATTGGAAATATAAAAGTTTAAAGGCGCATATTTCTGAAATGAGACAAGATATTCACTTGAACCTTTTTGCAAAAGATCGGAAATTATGTATGCTAAAGGACAAGCTTAATTTGAAATACATAGTTTTAAAATTTCTTTCGCTATATAGATAAACCTATAAACATATTTGTTTATAAAGATATCTTAATGAAATTTGCAGAAAATGTGGATCTTATTAATATAAATAAAAGCGCGTTAAGTGATTGAGTGATTATTTTGTATATAATAAATTCATTTTATTTTCAAAATATCAGTATTTAAAAAATAGTTTAATTAGTTTATCATTTTATGATTAATTAGTTTATTTGAACGTTTTGTATCCTTCATTTAACAGAATTATCTTAAAAATATTTAAAATTTTTTATTAAAATAAACTGCTTACAATTTTGTAGGTTGTGCCATAAACGGTTTAAAACCTAAAATGGATTACGTTTCCCAAAATTACGTACTAAATCAGTGACTCTACAAAGTAAAATTATTATTTTTAACTTGTCTATTTTAAAAAATAAAAATCTTAATAATGTTAATGTTAAATTATCTTAATTTAACAACATAAATATAAATTTTGTCTTTACATGAAGAAAGCATTTTGCAGTGGTGTAAATTCAGTTAATATTTGAATTATGTAAATAAATATTTTATTTAACTTTAATCAAAGCTTTCATCATAAAAGTAATTAATGAGTTAAAATTTTAATTGAAATTGTAGAAAAAAATCAATTAATTTCATTTAATTAATATTACAATTTTGATGATTGGAGCAAAATCAATTAAAATTTTATCTAAAATTATTTTTTACCCTTTTCTACGTATATATCTTTTTAAATTTTTTTTATTAGAACATACAAATAGATGTGAGTAATTATATTACGAATAACAATAAGTCTAACGATCTAAGAACAAAAATCTATCAAAAATAAAGCACCTAAATATGGTAATAAACATCTTAACGTTTCACTGCAGCTGCTTTGCACATTTTACTCAAAATTTATTTACAATTTATGCCATTACAAAAACAAATAAATCCAAATAACTAATCCCTGCAATCTTGAACTCAAACACAATAAGTGTGTATAAAAATGTGTGTTTGGGATAAAAAGGTATCAACATGTAACTTCCAGGTTCCCTGTTCATATTCCTTTGTTATTCATTCATTTATAGAGAAAGAGAATAATTCGTTAGACATTTTCAAGTGTTTTGATATTAAGTGATGGCTTCAATAATTTATGATGGCATTGTTTGGTGTAATATTGTTGTAGTTTTAGTAGGTTTAGTACTGGTTACTAGTGTGTGTGTGAATGTAACACCAATATGAATGCATTTCCAAACATAATGATAAGAAAACAAACAGCAAACAGAAACAACTATAAAATCTTTCAATGCAACTATAACAAAATCAGAACAATTCCATTCAGAAGAAGTGAAGTTATACGTGGGTCCTTCGAAAAGTTTTAGCAAAGAGAAAAAAAATATATATATAAATATGTATGTACGTATGTATGTATTTTTACTTTCTTCGGGATTTTTTTTTAAATATTGCCTCAATTCTTCCAATGAAAGTATCAGGTTAATAAAATCTCCTAACGCTTTTGCTAACTTAGTTTGAATTTCGATTTTATGGACTCTTAAACTTCTAATATTTTGTAAAAATAAAAAAACATTTAAATCAGTGGTTTTCAATGCATTTATGAGTACTTTCTCTTTTATGTAATACAAACGTCCTACCCCTTTTACACTTTTCATAATAAGATTGCAATATATGAGTTGTCATATTATTGTACCGATAATGGGCGCGACTTCTTTTATAATATTATTATTTATAATTTACATTTTATGTAAACATTTTTTTTTAGTTTAAATTAAATGTAGCACATATATCAACTATTTTGTGGAGAGAACTATGGACTAAAATATAATTTGAATGCTTCGCCCAGTTTTTAACCCACTTTCAACAAAAATCAATTTTGCTACTTAATTGATACTACTGAGGCAATTCAGATAATGCTGCACATCATGCATTTTATACATAGAAAAAAATATAGTGACCATTATCTAACAATAGCGTATTATGATTGGAATAGATATGATTATAAATAACAATTTTTATAATTCCATTTTATCATATTGTGTCTGATTTTGTGGTCCGTTTTTTCATGCTACGATTCAATTATTTCATATTATGATACCATATTTCTAAATTATTATACCATTCTATCATATCAGCGTTCCATTTTATCATAATGTTGTCACATCTTATTATCCCTTTCTACCAATGTTCCATTTTATCATATAATTATCATCTTATCATATACTAAAATAATTACATTAATTAAAAATTATTATCCTTAATAAATTATTTATTGACTCATATATTGTGCAAGATAACACAAGATATTTTTTCTTTATTAATTTAACTCTTTACTAGCAGTTAATCACTAACTTATATTGCTTGAATCACACAAAATATTATTACAAAAGCTTGTCTACTTATATTAATTCATATATAAATTAAATGAAAATTATAATGAAGGTGAAAGACAAACTAATTATGAATTTTTCAACCATATTTGTAGAAATCGTATTTATTTGTAACATTTTATTGATAGGGGAATAATTATATATATATATATATATGGTTTGAAAACAAAATATGGTTTAAGAACAAGGAAAAGGATTGACAATATTTGATGGTTACAGAAATAATAATATTTTCTATATTAATAAAATATTGTTTCCGGCAAATCAAATCATAAAAGTTTTGTAGTCAACTATATTAAAATTTAATGATAAAACTGAAACAAAAATATTGTTGCCATTATCAATGAGAACATAATATTTTTGTAATGGCAATGCTGTAATCATGCTTTTTCTCCGCGTGCACTAGAAATCGAAAATTTATGATTATTTTGAAACTAAGCAGACATTTACGCTAGGGAATTAGATAATTATCTCCGTTTTTATTCTTCTAAATTTCTAAAACTTGCGTTTTTATTCACAATTTTTGTTTACAGAAAATGGTTTAAAAAGATATAAGTATCAAGGTTTATATATTCATATCTTTTTGAGTTACTATCCGATTTCTCCGAAATAAAAAGCAAACAAGAACTATCTCTATAATCCTCTATAATTTCATAATTAAAAATAATAATAATAATACTGTTTAAAAAATGTACATCATAATACAACTGCATTTTTCAGGTGTGTTTTTCAAAACCCTCTAACCCTTAGATTTCTAGTTTTTCTTAAAAACTGTTTATAAGTTCAATAATTCAATTTAGATTTTTTTTGTAATGGAAATGTTCATTATTTGTAAAAAATTTTAATAAAAATTACCATCAGTTTTTCCGACATAAAGTATTATAAATTTTTTAAAATTTAAGATTTTTTAAGTTTTATGCAAAAAGTGTATAACAGAGTTATAACTTTTATTGAGCCTAAAAATTCCATGACACTACCTTATAGGCAATATTGTCCTGATGATAAAAACCGAACCTTTTAATCAATTTGAACAATTGAAATTTGAAATCTTCAAGCAATGAAGGCGATTTTTAAAATACCTTTGTACATTTTTTTTTTATATTTCTATCTAAACAATTTTTATATAAAGCTCTAAGTATTTAAATTTCAGAACTAAATTTTTAGGTTTCACCTAAATATGTAAAATATTGTGATGTGGTAAAGCATTTAGAAGAAAATTACTTAACTTATTTATGCACATATTTTTTGCCAAATTGGTAGGAAATGATTTTGCATTTAAATTTAAAAACGTTAATAAATTTAACAATTCAAAAAAATTATATAAAATAAAAAAAAACAAAGAAAAAACAGAGTGCTATATTCGGCTGCTCTCAATCTTATATACCCTTCACTGTGTTGGGATATGTTATATGAAAGTGAAATACCTTATATTGGGTGTACTTAAAAATATATTTACTTACCTACACTATATCTATATAAACACTGGAAGCTTTAAATAATTTGTATTTTCAAATAAAGTTGAAATAGAACCACGATTTTATAAATCCTTATATCCTAATATATATTACAAGAATGAAGTGTTTGTTTGTTTATTTATTTCTTTGTTTGTATATCAATCGCGTACAAACGGGTGAACTGATTTTCAAGTGATTTGACAGACAGATAGTACCAGTACCAGCTGTGGTTAAGGGCTTTATTAGATCCACATTTTATCAATTTTCTCAATTTTACACATTATTAATGAATTTACATGAAATTTGATGCAGAGATAATGCTTGCACTGTAGAATGTTATAGATTATGTTGCATCTTGATCGGATACCATGCCCATATTTTACCTTCGCTTTTTTATAACTCTCGTACGGTTGAACCAATCAGTTTAAAATCGGAGCTAATGTTGTAGTATCCCCCATGTAAAGCAAATATTCATATCTAATGAACTATTACAGTGAGAGACTTCAAATTTCGTAGGAGCCTTTACCCTATTATTTCACATTGACAAAATGAAAATAATATGTATAGGCCCAGGGGGAGGACTGTAAAGGACTATTACAGTGAAATTCTTAAAAAAAATTAAAAGTGATTTTCATATCAAAGCTCCCATATAAAGTAAAAATTAATTATCGCATCAACGTGCACCGGTAAAAGCTAGTAAATAAGAAATTTAATACTTTGGAATTTTACAAAAGTTTGCACATATTTAAGGAAGATTAATCACTTCCTTGCAGAACAAATATATTTTAAATATAAAACAATATTAAATAAAAAAAGGGTATGGTGGAAAATTTATGTATCGTTTTGACTGATTTAAAAAACCGAAATTCCAAAGAAAGAATGGGACCCATATTTGGCTTATAAATCGGTTAATACTGATTAGTTCATTTTTTCAATACAAAAATTCCAAAAAAATGTTTCCCTTTTTTTTCTTTTTTTTTTTTTTTTTGAAAGAACGAAGTCTCAATCTTACATAGGTGCTTCAAAACGTTGAAAAAACTAAATATGTTTATTGTTGTTGTTGCTGTGGTTTTCAATACCCATTGGAACAACAACTATAAGGGAAGCAGACATTAAATAAAAAAAACACATTTGGCTGGCAATAACTCGGTTGTTTATAAACCGATTTAGTTTGTTCAAAAACCGAAATTCAAGAAAAATATTTGTATTTGTAAGAACCAAGTCCGTAGTTTATTTTGGACTTTGATATTGGTAAAAGATGCATTTTTTTCGATATCTCTATAACTAATGGACCGACTGAGTTCTTTTCTTCAGGGGAAGAATTCAGAAAAAGTTTTCCGATTTTGTTTTGCAAAAAAAAGTCCTTAGCTTATTTAGGGGCTTCAGAAAATTGAAAAACCGATTTTTTGAAATATCTCCGATAGTTTTGAATCGAAGAAAAGTTTTGGAAAAAATTTCTGGTTTTTTATATATATGTTATATATCTATGTTATTCGGATGCTTCACAAAGGTCATTTAAACCATTTTTCGGTCGAGCGTCATCCAATCGACATCACTTTTTATAAGGAAAATATAAACTTTTTTGCTCTCCGACGAAAATTGTGGAAATTGCAAACGGAATGACAAACTTATACCCTTTACGCCTGTGGTGATGAATATAATTAATAAATTATTTTGAATAACATCGTGATTTCACAGAAATTTCCCAGAGAATTTTTGTAAAATTATTCTACATCAAAGACAACACTTAAAAATTTTGAAAACTAAAGAATTTTGAGTAAAAATGTAAATTTTTTGATAGCAAAACAATACTGGTGCGTGAAATTTTTTAACGATCGCAAAATTTAATATCATATTCCTTTATACTATTATATACCCTGCAATACTTTGCGAAAATTGCAAAAACTTATAACTCTAATGTACAACTATAAACACATGAAACTCAATACGTACATTTCCGATTTTATAGATTTAAGAAGCATTTAAACTGTGCTTTTATATACTTTGAGCTAAGTTGGTAAAAAAAATGCAAGATCTGGTAGAAATTTGTGTACTTTTAAGTGCATTTTTATTAGATTTCTTCGTTTAGAATTTCAAAGAATAATATGTTATTAAAATTTGGTACTTTTCTTTTATTACTCATATATATTTTCATTTCGGCTCACATTTCTTCAATTTTTTAGAAATAAACCAAAAAACATTCTATACAAAAATGATGTATTTTAAATCATAAAAACATTTTTTTTTTTTTTTTTCTTTTAATAAGTGAGTTTTTGTATGAAAAAATTTGTGGTTCGTTTTTTGTAAAAAAATTTTAAAAATACTATAACTATTCGTCAAATAAAAACTTGAACTGAATTACTCAGTTAATTTACTAATTTTTAAGTTTAGTTGAAAAAAAAAAAAAATAATAAAAAATTATAGGGGGAGAACGATTTCAAAAGTGCATCAAAAAAATGCATCTGCATTGGAAATGCATTTTTCTAAAACAAAACGAAAGAAAAAAATTAAATAATTTTTATATTATGACAAAATTTAAAAAGGACCTACTTTTCCTTCAAAATTAGCTATATCGGACTTCAACTTCAAAAGATATTGATAAAAAATTGCACTTTGTGAAATATTTAGATTTTTCTATAGAATTAGAATCGTGAATAAAACGGCGAATTTTCTGCCATTTGAAAAAATTAAAACAGTTAAAGTGTGTCTATGCCAAATAAGAACCAAATCGGAAGACCAATGGCTATTTCATATTTTATGTCTTATCGAATTCATGATATTATAAAATTTATTTTGCCCCTTTTTCGCCTAATTTTATCGTATTGTGATATATTTTTACCACTGTCATTAAAATGTTAATGAACTTAGAAATTTGTTTAATAAAAAATTAAATTTTTTACCGCTTTCTTAAAAAATTGGGCAAGGGTGGGTGTGTCCTTAGTTTCATTTTAATCGGTTCAGTAGTATAGTCATAAGGTCAATTCAAATACAGTAAAAAAAGTTTATTATACCACCATTACGCCTTCATCTTGCATTGGAGTTATTATGTGTTATAACAACAATAATCATCAGAAAGAGCAATAATTATTGCTCTTTCTGATGATTAGTGCTTTTTCAAATTATGTACACTTTGTGCAAATAAATACCTATTTCTTAATTTGGCTTTACCCTTAATATGCCTGTCGATCGCTAACCGCCAAAATGCCAAAAGGGAAATTGAATAAAATTCGTGCAAAACACATAATTTAAATTTATAATCGAAACACATGTTGGATTTATGAAACAATTCACAGAGGGGCAGAATCGAAATTTTTGGAAATAAATCTGTAACTGCTGGTTGGATTTTCATGAAATTTGGTACTGACGTAGCAGAGGAGTGTAGAATGTTAAGTTTGGAAGGGGGGCGCAACAAACCCCTCAGAGGCGGAGATAAGGGGGCTTAAAATTAGGTACCTCTGACATAAAAAATTTTTAATCGCTTGCCAAATTTTTGTTTCTAATCCGATTTCAAATATCTTTATATGTTGTTGTAGGCCCTGATAAGACCTATAAAAAACATACGTGTCCTATTTATTTCTTATAGTTTTGGAGTTATTTGCGTTTGAATTTCTAAGCACCATAATTTTGCATGTCCAGTTTTTTTCATATATATCCTAGTATTTCCTACCGATTTTATTAGTTTTTTTCTTAACTAGTTAAAGAACAAAATTATCTATTGCTAAAGAAAATAAAATTTTCTTTAGCAACATATAATAATTTTGCATATTTCTGAAAGGTAACTTCACAGAGATAACGCTAGGATTAAAAACAAGCCCAATAACTCAATTGGTCATGGTACACACCCTACCGAATTCGACCCATTTTATATGAAAGTTTTGATTTTAGACCATATTTTCTCAAACCCCAAAGCTCGAATCGACATGCGGAATATATTTTAAGAATCTTCAATATGTTGTTAAAGGTTTTAAATCAAAATCTACGGGACTTCGGAAAAATGTGGATTCTATAGCCAAAAATGTAAAAAATTCCATTTTTGGGAATTTTCATTAGTTTCTTTGGGAATTCAGGAAAACCCTACCCCTGATTGAAATTTGGTTAACGCGCTTTTATTTATATTAATAAGATCCACATTTCCTGCGAACTTCATTAAGATATCTTTATAAACAAATATGTTATTACAATTAAAAAATTTGTATTTTCTCCAAAAACATCAAATTGGGCTTTCTGTTTGGTTCATTTCTAAATAGAGAAAGAAATTTTAAAAATATGTATTCCAAATTAAGTATATCCTTCAGCATATATCATTTCCGATCTTTTGCAAAAAGATCCTAGTCAATGTCATGCCTCATTTCAGAAACTTTTATATTTCCAATTTATTGAATATATGACTATATTTTTACAAACTTGCAACTTTTGCCTTTAGCTTAGAAAATTATGAATATTTCTGTATATTTTCAATAATATCTATACACAAAATATTTTTATAAAAATAATTAATAAATATTTTTTATTTTTAATAGGGTCACCACATTTCCCAAATTTAAGTAAATCTTTCTCTTTTTCTAAGCATTCATATATTTCTATTAATGAACTTAAAATAACAAAACAAAAAAAAACTGTGATCACTGTTGCTAGATAATTATAGTATAAAATCCTCAAAATCGGTATGATATTCTTGAAATTGTCAAAAAATCGAAAAAATTAAAATACATATTTTTTTGGCTATTTATCTTCATATTAAAAAAATAATATTAAGTTTTGAAACTATTTGTTTATTAAATAAACTTCCAGCATTATTTATGTTCCTGCATGTTCCGAATACTCGAATTTGTAATTGTTTTACGTATTTTACTTTGTGTTGGTTTCGAATCAGTTTACTTCTATAGAAAACTATTGAAAGGAATTCACAAAATATCTTAAAATTTTTTAAATTTCTGTTTAACTTACATCTTAGTGTAAAATTATAATTGCTGTATTTTTAAGAATGTATAAATAGATACTTCACATTTTACAAAAGAAGTAGAATGTAAATACATTATTGCAAACCAAGTGTATAGATTTCTGTGTCATTTTAAGGCGGCCATACCTTGTGTAAAATAATCTAGGTGGCATATGTATTCCGAAGTAGTTACGAATGCTAAACCACGAGTTCCAAAATGGTGGTCCGTAGTAACGTTTTAAGGGGTCCGCGAAGAGGTCTAAAATAGTCTATAAATCGAAACTCTTGGTTTGCAACAAAGTAAGTACATTAAACAGTATTAATATGTATTAATAAAGATATACAGAAAAATTAATATAAATTTTGCAGGTCCACAACTCGTAAACTAAGAGCGTACCACCAAAATATTTTACGTTTCTTTTATCACAATTTAAAGTACTAATTAATCATTATAAAAATAGTTTAAAAATAAAGTGTGCTGGTGGTTTTAATTTATGGCAAAATAAACTAAATTGAAAAAATACTCAAAAAATCATATGTAATAGTTTTATTTTCAATTAATTTTTTTTTACCGCTTAACACTTTCTTAAACTCTTTTATCTATGTTCAAAACTATTTCACTTACATACAAATGTATATAAAATAATATTTTTCTTTTCACCCAAAAAATCTATTTCACCAATATTAGTTAAATTTCATTGATTCACGAATTTCGAAGTAAACGTTTAAACTTCTTGCAGTTCTTTTCTCTCTCTCCCTCTCTACTACAATAAAAATTAGATTTAAACAAGAAAAACTATTATGTGTGAACATTTCGTGAAATCGTCATTTTTTTGACAAAATCGTCAAATCGCACTTTGGAATTTTTACAATAAAAAATTGTCAAAATGCAGATAAATCGGCAAATCTGGCAACAGTGCCTGTGATTACTTATATTCCTCAACAAATCTAAACATTTTAAACAGAACGATTTAGACAATAATGAACACATACATTTCTCCCCTAAAATCATTTTTTTTTGTATAAAATAAAAAAACTAAAACGCTAATCTGTCATCACTTATTTTTCTTATCTAAAATTATTATTTTTTTATATCAAAAACAAAAAACTGGATCCATTAAGACGATAATCTGTCATCACTTATAATTTATCATAAAAAAATGAAATTAATTTTTTTTTTTGCATGAACATGGAGGTACTGGAGCGAATTATTCTCATAATCATCTGCATAGATATCTTATCAAAAATCGTGCTAGAGCGATTTAAATTAAAACATATACCTACTTTTTATTCTTACCGAGCACATCAGAAATACAAAAATTATACTTTGGAAGGGTATTAATGGTCTGCCTTGTTGGACTATTACCTTTCCATTAAATATATATATATATATATATATATATATATATATATATATATATATATATATTGTTAGTATTGATTTAACTTCCACTACAGTTGTTTCAAGCTACGTTATTCATTTCAATTGTCTCTTTTACTTTTTACTGCATAATAGAAACTAAGACCAAAGATTTTATAAAAAAAAATACAGATATACGTAAATAAATGGCATATTGTATGTACTTTTATATCTTTATTTCACTCTTAATACCAATTTAGATTTTTTTTCTTTACTATTTGATTGTATACTCTTTATGCCTTGGTGCATGTGGCCTACGTTTGTGTTCTTATTGTTAGTGGGCATCCTAACCAACACTACCACTTAAGGGGATTTGCTTAATTGATATGAAATGCAGAGTCAAAGAGGCCTTAACAAAATCATTAAACAAACAGACCAGTTAGATGCACAGACAAAAGGATGGACTTACAAACAGCGCAATTTTGCCATTGTTGAAAGATTAAATTAAACGAATATATGTTGAATGTTGGCACAATATAACTGTACAAAATAATATACATGTATTTCTGCCAAGAGAAAATATAAAACTAAACACGTAAGGATATATTTGCTTGCATATGGAAGAAAATGTACACTGCATATCGTGGGTGCTCTAATGGAAAGTCCTAGATATAATTTGCCGAAACTTTTATTCATTGTCCCTTTACTTACCAATTGTTAAAATATCTGTATTATTTCCGAAGCTATTAAAAGGATTAATATACAACTTTTTATAGCTTTTATACAAGAACTAATTTTTTTCACTATGCTGAAAACTTCTTCAAGTGCACATAGTACTTTTCGTCTGCGCATCGGCGATTTCATTTTCTATTACGTTTTTTTCATTTTCTTTATAAAAATTTGATTCCATAGAATAAAGCATTTGTTAAAGAAATATATTTTTTTTAAGTTCAAAGTTTCATGATGAATTCAATAATAAATTTTGTACTTGTGTCTGAAATTATTAAATTCCGGAACTGAAGTCCAGTTATCTAAAAATTGGAATAGTATTCGGAAATAATATTGCAAAGAGTTGAAAACAGCAAAAGTTTATTTACTCGTATTGACTGCAAGATCAAAGAAGAAAAAATAGTAGACATTTTCAAACATAATTAATTTTTTTGTATTTGTAAAGGTACGGTAAGACTAGGAAAATATTTGACAGAAACTTACAAAAATTTCTCCGCCGTAATGTAGCCATACAATGTTTTAATGTGGCAAACAACAAATCAGCAGATTTTGGGAAAATACAATTTTTTGATAGCAAACAAAAAAATTTTTAATGTAAACACAGTGAGTCCACTTATTAGAAAATTTTTTCCCAAATTTTTTGGCAAATAATTATTTGATCTTACAAAATTTTTGTAAGAGAAAAGAGTTTTATTGAATATAAATCATTAAAATGTAAAAAGTATAAATTAATTAGGTTTAAGTAATAAATTGTATTAATATTGCTGATTATTGTAATAATTAATAAAAAAGATGGCAAAATCAGTTTTTTACATATATCTCGCTTATTATGCATCATACGTGTTTTGGCGCTATTTCAACATTTATAGAATATAAAATTTCTAACAATTTTTGTGCAGTACATTTTTATGCGCCATTATATTTTTGGAGTTATAGCTCATTTTATGTTAGATTTAATGTGTTTTAGTAGCCGCTATAATATACGACGATATAATCAAATTGTAATTGTAGGTTAATTAAACCTACCTTCTTCTAAAGATATTCGCTTATCTTCTGTTGCATACAGACTAGCTCAAGGAAATCTTTTCAGTTTGCTATTTAAATATTGCCCTGTAGCTTTATTGAAAATTTTATATTTGTGGATACATTAATGTGGACTAAGTATATATCTTTAGAAATTGGCTGGTGTAAAAATTATTATAATATCATCTTGAATTTATTTATATATAAAATAAAGCATATAAATGTGGATCGTTTTTTTTTAATTTTGCTCATCACCCTCTTGTCTTGTCCTATATTTTTTTTTTTTTTTCTAAAAAATCTTTCGAAGCTGCTTCATATCATTAAACAAAGAAAATTTATCCTCTTTTTTATTATATTTGTAGTAAAAACAAATTTTGACTATATTTAATGTCTGTTTGAACAAACATAAATGGGAAAATAAATGTGCGTATTGTAACCAAAAAATAAACTACGTAATACTTTGGAAATTTTTTAAGTACGTTCGGGCAAACAAATTCGAAACAAACATTTGCATAGTCTGAATGTACATTAAGATTTTTGTTTTCCTAGCTAATCAGAAAAAGTTTTTGAAATTTCATACTTATTCTTTTGAAACTATTTCAAATTTCAAGTGCAAGCTGTGAGAATAGGCTTAAATTTCCTTTACCTTAAAATTTAAAACTATTCGAATGCTTTCATAATTTAAAAGTGAACTAGATGTTTTTTAACTAACAAATGCCTCTCAAATATTTTTTTAAATTTCTAAGATATACATGAATTGAACATAAAAACATTTTTTTCTAAAAAATCTAAAATTTTGCATGCATAAACAATAAAAATAAAATTTTGTACTCATCATTTTAAACATAATATTCATCAATTTTATGGACTATAATAGGTACTATTGTTCATTTTATTGTGGCCCAATTGTATACAAATATTTCCTTTTATATAATGTAAGTATAATGTTTTATTTTTTGTACAAACATGCCTAAAGGTACGATCAGACTAAGGAAATATTTGACATAAACTGATAAATATTTCTTTGCCGTAATTTGATAATCAAATATTTTTGTGTTGCAAATAACAAATCAGCTGATTTTGGGCAAATAAAAATATATAATAGCAAAAAAAAAAAAAAAGTTTTTAATGTGAACATGGTATGACCACTTAATGGAAAATATTCTCCATTTTTTAGGCAAATAATTATTTGATATTAAAAAATGTTTGTAACATAAAATAATATCAAATAATAGTAGTATTGAATCTGAATCATTAAAATATAAAAAGAAATATAAATAACTGAGAAGTTTTAAGCAATAAATTCCGCTAATATATATACGAATCCATATATTCACATATGTGTATTCACACATGGATCATATATTAAAATATATTGGAATGTAAATGAATTTGAATAAAACTGTAGTCAAAAATGTTACTTTTTCAAATTGCGTTAATCAATTTATTTAAAAAGGGTTATAGGCGCGTAAGAGTTTTTGAAACTACATTTCCTTTGTTAATTTCAGCTTTGGGAACATATGAGCAAAACCATGAAACATTTAAATTGGACTAAAATTTTTTTTGCACATTGATAACACTTTGAATAAACAGGAATCAATACCTTAGTGTTGATATATATCAATATATATTTATCAATATATATTTATATATATATATATATATATATATATATATATATATATTTATATATATATATATATATATATATATATATATATATATATAGATATAATATATATATATATATATATATATATTAAATACTACTATATATTAATACTAATTTTTGCTGAAATTTTAAAATAATAAAAAAGATACCAAGTATACATTTTAAAAACCCTTCACATCGAAAAAGAGAAGTTTTAAGGAGAGCAGAAAAACTGCATATTTCACGTATTTTTTAAATATATAAAATTTCAAAATTTATTTAAATCCACAACTATATTATACACATAATAAGCTTTTTTATACTTTACAATATTGGTTTTTTTAAAGAGAGGTACATGGTTTTACGCTTTTAAAATATTCCATATGTATAAACAAAATAATTATATAGATGGTTTTGCATTGCAAAGAATACATTTAATTACCATTTAAGGTTTTATTAAAAAAAAATTAAGACCATTAAGTAATTTAAAAAAAAGCAACATAATTCAAATAGACTACTTTACTTTGGGACCGGAGCAGGGGAAATGAATCCCCCTATAAAAACTAAATAATAAATTTCGCATATCTAAAGAACTAGTACAACGAAAGTCTTGATATTTTGTGGTACTAGCTTTCTCTTCAACTTCAAAAATTGAGATGAAAATATGATGGCTAGACACAGAGGAGGGGAAGGTATGGTAGTTTCCATACAAAGTAAAAATTAATCTTCGCTTAAGTGAAGAACTATTAGAGCAAAAGTTTTAAAATTGTGTGGGAGAAGAAAACAGAGCGGGTAGCTCTAGCCGCCATACACTAGGGAACTCTTATAGTAAAAGTCTCGACATTTTGTCAATTTACACAATTGTGGTGAAAATAGATAGGCTAGGCTTCCAGGGGGTAGTAACCGCCATAAAGAATTATTCAATCGATTTAAGTTTTTTGGTCAGATTCATGTTCGGCATGTATAAGATAATCGGAAATTATATATTTTATACTTAGATTGTCAAAATATAGAATATGTCCTCAGAGAGATAGAGGGTATTGAACTCGAGAATAAAAATAAAGTGTTTATTTTGTAAGATAGAATAATACGAAAACGTTGATAAAATTGGAATTTTAATTTGAGATGTATATCATGGATGAGGACTACTATAGTGAATATAATATTAATGTAGGCGCTCGATATATTTTGCTAACTACAGGATTCCTTATTTAGTACCGAAAACTTAAGTTAATATCTAAAGTGGTTTAAAATATTTGCATAATTTAAACTCCTGTTTAAATTATGCAAATCAATAAGTTTTACTGAACATTTGTTTAAATACATTTTAATAATTTTTTACTTGGTTTTTTTAACATCCAAAATTTGATTGGGAGAGCTTGCTAACCAAAAACTTATTTTTAGGATTTTTATTCTAAGATATTTTTATTATGTTTTTATTTTTCGAAAGTTTTTTGACTTTAAAACTATTTTCGGATTGAATTATAGACAAATAACCAGAAACGTTTTAGATCACTCAATAATTTGTTTTAAGGAAGTTTTTATAACGTTATCATTTTTGAGATTAAGAAAATGCGTTTATATCCATAAGTTATACAAACTTCGTAATTTCTAAGGCTGCCTTTGATTTCCAGATATATCCTGACAAAACCTTGCTATTAATTTACATTTCGATAGTTTTAGCGTCCAGCCTTGGATATGCCCAAGCGAAATGCGTTTAGATAAAAGTATCTTGCTTCCACTAAATTTGATTTATTTTGACAGATTAAAAAGTAATTATTAAGATACACCACAGCAAATCTCCCAATATTTTTTTTTTAATTTTTTGGCATCAAAAAGTGTTGAATTAAAATCTTAATATTTTTCTAAGTTTTTAAGTTGTCTTTAAAATTTTTTACAATTAAATATTTTAATGGACCCACCTAGCAATTTACGCCGGAAAACGATTTCCTGAAAGTAGTCCTTTGAGTTTACCTGACAAAGAACACAATTTTTTGTTTTTCTTTAAATTCCCGCTTATTTTTTTTTTTTTTTTCAGATTTGTAGAGCCCAAACTCTGTTATTCATGAGGGAACTTTAATAAGATAATTAAAAAGATATTTAATAAGATAATTAAAAATGAAGCAGATAAAAACAAATTACGTCTTTCTGAAGGTGCGCATACGCAGTGACAAAAAAGTATAAAAATATTAAAATAGCAAATATTTTAGTTTCAGCGTTTGTCATTGTATAAATTTTGACTGAATAGTGATAGAATTATAACATATAGTGTAGTTCTGTTCCTCTATGTCTGGATAGCAGTATTCTTTTACAACTCTAACACCAGAAATTCAAACTTGTGTAAAAAAAAAAACTATGAAAATACCTTAGTTTTTTTCAATCACATATTTACTAATTTATTCAACTTCGCAGAACTGTAACTGTAACTTAAACAAAGATAAACATTTTGACATAAAATATATCGAATTTAAAATAGTCCATATATAGTATTCAGGAAAATGTAGAAAATTGTATATGTTAAAAAAATTTATTTAGTGAAGAAAATGTGATGACGCGTTTCACTCAAAAAAGCTAAAAATGTTATAATTTTTTTCCAATATTGTTAATTTTGATCATTAAATATAATAAAACTTTAGAATCTACAATTTTGAAAATTTACTAAATGAATTGAAAATGAAAAGCAAGTTTACATAAGTAGACTGGTTTCATTTTGCTACTGAGGCCAAAGTTAAAGCATTGCTACTATAAAACTAATTTCATTAATTTAAAAGTGAAGAAAAACTAAAAAGATCAAATATGTGTATGCATGTATGTGTATATGTATGTATTTATATATGTATGTATGTATGTTTTTAGCACAGGACTGACCGGTTGGTTAATGACCTGAAAGTATGCTGGGATAACAAAGACAGCAAGAACTTTAGTTTTTCCTTTTTTTAAATTAATAGATCCTAAAAGGAGGACATATCATAGCTTTTGACTTTTTGAGCACGAATTATAGATCCACTACTAACTTGCTTTATTATCAGTATGCTCTAATTTGTAAGAACATATTGCATATTTGCTTATAGACAATATAGGAAAATTAAACTTATTTTAAGCCCATTCGCAATAATAATAATACACAGTATAATTTTCCAAAGATAGTGGTGAAAAATCCACCGAGACAATTGGAGCAAAAGTAAAAAGAATATCTACCAGTAAACAGATATACCTAAAATATGTATGTATATTGAAAGGACCTTGTTTAGGTTTCAATGAAATCAAAATTGATAAGACACTATGAATGCTGATGAAGTGTGTAGCGGCACAGACAATACGTATTTCATTCTGCTGGTGTCCACAAACTCTTTTTACGATTGCAAACTTGTTTAGACCTTATTGAAAGCACGCAAC
The DNA here is from genome assembly GCA_932274085.1 of Protocalliphora azurea. Classification (NCBI taxonomy): domain Eukaryota; kingdom Metazoa; phylum Arthropoda; class Insecta; order Diptera; family Calliphoridae; genus Protocalliphora; species Protocalliphora azurea. The sequence continues at coordinate 19,529,113 of OW026519.1, read as the reverse complement.
ATTCCTTTTTTTAACATATATACATACCTCTTATGTTACAGGACTAACTTAAAATTTTATAATTTCTTTTTAATTTTTTAGTTTTCTCAGATATGTTTTTAATATACATTTTTTTTTCTATAAATGTCAATTTTGTGAAAATTTGATTGCAGGCACCGAAATTAATTTTAGGAATTGAAACGTATAATGCTGAATTTAATTCAGTTGTTATTTGAAAATTCGTAAAACAATTTTAGCGACGTCTCAAACCTACTAACACAAAAAGTTTTCATCCCCGTTATATATCTACAATTTGAAATTAGAATAACGTTATCATTCATAATTTTTCCGTAACGCCTAGTCTACACGTAGACATTTTTGTTGTGTGTGGACCAATAAGAAATCTATTGCGTTATCTGTTTTGCAATAAATGTTTAAACACTAAACTGAGCAATAATGTTAACCATAAACTGTCAAATTTATTGTTATCTTTTAAAATTTCGTCCTTTTTACAAAGAGAAAAGTGCAAAATAATTATTTTTTTATCGAATTCCCTATTGTTCGGCTGAGGTCTTAATAAGGGATTCGATAAAACAACATAAAAGGTCTACAACACTCATAAAAATAATTAATTTTGTCTTAAAAAGGCAAATAAAAAACAAAAATACGAAATAAATTAAAATTTTCATTAAAAAAAGACAACTTAACTTATAAATTTCTCATGTACGTTTTCTGCACCCCTTAACATAAAATTGGAAATAAAATTGCTTTTCGGTTATTCTACCCTTCGTGTAAACGCAGAGTAATTTTAATAAAATTTCGATTCATCTGATTAAAGTCGAATTTCAACATTTTGCACAATGATATTTTGTTATAGGTTTCATTTCATTTTAATTTTTTAGTTAAGGATGTAATATATATATATATATATATATATATATGAAACTTGTATTTTGATGCTAATGTTACTTTAAGAAAAAAATATATTTTTAAGACCCATCTAGTATTTACCATTTCATTACGTGTATGTGTCTATGTAAAAAAAAGTCTTGTTTTTTTTCCCTTATTTTGCATTGAAGGACATGAAAACATGTTGTTGATCGTGGGTAAAATATACGAAAACTACATGTTGTTTGTATTTTGTAGTAAATTGTATGCATTCTTGTTTTTGTTGCAGTATTGCCATTTAAGAATGTTTTTCTTCTAGATTTATCAGAATGGATTGGCAAATTGCATATTTATTTGAAAAAAATTCTGCTAAAGACTTTTTTTATAATTATTTAATATTTTTTATAAATGTAAATAAGGTATTAACTGTTAACTAATTGAAAGCTCATTAATAAACTTTAAAAAAATTTGCAGTTGCGTATGTTCAAAAATTTGCTGATCTCAATGAGACTGAGCTTGAAAAGGTAGCATTTTCAACAGGCAAAAAATTGATGCATAAAGAAAGCAGATAAATTTAATATTTTACTTTAAAATTTAGTTTACAGATATTTAAAAAAATAATATTTCTTTTTAACTATTATAATTTAATTGTTTGTGTTATTTTTGTTGTATTTTTTTTTTTTTTTTTTTTGGTTTTTTTTATTATTTCCGCACATAAATACCTTTTTTCTTAATACATCAATTTAATATTATTATATGTATATACACATATATATAGGTGCATACGTACCATTTAAATTGGTTTTTATTAAATAAAAAATGTCTTATAAAAAAAATTAATTATATTGAAAATCAATTATTATCAATTATTAATTTCAATTATTTTTTTCAACTTCAATTGTACTTCATTTCAAGAGTTAAAATTATCCATCTTAACAGTGTTTGCCATGAATTAAAGTTTCCTTTTCATTAGAGTATGCTATTGAAACAAAATTCGATACAAGTATATTTCAACACTTGAATTTTGAATTTGTGACTGGTATTTAAATTTTCTTACACTTGAATACGAGAAAAAAATGCTTATTGGGTATTTTCAATAAAAAAATTTTAAAACGTCAAACAATTTTCATACTTGGAGAAATCTTAAGGGATGCAAAACAATACTTTAGTTTTCAATCATAAAATAACTATATAAATAAATGAACGATAGTTCATTGCATCGTATAGCTATTTTTATAAGTAAATAAAAATATGTATTTATATTTTCTTAAATTTCTTTCCTTCTGTAAAGTATATGTATTAATAAAATATATATGTATATTACTATTACATACATGCTATATAAAAAGTACCATTATCTCCCTTTTTATTATAATAAATTTGAAATCCAATTTTAACAAAACAAATATATGTGAAACGTGGGTAAAACTTTATATTTAGCAGATTTTAGATTTTTTTTTTTTTTTTTTTGTAGAATTTAGCAGATGACATCGATAAATTTCTGGCAACACTGTTTTGTAGTGTTCATACTATGTACTTGTACCAGTTTAACATAAAGTTTTAGTTGATATTACAACTACCACTGTTACTGCTGCTGCTGTTTATATTGTTGTTATAATTTCATTGTTGCCAGTTGTATTTGTAAGTAAAGTAGTGTGTGTATAGCTGGTGAAATTGTCACAGTGTTGATGTTGCCATTGCTGTTGCTGTGATATGTCAACATTTTATAACTACAAATATTTCTTCTCATGCCAAAAGTTCACATGTTTTTGCATATAACCACTTCAATATTTATACGACATACAAATAACTAAAATGTAATGATTGAATAAAAATAAAATAAAAATATAAAAACAAGCAAAAAAAAAAAAGAAAGAAGAGAAATGCATACATAAACTCATCTTGCAAAGATGTACGAGGACATGCAATATATGGTGACATATATATGTACATATGTACTAAATACATTTTTTACATTCACATTCACACACATAAAGCTATAAATATATAAGTTTATGTACAAACACAGATGTGTAAATACAAGCAGAATGCAAAGTGTTCTTTTATTTAATGAATATAAATAAATTCCTGCAAATATAAGGAGAAGAAAAATGTTGAATATTTCAGTTTAAGTTAAAATTAATTTATATTTATTTACCTTTTTATTATTAATTTCAAGTTTGTGTAATGTACAAATTTTATTATTCAGAAAAAATACAAAAAAAAAAAAAAAAAACAACTTTTAAGAAGAATTTATGCAACATAGTGACGATTATGGGGCTTTTAAAAAAAGTTTGTTTCATTTTGAAAAGGAATTCGTTTTAATTTAAATACGTTTAACTGAAATGTACCGCAATTCCGTATTTTTTTAACGACACAAATTTGTCGTTAAATATCGTTAGTCAACAAATTTTATCGTTAAGTGTTATTCTGTAGCACTGTTGCCAGATTTGCCGATTTATTTGCATTTTGACGATTTTTTATTACAAAAATTCAAAAGTACGATTTGACGAATTTTGTTAAAAAAAACGACAATTTCACGAACTGTTCACACACGTCAATTTTTCTTGTTTAAATCTGATTTTGTATTGTAGTAAATAGATAGAGAGAGAGAAAAGGACTATATAGTTTTACTTCAAAATTAGTTTGCAATTTAACCAGTATTGGTGAAACAAAATTTTTGTGTGAAAAGAAAAATGTTGTTTTATATACATATGTATATAAGTGAAATAGTTTTGATCATAGATAGAAAAGTTTAAGAATCTGTTAATTAGTAAAAAATTTAATTGAAAATAAGATAAAAATTTGATTTTTTGAGTAATTTTTTCAATTGAGTATATTTTGCAGTAAATTAGTACCACCGGCCCACTTGATTTTTAAATAATTTTAATAATGATTTAGTAGTATTTTTAATTGCGATTAAAGAAATGTAAAATATATTGGACGCTCACTCTTAGTTCACGTGTTATGGATCTCTAAAGTTTTGATATATTTTTCTGAACATCTTTATTAATACGTAAGCAATTTAAATTGTATTAGTACTATTTAAAAGTTCAAATACCTTTTGAATGATATATAATATGACCATATTCATTAAATCCTCAAGAGCATTTATTCATTTTTTATTAGCATACCGGAACATAAAAAATTTTTTTATTTCTAAAAAAAAAGTTTACTCGACGAATAAATGTAGGAGAAAGTCCCTAAGTCTGGAAAAACCTTCATTAAGGTAAAAAAGAAAATAATTTTATTTTAACTTTGCCGATAATCTTAATTTGTCCCTATTTTTAAAATTTTAAAAACATAATATAAAACAATGCTGGAAATTTATTTAATAAAAAAATATGAACATAAATAGCCAAAAAGATATGCATTTTAATTTATTAGATTTTTTTGACGATTAGAAAAATATATTCGAATTTTTACGATTTAATATTATAATTATGTGGCAACGATGTTCTGTATTAAAATTTTACCACTTTTTATCATTAAGCATATCGGCAGTTAACGATAAGTTTCGGTAAGTTACAAAACTACAAAAAAGTTGTGGTAAAACCATAACGATAATAATAATGTTGGTAAGTTTTTGAAAATATTATAGTACATTATAACATTATAATACTGATTTTGGATTATAAATACCATTTTATAATTTTGATAACACTGTTTGATAAATAATTTAATTAGAAATATATTATAAATATAAAGAACGTTCGGTTACATAAAAGGTTTTATTGAGTTTTCGTGGCAAAAATTGAGTGAACAAAATGAGTATTTAGTTATAAAACTCATTTTGTTCACTCAATTTACAATTTTGAAACATATTTAATCACTAATAAAATTCTTAACTAATAGCTTTAGTTTTCTTTTAGTGAAAAAATTTAATTTTAGTGAAAATACTCAATTTTGGTGAAAAATTTAGTTTTTAATGAAGAACTGAATTTTGAGTAAAAATAAGGATATTTAATAAAAGTTTCTGTTTTTTTCAGAATATTATAATTTATATGCAAAAAATGGGATTTTGAAAAATAAGAATTTTTAGTTAAGATTTTAAGTTTTAGACAAAATTAGGACTTTTTGTAAATTTTTTTTTTAAGAGAAATATTTTTATTTTTGTGAATTTTTAGTAAAACATAAATGCCAAGAGAAATCAGTGAAAAAATTATCGGCTTTTTATTTTGTGTTAAAATTGATATATCAATTTTTATTTCTCTAATTTTAGAAAAACTTGCGATTTTATTCGCGATTTTTGTTTATGGTAAATGGTCGAAACTATATGAAGTATATACATTTAAATATTCATAACTTTTTAAGTTGTAATTCGATTTCACTGAAATAAAAGCGAGCGAGGAGGTAATTATGATCTCTATAATAATATAAAAATATAAAAATAATAATATAAAAAAAATAATATTATTAAAAAAATGCATTTATAATGCAACTGATTTTTTCAGAAAACGTTCTCCCCTTCGATTTTTAATTTGTTAATTTCATCTTAGAAAGTGATTTATTTGTTCAATAATTCAATTTATTTATCTATTTTGACGGAAATTTTTACTATTCTTAAAATTTTTAGTAAGAAATATCATTGCTTTTTCTCATATTAATTTGTATTTTTTATACGTATTTAAATTTCTATACGTTTACGCAAAGAGTGTGCAACTTTAAACCTATAAATATCAATACATAGCTGTCCGATTTAATTGAATTAAAAACCATTTAAACCTTAAATAGTAAAAAATACAAAAATTTTTTTAGATGCAGATGCATATTATCAAGTGCGTTTTTTGTAGAATTTCCTCGCCAATAAATTTTAAAGAAATTTTAAAATGAATTTTTCTTTTATTGTGATATTTAAAGAGGACTAAGTTTTTTTTCTAATGCCGTCAAAATCAATGAAATTTAGTTTCAAAAGATATGGATAATTAAAAATATAACTTTGTGAAATATTTTGATTTTTATAGAACTAGAATCCTGAATAAAACCATAAATTTTCAGTCATTTGAAAAAATTAAATCAGATATGTGTTATTGGTTCATATTTGGTGTGTATGCCAAATATGAACCAAATCGGAAGAAATAAAGTCATTTCATATTTGTTGTCTCATGGATTTTATGACATATAAAAGAATATTTGATGAAAAATCTTTTCTGCTTTTCTTTAAGAATTTTTAAAAATAAGTTACACATCGTTATGTTATTCATAATTTTTTTGAATGGGCCTAATGTAATAAAGATACAACACAAAATTAATTTCAAAAATATTTCCTACAATATACCATACATATACTATACTATGCAGACTGCACCATTTGTATATAATATTTGAACTTTTTTTCACATTTTCTCAAAAAATAGTTTTGCTTTTAAATACAAATCTAATTTTAATTTAAAATGTTTGTTTTTCAAGTAATGACGAACTCTCATTTTCGATATTCGTCGTTAAAATATACAAACGAAAAAAATCGTTAACTTATTGTAGAGAATAGCAAAATCGTTAAAACAACCGAAAATTTTCTTTAGTTAACGATATCGGTAGTAAATGGAAAAGGTTATGGAATTGCAGCACTGAACTTTTTTCAAATATCGATGAACCCAAAATTTTAAAATTTTACTTCAACATTTTCAATTGCTAAAAAGAAACTTGCTGTAATTTATTTTAATGGTTACTTTTTTAGTCCGTCAAAATAAAAATATCAGTTTCGGGTGAAAACTAGATACTTTTTCTAAGCGCATTTTTCTTGGGCACATCCAAGCACCAGCGAAAACTCCAATAATTAGCTTCTGTAAGATTTATCCTAAAATCAATGGCTCCCTAAAAATTACGCTGTTTGTACGAATGCATTTTCGTAATCTCACAAATATATATGAACTTCTTTAAAATAAATTATTGAAAGATCTAAAAGGCTTCTGGTTATATTTCTATTGTTTAATCCGAAAATAGTTTTGAACACAAAAAATTCCGCGTATATCGTGTAGAACTTAAAAAGGACCCTAAACGTTCATCAAAAAATATCCTAAAGATATCTTAGAGTAAAAATTTCTACAGGAGGTTTTTGATTGGTTAGATTTCCATGTCAAAAGAAATGTCAAAAACACCACGACCAAATATAAGAAAAGGTAAAAAATGCATAAACCTGTCGTAATAAAGTAAAAAGATAATAATAATAATAAAAATAATAATAATAATAATAATAATAATGATAATAATAATAATAATAATAAAAATAATAATAATAATGATAATAATAATAATAATAATAATAATAATAATAATAATAGTAATCGTATTTTAATTACCAAAAATTATTTTAAAATACACAGAAAAAAGTAAAAAAATATTTTATTCACCAAAATGATTCATTTAATTTAAAAATATTTAAATTTTCAACTCTCACCAAAATAAATATAACAATTATCCAAAATTACATAAACTGTAATAGTAGAATCATTTCCAATTAAACATTTTAATTATTTCAATTAAAAAAAAATAATTCGGAAAAATAAAAACTAAATAATCTGTTGATTTAATGAATCAAAAATTTAATGGAAAGAATGTTAATATTTTAATTAAATAAATCCTGTAGTTAATCGTATCTATAAATATGTTAATTGAAAAAAAAATATTTAGTTTTATTATTTGTTTAATGTTTGTGTTTTATATTTTTTAGGGGGTGTTTTCTTTCCTTCTTTTTGCTTTGTATTTTTTCCAAATTCGGATTCTACCATCAAAAATGTTTTCCTGGTATCTTTTGTCTCCGGATACTAAAACGTTTTTATTTGATTTCCAAATATGAATAATCTGTGAATAAAAATATAAACAATTAGGATGAGAAAATGATATTCATTCCTTTTAGACTATAATTTGTTACATAAAAATAGATAATGGTGTAGTTATCTTTACAGAGTCTATTGTTATTTTATTTGTGCATATCTCTCCCTCAATTAAGGAATTAACAACGAGGACATACATATGTAAGATAACTGATGCTCCTAACAGTGAATGTGACATAATTAAGAATTTGTATACATACCACTGCACTGAAGTCCCTTTTATGTCCACAACATAATTCAGAACTAATCTTAAGTGATATACATAATAAACAGAATAATGTAAATTTATTCAATATGTGTTTATATACTTTTATATTATTTAAACAAATCCTATTTTCTATTTTTGGTTTTTTAATGTCCTTCGAAAACTTTCATAACTATATAAAAAAATATTGAACCAATAATACCCCGTTTACATTTACGAAAAAACCTGTTTTTTCATTTAAATAGTTATTTTTCTGGTTTTTAACCTGCTTTTTCATAATTTAACTAGTTAAATAAAAAAAAAACAGTTATTTAACTTATTTATTGCTGTACTTAACTCTGATTTACAAATTTTGTTTGCAACCTTATGCACGAAAATTGAAAAGAAGAAACCCCCTTATTTTATAAATCGCTTGACCTCACTTTGAAAAATTTTCCATACAAATTTTTGAAAAACAGATACAATTTATATGCAAATTTTTTAAAAGTGAGGGGTAGCGTTTTACAAAATTAGGCCCGAAATATCAAAAACTAAAATTATTTTAAAATATAAATATATAATAATCTTTTGAGTATTTTGTATTTTTGTATTTGTGTAAAAAATTGCTTTGGTGTCTAATGAATTATCAAAAGAAAACCAGTTATACATCAAACGTGCTAATATAAATGGACCGGTTTCAAAGTCGTCTTTTTGAATTTAACTAGTTAAATCATGCAACAGGCAATAATTTTCTCTGTATATGTGCAGTAAAAATTAATGGTTTGTTTGATTTAAGCCATTGTAACTTTTAAGACGTATATATTAACTTATTTTCTGTAATATTAAATAAAGAATCTTGATTAAAAAAAATTTAAAAAATTATAAAAAAATTAAAAAAACAACAATATTTTTCCGTATAAATCAGCAAGTAATGATAATATTGTGAGTGTTTTTGCATGTGGTAATAGTTTTTCATAAGACTTATGAATGTGTGCAATTATAATGTTAGTAAGTGAAGTATGAAATTTTGAGAATTATTTTAAATTTTCAACTTTAAACTGCAAAAAACTTTAGTTTTATGCTCCTTCGCGAAAGTGATTCGCGCCAACTGATATTAACCCAAATTGACCTAGCGCACCCATATAGTAACGCAAACAACAGTTACATAAAAAGCTATATAGGATAGAAAATATTCAAAATTTTTTAAAAATCTTAATTACTTTTCATCATATGAAATTGTTAAAAAGTTAAAAAAAAGATTACCAACATCACAGTGGTCCTAAAACGATAATTTTTTTTGAAATCGTTCTGCGACCATTGGAGGTATTGAAATGAAATTTCACGTGGTCAGAGCTAAGGTATTTCCAAGTTGATTTGGAGGAGTTCAGGCCCCTAGAGGGTCAAGAGGGTTGAGTGTATACATCCAAATTTTGCCACCTCGTGCATGTATTTTTACAAATCTCTTCAAAAAATGCTTACACGTGTAGGCTATTTATTTTTGTTCAAGATATATTTAAATCGAAGAAAATTTTACCATCATTTTACGCCTATATTTTAAGTTTTTTTTTTTTTTTTAAATTTGGGGCCCTAAAATTTTTGGAGGATAATCACTAGAGTTTTTATAAAAATTCTCAATAGCATTGTTTCAAAGTATACATAAATATATCTATCCGATAAAAAGTAATATTAATGAGAATTTTAAACTAAAAAAGTCAAATTTTTGGGGTAATTTTCTGGCAGTTTGTTATAAAAAAGTGGGAGTTCTGTTAATTTCCTGATTTTAGATAAACTTATCTATATCATGCCAAAATTTCATTGACAGACCTATACCTGTTTAAATTTTATTTACGTCCAAATATTAATATTATTTGACAAAAATGTGCTTAAATATTACAAAGAAAAAAAGAACACCGTTTCGGTATAACTGCTAAAGGATTTATTATATTGGTTTGGTCTTATTTTTTAAATATATATATGTAAAGAATTCTGATATTCAATTTTTTGTGAAAAATAGCAAAAGTTAGGACTTATTTGGACCTGGTTCAAAACTGTTATTATGTCATTAAATGAGCGTCCTATAGGCCTTTCTTATGAAACCAAATTAGCATATTGTTCCTTTGGCAGAAATATGAAAAAAATCCGAAACTTCAAAAAAGTACTTCTTTAATTTTTATCTAGCTTACGAAATGATAATGTCAGAATGATAATTTTAAGAAACAGTATTTTAGAGAAAAGTAAACTTTCATTTAAGCTGTGAACATTAATATCATATTTTCTCTCCTTGCAAAATGGATCACCCTAAAGTACACAAGTACCTAACTCTTAAATTATTTTTAGATATAAGTTTATATACTAAGTACAATTTCTATAAACAATTTTAATTTTCACTTACTTTTTAAACAACCAAAATCAGCTTCTAAATTTAACACTTTAAGGAGTTGGACCAGGCGTAAGTCGTACTTTTCAATAGAAGTTAATTTCATTTGTTGGTCACACATTTATAAAAGAAAGAAAAAAAAACACTTAAAAATTTAAAATAATTGCCAAAGTATATAAGACTAATAAAAATTTTTTCCTCTTAATTCAAGTCCAATTAGACTTAATTCCAATTTCAAGAATGATTTACTTGATTTAAGTACAATTAGTACTTAGTATTAGAATTTTCACACTTAAATTATGTTTTTGTATTTGTTTTCTTATATTTCAGTGCGAATCGTACTTAGATTTATAAATACGAATTTTTCGAAAAATAAACTTGATTTTAGAATGCTGTGATATATATAAGCTCTTAATATGTAAATATTTTTATATGTTCAATTTAAAAACGCTATAACTTTCGAGCCCCTATTCCAGTCACTTTATATTTATATTTATACAAATAGATTTGGATGTGGCATCAAAAAAACAAAATAACAATAACAATGTCAATAATAATAATAATAGTAATAATAGTAATAATAATAATAATAATAATAATAATAATAATAATAATGATAATAATAATAATAATATGGCATAAAATTGAAAGGTTTTGATAATGGCCCATATATATATATATATACATACATTCCAAATTTAAAACTCAGACTCTGTTACAACTCTGCTATCAACTTGAGTAATTTTATCAAAATGTCCACAATGTATATGGAGATAATATCATAAGCCTTCTGATAATTGCATTGTTATTATTATAAACGGTCTATTAAACAACTTAAGAAAAAAGACAGCTAAAAAAATAATTGATTTTTACCTGTAAGATTAACATTGAAAATAACATTTTTAACTTAAACTAAGTTCTTGCTAATTAAATCTTGCAGTTAATCGATTAATAATAGCTCATATTTACTTTACTATATAAATATTTTACTTTGTAAATTTTATAAATATTTTTATTTAAAATAAATAGCATTTTCACTTTACATTATATCAACACGCTGCAAACATTACCTTGATCCACATATTCCGAAATTCTCTCAGAAAATTTTTCTAAATTGATTAAAACAAAATAAAAAATAAGATTTTCTTATAAATTCATTAAATCAAATAATTCTGAGTAAATAATTTGCATGTAATCTGAACAGGCTTAAAATGTTTTTATTTGAGAGCTGCTTCATCAAACCAAAAACTTCAAATAAATGCACGTAATATGAATAAGAAAGCAACAGTGTATTTAGTCACATAAATTCCGAGAAAAAAACGATGCAATATTTCGTGTCAAATATTTGCGTAATCAAAACTTAGCTTTAAGTTAGTCTCAAATTTTGCGTCGGTTTGTTTTAGGTGCTACATAACAAAATGAGATCCAATTGAGACAAATTTATTTTAAAGCCAGGTCTAGTGTACATATGAACAATATAGAATTTAGAAAATATAATATAAAATTTAAAATAGGTTTTGCCTGTTAGTGTTAATGGTGGTTGTAAATTTACATTTTATTTCCTTGTGTCTAGAATATTTTTCCTTGCAATCTCACCTTGTTTCTTCTTATTTCATATATGTAGTTATTCTACATACATACACATTCTGAATTTATATTTATTTTCTTTTTTTTTTAGCTGCTAAACACTTAACATTTGTAAGGAATTCCAATTTGTTTGTACTTAGTACAAAAGTGAATTTCATGTTACTTACTTGAACACGAACACATATGTACATACAGCTACATATATTACAAAATGCCATCATCTTGGTTTCATTCATGTCATATGTCAGTGGCGGGCATATAAATAACTTGAAGGGCGCATTTGAAAAAGAGAGTATTGAAATTAATCTTTTAATTGCAAAAACTCCACTTTGTCCACTAATTTCAAATATAAAATCAGATTTTTAAAATTATTAAAATTTATTCCGATATAAGGAACATAAATTTCAAAATGTCCACACAAGTGAAGTAACTAATATTTTCTAAAATTTTTGTATAGTTAATAATTAGTAAAGCCTTTTAAAATAATTAACAACAGACATAAATCAGTGTAAAAGTGAAATAATAAAATTTTTATTATTGCTCTTTTTACTACTTTATTGAAAATAATTTTCAAAATTTGTTCAATATTTATTATTTTCTCCAAATATATTTCAGTGTAAGTCATAATAGACGAAAAATTCTTACTTTTGATGTCCAAGAATTTTCACAATAATGATACTTCAGTTCCGAAAGAATTTTCAAATCTCTGTTTCTATACAAGAATTTAAAAAGATGTTTGCAATTCTAAAGATTGACAATAATAGCCCAGAAAAATTTTCTTGCTTTTCGATAATCGCAACTGCTTATTAAAGTAATTTGAGTTGGCTAGAACGCTGGATTAGCAACCAGAAGATGATTGTTTGTTCAGCCCCATTCTGATGCTGTTATTTTTTTATTACAAAATGTCTAAAAAAAGTTTTTGTCACTTAGAAAATTATGTGCAAGTTATTGTACTGAGAAAGACGTTAGTCATTAAAAAAGAATGATTAATTTGTGACCAAGTTCAAATCTCACTGCCGACAATATTTTTTTTATTTTTTTTTCGTTTAGGTACATATTTTTGAATAGCCCTGGAGTCTAAAAATAACTGTATGAATTTGTAGACAACTTGAACAAAAATAACCAGTTATGCAGGCAAAAAATAAGTAGTTTATTTTTGTTTTCAATTATACCTGCTAGCTTACCAAGAAAGCAAAGTCTTTACTGGGAGATTACATAAAGATTGTAAATAAGGGAAAATTTGGAAAAAAAAAATATATTAAATGAAGAAAAAATTTGTACGATATTTTGGTATTTTTTAAACAAAAATGTGTAAATTTATATAGATATTTATATAATAATCAAAATTAGAATGTAAAAGATCTTAATCAAACTAATTTTCATTGATTTTCGATAAATAATAAAAGTGCATTATTTTTATAAACAAAGGTTCGAAATATACGTTTCGTATATTATAATATTTAAATAGAAAAAGTAACGTTTTCGACTATTTTTTATGTGAAAAAAATAAAACTTCAATACATATCATATAAAAAATTACTATAATCGTATTATCCATTTTTTTTTCTAAAGCCTACTAAATTGGTGTATAATTTAATAAAATGATATTTTTTCATACAAATTAAAAAAAAAAATATTAAAATTAATATTTTAAAAATGTAAAATTTTTTATGAAAACTTAAATCTTTAATGACAAGTTTAAGGGATACCAAAGTGATGAAATTCATGGATAACACATTAAAGAAAAAAAATCGAATAATACAATTTTTTCTTTTTTTGCAAGGCCGCAAAATTTTACAAAATTTTTGAGAAAATTATATTTTTATACGCAAATTTTAAGTTGTTATTCCACTTTCGTTAATATTTTAAAATATTTTAAATAAGGATAATAAATACATTGCACTATACTTAATTATATTTCATCAATAGACTGGACCTAGGGGAAAAGCCATAATTTTGGGAAATTTTTTCTTAAGTCCTATTTGTAGAAAGCAACAAAAATCTAGTTTTACATATTTCAAGTTCGTAAATTTTTTACTACTGCAGTAGAAAAACTGTTGAAAACAAAAATATATATTCCAAATATACAAACTTTTGGCTTTCCACTGATGCATATTTGACAAAAAAAAAAATCTTAAGTAAGAGCACTTTTCTACTCTGGACAATTAACTGTGCCCTGTCGAAATATATTAATTAAGCCTTAAAAATTTTTTCTTGCGAAATTGTTTTATAAATTGGTTAGTGTCTTAGCAATGGGACGCACGAAGTTCATTCTGGGGCCACAGATGCCCGTGGTTGTCATTCACGAACATCCACACAAAACTATCCAAGTTGCCAACCATTGAATCTGCCAGAAAACCCACCATCTAACCAAAAACAGCCAACCATTCTTCTATGACTCCACACATTTCATAGTATTTCAATGAATTGTCATCTAGTACATGCAACAACCAGTGAAGCAAATAGAAATACTAACTAACCATGTATTTGAATGAAAGAATATAGGAAAGAATATACATATATGAATAAGTATACGAATATGGAGTAGTTAGTATGGCATATGAATTGAATGCATTTTGGCATTAAGTATTTTTTCAAAGGTTTTTGTGGATGTATTTTTAGCTTATATGCATTAAAAATGGAGTTTCCATTTAAACTTATGTCGGGTAGTTTTTTTTTTCCTAAAAATGTTGTAAGAAATGAAATGAAGCGAAAAATATATACAATTCTTATAAAGGCTTTTAATATATTTTTGAAATCATATATAGGAGGTAAAACGGAAAAGGACTATTGAAACACTTTTGACGTTTATTAATACAGAAAATTAAAAAAAATATATTTTTTTTGTTGGTTTTCTAAAGGAAACTAATAAATATATAGCACCAACCATGTTTTTAACTTCTACCAGCTAAAAATATTCTTTGAATAGATATAACAAATAATATGTTGATTTCCATGCAAAAACAAAAATAATAAAATTGGCAAATTACTGCGATGGTACCAAAAGTATGCTCCTAGGAATAATCTGTCTTTATAACACCATATTTCACAGAAAAGTCTGGAAAAACCAGTGAATATGATGAAAATTTTAGTCTTATTTGATCCAATCGAATTCGAAGTAATTCGGAAGGAATTATGTTGACACGTTTTTACAACTCTAACGGAAGAACAAGTGGAAACCAGAAACAAACGCTCATAGAGGTTAATTTGGCCCGAAAGACAGTCCAAAAGTAAAGAAATTATAGCCAGATTAGTACAAAATTTAGTTATTTTTTAACAATGGTTGAATATAGGTTCCACACCCAAAAATTCGGGACTTAAATCCACAGTATATTGCTATTCCCTACTTTGAATATTTTCAATTTACATGAACTATTGTTTCTGGTTTCCCCGTATTCTTCAGTCAGTATTAAACTTTTTTGGATAGTGATTACACTGTAATATCTATCACTGTATATAAAGCGCCTCATAAAAAAAAATTGCAAATGTACCTCTCTAGAAATGAAAATTGGTATATCCATATATGATTCCCAAAATATTACATCTGAATGTTTTGATTTACTTGAGCTGGGCCACTTTTAGAAAACCTCAAAAAATACGAATTTCTTTGAATAGCATTATCAAAATTTTCGTCATATCAAAATTAACTTCAAAATATAATAGATACATACTAAAGCCTGGAATATCCATTCATTCAAATTATACATCACGTCATATTTTTAACATATTGACGACCAAAGAATATATGTTTCTCCGAGGAGTTTTTTGGTTATATAATTTTTTAGGTTATAGGTAATATGTTCTACAGACAAGAAATACTGCTACAAAAATGTAGTACATGTCAAGTCTGCAACTTGATCTAGAATAAAAATTAAGAATTTCTCAATTAACCCATATAAAGCTATGGAAAAATGAGGTGTAAGGAGTGGGTAGAGAGGCGAATATTTTACTTGATATAACTAAGAATTTCCCAGATTTATTTGCGATATAATCTATTTTTGTGATTTTGTTGAAGTGTGTAATTGTAACTTCTATTTTCATTCGCGTAATGTTACCAAAAATTGTTATAATTTCTTTATTTAAATGTGTAACTACATACATATATTTCGGACATTTTTCAATATATATTATTTTTTAAGGTATCATTGAAAAAACTTATTCTAATATTATTTAAGATTACAGAAAAATAACCCTTAAATTTTGCAAACAAGTATGTATGCAGCGTTGCCGTTGTCTACTTTAGTCGCCAATTTCCTCTTTTTTCAACTAACTGGCCCCCTTTTTTGGGCCCTTCTTAAAACAGAACTAATTGATGACTTTTTAAGATTATATGATATATGGCGAAAAATTAATTTATTTGAAATTAATTTATTTCAAATATTATATATTAATTTCAACAAATAAATTAATTAATGTGAGATTGTTTTAAAATATAGTGATGTTATAAAAAAACTCCGGAGAATTTTAAATGAACTAATACTGTTAAAAATTAAAGCTAATGGCAAATTTTATGAAAAACTATTTAAAACACCCAACAATACAACATTTTTTGCTTTTGTTTTATCAAATAAACCAATTCTAAAGATTTAAAAAAAAATCTCCTTTAATCAAATAAACCAATTCTAAAGATTTAAAAAAATTCTCCTTTAATGGCGATAATTTTTTTCTGAAATCCCCTTTTTTGGACACTTTTTTAAAAATTCTCAACGGTAACGCTGGTTGTACGGAATTATCTATTATATTTAAATATCTAAGAAATTATGAAAAATGTAATCAATTCTTTTTAAATCACGCAAAAAATCGAATAGAAGAGAGTCTTTGGAATTTAGTCAAAAATTTACATGAATTTATATTTTTTCTTGATAAATAAATACTTTTGGTGATATTTATTTTCTTAACTAAACATTTGTTTGCCATAAAAATTAACTTAACCGGTAATCGCAAAAAACTATTTTTGTTAAAGAGTTAAATGAATAGATAAGTCAATAGTACTGGATAAACCCTTTCCAATGATGCCTAAATTATGATGGAAAATTCATTACAATTGTTAAATTACTAACTTCACTATGGAAATGTACTGCAGTTTGTGTCCAATCAGCAAAAAATTGTTAATTTGCCTCAAAAAATAAACTTGATTATAAACGAATTCGTTATAACTATTACATTAGTGATCACGTTATTGAAATATAGTGTGTTATTGAAATATAGTAAATATATGCGAATTCGTTACAACTTTTTAATTTAATTGAAATATAATATAGCTAGTGACCAATTTGTAAATAATTATTGAATTTGTCTCCAGAGATTCTCCACATTATAAACGAATTCATTACAACTATTATATTATAGAATGCACTATTGAAATGTAACGCAATTAGTAGCCAATATGCTTTAGAAATTTACGTGAATATATGCGAATTCTTTACAATTGTTAATTTATTTCATTACTCAAATGTAAGCAATAAGTGACCTGCCAGAGGTTACAAAAGAATCAAAAGTGCTCTTTAAATGTGTTTAAAACATTTTTGTTATTCTTGTTGTATATATAAGGATGATAGCCTGCTTTTATTATATTTTTAAAATTATTTTACTTGAAGTAAAGTATGAAAATATGAAAGTATGAAAATATGATTGAACTAAAATAACCAATTAATTAAAAAACATATTTATATATATTCTTTATTAACGAGAATATTTAATATTAATCAAAAATCATTTTATTAGTTGACATTGATAATTTGATCAATTTATTTAGAACTTAAAATGAAAAAACTTATAACAAAAACTTATAACAAAAATAGGTATGTGATATGTTAAATAAGTTTTTAATCTAAAATGGTAAAAAAGTTGTTCTGAATACTTAAATTAGGACCCCAATAAATGTACAGTAAAAACAAGTAAGAAAGCTGTAGTTGTCCTAGCCCGAATATACCCTACACCATTAGGTATATGTATACAAGCAGTTATCTGAGTAAGTCTTATATAGGAGATATGGTAAATTGTGGACCAATTCCCATAAAATCAGGCACCGTATTTTTGTATGTATAAAATACATTTGTTTTTTAAATTATCATAATACAACCATTTATGTGATTTATGCACGTTAAATGATTTTGGGAAACGGGCCTTGTATGGATACAATTATCAATTATAGATTGATATTCATAAAATTTGAAATACTGATTAGGCTTGCATCAATATTATTTATGCCGAATTTTATTGAAATAATGACCGATTATAATTAATTTCAATAGGCTTTCAATAATTATATATATATGCAAAATTTCATAAAATTACCTTTAAAATTTGTTTTGAATCGATTGCTATACATAAACGATATTTTTGTGCATTACAAACATCAGCACGAATATTAAAGAATACTTAAATGATTATATCGAATATTTTTGTTAGTAATGTTTGTAAATTAATATTACGATTATTTGACTATGAATTTTAGTCTTATTTCATATCTAGTCATTTTTAAGACATACAGTTATGCTGACCACTGTATATGGAATAAATATTAATCTTTTTTTATTTTTTTGATCTTAAAAAATGTATACTGTTTTCAGCTAAAAGAATATATTTTGTTTTATTTTTCTTTCATAAAAATTTTACTATGTTTAGGACAACCTTAATACATTATAATATAATGAGTTACGCTAGTTAATTTTGTCTAAATAAATAATATAAAAATAATAAATTTCTATTTAAATTGCCAATTCATTAACTACGTCTGATGCCAGAATTCGGCGTTAGTAGTTTGTTAGATTATATATTTTCTCTAAATTAGTAAACAGAATAATATTTAAATTAAACTAGCTAACTACATGCAATACAGAAATTCGCAGCTTGGGTTTTACTATACGATTTTGGCACAGTTGGTGCATAAATTACAACAAACATTCTGATGAAATTTAAAGTATAATGGACCTGTTCTAGGCGGAAAATTAAGTTGGTACTTTTTTGCTTAGAATGACCACCACAGGTGGTTGGGGTATTATGCGTTTTTGCTTATGTTTATAATGCACAGAAAAAATCATCAAACACCCACCTTAAAATATACAAATCTATTAAGAATCACTTTTTGAGTCGATATAGCGATATCCGTCCTTCCGTCTGGCTGGCTGGATAGCTAACTTGACGGCTGGCTAGAAGGCTGGCTTGACGGCTGGCTGGACGGCTGGCTGGACGGCTGGCTGGACGGCTGGATGGACGGCTGGCTGGACGGCTGGCTGGACGGCTGGCTGGACGGCTGGCTGGACGGCTGGCTGGACGGCTGGCTGGACGGCTGGCTGGACGGCTGGCTGGACGGCTGGCTGGACGGCTGGCTGGACGGCTGGCTGGACGGCTGGCTGGACGGCTGGCTGGACGGCTGGCTGGACGGCTGGATGGACGGCTGGCTGGACGGCTGGCTGGACGGCTGGCTGGACGGCTGGCTGGACGGCTGGCTGGACGGCTGGCTGGACGGCTGGCTGGACGGCTGGCTGGACGGCTGGCTGGACGGCTGGCTGGACGGCTGGCTGGACGGCTGGCTGGACGGCTGGCTGGACGGCTGGCTGGACGGCTGGCTGGACGGCTGGCTGGACGGCTGGCTGAACGACTGGCTGGTCGACTGGCTAACGACTGGCTGGACAGCTGGCTGGATGACTGGATAGCTGGCTGAATGGCTGGCTGGCTGCTCATGTCCATTTTGTGCACAAAGTACAGGTCGTAATTTTGATGATAATTCAATGAAATTTGGCACGTAGGAGTTTCTGTGGTACTATTTCGTGTGTCACTAGAATAAGGAATTCTTTTAATATTAATCAGGAAGGCTATGATTTGAATTTCTATAAATAATATTAACAGTTATTTCACGGGAATTTAAAATATTTGCAATATTTTAAAATGGTATTTGTGCTTGAATACAAAATATTTCCGGAAAATATAATTTTGAGAAAAACTTATTCAATTATTCAATATTTTTCCAAACAATAAAACAAATTATTAAGTAATAAATATTTAACATAGAGCACTAGACAGTTTGGAGGAAGAAAGACTCAAAAATGTATTAGTTCTGGTCAAATTATCGCTGATAAAATATAGACTAATTAAGTTTCTGTTTCCAGACATATCGGGAGTTAACCAAGGAACTATATCTGTTCCGTATTCGTTAGCTAAAGCTTGCTACTAAAATATTATTATAACAAAATAAAGAAGTGTAATTAATTTCTCTACTGTGTCGTGTTGAACTCAAAAAATTTGTTGCTGCAATTTTAAAATAGCAGGTAATATTTTTACTAAAATTAGTCGTATTTAAACAAATATATATTTATAATCTATTAAATTTTTATGTATATATTTGTAATTAAAATATATTGACAAAATTGGTACTATTTAGGTTGAAGAAGTAAATTTTATTTTTATGGTAAATGGCTTCAACATATTTGTTTTGTTACAACAATGCTTTTCAAACGATAGTGCATCCATTATCATCAATACGTACATAAGGGTGTTCTTTTTTCTTATTTTGTATATTAAACAATTTGTAATTCAATACTAAAATCAAATAATACGAAAGTGATTTGAATTCGTATTGCTTGCAAGAAAAGTATTATAGACGCAATAATCATATTCGTGTCCCCAATCGGGAGAGATTGTGCATCACAGGCGATACATCTAAGCAATGAGAAGAAAAATAGGCAATTTTGCTAGATAATCATCTAGGTGAAAAAAGATACCATCAGATAATCTTCTGGAGGATGAAATAAATATACAGAAAACTATCCCCAAATAAATCTCGAAATAATATGAGAAAGAAAACTTTTACATCTAGTAGGGCATGCACATAAATCTTACCATCATAAAGCACGAAAACTAAAACGCTTACATAAAATAACAATTTTTTTTTTTTTTTGCTAATAGACAAACAAATTTCTTAAATATATATATTTATATATATATATTTATATATATATTTATATATATATTTATATATATATTAATTTTCAACAACAGAAAAATTTTCATTGAAGATTAAAAGTATTTATTAATTTCTTCCAGATAATCTCAATGGGATATCATAAATTTATTGCGGAGGTGATAATCAAAAAACGGCGATAATTTGAGGATAAAAATAATAATAGAAAAATTAATAAATAGAAAAATTAAAATTTTATATTTTTTCTAGCTTATTTTTATTGCCTACTTTTCTTTAAACTGATAAAAATGTAAAATTAGAAAAATATTACTTTGACGATTTTCGTGCAACTAATAAAAAGAATATATTGCGTAAATTTCTTCTAGCAAGATTTTTCCAAATGTTTGTGGGGAAAATATTATTTTTTCTAAAGACACTGATTAATATCGTAGAGCGTGTGTATGATGGAGGCTGAAGTAAGTATAAATGATTTACAATCCAGAAAGCCAATGCGGTGAAAAACCGCGAATTTAAAGAAAATGTAAAAACTCGGAAAAAAACTTAATGTAACTTAACGCAACAAGTCCGGATTCCTTTACATAGCCCACGTTATTAAATTATTCAAAAAAAAAAAAAAAAAAAAAATTATTTATTTTCATTTGTGTATTTATTTAATTTAAAAATTTTTTAATTTTGTTTACGAAATTCATAAAATTTTTTTCAAATATATATTTTTTTGTGAGAAAATGAAAACAACAAAAAAATCCGGAGAGAATTTAAAATAAAATTTATTTTTAAACCGAGCCGAATTGCGCATTTTTTACTAAAATTTTCATGGAAATTACAGGACTTGGCTTGTTAGTGTGTATACATTTTTGAAACAAAAAGAAAATATTTCTTAAATAAAATAAAAAAAACAAATGAGAAAACATTTTTTTTTAATTAAACTATTATTTTATTCAATCATCTGGTTTATTGATTCAATTAAAATATTTATTTTCGATCAATTAGAGTTTTAATTAATTAATTAGGAAAAATCGCTATTTCTGCTTTTTTACAATTATTAGTAATTGATGTAATTATTTTTATTTATAAAATTATTACAATATCTCAAAAAAAAAAAATGAAAAACTAGTGAGAACGAAAAATTTTTTTTATTAAAAAAAATACTTTTTTGAGTATTTAGCCTTTTTTGATCTTTTTTAAGGTGTAATATAACCTTTTTTTTTCTTACCCCCTGGCAACACTGATACCGAATAATAATTTTATTTATACTCAGATTTTTACTGTAAATCTTTAAATTTTTCCAATATTTCTTCCAGACAATATACTTATTTCTATCGTAAAATTCCAATAAACCATTTAAGTTTTTTAAACCATTGTTTTTCTATTATTTTATTCATATTAAACATTAAAATAATTCTTAGCTAAAAACTACTCACTCTAAAAACTGTTTATTTGTGTAGAGACGCATTTAAGCATACATGAACAGACGTATGCATTTACAGATAGGTGCAAAAAATTTAACACCAATACTCATTTTGCCAACTTTACTAAATATAATATCTTTGTTGCAACACTGCTACTTACACTAAATAACCTACTAGTGCTATAACAAAATTTAAATTTGATATGGTCAAACCACTATAACTGTCATGTTGGGCTGATGCTATTAATATGACGGCATTTTCAATCTATTACAAAAATAGTTTTATTCTTTTTCCTTTAATTTATTATATTTTTCGCAACTGTTGCCCAAAACTGATGCTGATGCTGTATTTAGGTCACACATACATACATATATTTTATAATCCATTCTTCTTTTGTTAGTCCTAAAATACCACACGTATAAATTAATCCTACTTGACTTTTATTTCTCGTTTTTTGTTCGTTCCTTTTTTTTCTCAAATCCTCTCTAACATACATGGGTCATAATATAAATTTATTATTAGCATTAGCTAGATGTACATCCAAATGTACAGACAAAACATACATTTATATGTATAGTATATGAACAACAAGTACAATAACAGCAACAAAAAACATGATTTGATGGCATATAAGAGATATGTGCATAGGATTCGTGGCGATATGATACGTTGCAAAATAATTTGGTTGTAACAAATTTTTAGCATTAGTCGCTGTTTAGATGCTGTTGTTATGTTGAGTATATTTAACGAAGCAGGAGTGAGAAACAAAATATATTATATACAGCTAAACGTGTTGATTTATTCCCTGCCAACATTTTCTATCGAAATTTGAACTAAACGACAACTTATGTAGTTAATAAGAGTCGAATATAATTATCATTTTCTTTTCGAAGAAGAGGGAAAAAATGTGCCGCAGTTCTAATACTTTTTAGATGACACTATTTAGAGCATTCTTTGAATATCGAAATACTATCATTTAGAAGTGTAAAACAGTACATCAAGAAACTATCGAAATATAATCGCTTTTATATAATAAAGATATTGTTAATGCAGTTGGAATATTTCTAGTAATTCGAAATAATAATAAAAACAAAAATCACTAATTAAAATTTGTTTATATTAACACATATTTTATTACTTTAAAAGTTATGCATTTGCTGAGCGAAATTATGTCGAGCTTGTTCTGTAAGCAGTCGCCCAACTTAAGTTTTTTAGATCAAAATTCGATACTAATGTGTTTTGTTAATAAAAATTTGTATATTTTCTATATCCAAGGGTGTCAAAAAAGACACTTTTTAGTTAATGGATGAAAAGCTCTCTTTCAAATGTTGACAGGGATGGCCTATATCAAATATTATATATGTTTATGTGTTAGCGATGTTATGTGTTTGTATGTGTATTTATATTGATCATTTTCCCCACCCTGATTATAGTGTATACTTCATTATATACAATGTTTTAATACATGAAGGCCAATGCCATTGAATTACAGTTTATCGTAAATATAGACAAGCTTACAATGTTCAATACGAGGGCTTTTAGAAAAACGTACCTTTCAATTTTATATGTATATAGGTCTCTAAATATCTATAAAATAAAAAATTATAACTCTTATCTACTTACATATATTCCAAAACTTAATTTCAATCTCTAAAAATGTTTTTATATCGATTGACTATACTGAACGAATAATAATATTGTGATACTACCCTCGTACGCAGCCACTACAAATATATAGATTGAAAACAATCATAAACACTCTTCAAATGCTATTATGGTTAATATGGTAACTAATACTAAAGTTTCATTCCATTATTGTGTGAAAGTGTTTGTATATGTGGGAATAAATTTGTTTGTTGATTTTTTCTTAATAAGTTGAACGAAAAACACAACTCTTCCGGAGAGTAAAGAAACTGCTTTTTATTTCTATTTTTTAAAATAAATATAAAATTTTATTTTACAATGTTTATTTAAAGCTACGACTAAAGCTTACATAGATATAATTCATTCTATGAAAGAACGCCCAAAAATTTTCGTAAGGTCTTTGGATTTTGTTAGTATTCGGAATACGCACACCCTTTGGAGACATATGATTATATCCATTTTTATTATTATTTTATTTATTCACGAAAAAAATACAAAAAATCTAAAAGTATGTAACTTAAAGCATTAATATCTTCGTAAACTGTTAACGAATTTTAATGAAATTACATATAAAATAATACGTCCTCTTTAAATACAAAAATGTCTAAAAATTATAATGTTTACTAAAAATTACAACATAAATTGTTCTAGAACAAAATGGTCCGCTATTTAAAAAAAATTTGTAAATATTTCTACAGATTTTTTCACATAAAAATATCTTTTCTTGTATAATTTTATTTTGTAAACATATTTGTCTCCAATATTAAACAAAAAAAAACTTAAAATAAAAAGTGTAGAAAATTCTCAAAAATACGTCTCAAAAATAAAAATAAAACACTAATTTTGAATTGCACTCATGCCTCGATTTTTGTAATTTCGATTTGCTTTGCTTCGATCTACATCGCTCTTTGAAATTTCAATATTTTGATTTGCGTGACTATATAACGAGTTTTATAATTGCTAATAACAGGTGCAAAGTTACTAAAGATAAATTTAATGAAAAAAAAAAAACATGGATTAAACTTTCTGTGTTAAGTTAGAAAATCAAAACACCCCTTTTTATTTAAAATTAACTTCTTTTCAGTTCAAATATTTTTATTCTGGAACCCATTATTAAGAAAACAGTGAAAATACGTAGAATATAGTGATTCAAATGAAAAGAGCGTGGGTATATCCAAAGAAAATGGTAGTTATCACATCAATGGGTAGTAGCTAAACACACAGACCTAAACTATTTTAACGACTTTTAATTTATGGTAAGATTCACTACCAGTATTGCCAGTTTGGCTTCTAGATTTTTTGTTTTTTAAAATTGACTTCAAAAAATACAGATTATTTATATTAAAAAAAATCTAATGCGGAACTTCATTCTTCAAATCAAAAATAATTTAGCTATTTTTATGGATTATATTAATATATATCATTAACCACAGTAACTATATATATATATATATATATTTATATATATAGATATATATATATGTATATATATATATATATATATATATATGTATATATATATATATATATATATATATATATATATATATATACATATATATATATATATATATATATATATATATATCACAGAAAAAAATATTACAGTATATTATTCAATTAATATAGTTCCTTCATTTGATAACAAAATTTAATTAAGATATTCAAACAAAAATACAATAAAAGAAATATTAGAAATATAATTCATGTAAGATTTTTTTCTCATTTAAATTTTACATTCATTAAATCATTTACTTGATTGATTTAATAAATTTCTTAAATGGAAACAATTTTCTATTTCTCTCTTTTTTCAGTTATTAGTAATTGATCATATTGGTGAAGGATGCAAATTTAGAAAGATTTTAATTGAATGAATTATTCAATTGGTGACTTTTTTCTATTCATATTAAATCTATGTCATATTTCAAAAATAAATCTACAAAATTAAAAATTGATGACTTTTTTCTATTGATTGGTTACTTTTTTCTATTCATATTAAATCTATGTCATACTTCAAAAATAAATTTACAAAATTAATAACTAATATTTCAATATTTGATTCCACAGTTGACAAAATTGATTAATACATATAGAATAACATATCCGTAGTCCAAATAGACTAGTTCGGTTACATTAGAAACAATTCCATTATATAAATGTTTAGAACTATTTATGAATATAATTAAAAAATAGTTTTATAAAATCTAAAAATCAAATAAAAATATGGAAATGCTTAACCAAAAAGGAATTATAGTTCAAAAATGCAGAAAAATCACTTAGAAACATTTTTGACCAAATTTTTTGGACAAAAAAATATCAAAAAAATAAGTTTTTTTTTGGCCATTTCTTAAAATTTAATTTAGTTTTTTTTTCTCAATTCCTTAAATTTCATGAAAATCTAAGATAAAGGAATTTTTATATAGTACCCCGCATTAGAATGACACTTCTCCAAATATTCATCCTTCGATAGCTTCAATAAAATGAAGTGGAATATAATTAGATTTCAGTTTCTTCAATTGTTTATTTTATTATTATTATTATTATTATTATTATTATTATTATTATTTTTATTATTATTATTATTATTATTATTTTTATTATGATTATTATTAATTTATCCGATTTCAAAACTTGTTTATCGATTTTAAAGAATTTATCTGTTTACGTGGATGTTTACCTTTATTTAGTAATTCAAACTTTTATTCTCATATCGCCAATAACATACAAAATTCTATTATTATATTCTATAAATTTTTTATTTAAAATTTATTAGGCTGATCGAAAAAATTTTTGTGGAAGTTAATATTTCCATCAAAAAAGACAACAATTCTTATTAGCATTTACTAAATAATTTATTTAGAAAAATAACTTATAATTAAAGCAAGAAAATAACCATTAAAATTGAGAACATTTTTATATATTATGTGTCGAAAATATGGAAAAAGCGTGTCTCAGTATTTTCCAAAATCCATTGTGCAGATATTCCTTAAATACAACTCGTTTAAAAAATGAAGTAAGTTATTATAACAAATATTGTATTAAAAATCTCTAACGGCCTATGAAAGGAAAAATTCTTTTCGAATTATTGTAAAGAAAACAATAATAAAATTTGAAATTTATTTGTTTTTCATATAAATTGTCAAAACGAATCTTTCGTTTTACATTTATTAGTGTAGCTTATAGAATTAATTCCAATTTAACCTTAAACTATATTTAAAAAACATAACAAGAAATTAGATTTATGAATATTGATCAGTTAAGAAAAATATTTCTAAATTTAAATGTTTTATGAAATAAAATATTATTTTTAAACCCGGTTTTTTGTGTTTAAAAAACGAGTCTATTCGACATTCGAAAAATTAACATTTTGAAAAAACCTACAGTACTTAAAACGAAAAAACCGATTTTAGAACCGGCTGGAAAACCGAATCGATCACCACCTAGTATTTATTCGGTGACGGTAAAAATATACTTTTTTTACATATTCTAATTATAGTAATTTCGTTGATATTTATTTGGTTTAACCCTAGAATTAAACATTTTTTTATACGCTAATAATAACGATATGTAAATTCTACATACACATGGCTATTCCCCTAAAACACTTTATTTGTTGTTACATCAGCTAAATGTATTTTTATTACCTGTTTACCTCTAAAAAGGTTTAAAGTGAACAAAATTCAATAAATAAGAATAAAGCATTAAAAACCCTTCAAATTGTAATATTAGTATTTTACTTATGTCATATTTTATAAAGTCATGATAAATTATGATCTAGTATTCACCAGAGACTTAAGATATTTATCAAACATGACAAGATGTTCTATCCTTTCGTTTTTTGCATAATGGATAAATTTTCTTTCAATTATGACATTAATTTCATCCAAAAGTTAGAACTGACTTATATATCTATCAAATTAAGATTATCCAGCAAATATTTTTAACATTTATAATGCCATTTCGAAACACATTTTCAAATTTATATACAAATTTATACTGCTAATAATAATGATATATAAAGTTTATGTATAAAATTTATACTCTTAATACTACGATACGTAAATTTGATGTAGTAACTTAAAACGCTTAAAAATGCATTATTATATTTTGAATATATATTTAAAAACTCTTGAAGAAAGAACTTAGAATATTTTGTACTGTTAGGTTTCTATACACAAGAGTAACAATGATATGAAAAAACGTACACGTAAATTTACGTAGATTAGTTTTCTAGGATTAAAAATTAAAATTCATAAATTTCTAAAATTTATTTATTTCTAATGGATTATTTTTAGTGTTACTTATGTATCCAATTCCACAAACTACTTAAGTACTTAATTTAATATATTTATATTCCACACCACCATGGGTGAATTGGGTGTTATGCGTTAAATTAAACATCAATAAATCCCATATAAATATAAGTAGTAATATTTCATATAAATAAGTTGCATAAGATTAAAAAGCCTAGTGCATATAATTGGGAAAATTGGTTCATATTTGACTATAGATCCCATTTGAGGCCCACTACCGGAAATAATTTAAAAGTGAATAAATCCAATGTAATTGTTGTTGTTAAGATAATATTATGCATACCAAAGTGAATTTTACAAAAATATAAAACTCACTTATAATTATTTTAAATAATTATAAGTAGTGTTGCCAGGAGTTGAGAAAAAAGGTAATTTAAAAAAAGGTAAGAAAATGCTAAATTGCAAAATAAAAACTTTGAACAATTTATTTAATGTTTTGAAGTAATTTTTCGTCATATTCCAACTCTAATTCCTCTTTTGTTAAGCATTTCCAAATTAAATTAAAGCATTTTCATAAATTGTATCTATTGTTGTTGTAGTATATTAAAAAAACTATCGATTTAGTAACTCCGAAAAATTATTTAAGGCACTTTTAATGTGGAGAATGAAATAAAAATAAAAATAGTAATAGTAAATAAGAAATTATTTTCTTTGTTGTTGAAATACTGACATTTGAAAAATAAAAAGGCTAGACTTAAAGTTAAAAAAGCTAAACTGGCAACATTGGATGCCAGAAAATTTCAAAATGGCCCGATGAAAAATCGCTTATAAAATTATATTTCAGATGTAAAGTGACCCAATGTTTTGAAGTGATTTTTCCGAATTTTCGAATTACAATTCCTTTTTCTATAAGTATTTGCCAAACTTTTGGGTGACTTTTTATTTTTATAAGAATTTTAGGAATTACATTCATAAATAGTTTCCCTAGCTACAGAAGTTTATTCAAAAATAATTGTAATAATTAATTAGGTATTTCTATATGATAAATTAAGTTATTTTAATTTAGAAAACGAAGCGCAGGCGAAAATTGTTGTTAAATATAAATAATATAGATTTTTTGTGCGAATTAATATACAAAAATGTTTAAATGGATGATTCCGTAGAAATAAAATTAATAAAAGCAGATAAGAAATTATTTTCTTCTTTACTGAAATAGTAAAATTTTAGCATTTTTAAGGCAATTTTAAGAATCAAAAAAGGCTACACTAATTACGAGGTAAATATAAGTTTAAAATTTTAGATGAAAGCATTCAATATTTCTATGTAATTGCAGATTTTATTGTCAATGAAAGGAAAATAATTTTATGAAGGAGACTTTCATGGAAAAATGGATCCAATATTTATAAAATAGCACGAGAGTCGATTAAAAATGGAGTTTAGTATGCTTAAATTTATTTTATCGCTTCTGAGATAGATCATTCAAAAATTTTAAGGAGATGTTAATATGCCAGTTTTAAGTCCTTTGGATGATTTACTGCACTAATCAATAATATCAATAGCTGTTGGAATGATCTAGCCCTTTGACAATGATTAATTTGTTGTATATTAATTTTTAAACAAACTATCACATATCATTAAATATCCTCTCTATTATTCCCTTCTCTAGATCTTAACGCTACATAAGTGACATTTTCAAACTCATCAGTAAACTAAGATGATTGTTTTCATCCCGTCAACTAACTATAAGTGCTTTTATAAGACGTTGTATACTGAATTTGATTGAATATATATCTAAATACATATATTTGAATTACTCAATTTATACTTATTTACATTATAAAACTAAATAACACATTACATAAATTACACATTTTAAATCATGTTTTTTACTATATTTGTTTTTTGTTGAAAATTTAAATATTTACAGCTCACTTAAATGTAATAAAATATGTATGTGCAATAAAATTAATAGTTAAAAAATTTGGTATCTTTTTTGTGGGTCTATTTTTTAAAGTAAGGTACATATTTAATTATTATTTTAGTTGATTATAAAAAATGTTTGAATTAAAAAAAAGGAAAACAAATACACAGAGAAAAAAAATCATATATTTGAAACCTTTTTACATAAATATTAGGAATCGAACATGACTTTTTCAGGTCATTTTTAGCCTCTTTTTAATTCTTAAAATTGCCCCAAAAGTCTAAAATTTTACCATTTCAACAAAGAAAAAAGCAATTTCTTATTTGCTTTTACTATTTTACTTACGCAGAATCATACATGTGACTATTTCTGTTTATAAATTCGCACATAAAATTGTGCTTATTTGTATTCAACTAAAATTTTCGCTTGAACAAAATTAAAAAAAAATATAAAAGCGAAAAATCACCCAAAAATTTGGAAATGATTAATTAAACAGGAATTACGATTAAAAATGACAAAAAATTACATCAAAACATTGTGTAAATTTTCATATGAAATATGTGTAAACCTAATTTGCATGGAAATTTTATAGGCGATTTTTTATTGATAATTTTACTGACAGCCTTTCTATGTTTTATTTATAAATTTATTACAATATCTTTAAAAGATTTTTAAAAACTAGTGAAAAAAATAAAATAAAATAAAATAAAAATAAATAAATAAGTTTTTAAATAATGAAAATATTAGCTCTTTCTTGACTTTTTTTTTTGGCATTTAGCAATTTTTGACCTTTTTTTAAAGTAATTTTTTTTTTTTGAAGTAAAATTTGTTGCCACGAGGTGGAAAATCTACAAAATATATACAAATCTTTTGATTTTATGATCACAGTTACTAAAATAGATTCCTAACCAAATTTTGTTAATTTATTTTAACAGGATCTGGTAGTGGTCGGAAATGGGTTAATGACATAACACTAACCTAAAACTTATACACAGATGTAAAAAAAATTCGTAATTTTAAACGTGTTAAGAAAAAAACATTATGCATTCTTTTTTAAAAATGTCGATCCATACACGCAAAGAAATAACAATGTTACAGCATTATCACTACAACAATGCTATGTTCTCATTGCTAATTTTCTTGCGTTTTTTTTATGATAACAATTTTTTGTTTAAATTTTGTCATTTAGTAATTACGCCCAATAAAATTTTAATATGGTTGATTAAAAATTATATATTTTTAAATATTTTTACCAGAAACTAAATTTTATTAATATGAAAAATACCTTTAACTCTACAACCATTAAATATATGCAATATATATTTTCTTATATTCTTAAATCATATTCTGTTTTTAAACCATATTCATATTATTATTCCTGTGATCATAAAAGATTTCAAATAAATAGAATACTTATGCTTATGCTTAGTGAAAAAATTCATAATTTATTTGGTTTTAAATATATTTCGTTCTTAATGTTTCTTCATTATAATTCTCATTTAGTTTATATATCAATAAATAAAACAGACAAGTTTTGGTTATACTCGTTGTAATTCAAGCAATATAAGAAATGGATTAACTGTCATTAAAAGGTTTAGTTAAAACAACACATCTTTCATTTGAACCACATATGGTAGTGCAAATGATTGTTATTAATGATCAAATAATATGTTTGTTTTTTTTTTTCGTTTTTTGGCTAATAAACACTTTTCTCTATTATCTTCAATAAAATAATAATAATTTTTTATTAATACGTTTTGATTTAATTAATGATAAGATGGAATAATAAGAAGAATGCGATAATAATATTTATTATAAAATGGTATCATAATATGACAATGTGGTATGATCATATAATAATACAAAATAATAATATAATAATATTAAATCATAATCTGATAGAATGGGATAGTGATGTAATAAGATTGTCCAATTTTATGTAAAACTAGAATCATAACATGAAAAAAATATCATAAAATCGGACACAATATGACAAAATGTAATCATAATTATTACTTATAATCATTTCTATTTTTCACTGTTATCATATGTTCCAATCATAATATGTTGTTCTTATGATCACTACATCAATATTATTTTTATGCATGTAGGAAAAATTTTGAGTAATCACAGCTAATTAGAACAATTTCTTCTCTCACTATAACTGCAAGTATTTATTTTTTATTTTTCCCCAATTGCAATATGTTTTGAAAGATTTAAGGTTTCGTTTTCTTTTTTTATCATTTTGTTGTTTGCGCCCTTATTGCCATAAGTATATTTTTATATTTCTGCAATTTTTTTCTTATTCCACTTAAATTAATGCAGCAATTTTAGTTATTGTTTGCCATTATTACTGTATTATTGTACGTCAAAAATAAATTGATTCAGAAAAGCTGAAAAAATTGGAAAATTAAAAAAAGTAAATAAATAAAACTGAATTTTGTATCAGAGTAGTACTCATTGATAAAATCGTAGTAGAGTAAAGGAAAAAAATAAGAAAAACAGAAGAGCATCCTAACAACTAATAATGTTAAATGTACACGCAGAGAAAAAAAAACATGATTACGGCGTTGTCATTACAATACTATTATGTTCCCATTGTTAATTTTCATTAACTTTAATAATACTGCGTTCATGCTAACAAGGTTTTTGCTTTAGTTTTATAATTGAATGTCTACATTTAATCAAACTTTTAATATAGTTGGCTACAAAAACTTTATGTTTTTGAATATTCTTATCAGAAACAAAGTTTTACTAATATATAAAATATAATTATTTCTACAATCATTAAACATTACCAATTTTTTCCATTGTTCTTAAACCATGTTTTGTTTTCAAATATTATTAATATTATTATTCCCATAAAATTTAAATGTTGTAAGTAAATATGCTTTTTACGAATATAGTTGGAAAAGCTACAACTTGTTTGTATTTGAGTACATTATGTTTTTAACGTTATTTTTCCACATTTTTGTGGAATATATTGTGATAAAATTTGAATCATTTCATTTAATATTTATAATCAAATATATTTTTAGTTGTGACCATATATTCCAATCATAATATGTTTCTCTTAGATTATTATCACTACAACTATATTTTTGCTGTGCGTGTAATGAAAGCCAAATTACAGACAATAAAGTCTAACAGAAATTGTTCAAATGAACGTTGTATAAGTGGATGGATGGGTATAAATAAATGTATTCGGGTTCATGTTTACAGATGAAAGTTTTAGAGTCTGTATTGTTGTAGTGATTGTTGTACAAGTGGTGATGCAAGTAGCTTATTGTAAATGCTAAAAATTTTGAGAAATGATTTACAAATAACAACTATGCAGTTTTCTTTAGACAGATGTTGTTGGAAAATTGTTAAATATAAAAAAATAGTAGTTGTTTACAAAACAGACAAGTAAATTTGAAGTTTTTAAGAAGTTAAACTTTAGTTTTTTTCCTTCTTTCATTGAAGATGAATTTAAAAAATAATTTAGTTCTACTAGATGTAATACAAAATTATACGTATAAATAAATGTTGAAAGGTTAAAAGAGAAAAGATAAAAATAGATAATATATATATATATATATATATATATATATATATATACAAGAATTCTATAATAAATTGTAGTACAGCTATATACAGAATGACTTTAAACCGCTTAATATTCTCATATACCTCATAATATAAATATATTTTAGCAGTAAGTATTCTCAGGAAATCCCCTATGTCTTCAAGGTCTGAAAATCAATGCTAGTCACTGCAGTAATAGAATGCCTTGTGAGTCAAAAAACGATTTTGAGGCCCGAAATGGTAACATCGACGCATTATTTTGCTCAAGAATTTAATTTTAGCATGAAATTGACCAGTAAAGCTTATGGATTCATTGCTTAGTACATTTATATAGTTTTGTAAATTAATTTTTCTAGGTCCAGTAAATATTTCCAAATTTTCTCTATAGGATCATTCCAAAAATTTTCGACCCAACACAGATTTTGACTATCACTGATTTCAATTTCATATGGCGTATTAACCTGCACCACATTGCTAACAGTTCATATTTTATGAACCTCTAAATTTGGATATTTCGAGCTTTTTTGTGAAAAATGAACAACGTTTAACGTAAAATAACTTCCTGGC
Source organism: Protocalliphora azurea (assembly GCA_932274085.1). Classification (NCBI taxonomy): domain Eukaryota; kingdom Metazoa; phylum Arthropoda; class Insecta; order Diptera; family Calliphoridae; genus Protocalliphora; species Protocalliphora azurea. The sequence goes on along the minus strand of OW026519.1, from coordinate 19,494,981 downwards.
GCAAGGCCCTCTAAAATGAAGAAATATTATTTGTCCTTGGATATTCTGAAAAAGCGTTTTTTAATTTTCATTATTTTTTACACCATGTTTAAATTAATTTGCCTTTATAGTGTAAAAAAGTACAAATGGAATCTCAATGGGAACAGAAGTTGTAGCAATTTTTCTTTACTAACTAACGCATTTGTATTGTATATTAAGTGGTTTTTAGGCATACTGATATATCTATTCAAATTTTAATATAACAAATAATTATTTATTGAAATAAGTCACATATATAGCAATTTTATATTATTTTAAAAGTTTCAGGAACACCTTAATAGTCCTTTAACCTACTGCAATCCATATTACAAAATCCGCCCAACTATTTGTGATAATTTTAAAGATTATTACTTTACGTCATGTATCAAGGCAAAATCTAGTGAAATCTATCATAATCGATCCAATATTTTGTCTATACCTTGCACAACTTTTTTCCTCGGAATAGTGGTTTAACGCATATATATATCGAAAATATGTCGTATTTATATAGTTTCGGTACACGTAAATCTTGTACTGATATATCGATAGTTGTACCAAATTTTATAAAAATTGGTAAATAATTGATCATATCTTTCATATAGGTTCCGCTGCCTAAGAATTAATTAAAAGCGCATAAATCCCAGGTTAATGCTAATATCAATAAAAAAGCTTTTCATATTTGAATTGTATATAATCATAAATCTTCATGCACAATTTCATGAAAATACGTCCATAATTGAACATGGTTCCCATATAATCCCTACACCCGAAAATCAATTAAATATCAATATCAGGAAAAAATTTAGCACAACTAAGTTTTGTACAAGTATAGATCGTTCTACCAAATTTCATTATAATCGGTCCATATTTGACCATGGCTTTCATATAATTCACATTCACAAAAATACTAAAACGTCCATAAATCTCACATAAATGCCAATATTAGAATAAAATTTTTCATAAATAATTTTCAGTTATGCACAAATTATGGTAATAAATTGCATAAGGATCGTTCCACAATTGATCATATGTCTCATATAAGGCCCTTCTCTGTTAATAATTTTAATGCCTACAAACAAGCATATAGAGTATTATATAGTCGATCTTGATCAAAGCTGCTTGTTTTTACACTTTCCTATTTGTATTGATACTTAATTTAAAATTAAAGAATCAGAACACTTGAAAAGATATTTATTTGTTTGAAAATTGTACTAACTGCTATAGATAAACTGTTATAACTTTCAATTGCTATTGAAATTTCATTTTTGAAACTTTTACATTATAACGAAAAATTTATTGTAAACATCATGTTAAAAAATAATGAAAATTAATCCCCTTTTTTCAGGATATCCTAGGAAAAAAATTTTTTCATTTAAGAAATCCTTGGGCCAGAAGATGTGTAATTTTATGATTTTATGATAAAGAGGAATATAAGTCCTTTCCAATGATATAAATTTTGTTAAAATCTAATAAAATTATTTAATCTTAAACTTTTTTGATAAAAATACCCGAGATGGCTTACTTTAAAGGCCATAAGACATGAGCCATAAACGATATGAGGAACGATAAAATGCACGATGACTAGTTTAATAAATACATAAAAAAAATCGAAGATGTAAAATTTTTGAAACTGTAATTTTGGGTCGAAATTTTCTGGAATTGTTCTATATCTAAAGTCTTATATTATATTATAAGCGATTCGAGACTATGATTGCGTTTCAAGCATGCCCTCTGTGGATTTAAAATACTTGTGATGAACAGTTGGAAAATTTAAATAGGATAGTTTTAATTTCTCATTTCATTTCTCAAGTCCAGCTAGTCAGCAGTTTATTATGGGTTATTGATCTTAGAAGCATAGCTATTTCTCAGATTTTTGTAAAATCTGCAGACACTATTTTGCAAACGACCGAAATTTAGCGTCTGGTGACAGATTATCTTAAAGGTCTCACAGCTTTTTTTTTCTCTAATACCTAAAAGTAAAATAACCTATTATATTTTTCGATAGGAGCAGGGGGAACGGAAAAATCTTAAGAGTTTGTAAAGATAATTTTCTTATTAAACTTCACAATTTAGGTGAAGAGGGGTAGCACAAGTTTGGAGGGAATGGTAGCCGCCATACAAAGTAAATTTTAATTATTGTATATCTAAATAACAATTGCAAAGAAATTACTAAGACTTGGTGGGAATAATTTGCTCATTAAGATTCACAGTTGAGATGAAGTATGTGCGGACAAGTCTAAGGGGAGCGGTTTCCCCCATACAAAGAAAATATTAATTATAGCTTTTATAAAAAACTATTGTAGGGTAGGTTCGGGGGAGTAATATTCTCCATACAAAGCAAATACTAATTATCTTATGAAAATTTTCTTCCGAAGTTCCATAATTGAGATGAATACGGGGCGATAGGTCAAGGGAAAGTGATAGCCCTCATACAAAGCAAATCATAATTATTACATATCTAAATATCAGTAGCAGGGAAAGACTGAAGGATTTGTTAAGATAATTTTCTTATTAAGATTCACAATTTTAATCAAGAAAGTACGGACAAGTCTAAGGGGAGTGGTAGCCTCCATACAAAGAAAATATTAGTTATAGCATATCTGAAGAATTATTGCAGAGAAATTCTTCAAATTTGGTGGGAATAATTCTCGTATTAGGATCCACAATTAATTATCTCATGAACTAGCTAAAGCCTTAAGATTTTCTGGGAATAATAGGAAAAGTGATAGCCCCCATACAAAACATGTCTTAGTTAATATCTAAAGCATACTGAAAGTCCAAAATATTTAGTGGCAATAATTTTCTTATACTTCGTAGTTGAGTTGGTAATAGGGCAGATAGGACCAGGGGAAATAGTAGCCCCCATAGAAAGTAAATATTATTTTTTGCATCAATAGGGTTCATTGCCCCTATTGAAAACCAAGAAAAGCTAGTGTAACTATAAAGTAAAAAAATCTTGGTTTATTGTTGTGTATTGTCAAAGCTTTCATCTTTTGTACTTAAAACATATTTAACTCTCATTGAGTTTAAATATATTCTTATGTATTAGGCATTTTTGGCTCATCTCCTGATTAGCTGGCTTAAGCAACCAACGAAATGCGTATCGGAACAGGCTTACCCCCACAATAATAAAATTAAATTTTATTCTGCCTTAATGTTTTAATTAAGCTCTGAGATTAATAGCGCGTAGACAAAATTTACCAAAAAAATTTTTTATAAAACATATTCCGATAATATAGCTCTCTAAAAAAAAAAAAAATTTAAGATCTAAGGATGTTATTACTCCTTAATTAATTTTAATTTTAACTTTAATTGGTTAAAGAGTTCAAACTGTGGACTTTATAATAGTCCGTTGTAAAAACTCAATTTGCGCATATTTCTATTAAAATTTGGCGAAAGATTTTTTTTATTACAATGCTACTACGAATAAAATACCAAGAGCAACCTAAAAAAAGAAAAAAAAAAAAAAACACAGACCAAAAAATTTTTAACACTCTTGTTATACATAATAAACAATAAACAAATGTTGCACATATAATTATTTGGCAGGGATATTTTAGTAAGAAAAATTTTAAAATTTTTTATATGAAAAAATTTAGATTTAACGATATGAAGTTATTACTCAGTTTTTCCTTTTTTTTAAATCTTCAGATATTATAAATAGGAATTTTTATAAAAAAAAAAAAAAATTAAGGCATCAGTGACACATATATATCTTTATCTCATTTAAGATTTTTATTTCTGAATTAAGAAGTCAAAATGATGATTTACCAAAAGTGTATTAACTTGCTTATTTTTTTATGATTTTGTAAAAAAAAGAATATCATGTTTTTTAACCTTTTCATTAAATTTCGCACTGGTAATAAAGCAAGGTCAGCATGAACAAGTTTTCAGAGACAGAAAAAACAATATTACAATCTCATATTTTATGAATTAAAAATATTATGATTTGTTTAATCTTTATATTTTTGGCAAATATTACAAATTTTTCCCATGCAAAAGATTCCCCTTTTTCTGACGAACACATAAACATCATGAAAGCTTTAGTTGTTTATTAGCTTATATAAATATTTTTCAGCTCTGTTACATTTTTATATGACTCTTTAAAAATAAATCATAAATCATGATAACCTTTCCAATATTTAAGCTTCTGTTTTTGTTATTTACACATGCATATATATTAGACTGCATCAAAATTTACGGACTTTTGACCCCAAACTCGCCCTAGAATCGTTCATTGCGTTGAATAAAAATAATCTGTGAAATCGGATATCGTTGACCCGTGCCGCATCGGGATGGAAATTTGTATAGTGCGTTTCTACGGAGAAAATATGACTTTTTTTAAAGTTTTTAGAAAAATTTATCTATTATATACTGTGCTTTGTAACAAAATTTTAAAAGAAACGCAATCTATACAAAAATATCTGTCCAACAAGACATTAGAGAAAAAAATCGGTCAAAAATTTTAAAGTTATTACAAGTCCCCAGACCTTAATATTTCAAACTTTTAAAAGTTCAAATAAAACTATGTAGGTTTATAGATAACAGTACAGGAAATAAAACTAAAAAAGAATTAGGTCAATACCTCGTAGGTCTAAAGGCTTCATTACTATACCGTAAATGTAAATGCAAAAATTTTAATATAAACGGAATGTAAGTTGATGTTTACTTAAAAAACATAAACAAGATTTATTGGTTTATATTTTTAGTGCTTTGTATGCAAAACAAAATTTGTTATTTTATAAAAAAAAAAAAAAATAGTTTTACATTATTGCTTAGATTCTACCCTTTATTTAAATTATTTTAACAATTGTTTAAGTGAACAAAACTCCAAAGCAAATTTTCCGATCAATAAACTTTTTATTTGCGACTTTTTACAGAGATTTAGTGTATTGAAATAAAAAGCTGTCAACGCTGTTCTTACGCAGTGTCTACATTAGGCAAATTTTTATTAAAACAAACGTCAAAATCAGTACGAATATATACAAGGCAACCTCTGTTAAACAGCTGATTATTAATTTGGTTGTTAAAGTTTCCAAACTTGATATCTAAAATACAATAATGGATACGCCATATTGTTGTTTTTGTGTAACTGTTGCTACCTTCCACCAATTCGTGTTAAGTTTGAAGTTTGTCTTGATTGTCTTGTAGACACTATGTTACAGCTGTCACGTAAAAACATTTTACGTTTGTGAGTTCCCATACACACATAACTTTCATGAGCAAAGCATGTCAGTAATTTTGTTTAAAAAAAATTGGTTTTATAAAGTGCCAAAGTCCGCAAAATTCAAATCACAGGTACAGCTTATTCATACCAGGTAGTAACCTAATACTTTCTCAGTTTTATTACCTATAGTGTTGTATATAAACCTGCATAGCTTTATTCGAACTCTTCTAAAATGTGTTTAATAAAATTTTTAAAAGTTTGAAATTGGAGTTTTGAAGCAGTCTTAAAAAAATCCAAATTTATTTTACCTAGCGTGGAAAATGATTTCAATTAGCCTGTTGAAACAAAAGCATATTCCTCAGTAATGGTTCAAATTTTATTAAAAATAGGATTCCATTTAAAGATTTCTTAGAGAATTAAAAACTTGTTTGTACATTTTTTACAGAAGTGGTCTAAAACACATTAACGGTATAGGGAATTCGTAATAACTTTAAAATTTTTTAAACGATTCCTTTATGTATTGTTAGATTGATAATTATGTGTAGATTACGAGTTTTTAACATACTGTTACAAAGCAAAGTACTTAATATCTAAGGTTTTCTAAAAAAAACTGTATAAAGTCATATTTTCCCATTTAAACGTATCATACAAAATTCAGGTCAAATGCGGCACGTGTTAACGATATCCGATTTCACACAATATCTTTTTAGAACCCAGTGAACGATTCAAGGTAGAGTTACTGTGAAATTTCAAAAGTCGGTAAATTTTGATGCAGTCTAATATACATACATACACATACATGCATACATACATACATACGTAAATACACCCATTATATATACAGACACAGGTTTTTTAATATTATTTTGTTTTATTTTACTATCTTTTAAACCCTACACCACCATAGATGGTTGGGGTATTACGCGTTTTCTTCTGATGTTTGTAACGCATAGAAAAAGTTATCCAACACTAAAGTATACCAATTGACTCAGAATCACTTTTTATATCGACCTAACCATGTCCGTCCATCTGGCTGGCTAGGCGGCTGGCTGTCCATGTAAACCTTGTGCAGAAAGTGCGAATCGCAATTTTAAAGATAATTCAATGAAATTTTGCACGTGGTACTTTCATGATACAAGGACGAAGCTTGTTGAAATTGGTTGTGATCGGTCCATTATTTCGCCTAGCCCCATACAAATGTCCCCTCGGATTAGGGTTTAAACGCTCAAAAATACCTCAAAAATAAGAATGTTTTAATGAATTTTGGAGCAAAGAAGTTTTATCAATCTTTGTACCAAATTTTATGAAGATTGGTCCGCAATTGACCATAGCTCCCATATAAACCGTTCTTCCGAAAATCACTTTAACGTGTATAAATACCATAAGAATGTTAGTATCAAGTTAATATTCGACATAAATAAGTTTTATGTAAGTTGATGGCAAATTTTTTGAGAATCGGTCCATAATTCCCACACAAACCCACTTCCACGAATCACCTAAAAGAGCATAAAATCATCTAGTATCAACGTTAATCATGTTAGTATCAACGTATCATTCTGTATTTGTATATTTTATTTTACATTTACTAAAACTGGCCACAGGTGTAACACAAGTCTCTTTCCCAAATTTTTATGCTCGTATATAATGATGCTGGGTATCATATAGTCGGTCTTGACCGACCATTTGTTTGTTTGTTTTTTTCCTAAATGGGCACAATTTTGTCAATCATGTTTATTTATAAAAGGTAAGGTAATTTTTAATAGTAACCTACAGTCTTTGTATATACTTATCAGTGTTGCGAAAAAGTTAAAAATTAAAAAAAAAAAAAAAAAAAAATAGAAGAAAGCTAGAAGCTAGAAACAAAATTTAGAGCCTAAAAGTAAAATAAAAAAAACTATATTTACCCTTAAAAAGGCTAAATTGGCAAGACTAATACTTATGTATATGTTTTAGGAAACATACATGACTTCTCATTTAGCCCAAAATAAAAAAAAAGTATGTGTATGGAATTTATAAAAAAAACAAGGTTTTCAAAATTCTGGTTTATTTTACATGAATTTTCTATGTAAGAATTCTATACATATATAAGGCAAATATTTGCTTCATTAAATGCACCACTTTTTTTGTTTTTTTTTATCCTGCTTGGTCTCAAATAATACAACATTAATATGATCTAGAATGTACATTTTTATTAGTAATGTAATGAAAGTAGGGATAATTATTATTTTTTGGCGGTTACTAAATTGTTCATCAAGAAGTCCTTGCTAATGACATCCTTTATATGTATTTCACATCGCTTAGCATATACAAATAAAAAATAAAATCAGAATTACTTTTCTAATTAATATAATTATGTCCGTCCGCCTATGCATCCAACTGGCCAACAGTGATTGGTTTCAGGGGCAAAACTGAAAATTCAAAATGAATTAAAGTTAATTTGTTTCGACGCTAATAACGTGTACATTGAAAAAAGATAGTCAATATTTTTTTCAGATATCATAAAGAGCATAAAAGACATTACAATTATCATAAATTTATTAAAATAGCGTTTGATAAGAATTACAATTTTCATTAATATGCGCATTTTTCAGTAATATAGGCAAATATTAAAGTTGTAAAAAGCTGAAAAGGTTTTCGTATGTTTTTTTTAGTTTTTGAATTCCTATTCTATCTAGTAATTCATTATTTCCTAAACAATAAAAGAGAACTTACCACCACACAGGTAAACAATTTTTAGGAAAGGCGTTTGTTCCTTTTTGGAAATAAAGTCTTTATTTAAATCTTTCAAAAACGGTAATTTTTTAAATAAAAAAAGAAGAAAATTTGTCAATGGTTATATTTTGAAAAACTTTGTATTTTACTTCATACAGGAAATTACATATTTACAATCAAAATAGAACAGATTCAAATTTTTGTTAAAACTAATAAAGTAGTAAAAGAAATTTAAGTGAACTTTAAGTGTACCATTCGACTCTGAATCAATTTTTGATTCGCTTTAACAATGTTTGTCCATTCATCCGTCAGACTGACTGTTCATGTAAACATAAAGCATAGGCTGCAGTTTTAAAAATATTTTGATGAAATTTGGCACTAGTATTTATTATGATCTATGGAAATTTGTTATTATTAGTCTGTTATTTCATCCAGCCGCCACACAAATGTCCTCCCGGAATAGAAATTTTACAATCATAAATGCCTCGAAAAACACAATGCCACAAATGAGTCCTATAAAAATGTAAATCCGTATGGCAAATTTCATAACAAAACTCTCTTCCAAAAATCACTTTACACAAATTTTAGTATTAAGATTATATTCAAACTAGTTCAATATAAATATACAGCAAAGAGTCAAATTTTATTAACATCGGTTCATAATTAACCATTGCTCCAACATGAGGCCCAATTCTGGGAATTACCTTAAAATGTATAAATTCTACATAAATATTAGTATCAACATAATATTATGCACATTGTTACAAGAATTAGTAAAAAATTGGCGACACTTCCTTCCTTGTGGATAAGGCAGAGGACACTGAGATTCCAATCATCAGGAATGCTTTCTTCTGACTATATTGCATAAGAGTTGGTGCATGTACCTTACCAATTCTTTGCTGCTGGTTTTAAATAGCTCAGCTGGAATGCCATCGGCGTCTGGGGCTTGATAGTTTTTTAAACGGACTATAGCTATTTTTACCTCCACCGTACAACAAAAATCAAAAATTTTTCTCACACATGATAAATTTCATATAAATATGAAAATATAGATGTAATATTTTCATTTCGTGTTGGTTTTTCCTCTTAAAAGGACTTTAAAATTTCGAAGGATGTGCGAGGTTAATTTTTTATTATGCTACTTTCTAATTGCTATGGAGATATGGGTATAAACCGAAAGACGGGAATTCATGCAATACATTGGATTACATTTTGTTAAAATAATTCGAATAAAAGTTGCAAAAATATTATTCGAATATTTATTTCTTTAATATCCTTTAAAATTTTCAAAAAGTAATTTCCAAGATAATATTCAGTATCGAGAATAAAAAATACAATGCTTTGTGATGTGATCTTTGTTCACATATATTTTTCTTATAACGTAACCCCATGTAACAATACTGTTGTTATTTTAATATTTGTGGTCATAGACTCTTGTTGCATATTTTTGTACGTAAGGAAATTATTAAAATTATTAAAAAATTGCAACTCTAAACAAATCATTATGATTTTTTAAATTTTAATAAAAATAGTTATTGGAAAAATTGGAAACTATAGCATGAACTACACTTGATTTGCTATTATTTCATATAGACTGAAATACATGAAATCTATAGATAAAATAAATAATAAAGAATAATTCCAATTTCTATTAAATTTTAAAATTTTTCTTAACTATTTTGGAACATTTTTCATAGATATTGATTTTTTTGAAATAATTATTTATTTATTTGAAATCTTAAAAAAATTCTCTATGAAAAAGCGATAAAATTTTTATGATAGTTTGGCTTAATTTGATAATTCGTAATTGTATAAAAGCTTTGGACTCAAATTACGCGACCAGTTTCGATCGTTATTGTGAAGGCATCAACAGCTAAACAATTAAGAATTATACCTATTTTGACACTCCTCCTATGACAAATAATTAAAATTTCATCCTTCGTTATTGGTTATTGGACTGTTGCACTTTTCTACTATTGGAAATTAACATTTATTTATGCATATAGAGTCGAATTAGTACAAGTTGTCGTAATATGATCTCATTTCCATTAAACAGTACTATTTAAAATAATAAATCACCTGCCACCAAAAGTAAAATTGCTATTTTGATTTTAGTAAATAATATATGGTATGTTAGAAGGATTTTCCGTTACCATATTAGTAGCATTAAATCAACGATTGGTGGCTGTAGTATATTTAAATGTTCATTCGAGTAATATCAGATATATATCGTTCCATGACATCAATTTTTTCATGCATGATCGTTTCAATATTCCTTATAATAGAACTACACATCAATATTATTTCATTACCATCCTCATAATGTTATTCTAAAATATTCCTAAATTCTTAAAAGAAATGGAGAAATGGTGTTTTTTAATATCATGGATATCCTTTGTAGTTAAAATGATCTAAAATGATCTTAGAAATTGATGGTAATGCAATTAAAATTTTTAAATTCTGTTGACTTTTTTTGCTTGCAGTAATTTTCAGCCGTTTTAACAAATTTTATAATAATTATTACTATGTATAACAATTTTGAAAAAAATAAAATACAATAGTTGGTTAAGACCACAAAGAATTAAATCACAACAAAATTGGCTAATTTAATAACATTATAGCCAAATCAATGGGATCAAAAATCATATAGCCTAGCATTGCATTTTTTATGCTTGATACTGTATGTTAAAGGTACTAACATTTAGTTTTAAGTCCCAAAGTTTTATGATTTTAACTTTATTTCTTTAGTACAAACAACGATTTGAAGATTATTCCAAAATTCAAATTTAATTTTCAGTTTATTAAGACTTTCAGTCTTTTTCTGACCGTGATCTTGTACAAACGTAAAAAGTTTTTTGAGTTCTCTAAAGTGCAAATTCAAAATAGAATTGAAAAAAAAAACTATTGTTTTGTTAATATCTAAAAACAATAAATAAAAAGCAATAACAAATTGCATATTCAAAATTCTTATAAATAAAAACAATTTACATTGCTATCATAATGAGTGATAGCAATGATAGTGAAGAAGATGATATGTGCTGGCAGGTTGTCACCTCGCCTAAAGCAGTAAAACGAAAACAACTTGATTCCCCAAAAATATTAAAAAAAAGACAAAATATTAATAACTTCAATAACAATAACAATGCTCTAGCATCAACATCACAAAACAACAATGCTGGTACTAATTATATGAGTACCCAAAAGAATGCCAACAACAATGCTATGAGTTCCAAAAATAGTAAAAACAACAATAATAACGTAAGTGCATTTAGTAAAGCAGCAAACACAAGCATAAATGTAAGTCAAAATAGATTTTCTAGTTTATGCAATGATAAAAATGATAATGACGAATCTGATGATGAACAAACGGCTAATGATAATGCTCCAAAACCTCCACCAATTATTATACCTAATGTATTAGATATTAGCGCTATGATAAAAAGTTTTTCAAAATTAATACCATCTAATATGTTTCACTATAAAACTCTAAGAGATGGGCAAATAAGAATCTCAGTTAAAGACATTAAATCATATAGAATGCTGGTTTCATTCATAAACGACAAAAAGATTAAGTTTCATACATATCAATTGAAACAGGAAAGAGCCTATAGAGTGGTCGTGAAAAATTTACATCCTTCAACATCAAACGTTGAAATCAAAAATGCAATTGAGTCTTTAGGACATAATGTAAGAAATATTACTAATATAAGAAGTAGAATCACGAAAGAGCCCCTTCCAATGTTTTTTGTTGATTTAGAACCAAATTCTAATAACAAAAATGTGTATGACATCAAAACTATTTGTAACGCTATTGTAAATATTGTACCGCCTAAGAAAACAAAAGATATCATTCAATGTCACCGTTGTCAAGAATTTGGTCACACAAAAACCTACTGCCAGAAATCGGTTAACTGTGTTAAATGTGGATTGGGTCATTTAACAGCTGATTGCACTAAAGATAGTAACACTCCACCTAAATGTATAAATTGTTTGCAAAACCATCCAGCAAGCTATAAGGGTTGTATTGTATATAAGCAATTGTTAAAGAAAAAACTTAACCAACATATAGTAAATAAGCGTACTTACACAAATTATAATTATAATGAAGACGAACATCCTTGTTTGAGCAATAATGCAATTAATACAAATATTAATCGAAACAACTATTCATATTCTGAAGTCGTAAAGCATAATCAAACAAATTCATTTGAAAGATTAGAAAATTTAATTCAAAATCAATTAGAATTAACCAACAAGCTTTTAAACATGATGACAGTTTTAATTGCTAAACTATGCAACTAAATATAAATATTGCAATATGGAATGCTAATGGGCTTTCTAACCATATACGAGAAATTGAATTGTTTTTAAATCTTCACTATATAGATATTATGTTAGTGTCGGAGACACACTTTACTAGTAGATCCTTTTTTAAGATAAGGGGATATGATTTGATCACAGCCAACCATCCAGATGATAGAGCACATGCTGGTGCTGCAATATTAATAAAATTTAAAATTAAATACGAAATAATAGACGAAATTAGAGAAACATATCTTCAAGCAGCCTCTGTTAAAATCAAATGCGATCTAAATACTATTTCATTCAGTGCTATTTATTTTCCACCACGGTTTTCTGTTAAATGTCAACAATTTCAAACCTTCTTTCAAAGTTTAGGGCCAAGGTTTTTCGTAGCTGGTGATTTCAATGCTAAACATAAATGGTGGGGATCCAGATTGGTAAACCCCAAAGGAAGTGAACTTTACAAATGCATTGTAAATAATAAATATTCTGTATTATCTACGGGAAATCCAACTTATTGGCCTACTGATCATAGAAAAATACCAGATCTCTTGGACTTTGCAGTCTACTATGGAATCAATAGTCAGTTATTGCACATTACAGATGTTGATGAACTAAGCTCTGATCACACACCTTTGTTAGTTTGTTTTAACACTATTATGCAATCACACACAACAAAACCAAATATTTTAAATAAAAAAACTGACTTGAAGTCATTTGCCATTTGCATTGAGAGAAATGTAAACCTTAACTTATCTTTAAAATCTCCACAAGAAATTGATAATGCAGTGGAAAATTTCAGTAATATTATTCATGAAGCAGGTTATTTATCAACACCCAAATATCATATTCAAAGAAACTGTAATCAAATTTTAATAACATCTGAAATCAGAGAACTTTTAAGAAACAAAAGAAGACTAAGGAAGATATGGCAGAATAGTAGAAATCCTATGACAAGCAAATCTATAATAGAGCTACTAAAGACCTTAAAATAGCTCTCTTTGAAATGAAGAATAATCAAATTGGTAACTTTCTCAGTAATATCAACACTAATAATATTAAAAATAATGAGTTTTCCCTTTGGAAGGCTACAAAATATATAAAACGACCAAAAAAGAGAAATGTACCAATAAAAGATGTTAACAACTCATGGTGTAAAACTGACAAATCTAAGGCTGAAGCATTTGTCTGTCATCTACAAAACACTTTTAAACCCCACTCCAATACAAGTTCCTGTTTGGATGAAATAGTCAAATTTCTAGATAGTCCTTGTCCTATGGAATGGCCGATCAAACATGTAACCCCACACGAAGTCAGAAACGAAATAAGAAAGCTTAACTGTAAAAAATCTCCCGGATATGATGGCATAAATGGAAAAGCGGTTCAAGCTATACCTAAAAAGGGAATACTATTTTTAACATATATTTATAATGCTATACTAAGATTAAGTTACTTTCCGGCGCAATGGAAGTGTGCAGAGATTGTAATGGTAAACAAACCTAACAAGCCAGAAAACAGTGTTACATCTTACAGACCGATAAGCCTACTGGTTTTATTCGCCAAAATATTTGAAAAAATATTTCTGAAAAGATTATTACCAGTTCTAGAAAATCTTAACATCATTCCAGAATACCAATTTGGCTTTAGGAATAAACATGGTACTCCAGAGCAATGCCATTGTATCGTTGCATATATAAGGAATACATTGGAAACTAAAAAATATTATTCAGGAGTATTCTTAGATGTACAACAAGCGTTTGATAAAGTATGGCATATTGGATTACATTTTAAATTAAAGAAATTGCTTCCGACTCCATTCTTCTTACTATTAAAATCATATCTAACTGACAGAAGCTATTATGTTAAAGTGAACAACGAGTATTCTGAGATATATGATATTGAGGCCGGTGTTCCTCAGGGTAGTGTTTTAAGACCAATTCTCTACACTATATTTACATCAGACATGCCAATTACTGAAAATACTTTAGTTGCAACTTACGCTGACGATACTGCAATCTTGACGTCTGATACGTGTCGAAACAATACATCAATTTTAATGCAAAGGCAACTTAATATAATAGAAGAGTGGCTCAATAAATGGAACATTAAAGTTAATACCGAAAAGTCTACGAATATTACGTTCACTCTACGTCGTGGCAACTGTCCCGAGGTATTTCTTAACAACAATGCAATTCCTCAAAGTGACTGCGTTAAATATTTAGGTATACACATTGACAGAAGATTAACTTGGAAATCACATATCAAAGAAAAAAAACAACAACTAAATATTAAAACAAAACGTCTCCATTGGCTATTAGGACCAAAGTCACAACTAAACTTGAGAAATAAAATAACAATATATAAAACAATTCTAAAACCAGTCTGGACTTATGGTATTCAACTATGGGGAACCTCCAGCAACTCGAATATTGAAATATTGCAAAGATACCAATCAAAAACTTTAAGATTAATTGTCAACGCTCCATGGTTTGTATCCAACAACTCAATTCACAATGATCTTGCTATTCCGAAAATTGCAGAAGAAATTACAAGACTTAGTGGAAACTACATAGAGAGGCTAAGTAACCATATTAACACATTAGCTACAGCTCTCAAATAATTAGACGTCTAAAAAGACCTTGCCAGTCAGAATCTAATAACTTTACCTTATTTTTATTTTCTTTTTATTTTCTCATATGTAATTCTATTTTCTTTATTTTATGTTAAAATGTATATCAAAATTTTGTGTATAACCTTATTGTTGTTCTCAATGGACTTCAACATTAAATGACATTTTCTTATTATTATATCTCATTTACTTATTGTCCTTAAATGGATAGATTGTAAATAAAGAAATTAAATTAAAAAAAAAAATTAAGACTTTGAGCATGCAAAGCCAATATAACCATTTTTTTTTTAATTTTAAGTAATTTTTACTTTAAGTGTATTATTAAAACATTATTTGGAAGAAATAATATTTGAAAACATAAACGACGAAGAGTTGAGTACTTCTATCTATTTAACTTTGTATTCATTAATTGCATTTCTAATCAGCGAAGAGAAAGTATTCAATGATTTTTGTATTATATTTAATTTTGTTTATTTAATGCCGACAAAAATTCTTTCTATCTCGAATTTCACACAAGTAATCAAGATAATTCTGATCACTTAAATATTTCGGAAAATTCTTGTAAAGGAACTTAGTAAAATAATGAACTGATTTCAACCATTTCCTATAGGATTCATCCTTAGGTCTAAATAAAAGGCTGTGCTAGTTATCATTAAATAATACTTAAAATTACAGCTTTTATTTCGAAAACAAAATTTACTAAACAATTCTGAAATCTTCTTATGTTATTTTTAAAATTAGTATAATTGCAGAAAATTTTGTTTGAAAATCTCATGGATATATAAGAATAAAATACTTGAACGACATTCGAAGGGTTAAAACGAAAAAAAATTCTGCAATTTCTAAATCATGTTCTATTATATGATACGCATATCGGTATTGTTGAGTAACTGAAAGATAATTCATAAAAAAATATTAATTTTGAAATTTCACAGTCCTTTTTTGAAATATCTCAACCCAATATGTATTAATTCCAAAAAAGAAACTTATTATTTCAAAAAATTTTTTTACAATATAATGTTTAAAAAAAAATCCTGAAGAATTTACAAAAGAACAAAAACAGCTAAAAACTAAAGCTGATGATAAAGTTTATTAACTATTTAAAACTTAAAATGCCGAAACTTTTTGGGTCATATTGAGAAAATTAAAAAAAATATATGATTGATGAATACTTATAACCTAATTTATTTTTTATTTTGGCTTATAGCTATGCTAGTTAAAAATAAATTGTCCAACAGACTTAAGACCAAAGAGTTCAAGGATTTGTAAGGCTGCAGTCCGAGTGAAGACCTCGTAATAAAGTACAGAAATTTAATTAATAAAAAGAGAATTTTACGTTAACTATTTTTAACAATAAAATTTTATTTTTGCAATAAGAAATTATTATAAATAAAGTGTTTTGTTATTAATAAAATTGAATTTAGTAGTATATCTTAAAGTAGAAAACTGTTTGTTTTTGTTTTTATCAATAAACTAATTTCGAGGAGGTTTTTAGATATTTAATCAATTGGCCCTTTTTTTCGAAAAATTCCCATTTTTGGCGAGTTTATTTTTTAAAATCCCCTTTTTCGGACATTTTTTAAAAATTAATTAAATTTAATAAAATTTAGTAGGAATTGTAGAAAGTTTATGTCATATCTGAGAAAAAGAATATATGAGTTCTTGTTCCGATTTCAAAAGATATAATGACAGCCACATAGGTGGAACTGTGATCAACTTTCTGAAAACTTATGGAAAATATTGCATTTTTTGATAAAAAAAAATATGCATAAACAAATTTAAAAATATATGTATCCAGTTTAAGCGTTACATTAAAAGGAAAACCTACCACCACCATCACCATACATACCAACAAATCTAATTTAATTGTCTCTAAAAAAACCATCGCAACGTTTGTTCCTTTTGATAGATTAAAATCTTATTCAAATGTGTTTATTATTTTAACAAGAGTAGAAACAAAGGAATGAAAGAAACATTTCTAAACCAATGTTGTTTGTCATCATGAAAAATTGAAAAAAATCAAATTAAATTATTTTCCTTTCGTTTTCTGTTGCTCAATGCAAACGTCGCAAACAAATTGAGCCATACAAAAGAAGTTGAATGTAAAAGAAGACAAAAAAAGCGAAGATGAGGATGACTTTAAATACTAATCAAATTAAGTTTTATTTTTTTTTTTATTTGCCACTGAAAAAGACAAATTCGTAGGCCATTAACAATTCTAAAGAAGTATATAGGTGGCAAGACAATGAACCCAAAAATACCAAAGAAGTACTTCAATTCTTTGAAATATTACGAATTTTATTCATTTATATTTTAAATATCTTTTTTTTCCATTTTTGTGTTTGTATGGAAATGATAAGTCTCATTTTCTTCCATTACATAACAAATTTTACCAGCTAATCAAAGACGCACATACCGCAACATTGAATTGTATTTATTAAAAAAAAAATGTCGCGGCACATAAAATAAAAAAAACACTTCTAAAAAAGTATGTTGAGGAAAGAGATAAATCCCCCAGGCATCATTTTGTTATAATAAAAGATACATGAACAAAAAAAAGAAATTGACTACAATATACTTAACGATGAATAAGATGAAAATAATGATCACCAAAAATTTAGATGTTTTAAAATATGTATTTAAAAATTAAATTTTAAAAATTAATGTTACAAATAAATGGATAAATAAATTAAAGAAATCATAATAAGATGAAAAATGTAAATGTAAAGAGATAAATGTATACAGTACATATATTTCGTTTCATTGTCAAAAATAATTCTTTAAAAAGAAAAAAGTAAAATAAATAACGAATATAAAACAAATAACAGTTGGCTCAAAATACTTTTATTGTATGTTAACAAAGGATAGTGGCTTACAAGAGTTGCGAAATGAATGGAGCAGGTACAAACAAGTAAGAGATGTATAGTCGGTAAATGCCAAACATAATATATCTTGGACCAGGGTTCCCACAACAATTGACTGTTTCAGGAATTTTTTAATTTTCCCGCGGATTAATTGTACATTTCTCGTGAGCATTTCACTCTGTTTTAGCAGCGCATAGCAGAAGACACACTTCTGATCACATTAAATATAAAGCATTACTTGAGTACAGTTCCTCTTTTCTTCGCTTTTGGGTAAATCCACGTACTTTTAAAACCTGAAAATTTTTTCTTCTTTTACTCTCAATTAAGACATAAGAATTTCTTGCATTGACACGAGTTATAATCGAGCCTCCAATTATTCATTTTCAAACTTGTTTCAGCTAATGCACCAAAATATGATGGCTTTCCGCACCAATTTACTTAAAAACAAATTAAAAAGTAAAACTCCTAAATCAGGGTTCTATTCCTCAGAAAACAGTCACGAGTACTAGACAATATAAACAGGACAAGATGGGCTTCGATATCTTATTCTTCATATTATTCGGAAAAAACAAACAAATGAATTTATACACTATTCTTTACCTCTTCGTGGAACCCTAAAATGTTACTACGGACCCCTAGGGGTCTACGGACCTCCGTTTGCGAACCCGTTCCCTACACAATAGTACATGTGCATCTATTTTGGGAAGACATCCTATACGGAAGTTGTGGTCAACTTTGAACTGATACCTGTATTGTGCCTTACATTATGTTGTTAGTAAAATTTATATGGGATTTATGGACTTTAGGGTGATTCTCAGAAATAGGCCTTATATGTCATCTATGGTCAATTATGGACTGATTCTAATAAAATTTAGCACTGTGGTTTCTTACATATGTTGGAATATTACTTGTCATAAATACTAGTGCCAAATTTCATCAATATATCTTTAAAATGGCGACCTGCACTGTGTTCATATTGCTTACATGGACAGACATCCAGCCGTCCAGTCAGACGGAAAGACGGACATCATTTAATAGATTCAGAAAATGATCATGAGTCGAACGGTATACTTATAGGTGGGTTCCAAAGAAGTTTTATTGTGTTAAAAACATCAGCACACATTATTTATTACTATTATTATTATTATTATTATTATTATTATTATTATTACTATTATTGTTATTATTATTATTATTATTATTATTATTATTTATATTATTACCTTTAAAAAAATATCCATTTCTTACAAAATCATTGATCACGATATTTCAACCTTAATATGGCCTTAGTATGGTAGTAGAATTTACTATTAGGAATTTCTGAATTTTGTTTTTATTATACAAATAATAAAAAATCAATTTGAAATAATAATACTAAAAACATTAAGCTAAAATTTTTCAATCCTCTGGATAATTTTCTGTCTAAAAAACACGAGATGAAAAATAATCCTCTGAAGGACAAAAACGTTATATAACTAAATTATTATCATAAATAAAAATTGTAAATATTACCGAAATAAGGAAAGAATTTAACACAATGCACTGGGATAGCCCTGAACAAAAGTTGGTATTAACTTAATTAGTAAGTTTTAGTGTTTGGGATCGTTGAAGAAAGGAAGATTTTGGATATAAAATTAAGAAGACAAATGTATATGTGTATATATATATATATATATATATATATATATATAATTTGAGTAAATTGTCAATTTAATATCTACACTATAGGAGATTGGGTTAATAAGAGTTTATTCTAATCTTTGTCACGTATTAATAAACTAGTGCAGCACTTACTTCAAAGCATAACGATTTTTTCGTTTGTTTATAAAAAAATTATATTTCAAAAAATTTTTATACTTCAAAAAATTTTTCTTGAGAGAAAACAATGTTACCTTGTGTCTTTATTCAGAAAAATTAAATGCAATGATATATTTTTTTTTAACTTTAAAAATAATGATTTTAAGAAAAAAAAAAAAAAAGAAAATACAAACAAATTATAACAAAACAAAAAAAAAAAAAAAAAATTCTTAACTATGATGCCTCTCACACTGGTCAATAGAGCATAAACTAAAAGTAATTTTTCAATTATAGAGAGAAAAGTTTTAGCTTTCCAGTCATGGTAATTTTTTGCGAAAAAAACTAATTTTTCAGTATTGACTTTTTGCCAAATTTTATTAAAGGGGACCCATCTATGAAGTCCTATCATTTGATAAGTTCTTATTGATGAAAAAGAGCTGCAGATGATTTTAACCCATGTGCACTGGACGATTTTGAAAGACAAATATGAAGACTTAAATCTCGTCAGAACGAATTATATTTTTAGTGTAATCCACAACATCCTATATTTATCTATATTTATGAAAACTGCCGTCATATTAATTGGAAAATATGTCATTAGATTACACTGACCACCCAAGGTTAAAATTTTTAAACCTACCTTTTTAAGTTTTATAAGCACATACTTCTATTAGGCCTTAAACAAAGAATAGAAATAACCTATCAGGAAGTCTTACTCTGTTGTCAAAAAAAAATTTACACAGTTTTTTGATTTAAATAAAAACTTCACACACAAATACTTTCTAATTCAAAAAATTTAATTTTTAAACAAATAAAATTTACGAACAGATATAAATTTCATTTATAATTTTTTGTTTTTAAGCTCTTTGACAGTTTTCACAAATACTTTTTTCAAGAAATTTCTATTTATTAAAAATACTAAAAATTTCTTCCCTGTATGGAAATTTATTACATTTCTTGAGTGTTAAATAATTAAACAAATCGAATCGAGATATTTTTTCTGGCTTCAAAATATGAGAAAAACAAAAAAATTTTTTTGCATTTTTTGAGAAAACGACTCGTTTTCCAAAAAACCTCTACATGTAAACATAGTATTAGCGCTGAAACCACTTTGACCACACATCATAAGCAAACAAAAGAGTATTCACGAATTATTAATTATAATTCATCGAAATTATATTAGTAGATTTTAATAAATTTTCATATTTTCATATATTTACTTATAAATATTGCTTGTATTTACTTATACCACATTACACAACTATTCCAATTGTTCACAACCAATCTGTTCCAAGTCTTCACAACCAAATGGCCTACTGTTGTCAAACCAAGATTAAAAAAATGTGTAACTATATTTATTTCTTTCTACCATTTAGTAATAACTTTGGCGATTAAAGAATATATACATTTTTAATAATTTTGAAAATATGTATTTTTTCTGTTTTAACCATATTTTAAACACAACAAAACACAGTAGCTCATTCTTGCACTTTCTTGGTTTATGTCACTTAAAAAAAATGAATTATAAAAATAAAAATAAATTTCAAATACAATAAAAAAAAGGATGCAGAGATATAGAGACAGAAATAAAATAAAAATATATTCTTAAAAAAAATAAAAGTGAATTGAAAATGAACTTCAAATGTAATGAGATGTTAAGAAGTCTAGCAACAAATTATGAGCACCATAAGAAAACAGTGGTATTAAAGGTCCAACATGCTAGTATGAGAATTTTCATAAAAAGAAAAAAAACGCAACTAGGAAATAAGAAAAGAAGGAAACGGAAGCAGTATTACATAGTATAGCTCATAGAAGAATAAAACATATATTAAGAAAAAAAAAAGACAAAAAAAAAACATTATTAGCAAGTACAGGTACGCTCGATTTACGTGGTACTTCTTTTATGCGATTTCTTTATAACACGATTCATTTTTTGAAATAGCATTTATATTTAACACGAATTTGATACAACGCATTTAAAAAGTAATGATAAACCATTTGCTAAAGAATTAATATATTTAAAATATTGCTATTACAACCTCACGAATCCAGCAAAAGCAAATTTTTGGCTAGTAATGGCATTTTCTCCAAATTTAATATTTTAAGGAAAATCTTCATCGGCTGATTTGAATGCCACTAAGTAATTTCCACCTTATTTTAATTTAAATCAATTAATAAAGGATGGTGCGATAAGAAGTAAAAAATAAAAGTATAAAAAATGTATTTATTTTTTTTTTAATTTAACGCGATTTTAAGGATCCAAAAGAATATTTTTCATTCAATTAGTGTTTCAGTTTATGCTATATATAAAAATTATGATTCCAAAATATAATTTTGTATTTATTATGAACCTTGTTATATGCGTTTTTTACTTACGCCTACTTTCTCTGAACCCAATGAGCCGCGTAAATCGAGGGTTACCTATACTAAAGGAATCTTCTTGGGTGCGAAATTTATAATATGAGTGAGTATTTTGTTAACAATATCATGAGTATGATATTTTTCTCTTTACGTTCCGAAAAAAGGAAACAAGAAAAAAAAGAAGTGAATAATATACAGAAAAGGACTTTCTTTTATAACAAGGAACCATAACAGCATATTAAACATTATAAATAAATAATAAATAACAAACGACAAATGAAGGCACACAGGAATAAAAAAAGATACAAGTTTTTCTACTACTTTATTCTCATCAGCAATAGCATTATTATAATCATGCGAAATAAAAATGAAGAAATGAAAAGAAAAAATATAAATAAAAAATATATTATTTTTATAGAAAATAATGGTTTGGCAGCCAACCAACCAACCAAACTCCTTCAACCCATTCAACCATTCTCTTTGCTAAATAAATGAGTATGTATGCATTTAAAAAAGATATACCTACAAAAGCTCTTATACCCTTAAATTTATAATATTTGGGGGTTACAGAATTTTTAAAATTTCAAAAATGAAATACATTTGAAAAAATAAAAAAAGAAGAAGCAAAATTTGTTAAAGGAAGTGTTTGCTTTTGCCAAAATTTCTTTTTTTTTATATTTCTGGTGGGCTTTATACAATTGAGGCTGGAAAAAAGTTGTAGATTTTTATAATAAAAATGTATAATATTTGCATATATTAAGTTATGTTAGTAATTAAATTTTTACTTATGAAATCAAAAATATCCTAGAGTCGTAAAATTGCAATACCAAATATTTTCATTGCTTTCATTATCAAGGTATCAAAATTGACAACGTTGTGATTAAATTGGCAATTTATGATAAACTTTAATACATATTATACTTTTATTGAACTTTGTGAACCTAAAACTGTTTCAAAGTGAAACTTTTCCATATAAATAAAAAAAAAAAAAAAAAAAAAAAAACATCTATAAATTATATTTTTATGATTGTAGCAGTAATTTAGTTTTTAACAGGGTGATTTATATAATATTCAAACTGGTTTTAAAGCAAATAAAAAATAACTTGTTTTATCTTATTCACCCTTTATAGTATAAGTTGACTTAAATTTGTTCGAATAAAAACAATTCTTATATAGCTATAGAAGCGAGGTACAGATTTGATAGGTGTGCTTTGCTACCCCTGTCGTATTGAAATAAAAGTATCGAAATAAAATACAGAGTATGTTAAAATTTTTCTATGTGGAACATAAAAAAATCTTTCATTTATCTACTCCTAAAATATCAATTATTATGGGTCTTATATGATGGCGTGGTGAAAATTTCAAAAAAGTCTTTCCTGCGGTTTAGTTGTATATAAACTACCATAGCACAGTGTGCAATACAAAAAATGAAATAGAAATAATTCTGCAGTTTCGGAAGGGCTAGTCCGATTTCAAATAAATTTCACACAGTGGTAATAGAAGTTGAGGCGGGTTAAATTTTTAAGTTTATATCATACAGACCTATTGCGCGTGGGTTCACAGAGTCCTGAATTTGGACACCTTGGGTATGAACAATTTTCGGAAGGATTCCGATTCCTTAGATTTGAACCGATTTTTTTGTCAGAGAATTTCAAAAATAAAGTCGCCAAGGAAGGTGATTTTATGAGAAAAAAGTTGCCAGTTGCTTCAATACTTTAAAACTCCTTAAATTTTTTATTATTAATTAAAATTCTGTACTTTTATGCGAGGTCGGACTCCAGTCTTACAAATCCCCACCGAACAAATTTAGGACCGAAAGCATGGATTCACAAGTGTTGACCTTAAGTATGCTAGACAATTTATTTTTCATTAGTGATAATTTAGAAAAAAGGTGCTATGAACCAAATTAAAAATACAAACTAGTATATAAGTATTCATTAAATTATTTTTTTAATTTAGTGCCTTTCAAAAAGATTCGGCATTTGATGTTTTAAATGTTTGTTCATAAACTTGCTCACTTCTGCAGTTTTTAAAAGTTTAGGTCAGTTTTGCTTATTCTTGGGCTAAATTCGTGACAAAAAATGGCTAAAGAATGGACAAAAATAGCTAAAAAATTTAACAATAAAGCGAATTAAAATAAAAAAAAGAGAAGTCACTCCTTGAAAAGTACTTTTTATAATCATATAAAACAAATGTATTAAGAATTTATATTTGAAATTATTATTTTTTTTTTTTAATGATTTAGTTTCTATTTGAAAACAAGGACCAAAAAAGTGGCCACGTGATTTAAAAAGGGGTAACCGGTACCGTAAATAAAATGCCGGTATATACCGTTATTATTAAATATATAGAAAAAACAGTAAAAAGTTACTTCTTTTATTTATTTTTAATTAAAATTCATAAAAAAGCTGCTAATTATATATTTCATGTCACCTTAAAACATTTTACGTTTAATACCAAAATTTAGTCTTTGCGGCGGTTCTAGTTCACTTTTTTCTAATTTTTTAAACGCATGAAATTGAAACCCATATACCTTCGGACATAGTTTCAATTAATATGAACACAATAAAACTATTATTTTTCTCTAAAATGCGCACAAAAATTTTGGCACCAATTCCTATGAAGTGGGACCATTAGAGGATATTGAAAAAATTGACGTTTTGTAAATTAAACCCATTTAAATATTTCAGTAATATCACAGTTCAATACTAAGAAAATATAATGTAAATACTTTGCGAATACTCTTTTGAAGGAATATTCATTCCAATTACTACTCGTTACAAATTTAACCCATTGAAAATATATTTCCTGAAGTTATGTAACTGCTTCGGTAAAAGCTAGAATAAATATTTCAATTACATTTTGTAGAGAAGAAATAGTGCTAGAAAAATGTAGCACAAATTAGGTTCATAACTTGCCCCATTTACTCACTAAACGTTTTGAAAAGATTAAAAATTCACCTTTAACGCGCCACAACCATGGCAAGGAGAGCATGAATGTATGATGGATGTTTCAAAAGTATAAATGGCGTAGCTATCTACTAGAATATTGCCAGGGTGTTCATTCTAGAAGAAGGCTAGCATATGTTTCTGAATTCAGCTCTCTGAAATTTATGGTCCCTACCAATGTCAATCCTTTTAATTTTATATGGTATTCTACCAATAATCCAAAGTAAAAGTAACGTTAAACCGATTGCACAAAGACTTGAAAAACCATAATGCGTGACAGTCAGGCGACAGGTACACAATTAGCCAATGTGAGAACAAGATGCAAAATTCGCAAAGGCCAAAAAAACACGCCTGTCTGTACTTGCCATATAATTACAACGATACAGAAGTTGTCCACAAACCCAGAGCTACTTTACGACGCGTATAGTCAATGTATTATCGAAGATCATTAAAATTACAAAACAATCAGAATTACAGTGCAAAAAGTATGCGGACAATATTATTTAAAGAAGGGATAATAATGGTATTTATAATAGTGGTATATATAGCAGCCAATTATAAATGCAATTAGGAAATTTATGATCATCAAATTAATTTTTAAAACTATAATTTTTAAAACTATAATTAATTAGCATTTATGGCAGTTCGTTAAGAAATTTCTGTTTAAAATTTTGAGACCCCACGTCGTTAATGGATATATAAATGCAGTTTGGATGTGATTAAAAATGGTACTAGCTGTAACTTTCTTACCAAAGGTTTCATTCTCTCAGAGAATATTAAGGAAAGAATCAAATGTAAATGATATAAAAAAAGAAGCCCGAATAACGTAATATCTTTTAAGCCTCATAAAACAGTGACGTGATAGAAAATTTTTACTTAACACTCGCTGTGTCCGACTAGCTTTTCGGAAACATTTAAACATTAACAAATTTACTCTCTCAAATTGTAAAAAGTTTTCAAAAGCAGAGGAATTAAAAAAAAAAACAAATTTGTTGAGTGCGTTTGGATGACTTTGGTTAACTTCATCGAATACAACTACTATATCTATCACAAGGGATATGAATTACGAAAAATTATTTGCGATACAATTTTCTCTACCATTTTGTTGACTTATGTTAAAAATTTTAAAAATTTTAGAAACCTATTTACAAAAAAAACCCAAAGATTTTTTGATCGAAATATACTAAGCGCTTGGTTTTTAATCGCTGGTAGAGAACTAAATAAACATGAACTGAATAAATTTATATATATATATATATATATATATATATATATATATTCAATATTCTTCCCGTATTAAGTTGATCAATAGAAAAAAAAATTGAAAACAATGTTTAACCCCCCTTTTTTATAAAACGACCGAAACAATATTATATTAATATTATATTATTCAAATCTATTTGTTGTCGAACCGAATTTGTCGTTCGTTTTATAAAAACAGGGGGTAAATAAATTTATAAACAAATTTGAGAAAATAAAATTTTATTATTTTTAAAATTTTTAATAAGGATTATTATAAGTAAATTATTTTAAATTTTAAATTAAAACAAAGAAGAAAAATAAAGAATTGTAAACTTATATTATTTACCAAAATTTTCGCAAGATTAGTAAAAAAAATACCTAATTATTTATAAGGAGCATTCATGCAACATATGAGTAAAACGTACAAACGTTACGAATTGGTAAATTTATTCGGTTGAATAAAAACCCTTGTTGTAATAAATTTATAAATAAAATATAGAGCGATTGCCAGAAAAATGATCTAATAAATAATTGTCCACAAAATTCCCATACAAATTTATACTATATACATATTTCATGTGAAAAATTACCTAATGTTTTGAAGTGATTTTTCGACACTTATTAATCATAATTCTTTTTGAATTAATCATTTCCAAATTTTTGGGCAATTTTTTCTCTTTTATAAGAATTTTTTAAATATATACATAAACAGTTTCTACGGTTAGTGTTGATTAAAAGTTTATTAAAAAATAATTATAACATTTGATGAAGTAATTCCACAAATTGTGTTAACTTATACTCGATTTGGAGAATGATGAGTCGTAGGCGAATATTTTGTTAGACATAATTTATCTCAAGTTTTTGATTTGATCCTGTAAAAATAAATTTGGTAAAAGCAAATAAGAAATTATTTTCTTCTTTGTTGAAATGCCTTATTAAGACAATTTTAAGAAAGAAAAACGCCAAAAAATTTAAGATTAAAAGAAAAATATAAAGGCTGGATATAGCCTTAAAAATGTTAAACTGGCAGCACTGTTTATACGTGCGAATAGCTAGTCTAGTCTTCCCAAATAGTATTTATTTTATTAAAAAAAAAAAAAAAAACAATAACAATTAAACTCAAACGTCACTTCCTATATCTTTAAGAGAAATAGAACTTTAGAGTTTTTAAAATTGAATATAGATAGGTATGTGAATACCATTTTTATACCAAAACCTTTTTTGTCACTAGCTGTTTACAATAGAATTTGTGTTTTGCTTTCTAATAAGGATGAATATAACATTTTTATAATCATATTTGTTGAAAATCCCTTTTATAAAAAGTTTGTTCTAAAAAAAGAGAAAAACGAAATTTGAACCATCCCACACTTTTTCATATCATATTTCTCTTTTTTTTACAACCGCAATTGGTTTGTTGTGATTTGTGTTAAGTAATCTGTGTGTGTGAATGTTTTTTTTTTTATTATTTTTATTTTCAAATATTTTATTTTTTCTACAATGTTTGATGATTGCAAAGTTTGTTTCATGTTTTGGCAATTCACTTAAAGGCATTTTATAAATTCAGGGTTTTTAAATGGATTATTGCTGCCACTATTGATGCTACTGCTACATTTTTTGTTAGAGTTAACAAGAGGCAACACAAAATAAATGGCTAAACGGATTTTGGTTTATCATATCGTGTTTATAAATAAAGTAAAAAGAATATCAAGCAAATAGGAAAAGACTTGAAAAAAATTTTTTTTATGGATAATAACTAAAAACAGCCTATGAAGCAAATATAATGAGGGAGTTATATTTGTATACAAACACACTTATTATAACATGATTACATTTACGTACTACTAATGTTATACGTATTGCTTGAAGTTAGATGCAAAGGGACAAAGATTAGTTTTAAAGAAATTGTCTATTTTGTCAAATCCGATATCCAATGACAACATTGCTGCTAAATTAACTTTTCAAATAATAAATAATTTCTGAGCCAAATTTAATCTGTTTTAAGAGTATTATAATCACCACATGAAGTTGGTTGTAATGCTATAAGAATTTTAACAAGTAAACTGCTGGATAAAGATGGATATAATTTACAGATTTAGAAAAGAAAATTTAAATAAAATGATTTAGTGAAAAAATTTGTTTATAGAATTAATCAAATTTCATTTAATTTTTAACAGCAGGTGATGTTAGTTGAAATGCTATAAGAATTTTAACAAGTATTCTGCCGGAAAAAAGCTTTCATATTGAAGAAAGAATATTTAAAGAAAAATTGGTCTATGATATGCTTTAATTTTATTTCAAATAATTTATTAGATGAATTTAACTTTGTATTTTATTTTTTTGAAAAATTTGTAAGTAATTTTTGATTTTTCGTTCAATAAATATAAAACTATTTTATAAAATATACAATCGGCGGCGAGAATAGAAATGGAAACATCAGTTTTAGAATCCCAGAATTCTTGGACTTACCAAATGTTTCCACATCAGCAACAATTTTTTCTGAAATTTTAAATCAACGTAATTCAAGTCCTGTTACAATTATAACGTCAAATAGCATAGCGAAAAATTTCAGTTTGACGAAGATGTAAATTATTTTGACACCGAAAAGATGCAATTGGAATAACATTTTAATGCTTATGACATTGAATATGACGACAGAAAGAGGTCATTTCTTTTATCTTAGATTGGCGACAAAAGTTATCGGTTATTGTAGAAAGTAGCTGAAAAACATAGTATGGGTATTTTATCTTATTAGTAGACAACATGGAAGTTCTTTATAAGAACAAAAAATACATATAGTGAAGCCAAGGTATGAATTTTATATAAAGAGCCAAATAGGAAGTAAAGAGTTATAATCAGTGGGTGACTGAGTTAAAAGGTATATCTAGAGATAGGATTTTTATCCCGAGAATTTCCGGAACGAATTTCACTGGAATTTTGACAATTTTTCACATTTCGATTTCCGGGATTGTTTGTCGGGAATCACAGGAATTAAAAACTGTAAAAAATGTGCATTTTCACAATTCTTAAAAATCAAAAATTCTATGAAAACGTTGATTGACCATAATCCAGCAAATATACGGTTATATGATTATAATGCTTTTCACCCAGTCCGATGTAGTTAACTCTAAAGAGTTTATAAAAATACCAGAAAAAATAACTTTTGAACAAAGAAACACTGCAATGAAAAAACTTCTTAAATATTTGACAATTCTATATTTTCAAAACTACCGCTCTTAGAATATAAAACTTGGAAAATCTCTCCAATGTTAGATGAATGCACATTACAGTTTTATACGATTTTGTGTTATGATCTTTCAGCTTCAAGAGTTTTTAGACATTAATTTTCTATATTTAAGACTAAAAAAATATATATTTTTAAATCTTGTATGCCATTTACACCAAATAAAAACTAGTAGTTTTTGGCTTAATTTGTTTTTTGATAGAAAAACTACATAATTTTCTTAAGTATTTTCACACAAATCTAAAAAAAATTTTCAAGTAGTTTTTATTAAAAACCAAATAAAAACTGTTAAAATAATTATTTACGATACAGCCTGCTCACATGATTTCAGAAGGGTCAGCTTTTATATGTAATGAAGAAAATAAAATTCTCAAATTTGTTTAATAGTTTTGTTTGTTTAATACAATTTGTGTATAAATTATTTTTAAACTTTTGTAAAAAACAATTTTAACTACAAAAATAATCCAAATTTTGTTTCAATAAAATTTTGTTAAACAAAAAAAAACGTGTCAACAAAAACTAGATAGGGAGAAAAACAGATATGTAAACGGTGTGGTTTTTGAATTTCTGTTCTCACAAAAAATAATTAATTTTTGTTTGTTGTAAATGAGAATTAGAGAAATCGATCGGGATTCAACTAAGATTTCAAAAAAATATTTTCGAATACATGCTTATTTATGGTTTCTTAAAAAAATATTTTGTGGCTGTCAAGAACGATCTCCAAGATTCTTTAAGTTTTTATTGTCAATGATGAATAACCAGTAGTGCGATTCAGTAATTTTTAACGATTCGAAAATCGCAAAACTTATCAATAGCATTTGGTGTTTGCAGTAACGATTGTGTGATTCCCTAAGTACTCTTAAATGATTGTATATAACTATTATTTCGTGTGGCAGCTCTCCAAGGAAATGCCAAAATAAAAGTATGGTTCAAAACCAAATAAAAAAGAAAAAACAAACAAATTTGAGATAAATTTTAACAGTTTTAAGATGGTAATTGATTATATTATCTCTTTGATATTGATTAAGATGTCATTCTGTTAATTGTTTTCTTCAAAATGACCACTACTCCTAAAAGAAGATTCGCAAACGTAGAAGCACGGTCTATAACCATGGAAGCATAGACTACAACCACAATAAAACGACAAAATCATTAACACACGTATTCACAACCAACTTTTAAATTTAAAATGCCCTCTAAAGTGAATTTTCCATAAAAGTTTTGCTTCCAAAAAGTATTTTAAATTTAATTATTTTTTTTTTTTTATAAATACGGGTATAAGTGTATATTTTCTTTCTTACCCAACAGGAATATTTATAACAAAAAAAAACTATTTATGTATATTAAAAATGTCATCTCAGAATTTATAGCCTAATTCTATAACATTTCGTTGGTTCTGTTAATGTTAAGAAACGAAAACGATAGCAGTATTTTTTTGTAGTTTTCGTTACGTTTAATATTGTTAAAATATGTTAATCTTATGTTAATTACATTTTGTCATTTACAAATTTCAAAGCTTGAAGTAGTGATTCTAGGTAAATTTAATTATACAATATTTACACCAAACAAAAACAAATAGTTTTTGCTTCATTTGGTTTGTGATTGAAAAACTATATGAATTTATTCGGGTTTTCCATACAAATCAAAAACAATTTCTAGTTTTTATTGAAAACTAAATAAAAACTACTCAAATAACTATTTTTGCTACAGTCTGTTTAGTTGATTTCAGAATAATAAGCTTTTATATATAATAAAAATATATGAATGACAGAAAATTTTTATTTTATTATGTTTGTTACACCTTTTTCTATTAAAAATATTTTAAAACCGTGTGTATTTTTTTTATAAAAACAAAACAGTCGATTAAGTACAGAAAAAACACATTGGGTGGAAAACTAGGTATGTAAACAAATTAGTTTTTGAATTATTGTCTTTGTCAATCGTAGTATTAAAGAAAATGTATAATGTATGACAATTTTTTGTTGATTATACAAAAATAAAACAAAGAAAAAATCCAAAAACCAAAAACATAATTAAAAAAAAACGTTATTTGTGGGCTTCGTCGACGGAGAACAAATCAACGTAGAAAGAAAAAACTTAAGGGATCACTGCAATCCTTTGGATGTACCAGAATATGAGTAAGTAAACTTAACAAAAATTATTTTTAACTCCTAATAATTTATTTCAACAGATTTGTAAAACAATAGAGAAATTTTTCCATATATTTTGGATATAATTGCTCCATACCTAAGCCAACGGCAACGTAAAACAAGCATAATGCCAGCGGTTGAGATAGTCGTTTTCTTAATTTTTTTGCACTGCTAGTTATCAGCATGGAGTGAAAAGTAGTAGTGTATTTTCAGAAGTACTCGAAGTTTCTATCAGATCGTCAAAGTATAAAGTAGTCATTGGAATAGACTTCAACATTAAATCCCCAGAAAGGGTCTCTAATATCCTCGATAATAGGGGTACTACAGCGTGTGAGATGACTGCTAGTATTGGCATCACGGTTTTCAATATCGGAGACAAACTTACCTTTAGGAGAGGAAATGGTGGCAGTATTGGAACACCGAGTTTTTATAATGACACTATGAATTGGATAATGCTGGAAGACCTAATATTAAGTGATCATCAGTATATTTCGTTTAATATCAATAATTATCCGGATATGGGCCAGGATGAGGTAAACCTTTCAAAATTGAATGTCTGAAAATTTAATATTGGAAAGCTGTCTGAATATATCACACGAGCTAAAGCGAAAGATATGAGCAACCAATCCGAAGTCATATATTAGGAGTTTTTAGTTGAGAAACTTACAAGAACACTTACTAAAGCTTATAATGTTACGATGCCAAAAGTATATATACGAACATATACACGTGATCATAACAATGAAGTCTTAGCGAATGAATTCAAGAAATCTCGCAAAACTTTAAGAAGTGCAATAAAAGAGAGCAATAAAAAATGTTTGATGGAATTATGCAATAACCAATGGGATAAATTGTACAAAATTAGATAACCTGCGATATTAGATAACCTGCGTGAGCAAACACGGTAGTAGAAACAGAAGATGGGCTATCAAGCGTAATAAAACTCCATGTCGACGAATATCCCTTTAAATGTGAATGACAATAAATACGCGGGGAAAAAATTAAGTACGGGCAAGAGCCCAGAGCCAGATGGTATACGCAATGAGGTTATAAAGGTGGTATGTGAAACATGGTCCGAACCCTTGGTCAACGTTTTTAACTCACGCCTAGAGACCGATATCTTTCCCACTAAATGGAAGGTACTGCAACTAGTTCTACTACGGGAATTAAACGACTGAATGAACCCAGCACGTATAGGCCACGATGCATGTTGGATTCACTGGGAAAGCTCTTAGAGTATGTAATACTGCGTAATAATAACACGTAATGTGAAAAACGCGTTCAATACAGTAAAATAGAACATGGTATTAGAAGCATTCAATATGAAAGGAGTGGACAACTATCTCTACAACATAATAGCAGACCACCTGGATAATAGAATTTTATTATACGAAACGGAAAATGGAATGAAGAAATACCAAATAACAACTGGGGTACCCCAGGGCTACGTGCTAGGATAATTTCTCTGGAATGTAATGTATGCTTACTAAACACGAACCTACCAGAAGGAGCAGAATTAAGAGATTATGCTGATGACATCGCTAGATATATTTGTTGTAGATACATTTACTGAAAATCAACAAATGTATCTACAAACGCGGCATTGGTACTTGGGAGTCTAGACCTATTAATAATGGAAATTGAAAAACAGAAATATACACCCAAACTAAACTTATAAATAGAAACAATACCAGTCCAGAAGAGAGAACAAAAGAAATCTTAGAAATAAGGAAAATGCCAAGGACAATATGATATGCAAATAGCAAGAGCGTTGCAATCTTGAAGAAATTGCACGATGGACGTATAATCTGATTCCAAATATAAGAGTCTGCATTGAAAGGCAACATGAAAATATAGGTTATCACACTCAAGCTATGACCATCCATGGTAGTTTTAATAAATATCTATATAGATTTAAACTGAAATAAATTAGCAGCTGTGAGATATGGAGCGCTAGAAGAAGATGTAAGGCATATACTATTTCAATGTGGACAGTGAGTGGAACAAAGACAACAATAAGTTAGTCATAACATTAACACCTGGAAATATGGTAAATCCAATGCTATATTTTGCAAATGCTTGAAGATTGTGCGAAGAGTTCACTAATAATATAATGGATAGATGCGCAGTAGCTCCGAACCTCCGGACGAACTGGAAATAAAGTGATAATTAACGTTAATACAAATGATTAGGGTATGAGATTTTAGTTTGATACATCCAGGATATATATCCAGGAAAAAAAAGATATATTGATTCCTATGGTTCCAAGTTGGAATAAAGGGTCGCATGTGATTTCTATTTGAAATGGACTTTATATATAAACAAAATTGTACATTTTAAGCTATAATTTCGTAAAATCTCGTTTGAATAACGTTTAAAAAGACAAAATCACATTTTAGACAATTTTGTAGAATTAATTCCAATACTTTTTTATTTTAGTATCACATTAATTTTTTTTTTAATTTTATTAAAAAATTATTCATTCATTCTTTTCCTTTGATTTTGAAAATATTTGTTTACATTCAGTAGAAATTTTTATTTAGAACATTGTTGTATTTCACTAACACGTAGAAAGAAAAACAATGTTGGTTAAATATATTTATAAAAAACTGCTTAAATTTTACGAGATTTTGGTAAAATCTCATTTTGATTTGTATGAAAAATCTAACAAAATTATGTAGTGTTTGCTTTTAATTTCATTTAAACTGGATTTTGTGGAAATGTAAATGAGGTGTAAGAAATAAAAAAAAAAAAAAATAATGAATAAATTCCATTAAATTTCGAAATTTCTTTCTGAGATAATGTGATAAATGACGGTTTAATTTGTAAAATGTTGAAGTGAGAGTTAAATTTATTGCATTCGGAGATGTCAAATCCAACAATGATTGTTTTCTGTCCGTTTTGATATCTTTTAAGCTAGTGCTGATGTTCACATTCTTCTTTGGCAAAATAAAAATAATCAGTATGTTTCGATAAATACTAAAAATGCAATACCTTTGAGCTGTATTATTTTAAAGCAAAACCTCTAATTTTAAGTTTTAAAATTTAATTTTTTTAGTACTTGCACGGACTCATAAAAGTGTTTAGAGGAAAAATGAATAAATTATTAGTTTATAAAACCAAAAAACCACAAAACGTCGTTGACGTCAGAAGATATAAATTATTGAAAATACCTTAACTCAACTTATAATTTTTTAATTTTTCTCACATACTACTAATATTTTGCAAATCAAAGGAATATGTATATGTAATGTAATGATGTTATTATATATTTAGTAGCAAGCTCTACAGGATATTAGATATTCTCTAAATTTGCTCCACAAAAGAGAAAGTATTTTAATTTCCAATTTCTAATTTAATATTCTTTTATAAAACAAAAATTTCCTATTGGTATTGTAACACACTTAGGACCTGTATGAAACGGTAGGAAAGTTCAATCGTAAAAAATATTTTCACTATGGTGGGAAAAAATTCACACAGCAGAATTAAGAAAATATTTATTTCTGTTGTGTGAAATGAATTTTTTGTAGAATAATGACAAATTAAATTTGTATTACGATTACAAAAACATTGCTATTAAAATTGTATTCCCCTCATTACAATCAAAAATTTACTAACATGCATACTTTTCTATCGCTTCACACATGTCCTTATTGAAATATATTAATTAAGAAATTTTTCCACACACAAAATAATAAGCATTTCAATTTAAAATAACATAAGTTTTTAAAACTCAATAACCGCATAAATAAGGTTAATTAAATAACAATTTGATTAAATCTTTTTATAAACCGTAAATGATTTTAAGTAGATTTAAATTAATTACATTTAAAAAGAGCCTATTGAACAAATAAAGAAATATTGTATATTTAACAACAACAACAATAAGTAGCACTAATGATGATAATAATGATAATATGAATACCCGGAGCTTATGAAAATACATCTAAATAAATAAACAGGCAAAACGAAAAATCATAAGTTTATAATAACTGACATTAACAGACAATAAGCCACACACGTACGAATATTGATGTACAGTTGAGAGCATAAAAATTGCAACGTCAGGCTATGTGATTTTTTATCGTATTGAGTAGGGCTAGAAGATTTAATTAATTAGTCAATTTTATTGCGATTTTATTCTTCGTGGTCTTAGTCAACTATTGTATGTCATTTTTTTTCCAAATTGTTACACATTAGAATAGTTATTAAACATTTTATTAAAAAATTTTTAGATTAACGCAAGCAAAAAAAATGCAACTAAGAAGCCAACGAAATTTTTTAAATTTTGATAAAAATAATTATTGAAAAATGGTGAAAAATAAAATTTAATAACATTACGATCACTTGCTACCAATACACATACGTTTAATATAATTTTAATTACAAAGGACATTAATAATATTAAAAAAACTCTATTTTCTCCATTTTCTTTTTTTTTTAAGGATATAGGAATATTTTCGAATAAAATCATGATAATGAAATAATATTAAGGATTCTTAAAAATAATCTTAGATACAATATTAAAACGATCATGCCTGTAAAAATTAATACAAGTCATATTGATATTACTCAATGAACACATGTGGCTATTTAAAGCTACTACTGCCACCGATCGTTGATTAAATGATGGTAATATCTTAACGGGTAATTACTTTATTATTTTAACGAGTACTACATAATGGAAATGAAAGCCTATAACGACAACTTGAATTAATTTGACTATAATCGCATATAAATTAGACAGTCTAGCTAAATATATTTCTTTAAATATTAATCTGCAATAGTAAACAACAAGTGCAACAGTTCAATAATAACAAAAGGTGAAATTTTAATTATTTAACATAGGAACAGTGTGAAAATTATTATAATTCTTAGTTGTCTTTGCCTATCTTAGAATTTGCCCCATTACCAAAATCGAAAGATATTTGAACATCATTACATCATTAAATAATATAGTATATTGCGAAAAAAAATTATATTAAGCTGTTGATTCGATTACAATAACAATTGAAACTGAGCGCGTTATTTCGTTTGAAAGCCAAACTATAAGCAACACTTGATCGCTTTTTCATAGAGAATCTTTGCGAAATTACAAACTAATAAAACAATAAAATAATAATTTCAAAAATATCAAGCTTTGTGGAAAATTTTGCAAAATAATTAAAAAAAAAATAGCAAATTTTAACAGAAAGTAAAATTATTATTTAAAATTTGTATTATCTGTAGAGTTTATATCCTTTGATCTATAATAAATAAAAAAATAAAAACCTTTTCCAATAACAATTTTTATCAAAACTTAAAAATTCATGTTGATTTCCTTAGAGTTGCACTTTTTTTTAACGCTCAAATTTACCACTGTTTTTAATAAATGTTCCATAACTTTCCCTACGCACAAAATTATTCGACCAAATTATATACAATAGGTGCCTCTGATCATAAATAAATAAATCACAAAAATACCATTAAATCGGGTCACGTTATAAGCAAAGTACTTGCGAACAAAGATCACATCTCATAGCGTTTTTTTTTATGCTCGCAACTGCAAGTACATATTTATGTGTAAGTACATAACTTTGTATGTGTTTGTATAAAAAAAAAACAAATTAATAATAAGCATTGCTTGTGTATTTGAACAAATGTAAACAAATATTTTGAATTATGAATTTTCGCAAAATTGTTTATTACAAAAGACAAATAGACAGAATAATTTTCTGACAAACAAATAAATAAAACTCACATTTAAACAAACAAATAAGATAAAATAAAACGCACACAGACATGTGGTCTTTATAGGATTTGCCAGCAGTTTTAGTTATAAATTAAAGGAATATAAATTATTAATATATATATTAATAACTTATTAATATATATATTGAGAACGATTACTTGCGTGCAACAATTTTTCAAAAAGTTCCACACAATACATAATAAAACCACATACTCAGTTTTTCTACAGGACGTCAAATGACTTCAAAATTTCGAAAAATGCACAATACGAAAATTATATGAACTCAATATAGTTGCCAAATCAAAGCTAAGAATCCCTGCAACATAACATAAGTTTTTATTTAAATGTTGCGGCACAAAATGTTAATAAAATATCCTTTATACAAAGTATATAATTAACTAACAAATAATTTTAAAGGATTAATTTTCAAAAAGATATTTCCTTAACTTTTTGTACTGAAAATTTAAATAAAAGATATGTATTGTAGGGATTCGTAGCTTTCATTTGACATCTATATTTGAAGGATATAATCTTCATAAATATTTTATAATATTCTTATTTATCTTTCAATTGATATTAACAGATCAATTTTCCATAAAAAATTGTTGCAATAAAAAATTATAAATTAATGAAAAATTTTGAAAAAATATTTTATATTCGCTTAACAAACTTAACTTCGATCTGCTGTATTATGATGGCAAATTAATACTATTAAAAACTAACTTTTTGGAGTTTTGAAGTGTTTACTATTAAATTACGATAACAAAGACACAAAAAGAAAATATGACAAAAATTTTATTTTGGCCAAAAAAGTGGTCGGTGAAACCATAGTACACTGGGTCGATAGAATATTCGTAAATATTATATATATGTATATTTTAATGTGTACCCTTCGAAATTTTAAGTTCCTTTTAAGAGGAAATTTGACGCCATGGAGAAACACTGAGTACATAATTTTACTACGTGTGGTCTCTAGTTTCATGTGTATATCAATTTAAATGAAC
Organism: Protocalliphora azurea; assembly: GCA_932274085.1. Lineage (NCBI taxonomy): Eukaryota > Metazoa > Arthropoda > Insecta > Diptera > Calliphoridae > Protocalliphora > Protocalliphora azurea. The sequence continues at coordinate 19,456,815 of OW026519.1, read as the reverse complement.
TGCGAGTATGATTGTACGAAAATGTATGAATATTTAAGCGTACCTAGAATTATGAGCAGTAATAATATTTTTTCGTTAAAAAAAATCATCAATTTTAAAATAATTAAAATATTAAAAAAAAATAAATATTTGAAGGACAAATTCTCAAGATTTAAAATGATCCTTAATACTTTAGTATAGGTCCATAGCACTTTTAGTTATTAAGCTATTGCACTATATTTAGATAATTTTTCTAATTTTGATGGAATATAACTGAAAACGTGACGGTTTGATAAGGGAGACATTACCCACAGATGTTTAGCTAGATATTACTTCGGTTTATTACATAATATTTACCTGCCCATAGCAGCCACCCTGGCTACAAAAAAAAAAAAAAAAAAAAAACTCTGACAACCTCGCAATAAAACCCAGAATATAAAATAAGGAGGACTTTATGATATATAATCATATAATTTGAGTTAAGGAAGGAATTTCCAAAATTTAAATGGTATTTAAAATTTAGGTGTTTAAGATTTAATAAAAAAGTAGACTGGTTTGGCAAGAATTGGTTTTAAACTTCGGACAATATCGGGAAAATTTATCGTGAAATGAATCCGAATATATTATACTCTTCATATGTTCTTTTTGAGCATCAGATGAATCCAATAAGAGGAAATGGGGAATATTGTGGCAGAGGGGATTAGAAGCGTCTTTTCTATAAAGAAATTTTGTACCAAGCTTAATGTTTATATTTTTTAACGCTTCGAAAAAAACTAAAGATATAAGCATAGCAATATATCATAATAGTTTTCTGTAAATATTTTTATTAAGATCTTCATTCTTGTATAAAAGAAAAATATCTACTTTTGTCTTTAATTCATATAATCTATTCAGCATATTTCCCTCCCTTCGCAATCCAACAGATATTGATATGAAGCATTAATTTCTTATCTTCTGCATTCAAATCGATACATAGGGCTTTAAGAATTCTATTTTTTAAAGCACTAGTTTTTATAAAATTTTAAAAACACTTTTAAATATATCAGATATGTTTTTCGTAGCAAGAAATGACATCCAAATGATAAACAGCTTTAGAATCCAAATTTGGCATAGTAATACATGCCAAAAAATAAAAAAAATATATATCATGTATAACACTGAGGAACAGTCATTGTGCGGCCTGGAACTTTATTGGAAATTTTTACTAATTTGAGGCCGCTGATCTGAAATCTAATCTCCGTTTTTCTCTATCTTTATCGACTTTTCTAGATATACCGTTAAGTCCAAAATTAAGGCACTTTCACTACATATATTGGAATAACTTGAAAACGATTCACAATATTCAGTTAAAAAAAATCCGAAACTCAATATTTAAGCCGTGCTTACATTGCTTTTAAATATGCCCAGTAGTTTCAGAGATATCGTTGAAGTTTTGAAAAAAAAAAACAATTTAAAAAATCACAGTTTTGGTCTAAAAATATTTTGTTAAATTTATTTCGAATAAAATGAGCTTTATTTCATTGCAATCGGTGTACAACTCTTGATTTTGTTCACAATTTACTGAGAAAACTGAATTGATAAAAATCGCGATTTGCATAAAAAAAATTTTTTTAATGTGTATGTTGAAACAAAATTGAACTTTTTATGTGTTGACTATATGTATATATATATATATATATATATATATAGATAGATATACTTACAATTTATGATAATAGCGAAAAAAATACCCAAAAAAGTTATATGACCTGTGCTCTAATTTTATTACCTGTGTACTACAAATTGACCTTAATGGAAAAGTCACGAATTGAGTTCATTTTAAAAAAGAATAAAGTTTTATGTGCATTTAACCGATTTTTTATGCTTAAGAATGAATAAAATTTTATTAAAAAATAATAAAATAAATTTTTATGCTCAAAACACATAAGTTTTACCTCTGTTTTTGCTAAATTCCTCTGCTTTTGTTTTGTTTGACAAGCCAAACAATTTTTTAGTATTCAGCACACTAGTCTTATACAGAATTGACTTGCTACCATGTCACAAAATGACTGTTTCCCAGTGTAATATATGTGGTGCAAGTGCTTTCATTTTGGACATAACGATATGTCGCAAAAAGTCGAGCTGATACACAAAAAAATGGAGTAGGAAAAAATTGCTATAAATTGAATATCTCGAAAAGTCAAGCTGATAGAAAAAAAGGGTTGTTAGATTTGAAATCAGCGACCTCAAATTAGTAAAACTTTGTAATACCAGTAAAGTTCCAGGCCGCACAAAAAAAGTTCGATTTTGTTCCCTTTTGTAATAATTCCATACACATTTTAGGTCTCTCTCGCGGACCCCCTTGAATATTGCTACGGACCCCCTTTGTGAAACCTTGGACTATACTACATTTAAATGTTAGCGTGAAATATATTTTGAAATTATATACAAATAATATACAAATTTACAATTTAATTAAAATAAAACTTGAAAAATTTGTACTCCCAAAATATGTCGAATTTCTAATTGCAAGGTCTTTTTGAAAATACATTGTATCTACATTGGTTCAAAAGTTATGATTTTTGTAAAGAAAAAGTAAAACATAAAACTGTGCGATGATCTGGCACATTTTGGATAAAAAAAAGTTTAGTTCTTTCGCGAAATGGATTTCATAATTTTCAGTTTATTATGGAAAATATATTTAAATTTTCCCTATGAGACTCTTTTCCACTAGAGGACTTCCTAGTGTATTTTGGTGAAGAATTTTCTTTTTTTGAAAATAATTTATTATGGGCCATACTTACTACAATACAACTTTTTAATATCTATTTTGCAAACAAAAATATCGAACTTTTCTTCGCATGGTGTATAAACCTGACGGATTGTGGATGAAATTACACGTCTTTTATACCCATTTTAAGACAAAATGTTCTAGACCCGTGACTTCCAATCGCTGGTAGGAAACTGAAGATCAATTTTAAAACTTTTTTAATATTTTTTATATATTTTATATATATATATTTTATATATATATATTTTATATATATATAATATGGAAAACATATTCATAATATGCATCGTTATGTCCACAAATTTTAAAATTAAAAAATTGGAAAATACTGCTGGAAATGAAATGAAATTTAAATATACTTATAGCCCTGAAAGCTCAGAATTTTAGCATATAATTTTGCCTTAACGTCTTATATATCTCGAAATCTATGAGACATCAAATATAAAATAAACATCGATCTTCCTATTTGGTTCATATTTAATATTTTTAATGACAGACAATTCGCGATTTTATTCGGCATTTTAATTCTATAAAATAATATTTTCAAAAGTTGTATTTAATTATCCATATCTTTTGAAGATGAAGTCCGATTTCAATCGTTTTGACGGCATTAGATATATCAACTGTGTCGAAATTTTATTACCCCTTGTTTTATTATATAACATAAAAACGTTATTTATTTTCCATTTTCTTAACCATCTAATTCGATTGTTAGTTCAAAACTTATCAAAATTATCATATACTTTCATTAAAAGAATTTTGTTTTCACAATGTTAACTGCAATTATTAGGACAAGCTTAAAAGTTATACGTCCTCTATATTATATTTCAAAAATAGCTTTAATGAAGATCAATTCATAATGATTCAATATTGCCAAGCTTCTCAGCGACAATACGGAATACATTAAAGTTAATAATTGATAATACTAAATAATTTTGGATTTAAATTTTTTAATTAAAATTTGAAATTTAATATGAGGTATAAAAAAATTATATTCAAAATGTTTAAAATATGCTCTAAAAATAACAAAATATGCACTAAAAATCGCTAAATGCCAAAAAATGTAATTAATGGTAAAATATGCAAAAAATGCTTTATTTGTTCTGAAACGGATAAATATTTTATCGATGGTATCATTCAACGTCCAAGAAAATACATGCAATTGCATATTTGTGGTATCCCTGTCGATGACAAAAGGTCTATATCATAAGTACATGGCGCTGGTTAAATACGACGAAAGTTTTATTGCAATTTTATTCTGCATATGTTATTGCTGCAATAATCGTATTCGTATTGCAGAATAAACTTTCTTCGGGAGAAAAAGTGTCCCGAAGGCAATATTCTTGAGTATTACACAGGTCATTCTTCTAGATGATAACCTGGCGATATCGCAGATTTGAAGATATCGCTAGAATGATATTGGAAAGATAAAAAGAAGATTTTGTCAAGAACCCACCCAGAAGCAAAAAATATATAAATACATTTTATATTCTAATGAAATTATTATTATAATTTTTTTTTATTTTATTTGCATAAAACAGAAAACTTTTTATTAAAAAGTTATAATTGGGTTATCTGTACAATTATAGAGGTTCTTCCTACAACAATTGTACGGTTTTTTATGAGGAACTTATTAACATCATTTAGTTTTTTCTCCCTATGTATATCCCTTAATGAAAAGAATTATATTTGTAAATTTTGCAAATGTACAAAAACCATAACTTAATTTACCTTGATGATTTCTTCAATATTCATTTCAACTATTATAAAAATACGAAAGTCAATCAATAAATACAATTCTAAAAATTAATGTACAAACACAAAAAGCCCGGTCCGTTAATATCCATAAAATTTTTTATGAAAAATGATCAGTTTAAAAATAAATTTTATTTTGAATTCTCTCAGGAATTTTTGTTGTTTTCATTTTCACGCAAAAAATATTACCATATTTTTTAAAAATTTAAATGAATTTCATAAACAAAATTGAAAAATGTTTGAAGTAAAAAGAGAAATGTAAATAAAATGAAAAATAAATAAAATATTTGTTTATTTCCATTGACGTCAAAGTTTTTGTTTAATTTAGCAATTCGTGCTATACAAAGAAAACTGGACTTGTTGTGTTTATACATTTATAAAAACATTTTTCTGAAATAAAGAAATAAAAAATTGGAAAAATATCAAAAGATATTTATTTATTATTCTTTTTTATTTTATATTGCTGAAATTTCTCGGAAATAGCAATAGAATTAAAATACAAAATATTACTTTATATTGCCATATTATCATCCAAGGAGATATCTTCCATTTGTTTACAGGGAAGATTCTATATGGTTATCAAATATATTGCACCAAAGTAATATTTTATAGCATGTACACTTGACATCAACAATAACAACACCAATAAAGTTTAAAGTAACAGTTTTACAAAGAAATATCTTCAGCATCAAATGCCAATGGCGCACAGTGGCTCAGAATCGTTTTTCGTTAATCAAAACTTTGTAACTTATAAATCGGTAGAGATATTCTAGATTCTTTTTTTCTTTCGATGTAGATATATTTTCTTGAAGTTTTCTTTAGTTTCAATTTCACTAAAATCGGTTCAGCAGTTGTTGCACGACTACAATTACCAATTTTTTGATCTAATTTTTTGGCCGCCTTATTTTCAATATGTTTACTATTGAATGCCATTAAAATTTTGGAAATCGGTGTTAACAAAAAATTTACTTTTGGCCAATGAAATTAATTTCTGAGCCACCATGTGGCGTTTAAAATCGTTAGATGATATTAGAAGTATTGACATGAGCTTTAAAAGCACTCAACACACATATATGTAAAGAAAGCTTTTTAACAGCAGACAACCACAATACTAATGAGGACTACATAAACAGCAATAACAAAACCAACGACAAAAGCACTACCAAATATAGTGAAAGTCATCATAGTTGTCAGCATTAACATGTGAGAATCTTAAGGCTGATCAGAGAATTGGATAAGTTTGGATTGATGTGTTTGTTTAATCGTCAGGCTATTGTGTTTCCTTTACCCTTCTTTTGTTTACGTTGAATTCGCTTTGTAACATGAAATTGTTTAGTTATTTGATTGAATCAGATATGGTATATTTAGGAGAGATAACATGCATGTACATATGTTTTTTTTTAGACTTTCAGTTGGTTTTTGGTTAATTTTTGTGTTTTGTTTGCCTTGGGTATATGAAAATATAAAGATTTATTTTTATTTATTTTAAAATGTTCATCAAAAACATTAATGTTCAAGTTTTTTTTTTATACCTACTTTTATGCATATGTTTTGTTATTTTTTAATTTCTCGTTATATTTTCCATTTTTTGACATATGCTATACTTAATAGCTAATAGCCTCTGGAGGTTTTTCAGGTGTTTATGCTGTCATGTTGATGATATAAAATGAAATGAAAACATGGAAATATAAAAAGCATTAAAATATATTCAGGTATTATACATATTGTTGCAAATAATACTAATTAGTTTTGTTTTTAAACCAAGAACAGTGTATTTTTATTAACAAGTATTAACAGTGAAAAATGTGCGGTAAGACAATGAAATTGTATGCTTCATGTTTTATTAATATGTGAATATTTGCTCTTCTGTAGACTGCTAAATAATATATTTTCATGATAAATTGAATTACTTAGGCTCTAGAAACAGACTATATCTGTAACTAATAACAGCTGAAATTTTTATAACATAAATGTAACTTTGAGGTAAACTGTGGAGTTATTTCACACGCTACAGAATCACCTATCAACACTTCAGGAAATTTATTTGAAAGAAAAAAAATGTCCGCAAAAAACGTGGAAAACATACAAGCTCTACAAGTAGTCGCCCTACAAAAGAACATTTTTTGCTCTGTTTCATTTTTGTGTTATGAAAAAAATATTTTCTATTAAATTTATTAGTTAAAGATGAAAAATGTCTACATTATGTTGAAAATGTCATTGTAAAGCAAGCGTAATAATATAATGTCACTCTTCCCTTAAATTAAGTTATGAGTTTTTCATTAAGTTTTAATTTTAAAAAAGCAAGAAAATTTTATTACTGCCTTAATCATAATAAAAGTTTTAAATTTACCAAAACTTTATAGACAAATTTCCCATAAGAATTTGATTAATAAAAAGTTTATAAATACAAAATACACTTAAAATTTTAATTAGTTTTCTCACAAGAATTTAATTTATTTTAGGAAAAACTCCAAATAAGTATTTGCATATTTAAAAAATTCCAAAACTTTTCTTGTATAAATTTCTTGCTGCATTCTTTTCACAAAATGTAATTCGGATATAATTTATTTATAAAAATTGTTATTAATCTTCTTTTCTTCTTTTAAAGGTACAGTAATTCACCAGAAGTTACTTAAAATTAAAAAAAAAATTAATTTTAATTCCGCAACTTTTTAACAACAAAAATTTGTAGTTAAGTAATGAAAATTCGTTAATTAACGAATTTTGTTGTTTATTGCTATTCTGTATTAAAATTTTACCAAGTTTTGTTGTTAAACTCATCAGTAGTTAACGATAAGTTGTCGTAAAACCAAAATGATAATAATGTTGTTAAGTTTTTGAAAATGAAAAGCTGATTTTGGATCTTAAATACCATTTTTTATATTTTGATAACACTATTTTATAAATAAGTTCCCTATAAACATTTCGACAATATCTTTCTAGAAAAATTTATGCAATATCTTCTTTGGCGATATTTTTCTAATATTGTATTTTTATCAGTTTAAAGAAAAAATATATAAAAGTTTAGTTTTTTTTTTTTTTTTTGAGTAAGGTTATTATCACCTCTGCAATAAATTTATGATATCCCACTGAAATCATCTGGAAGAAATTAATACAATACTTTTATTTTTCAGTCACAATTTTTCCAGTTGTCGAAAAAATTAAAAAAAATTAAAAAATATTAAACAAATTTGTTTGTTTTTTTAGAAAGAAAAATGGATAATTTTATGTGAGCGTTTTAATTTTCGTGATTTATGATGCTAAAATTATGTGTATGACTTACAAAATGTAAAAGTTTTCTTTATTATATTATTTCAAGATTTATTTGGTGATATTTTTTCTATATATTTATTACATCTTCCAGAAGATTATCTGGCGGTATCTTCATTCCTTCACCTAGATGATTATTTAGCAATATTTTTCTTCCAGGCGTATTAATTTCTTATTGCTTAGATGTATGCAAAATTTCTCCCGATAGCGGAAACTTCCGCAATACGAATATGATTGTTGCGGCGATAAAATTTTTCTTCAGCAATACGAATTCGAATAACTTTCGTATTATTTTGTTTATAGCGTTAATCAGTAAAATTAAATGAATAATAAGTGTGTTAGTTTACATAAAAAAATTTATTGAGTTTTCGTTTACTAAAAGTTTTTACTACATTCGGGCATAAATTGAGAGAACTAAATTAGTGTTTATTTACAATTTTGAACCAGATTTATTGTTATTTCTTAATTCTTACTGAATAGTTTTAGTTTTTGTATTGAAAAAAATTTAATTTTAGTGAAGATACGAGTACTGAATTTTGGTGAAAATTTTAATTTTTTAATGGAAATACTGAATTTTTAGTAAAAGTTTAGAATTTATAAAAATTTGGATTTTCAGTGAAAATTTCTGCTTCTTTTAAGAAAATTATAATTTATTTGTAAATAATTGAGATTTTTGTAAACTGAATTTTTAGTATTTTTTTTTGTTTGTTTTTTTTTTTTAGACAAAATTAGGATTTTTTGTAAAAACATACTTTTAGAGAAATATTTTTATTTAATGAATTTTTAGTACATATAAAAGAATATTTAATGAAAAATATCCTCTTCGAATTTTTAAAAATAATTATTATGGTATTTATAATTTGAATATAAATTTTCATGTACGGGCCTAATATACTAAACATTAACACCAAAAATATTTCCAACAACATAGCATTCATATACTTATATTGATATGTTGTTGGAATACAATTTGCACACTTTTTTATATACACCAATACCTTAATTGATAATTATTAAAATTTAATATTTCTTACTGTAAACAGGTCAGGAATGTTTTACATGAAAATATGACTGCTCCATGTATCCTTTAGCTATGAATTCCGAATCCAAGCGACCGACCAAGCGTATATCTTTAAGTATGAATAAATAAATCTCGATTTCTATATTTCTATAAAATATATGTTTGTATAATATTATGCTGATATTAAATTTTTATGATATTAGTGCACTATAATGTGATTCTGGGAAGTGGGCTTTATACGGGAGGTATGGTCAATTATAATTATATACGACACGAATTACATTTATATACGATTTTAATGTAATTTGTTATAAAGAGTTTTTATTATATAGAAGTTATTTACACCACATTTCTTTAAAATATTGTTATATTTAAAATGCTTAAACCCTACTCAAAGTGGATGCATGTGTGGAGACTGGGACCTATCATAACCAGTTTCATATCAAATTGCACCAAGATATCTTTAAGATTGCGATCCAGCCAGTCAGACGGAAAGTCAAAGTTACGTTATACCTTAAGACACAATAACCCAACCACATATGATCGATAAGGCAAGAGATCCTACAGAATTGTACTTCACGGACGCTTTCATACATTTTTCTCTGTGAATAAATATGTAAATAGAATTAGTCTCCCTTTCAATGGACAACTTAGATGCTAAAAAACCTTAGAAAGTAGGAGACAGTGCTTCGTCTTCTATATTAAGTCCAGAAGACAATAAGACAGTTTCTAGCTTTGATCTAGCATTTTATTCGCAGCGATTTGCTCTATAAACTCGAACGAAACAATATTCTTGACAAAATAATTGAATATAGTTAGATGTAGCAAAATAATTCCATATATCAAGCTCTATGAAATAATCTAAAAATTGCTCATTTATGTACCCATACGTTTTAAATGGACCGCGAGCCATTCGGCTATGAATACGGAAGGACATAGTCAAATCGTTTCCTAGATGATTATGTTGCTAGAGAGTATAGAAAAACATTACTAGTTACGTCCATTATATGATAAATTTTTAGGTATTTTTATATCTACATTTAAAAGGTTTGCGATTGTTTGCAATAAGATACATGAATATTATTGCATTTGAAAACTCTATATTTAAATAATTTACATTTTGCAGCATTTTAATAATTTTGTTATTCTTACTAAAATTTTCAAAATATAGAAAATAGTCTTTTTTTATATTGAGTTTGAAAATATTTACAAACAATAAAATAGATATCAAAACAAAATATTAGTTTTTATTAAATTTAAGTAAAATTCAAATAATGATTTGCTTAGAAAAAATTTAACCCTAATTTTTTCTGTGTAACAAAAATGACTCTAGTATTATTAGGAAAGTTAATATTTGTTGCAAACTAATATGTTCATCATGGCATTAAAGGGTTAAATTAAAAAACCATGCGTTTCAATTAAGAAACAATCATTTTATTTTAGGAAGTTTCTATTGATAAAATTTTTACAAAACAAAACAAGAACTGGAATAAGTAGAATATAAATATAGTATTTTTACAGCTCAGCATCGTTGAAGCTGTTTCTGAAGGCTTCTAAAGGCAGTGAATGTATTCTTTGGCAGTAAATATTCAATACGTTATTTTTCATTTTTTTTTTTTTTTTTTTGCACAGATAATATTTTCTTAATTAATTTCAAATACATTTAGAGATTAGTTAGCCGCATTAATTATCCTTTTAGCACTTTCACTTTTAAAAATTTTTTAATTTTTATTCATGTTTACCAAAAAAAAAAAAAAAAAAATAGACACTTTTTATATTACTATAACAAAGTATGGTTTATATACATATTTTTGTTAAAAAAAAAACATGTCTTTACTACAATATCTATAAAAATAAATTCAAAATGTTTATTATAATACAAACATGTATATATATTCAGAGTGCTGCATGTTATATGTATATTTATCGACAAAAGTATGTAATTCATTCTGATAAACATATTGTACTAAAATTTATCAATTTTTAGTAATTTTGCAAGATAACTTACTATAAAAGAAATAGTAATTTTAAATGTATTTTTAGAGTATACTATCATGCAGAGAAAAAACACTATTGTATTCTCATTGTTAATTTTCTTGAATTTTAATATCTCTGTGTTCATGATAACAATGTTTTTGTTCAAATTTTGTCATTTTGATATGGTTGACTACAAAAATTATATGTTTTTAAAAATATATTTACCAGAAACAAAATTTTATTAATATGAAAAATATCATAACTACTATAACCATTAAATATTTGCAGTCTTTTTCCTTATACTTAAATAATATGATGTTTTTAAACCATATTAGCATTATTATTCCCATGACAATAACATGTTTAAAATAAAAATAATGCTTATCATTTTCACAAACTTAGTGGAAAAGTTCATAAGTTTTATATTTTTAGATATATTTTGCTCTTAATGTTTGTTTTCCAACTTTATTTCAATTCTCATTTAGTTTATATATAAATAAAAACGATGTGATTCAAGCAATATAAGACATTGATTAACTACAATTAAAAAGTTTAGTTTAGTTAGTTTAGTATCTTACATTTAAACTGCATATGGTGGTACAAATGGATATAATTAATGAACAAATAATATGTATTTTTTTTTGTGCTAATGAAGACTTTTTTCAAAATAAAAAAATTACTTGACTAAAAATGAAATGTATTATAGAAGTCTGAGTCGGGCAGACATTATCGACGATGTCCGGATGATTTGACATAGTCCTCGACATTTGATGACTTTTTCGAACAAAGGGCACTAAAATCCTGCAAGACAATCTGACCGACATTGTCATGCACATTGTCTTCAACCACATTAAAAAAATTGGGTTGCTGAGATTTATACCCAGACACCATTTTACCTTCCCTTGTTGATTGATTCAGCTACAGCAATCCCATTTTATTAAGGGTTTTAATAATGCTTAAATAGATGTTTATGACATTTTGTCATGTAACATATCGTCTGGTTGGTTTAATACACAACACTTTCGCTGGATATTACAGTCATGCTGTGGTGAAGTACGACAATTCAATAAATTGGGTTAAACGACAACAGAGGTGACTTTGCTATCAAATTTGTCCTCTGCATGTATTCTATTGGCGACAAATTTTTAATTTTCCTGACGACATCCTTGATTAAAATGTCCTCGAGGGACATCTGGACAACTGGGATTAATGATGACGTTGTATATATACCAAATGAGTCAAATCAACCAAATTGCCTCAAACTCCGTTCAAATAAAATGTATTGAGCCTTATTCGACAAATATCTAAAGGATACTAAAAGCTTAGAAGTACATATATTACAGCAAAAAAGCTGCCGAATATATAGTAAATCTTAAAACTCTCTTTTATAATGAACATGCCAATAGCTGGTTTTAGAAAGATATATTTTCAAATTAGGAACAAAATATTAAAGAAAGTTTATTAAATAAGATAAATCAAATAAGCAAGAACAATTTCAAATTTCGAAAAAATAATAATCATTTTTCTAAATTTATCACGTAAATAAGAAAACTTTAATTCTGAAATTACACAGAAAAAATTAAATTTCGTATTCTATTACTAAATTTATAAACTCAAATATTTTTTTACTGAAATCGGACCTATCACGAAATTAGTAAAACCAAACATTTAAATTCGTAAATGAGTTATGGATAAAAATAATAAAATTTTTCTTATTAAAATATTGTACTATTTATTAAATATATTGTTTGAAAATTATCAAAAATTCTACAATTTTTTCAATAAAAACAGTAAAAAAAAAAAGATTTTTGAGCTTGAATAAGTATTCAAATAAAATTGTTTTAAGATCAATAAAGTCAATATTAAAAAATATATTTTAAAATAAATATTTTTTACAAATACAGGTATGTATGTTTTTCTTTAATGTATATGTACATCTCTGGACTTTATATAGTCCAACTCGATCTTAATTTTAAAAGTCCAATTTTATATTAAAACAGAGGACAATTTAGCTTTAACGATAAATTCTGATTCTGTTATTGCCCGAGATGTAGAGCTACGACCTAATTTTATATAATTTATATAATAATTTGCTTAAAAGATAAGAAATATATATATTTTTTAATTTATATCTAAATTAAAATATCAAAATCTTTTACCTATGTTTTGTACTTATATCCTAAAGAAGATCCAACCTGTATCTGCTAAACCAATATTAAGAGTTTATTGACCTGATCAATGCGCAGCTACGGTTGTAGAAGTTCCACTTTCATCATTATCTTATTTTAATGAAAAAATATCGGAAGACCAAAATTTTGACCAAGCCAGTTTTGAAGTTATGTATGTATATTAATGTGATGTAAGTAGTATTTAGATATTAAAATAAAAATATTTGCAAAACTGTTACAGCATCTTCTAAATTTAATTCACCTTACTTCCGGGAGTCTTCAAATTATGTGGACATCTTCCTGCTGCTTTTTTTTATTGAAGCTGTCATTTTTTCTCTTTATTTTTCTGTTTTTTTTTTTTTGCTTTTCTTTTATTTATTTATTTATTTTTATTTTTTTTTCTGTTTTTATTTTTTGTTTTTATGTCGATTTCTAAATTATTTTACGTAATAAACAAAGTATTCAAATTAAACTTTTTTTTAATAAAATTACTTCCAAAGTCAAATAATGATTTCATAAAAAAAATATTTGTCATAATTTTTTCTGTATATTCACATTAAAAAAATTAATTTATTTTTGCAGAGTAAAACTTGTATGTATAAATTTAGGCTTTTGTTTAAAGAAATTACAAAAAAGATTGTTAGAAAATTGTTAGAAAATTTAAATGTCTGAAAACGGTTAACCGGTTTTTTCTAAAATAAGAATTTTCAGTTAAATCGAAAACCGGTTTCCTAAGAAAGTCGTTTTTTTTGGATACTCTAATAATATGACATTGTGGTAAAATAATATAATAAGATAGAATATTAATATAATAACAACAAATCATAATCTGATAGAATGGAATAATGATATAGTTAGATTGTTCAATTATATGTAAAACTAGAATCATAACATGAAAAAGAAACCATAAAATCGGACACAATATGACAAAATGGAATTATAACAATTATTACTTATAATCATTTTATTACTTTCAATCATAATATGTTGCTCTATGTGATAACAATAATATTTTAGTTATTTATGTTAAATGCGCATTATCGTTACCGCTTTCCTACAGATTATTTTCTTTTTGTGTATGTAAAATATGCGATTTTTGTAGCCTATTGAAATTTATATAATGTGTTTGTAAAATTTAGTAAAATATGGTGAACTCAAATAAATTGTTTAATGAAAGAATACGTCTAATAAAAAAAATCATTCTTTTCTGCTATAAAATTCAGTTATGGCAAACGAATTCTTTTGTCTTCAAATTAGTTGTTTCAACCGAAATTTTAAAGAGATTACAACTGAATTGTGTACATAGTACCCACAAACAACTAAATTCTATTAGCAAAAAATTCGGTTGTTACAACGAAACTATTTTCTTTGTGTACTAAGTAAAGCAAATGCAAAACATACCTACTTCATTGTATCTTATGCTGTAGGGTATCATGTGATTTGACATGGTGAACTTAAACTTTCTTAATTGTTTTCCATTTCAAAGTGAGTACTTGACATTCACGTTAATTTCAACTACAAATTTATAGGGCATAAGAATTAAATTAATCCTTACAATATGAATAAAATTTTTTTTAATATCTTTATATACGTTACTAATATTTTTTACAGAATAATTGCAACATTTTCATTTCATTAACCTAATGTTACTCATAGGAATGATGTAAATTAACTCTCCAATGACAACGACACATATCTCTTGGAGTGAATTTAAATTTACATATTTATAATATTAACTAGTAGGTAATTGAGATTATTGATGCCAGGTGCTTTTAATACTTACTTAATTGTTATATTCAAATAATATAAGTATATACATGTACACACAAATATTTTTTCCAATATATAAACAATTTTTTTAAGTGATATTCTATTGGGCACTAACATACTTATTCATATTTTAACCTCTTTATGAGCATAAACACAGACTATAGAATTTTTGTTCTGGTATTTTGCATATACAAATATTTATTTATTTACTACGTTTATATGATCACACAACATTTTCATTTATTGGCAACCTTCAGCTCTGTAAAATTGTAATTTTGCTATACTATTAATTCTTACATTTTATTTAATTAATATTAATTATAGTTTCATTGGATTTACTTTTTTTTTTTTTTTTTTAATACACATGAATTTACACAAACACATTGGGTTTATATGGTATATGTAATTCTGTATGTTGAACAACGCACAGTATAAATAGTATATTTATGGAGGGGTGATTTTATACAATACTGAGTTTATGAAAAAAAAAACTTGAATATAACGCCAAGGCTTATGTGTTGGCACTGGTTCATTATTAGTCCCAAAACGATGAGACGACAAGGCCTAAATATACATAAAGCTAATAGAAAAAAAACGTAATAAAGCTGCTATCGGCAAATTTGACCTATTATAAGTTTAAACAAAACTTTGCTACTTTCAGGAACAAAAACGTTTCGAGTTTTCTTATTACTTTAATGATGTACCTTTAAAAATCAGAGAATTATAATTGGATCATCTCAGGAGGAAAAAATATAAAGTGTCTTTTTTGAAACCTTGTCTACTCAATCGGAGGACGAAATTTTACAACATTTCAAAACCTGATGATTTTAGCGCTCTCAACCATTTTTATTATACAAATATAATGCAACAATTTTGACTGGTTTAAATTTACGACGCCCAATGTCATAATGTGTTTGAACTTTATTTCACAAAAAAAGTCGTAGTGTCCATGATCATTGTGATAATTTTTAAAGTATTATAATATCTAACTGAAAAGTGTCATGAAATCCATGGGATGCAATTAGTTATTAAATTCAGAAAAACTTCAATGATAAAAGCCCTTTATTTTAGGCGAAAATCCTGATTAGCTGTTTATTTTCAGAAATGTTATCATTAGGTGGGCGGATTTTCGGATTATGTAATTATCTATCTGAATCACACATTTTACTGAAAAATAGCATCGATTCGTTAATTATATTTTAATTATATAATAATTTATATATTTTAAGCATTTTTAATATTTTTTTTTTTTTCTAAAAAAAAAGTATTGTATTGTATTGCCTTAAACTCTATGCCAGCTCGTAAATACGATTTAAAGCAATAAACGAACATTTTGCCAACAGAAGTTCTAATAAAAAGTTATTTAAATAACCTACTTTGCTTACAATTAGTGCCAGATTTTCATTAAAACAATTACTTAATGAATTTCTGCGGACATTTGTTTGAAAAGAAGTCTAATCCGATTTTATTAAATTTCTACAAAACTACATAAAGGAATGTACGCTTAGAAAAAAATATGTAGAGAATGCGTACCATTATTAACTAGAAGAAATAAAAGAGATTTTAAAAAGAATAGATGATACTACAAACATTACCAGAGATATATTGTAAATGTTATTATTGGAGTTTTGTATCAAAACGTTGATACCAGAAAACAAAATTTTTTGTTTAATATTTTACATCTTAAAAGTGTCAACGACGAAACAAATCTCCTACACTTCATGATTCGGTAAATTGTTGAGGAGGATTTCAATAAAAATTTAATTACCTTATATTTATGGAACGCGGTAAAATCAGCAGAAAATGTATATTAAACTGCATGGGCTAAATATCGAATAACTGAAGAAGTTCGTTGATTTTATATGGAAAACAGGTACATATATTTTAAATCTACTACGCATCTCAGAGTTAAAGTATAACTGTACAAATTTGCCATTTCTTTCTCAACCGGTTATTACGATATGAATTCTTGTAAAGTCACAAGTTGTGCTTTATAATAAGACATAAAAATTATATCTCTAGTTATCATGTAATAATTTAAATATTTATTTTATGGCTCCTTTTAGTGTATCAAAATATCCATAGATATTATGACATTGGTCGTTTTGATATGCACACATTACTTTCTTCCAAAAATTTGCATCACTACCCTGTTTACTCATTAAACTATGGTAAGTGTCTAGAACAGCTGCAAAGATTGACAGCCGTATCGAAAAAAAATTAATTTAATTTTACAGCATATACTAGTTAATATATAGTTTAGCCCTCAAAAAACTCTTTATATCTACATAATCAATCCTTCTCAGCTTTTATCTCACTATTGTAAGTTTCGTGAGTAGTTGGAATAAACTGTTCATTAACTGTTGGAATAACCATTATTGTTTTTAATTTGTGGTACGTTTTCGATAATAAATACATTTTTATTTCAGGAAAAAAAATTATTATTTTACTTCATGTATAAATGAAATAATTTTATTCAATTTTTGTTATTCGTAATTATAGGTATCAGAGTAATGAATATTTTCTGACAAAATCTATATCACTATTACATATTTTGTTTTGTTTGCATTATTATACCCTACACCTGGAGTATTATGTGTTTGTCTAGATGTTAGTAAAGCGCAGAAAAATTGGGGTACACCCATCTTCAAGTATAAAGTTCGAGCCAGAATCATATTTCTCAATTGATTTAACGATGTCCGTCCGTCTGGCAGGTCGAAATTTAAAAGATATCACAATTAAATTTTTATAAAAACAATTAACAATATTTTAATGAAATTCCACACAGATAAGTTTTATAAAATTATAAATCAGTATGTTAAATTTAAGAGGTATCGATTCATAATTGACCATAGCTCCCATATAAAGCTCCAACTTTAACATGCATAAATTATAAACAAATGTTAGTAACAAGTTAATATTTTGCACAAATATGTTTTATATATCTAGACACTGCATTATTAAATTTTATTAGGATAGATCTATAATTGACTAAAGATCCCATATACTACTTCCCATTTCCGAGAATCACCCTAAAGTGCATACGTCCCATACAAATATATCAATATAATGTCAACATACTTATGTTTTATAAAAATATACATTACAGTCACTAAAATTATCGCACATACCCCATGGTGTAGGGTATCATATGGTAGGGCTTGATCGGCTATATATTTCTTACTTGTTTTTATTGCAATTTTGCTAAAATTTAACGATTTTAATGATTTTTTTGCTAAAATGAGTAATTTTCAACCCGAAGCTCACACATTATATAAATAATACCTTATTCTAAAACGTTAACATATTAAGGTACAATTTGGAATTAAGTAGATACGGCAAACGAAGAAAAAATCAAATATATGTGATTGTGGAAAATATTGAATTGACATGCGGGCAGCATCCAAAAGCATGCAAATTAGGCCTTTTTCTTTTTTGTGTTTATGTTTTGGTAAAAGAAATAGCTTAAATTAAGTATATTTGTAGAAAATATTATCCTGTTCAGGCATTAATTTAATAAGTTCTTAAATAGCTATAGTTGTGAGAATTAAAAATGTGCCATTATCTTCCATAATTTACGAATGAAATCAAATTTTTTTGTACATATATAAAAGAAATAATCTTAAAGTAGCTTGAAAGTAGGGTCTAGTCCAGTTTTCAAGCGAATCATTGTTTTTTTTTAGTACAACTTTAAGGAATTTTACTTAATAATGGATTGTAAAGCTGTGTTAAGTTTTTTTGAATATGGCTGTTAAACTTTTGCTTTTGAAGAATCAGAGCTTTCGGCAATTTAATTAGCTATCGATGTACGAAGAAGTCAATGCAAGTGTGTTATTTAAAGAACCACATTTAAAATATTTTATCAATTATAATTTATTCTTGACTACTGTATTGGAAGCAAATCACTGCTGCACATATGACCTAGTAAGATTTTTAGTTTTTAGAAATAGAAATTTACTTTGGGAATTATACACATATGTAAGAAATATGAATACACATATATTTTTGCTATTGTAGAATACTTCATTTGTCTGTCCAAACTTCACAAATTCAATTTATACATAATTTTTTACTATAAATAAATGTGTCATTGCCAACTTGTAAAAATATAAATTTTATTCAATATCAAGCCATATATAAACAAATACAGATACTAACATATTAAGCGTTGAAACTGCTGATAAAAATAAAATACTTATACCTATAAAGCTGTAATATAATTGAAAAACTTTTAATATATTAAACCATTGTCTTTTTGTGTTTTTTCACACCAGCCTGATATTAAAAGTAATATAAAATTTCTGTAAACTGCATCCAACACAAATAAAATAATAAAAAAGTTAAAATAACATATAAGTAAATCTTTTATGCAGAATAATGCTATAAAAATTCTACTTTATACAGATTTAAAACACTTAAGTACACATTAAAAAACTATAGATCTTTCTGTAAAATTCTGACGTTCATTTACTCATCCTGTATTTACAACTGAATATACTGATATAGCTTTTTCCATTCTCACGTATTTTTCGAGAAAAAAATCTTAGTTGTAAGGAAATACTTAAATTCTTATGTACATGCTTATAATTATGCTAATCTTTTAGCAGAACTGGGGTAACAGAAAAATCCTTATACCTCACTATAACTATACAAACGCAGATACATATATATTTAAACGAATATTTTTACTAGGAATGTTTGATATTCTGCTAGAAAATGTTGAGTAGGCAAGTTTTTTTTTTGTATGTAATTTTTTCAAAATAAAAACTAAAAAAATATTCACACATTTAGACATTCATATGTGTAGCTATGTAATATTGTTTTATGTGTTTGTGTATTAAACTAAGAATGTATTTTGATTTATAGTTTGATATGGCAGAATGTTTAAATGAACATTTATGAAACTGGATTTGATCCAAATATTTTAGTTGGAAATTAGTCTTAGTATATGAGAAAAATCTAATTTTTTTGGAAAATATTGAAATGTATTGTATTTTTAACATTTTTTTTTTCTTAACAGCAGGATAATTATTAACGAAATTTGATAGACATTACAAAATAACTTTGAAACGGAAAATTGTGAATCATACATTTAATTTCTCTAGAAACTAAAGCTACAAAAAATACAATTTTAGATTCGTATATTGTACTAAATTTTTAATTACTACACTAATTTTTGGTAGAGTATGCGGATAAGATATGAAAACATATTCATGACGTTTTGTTAATTTTTTTTTATAGAATATTTTTTTCACGAGAGAAATTGAATTTTGAAAACGGAATTTGAAATATGAAGTCGTTTCCTATAGAATTACGCCTTCTTAAGGAATATATCTAGTAAGTTTTAAAAGACTGTAACTTTCCAGCAACATGAGATTATGAAAGATAAAGTTTTAATTTTACCTACAAAAACAAAAAACATACACTTAAAAAAGTTTTACATTAACTGATTGTAGTTTATTAAAAAGGTTTTCCGTTAAGTTAAAAATATATGAAACTATAATTATTTTACAAATAAAATTATTTTTTAATTTCTTATACAATTTGTTCCAAAAAACAAACTACCATAAAAAAGTATATTTTGTTACAATTTATATTACTTTTAATGTTGTAATAATTATATGAATTATAATTTACATGAAAATATTGTAAAATTTTATTTGTATTACAAATAATTTTGGCAGAAAAAACCTGCAAAGGTTTTGTTGTCAAAAAAAAAAAAATAAATAAATAAATTAATTTGCAACAAATAAAACTAATTACAACTTCGTAAGTAATTTCTTAAAGTTATAGTAAATATATATAATAAATTCCTTTCTAGCGGTATTTTTTGGTTTACGATGTCCTTCGAAACTAAAAAAATACCAGAATGTCTTCTACACTGAAAAATTTTAAGTTTTAAGATTTCATTTCATATACATATTAAATATTTACAGGCAATAATGATTTTCATATTTAAAACTCAATTTCCATATATAAATTTCATGATACTGTATACAATACATTGTAAAGACAAAAATATCAAAATTTGTACCCCAAAAACCCCTCAATTTTAAACACGAAACCCTATTCTGAATTCAAATGTTTCCAATTAATACCTAAATTTTGTAATTTAGATGTAAGTTACATATATATCATAATTTATTTTTTAAGATTATTTATAATTTGTCTTATTATACAATATCTTATTTCGCAATATAATAATTTATAAAAAAATATAAGTAATTAAAAAACAAATATAAAAAATATATTTTAATTTTATTTGTGGTAAAATTTTTATTAGTTTCAATAAATGTTAAAACAGTAGTACCTACTACTTCGGTAGGTAATTTTTAGTGATGTAAAATAAAAGAAAAATCAGTAGTTTTTAAGATCTCTTACAGGTAGATGTAAGTCAGTTAAAAATTAATTGGAAAAGTGACAATTTCGAATGATTTATAGTTTCATATTTTGTAAGTAAAAATAAAATAAAAAACAGAACTTATTAGTTAAAAAATCAACATTCAAAAATATATAATTAACACAGTTATTTGAAATGAGATGTAAGCGGCCCATTTTTTAAATGAAATTGTATTTGTTCAAGATGATTTTTAAGTTAAATTTTCTAACATAATTTTTTGAGTGTACAAATTTACATATATATTATAAAAACTTAAATTGTTTTTCGGACTCTTTAATTGTTACATTAAAAGTGTTTTGAAGGAACAAAAAATAATACTTGAGCATTTAAAATCCGTTGGTGTGAAACACTTCGCGGTTTAAAGTTGAACATTTAAAAAACAAATAATATAATAATTCTGAAAAGCTATCAACATAAGCAAATATAATTATAATATTATCATTACTAGCTGAGATTTTTAAATAATTTTAGCAAATTTCTATCAAAATATTTTTAATAATCCCAAGATTCTTTATCTAATACTAAAACTTAATATCCTTACTGGATTACAAGTTACAGGGGTATAAATCATGCAAACCCTTAATTTTTACTGAACATATGGTTACGTTTTTGCGTTTCCAAAAACGTTGAGTTATTTCCTTTAAATGAACCGGTGGTTCTTTTAACTGCAGATAATAAGACGTCAGTACAATTTGCTTTTAAATCCAAATACAGCTCTTATCGAAACACACATATTAAACTATGTAATTGAACTATAATCGCTGTCAAACTATGGCAACGACTGACTGAATCCACAAACTAGATCTGCTAGTGACTTAACTAATTATTATTCTCTACAATATTCTAGTAAAATCAATAATAATACAACAGCTTACTTATAAACCTAGCAACTCACTAATACTTGCGCAATAATTTATAATAGCATACACATAACAATTTCTCACTAATATATAAGTAAGTTTAAAAAAAAGCTTTATTTTCATTATAGAAAGTAGACTTCTCTTATATAATTAACCCATTTTGGACCGCTGTTGCGTTTTCACAACGCAATTGTTACCCCTAGTAAACCAGGTCAAAAAAGGTATATAAAATAGACTCCTTTTAGAATTTTAAAAATCTTTTAAAAAATTGTAAAAACAAATCTAAAATAACTTTTTAAACAAGAGCCAAGTTATAAAAAAACGGGAAAATAATAACACTATGCGACAGTCAAAATCGGAATGGGATGAAATCAACGGGAAATGTTATATAGGTAAAAAAGAAGTTATACGTGTCCCGGCGTTTCGCTGGGTCACGTCTAGGAATCGAGATATATCGATTTGAAGTTAGTAACTATCATATAGGGGAAATTGTGACCTTTGGTGGTCTTTTTTTTTTTGACATAACTCGAGAACCACCAGTGCGATTTTGCTGAAACAAATTTTAAACGTTTCGCTACATAAGCAAAAGTTTCTCAGTTATAAATAAATGTATGAAGAAAAAAACTATTTTTTGCCTAAAAAATTGAATTTTTTTTATTTTTAATTCAAAAAAAAAAATCCAAAACGGTAAAAAAAAGTGTCAAGTCCTATTACTTTCACGTAAAGTCACATAACCTTTAAACAAAATGAGACATAGATCATGAAAATCGATGGACGCGTTTCGCTTTTATTCACAATTAAGTGAAAGTATCTCATTTTGACAAGAATATTGATTTTATGTTTCAATGAATTTGGATAATATTTATTATATATTATTTATAATAATTATTAACACGTAAAATTAAAAATTATTACTTGTAATTATTAGGTTATTACATAGATACATAGGTTATAAAAATCGATGAACGCAAAACTTATTTTCGTTTATTTGCGCCCTTTACTTTCTTGCGTGGTGGTTCGCCCACTTGTTCAGAGTCTGTATCGGATGAGGATCTGTCTTCATCTGGAAAAAATCAATTGTTTTTAATCAGTCAGTTAACTTCATTTTTGTGACTTACCCTCGGAGGAAACTCCCTTTGTATATTCTTCTTCTTCATCTTCATTGTCGGGATCGTACGTCTTTTGCGACCACCAACAAATTTCATCCACCAGCGAATCGAGCCTTTTGCCTTTATGTCGCGTTTCCATTGGCATTGCCACTTAATGGAAGCGCTCGCCATGTTCATCCGACTCTGAGGCTAGCTGCTTGCTAAATGATTCGAGATGGTGATGCAAGAAGTGAATTGTGAGGGACATATTCATTCCAATTTTCTGGAATTAGTGCAACGTCTTGGTCACAAGAGCGGGGTAATTGTGTGCTCGCGTACTTCCCAAAAAATATCGTATGACTTTCTCCACTGCCCTTCACGCAAAGTAATCATTACCATCTAAAGCACCTTTAAATTCCTTTGATTTCATGAGCTTTCGTATATCCGGCCCATTCAGAACACCTTCCTTCAATTTTGCTTCGTTGATTCGAGGGAAAATATTTTCCAAACAATCAAGAATTTTCGGTTGCTTCACAATGGCCTTGATGAAATTTTTTACGATTCCCAGTTTGATATTGAGAGGGGGCATGAGGACGTTCTCCATTGGCACCAGTGGATCATTTACGCAGTTGTGTCCTTTCTCCGTTGGATCTCGAGCAAGCCACTCATGCGTTTCGTATTGGTTTCCTTTAAATCGGGTATCCCAAAGACACAACAAACACATGTTTTTCGTATAGCCTCCTTGGAGACCTCTTAGCATCGCCACGACTTTCAGATCACAACTGATCCGCCACATGTGATCAGTGTAGCAAACTTTATCCAAAATTATTTTCATGGAATCGTATGTTTCGCTCATGTCTGTGCTGTAGCCAATGGGAATGCTTGGTTTTTTATTATATTTATGTAGCAAAACGATTTTCAGGCTTGATTTCGAAGAATCGATGAACATTCGCCAATCAGCTGCGACATAATTAATGGCCATCGCCTCCATCAGTCCCTTTATATCGTGGCAGTAAACAAATGTGTTCCCTTCGTTGAGTGTGTAGTACCGTTGGAATAGCAAATGTCGTCTTCGATATCCGGTGACTTTGACATTAGGCTCCAAATTGTTGCCTTCTTTCAAAACCTGGGCAAGTTTTTCTGCTTCACGTTGAGAAAGGTTTAATTCTGCAACAATCTTGTCCATTCTTGCTTGTGATATTGGAATTATTTTATTCGATAGGCCGGCTTCTGGTGTTGGTTTATAGGTGAAATCCGATTGATCCATTGTTTCAATAGAAAAAGAAGTTTATTGTTAAATGATTATTGTGAAATAATTTGAAACATATTTTAATTCTTTTAAACTATTTTCGTATACTAGAAAATCAAAGTTAAATATGAAATGTATAAAATATAAACAAGATAAAAATAAAAGAGCTATAAAATATAAAACATTGCAGTTTTTCTCAATGCTTATGATGTCTCGAAGATTTAACACTATAGCCTTCTGCAACTAAATAACTAAAAAAATAACTACATCGGTCATTTATGCCACCTTATTTTAAAGTTCGCTGGTAATGTCAACAACCTAATCCTCAGCAAAATTGTAGAAATTTCGGCACACAATTATAGGTGTAGGAAAGTACATAATTAATTTATATTAAAAAGACTCTGAAAAACTTTCATGTACAAACTTATGATGACTTCTTTGAAAGCTAATGTTGATACAGATCTGTGCACAGGAAAAAGTTACCAACCACCAAAGTAACTCATTCAGTTAAAAACTGTTTAAATTTGTACCTCTCACAAAAATAATTATGTCAAATATTAATAACTGTAAGAAATGAAAAATCGAAAAATATTTCCAATCAAAGATCCAAATGAGAAAAAAAAACTTACTTGCATTGCTTGAATATATTAATTAAATTTTGATGTAAAAAGAGACAACAATGTAAATTGAAAAATTTAAGGTGATAATATTTTTCTGGGTGTGCAGCAAATAAGTTTTGCTAAAAAGAGTAGCGGAAAACTTTTGATTTCTCTCATATATTGATACAAAAATATATGGAAAATAAAAAAAAAAATATTTAAATAATTCAAATATCAAATGAAGTATCAATGTCTATATGTGATATAAAATCTCCCTTTTATTTTGTTAATCAATCTACGAATGCTACCTTTTGTATTATTATTTTAACATTTATATTTGTATTTTTTTTTAATAATAAAAAAAATCTTTACATTTTCTTATTTTATATATTTATGTATGTCAAAGTTCTTTACCACTTTAATCATTTGGGATCAACAAATTTTATGAAATCTGTATTAAGGAATTAAATTTTGTTTCGTATACTAAGCCGCATTAATTAATTTAAATATAGGCCTGCATTGATTGATTGTGAGTTAAATAAATTTTTATCATTTCAATTAAATGCCTTATTAAGGACTTATATTTGCATAGCTGTAGCCATTTTCCAACTAATCTTTTTTCTGTGTATAATAATTCCACAAATTTTATAATTTTTTAAGGCGGCCTCGATTTTAGGATAAACCTTGACAAAAATTTGCTACTGAGTTAAATTTTTATAGTTTTTACGTCGAGTCTTGGATGTGCCAAGCAAAATGAGTTTAGATAAAACTATCTCATTTTTCGCTGAAACTAATTTATTTTGATAGTTTAAAAAATCTAGCATGTTTCCTAATGTACTTTACATAATTAATTTTAAAGACTTTTGCAAATAGTCTTTAGCAATTTCAATTTCAAGTATATATATATTACGCAAGAATCCAATTTTCTGAAAGTTGTCTCATATATATATATATATTACGCAAGAAATCAATTTTCTGACAGTTGTTCCAAAGAGTAACTGGACAAAAACTGAGACCAGTGAGTGGGATATATCAACAGAATTATCTCGTTTAGAAATAGATGACAAAAAATCGAATACTCATGGAGAGGCATACATACAGTGACCAATAAATAAAAGAATATTAAAAAAACTAAAAACTTGATTTCAAAATTTACTATCTTATAACTTTTGAACGAATAATGATAGAGCCAAAACGTTTAAAATAAAATAGTACTCCTCTATGTTCGGGTAGTATATAATTCTAATATCAAAAATGTTAAATTGTGGGAAAAAAATCAAAAATTCTTTTCTGGAATCGTATGTTTCGCTCATGTCTGTGCTGTAGCCAATGGGAATGCTTGGTTTTTTATTATATTTATGTAGCAAAACGATTTTCAGGCTTGATTTCGAAGAATCGATGAACATTCGCCAATCAGCTGCGACATAATTAATGGCCATCGCCTCCATCAGTCCCTTTATATCGTGGCAGTAAACAAATGTGTTCCCTTCGTTGAGTGTGTAGTACCGTTGGAATAGCAAATGTCGTCTTCGATATCCGGTGACTTTGACATTAGGCTCCAAATTGTTGCCTTCTTTCAAAACCTGGGCAAGTTTTTCTGCTTCACGTTGAGAAAGGTTTAATTCTGCAACAATCTTGTCCATTCTTGCTTGTGATATTGGAATTATTTTATTCGATAGGCCGGCTTCTGGTGTTGGTTTATAGGTGAAATCCGATTGATCCATTGTTTCAATAGAAAAAGAAGTTTATTGTTAAATGATTATTGTGAAATAATTTGAAACATATTTTAATTCTTTTAAACTATTTTCGTATACTAGAAAATCAAAGTTAAATATGAAATGTATAAAATATAAACAAGATAAAAATAAAAGAGCTATAAAATATAAAACATTGCAGTTTTTCTCAATGCTTATGATGTCTCGAAGATTTAACACTATAGCCTTCTGCAACTAAATAACTAAAAAAATAACTACATCGGTCATTTATGCCACCTTATTTGAAAGTTCGCTGGTAATGTCAACAACCTAATCCTCAGCAAAATTGTAGAAATTTCGGCACACAATTATAGGTGTAGGAAAGTACATAATTAATTTATATTAAAAAGACTCTGAAAAACTTTCATGTACAAACTTATGATGACTTCTTTGAAAGCTAATATTGATACAGATCTGTGCACAGGAAAAAGTTACCAACCACCAAAGTAACTCATTCAGTTAAAAACTGTTTAAATTTGTACCTCTCACAAAAATAATTATGTCAAATATTAATAACTGTAAGAAATGAAAAATCGAAAAATATTTCCAATCAAAGATCCAAATGAGAAAAAAAAACTTACTTGCATTGCTTGAATATATTAATTAAATTTTGATGTAAAAAGAGACAACAATGTAAATTGAAAAATTTAAGGTGATAATATTTTTCTGGGTGTGCAGCAAATAAGTTTTGCTAAAAAGAGTAGCGGAAAACTTTTGATTTCTCTCATATATTGATACAAAAATATATGGAAAATAAAAAAAAAAAAATATTTAAATAATTCAAATATCAAATGAAGTATCAATGTCTATATGTGATATAAAATCTCCCTTTTATTTTGTTAATCAATCTACGAATGCTACCTTTTGTATTATTATTTTAACATTTATATTTGTATTTTTTTTTAATAATAAAAAAAAATCTTTACATTTTCTTATTTTATATATTTATGTATGTCAAAGTTCTTTACCACTTTAATCATTTGGGATCAACAAATTTTATGAAATCTGTATTAAGGAATTAAATTTTGTTTCGTATACTAAGCCGCATTAATTAATTTAAATATAGGCCTGCATTGATTGATTGTGAGTTAAATAAATTTTTATCATTTCAATTAAATGCCTTATTAAGGACTTATATTTGCATAGCTGTAGCCATTTTCCAACTAATCTTTTTTCTGTGTATAATAATTCCACAAATTTTATAATTTTTTAAGGCGGCCTCGATTTTAGGATAAACCTTGACAAAAATTTGCTACTGAGTTAAATTTTTATAGTTTTTACGTCGAGTCTTGGATGTGCCAAGCAAAATGAGTTTAGATAAAACTATCTCATTTTTCGCTGAAACTAATTTATTTTGATAGTTTAAAAAATCTAGCATGTTTCCTAATGTACTTTACATAATTAATTTTAAAGACTTTTGCAAATAGTCTTTAGCAATTTCAATTTCAAGTATATATATATTACGCAAGAATCCAATTTTCTGAAAGTTGTCTCATATATATATATATATTACGCAAGAAATCAATTTTCTGACAGTTGTTCCAAAGAGTAACTGGACAAAAACTGAGACCAGTGAGTGGGATATATCAACAGAATTATCTCGTTTAGAAATAGATGACAAAAAATCGAATACTCATGGAGAGGCATACATACAGTGACCAATAAATAAAAGAATATTAAAAAAACTAAAAACTTGATTTCAAAATTTACTATCTTATAACTTTTGAACGAATAATGATAGAGCCAAAACGTTTAAAATAAAATAGTACTCCTCTATGTTCGGGTAGTATATAATTCTAATATCAAAAATGTTAAATTGTGGGAAAAAAATCAAAAATTCTTTTCTGGTTCGTTTCATTCACATTTTTCTAATTTTTCAGAATTTGTAATTAATAAAGGTTAAGGACAGTGAAGTACAAAACTTTGAAATTTAATTGCCTATATCGTTACTGACACAATGTTGTAATTTTACTAAATTTTGTACAAAATGTTTAATGTTTTGTTAAAAAAAAAAACGAGGCAACACTGATTCTGCGGCATGGGATTTCTCGCTGAATTTTGGTACACTTTATCATAGGGATCTTAGTCTACAAACCATTTATTTTCTTTTTTAAATTGACTATAGTTTACGAGATAAACTATTATATAGATGATTAACAAAGTTGCATCATATATTGCATTATGGAGAGAAAATTATCTGATAATGAAGTAACAAAAAACCCTTATCCAAATTATCTTCAAGTTATGTGCAAGTCATTTTTTATTCTGCTCAAGAATTTTGGAGATAATAAAAAATTGTGTCGAAAAAAATAAATTTTTAACAAAGTTGAAAAAGTTTTAACAAAACTTAATTTTTTGGAATCTTCAATTATGGAAATTAAAAAAAAAAATGTTTTCTATTTTATCATAAGACTGTATATGTTGCAATTGAATTGAAAAAAATCGACTTTCCTGACTCCTTTTGATTTTGTCCAAACTAGTTGGACACTTAAATTATAATTATAACTTTTTTATAATTTATTACTTCAATTAATATAAGACTTTTAATTTAAGTGTAATTTGTATAAATTTAATATATACTGTAAAAGCAAATATTATTGATTTAAAATCGGGTTTCGTTAAAAAACCGAAATTTATTGGAATAAATTACTTACTAAATATAGCATTGCTGTCCTGAAGTATCTTGTTAACCTTCCATCGCGAAGGTCATTTCATCTAAAATATTCACCACTAAATTTATAATTACTTTAAACTAAAACTTATACTTATTGCATCCTGAAGGATTGTATTACGAGTATTTACATATTTTATATTGTACTTATTTTATTTATACTTACCACCTGAAATCAACTCTCAAATTGTTTAAGTATAATAAAACCTGTATTTGAATTGAAACAATAGAATACTTACACTTCATTTCCTAAAGGTAACCCAGAAGGAAAGGTGAGTTTCTTATGTAGCAACAGCCAGCACTAAGGTTTTTATTGTAGTTTCCTCATTCCTATAATTATATTTACTCCTATATGAGTAATTATAATTAAATCTTTTTTTATAGATTGACTCCTTTATTAATTACATTCCCCTGTCTCTGACATCATCTATAAGAAAACCTTCAAGAAGATCCCTAAATTTATTCAGATTTTTTTTTTTTTTTTTTAATAATTTTATTGTTTTTTGTATCATGATTTCATTATACCCGTCCGATTATATTTCAGAGAAATCAAAAAAAAAAATATATATATATTTTAAGTTAAGGTCCCGATACTAGAGAAAAAGATTCACATCTGATATGCTCCATAAACATATGTAATACAAATTTAAACCAAATATGTTTTAAGTCTTGAATCAAGTGTCAAGCAGTGAACTAAACTTCCAAGTTGGAAATTGTGTAACAACAACAACTTCACAAGTGATTCTTAAGGTGAAAGATGAAAAATTACATCGAAGTGACATTTCATAACATTTCTTAAAATTTAATAAAACTACTAATATTTTGTCCCAAATCATAAAAAGGTTTTAATGACTCTGACTTTATTAGCGAATTATCCCTATTTTAAGCACTTGGTCCCTTTTTTTAAAGGAACTAAATGGCCACTTTTTAAGACTATGTGTTAAATGCCAAGAAACTAAGTTATTTGAAATATCTCGATCCATTTAATATTAATTCCAACGAAGAAATTAATTATTTTGAGATTGTTTCATAAAATAATATTGACGGTAGGTGTTAAACAAAAGTTAGGAGTCCCTTCAATATAAAAAATATGTATATTTATTTAAATAATGCAGCACAAATTAGGAAGAATTCTCTATAGATAATTTATAAAATTTTGTAAAAATAATAAAAATTATTATAGGTTAATAAATTATTTTGTTAATAATAAAATTAAATTTAGGTTTTTTCCTTAAAATACAAGATTTTGTTTTTGTTTTTATCAAATAAAATTATTTGAAAAAGATTTTTATATTTGGACCCTTCTTTGGTGATTTTTTAAATTTTTTTTTTGAAAATTCTCAACGTTAATGCTGATTTCGATACCCATATTGACTATGCTTATGAAAAGTTTACATCAGACTGATTGTCTGATATAGTGCAATATTGAAATAAAAATGAATCAGACACCAGGAAAAATTAAAAATTTGAAATTTCAATAAAATAACAAACAATATTTCAAAAAAAGTCTTGAAAAATATATTTTGTGGAGTAAATAAATAATGAAGGTCACCCTTGGGTAAGTTTTATATACCAATTGACGCGGCTTCCAAATACTTTTTAAATGATACTGCATTTTGTATGCATTTCTTTGGGAGAAAATACATAAATTTTCAAAAAAAATTAAAAAATACCTTTTCTATGATTTCTGGCGAAGGATATGTCTAGCTCGAAAATGTACTTTAAGACAAAATCTATGAAAAAG
The DNA here is from genome assembly GCA_932274085.1 of Protocalliphora azurea. Classification (NCBI taxonomy): domain Eukaryota; kingdom Metazoa; phylum Arthropoda; class Insecta; order Diptera; family Calliphoridae; genus Protocalliphora; species Protocalliphora azurea. Next base: position 19,425,740 of record OW026519.1, on the reverse strand, counting down.
TTGAAAAACAATTAAGCTGAATGAACTGTAAAAAAATTGATATCTTTTCGCGCTCGCAAATGGCAAAAGAAATGTAAAAGAATCTACACATAGGATTATTTGTATAACAAAATAAACAACAAAAAAAGTTTTTGTAACTTCGTAACCCGTTGAGATAATGGAAAACGCTTTTTTAGGTGAACGTATGAGTAATAATTGTACAAGATACGATAATAAAAAAAATTTTAAAAATTACACATAGCACTCTTCGTCAGCGCACCGACGATTATTTATTAAATGTAAATGTATATTTAGTAATAAAATTTGAAGCAAAGATATATCAATACAGTATATCCTGGATTCTTTTTTTTAAATAATTTTATATTAAACTAGATTAAATCTTGAGTTAAATGAATATAAGTTCATAAATCCATATAAAGTAAGTAAAGATGTGTTTTTATTATTAATAGGATATGATAAAATTTATCCTTTTACATAAAAATTTTAATATGTCCTATAAATAAAACAAAAATTATTTTCATTAATTTTTTCTTTTAAATATTATCATTAAGCAAAATAATAATTAAACCAAATATAAAATTACACATAAAAATTTTAATATGTCCTATAAATGAAGGAAAAATTCTTTTAATTATTATTTTTTTTAATATTTTCATTATGCAAAGTAATAATTAAATCATATATAAAATTTTGTACAAAAATTTATTTAGTATTAGTATTTTTAATTATTAGTTTATTAAATGAACATATTAAATACCATATGAATCATATACATTTAAAACATGTTTACATTATGAATGTTATTACTTTAGTCTGAATAGCACTATGTACGCTATACTTTTACTAAATATTAAAAAAATTGCTTATTTAATGCCTGTGCCGATAGAGAAAATTTTAAAACAAATTAAAGGGGGAAGACTGAGGAAGTGAAAATAACTTTTTATTTGTAAAATCAATGTCTTGAAGTATAAAGAAATACTTTTTTGGTCTTTTTTTTAATTTTCAATTAAATTTTGAACTTATTTCATACTAACATCTTTGCCAATTGATAAAAGTCAAAATAACGGTAAATCAAATGTGACCTATAAATTTTATAAAAAATTTCTATAATAATATTTTTATAATACTACAATAAATATTTGAGTAGAATTAGACCTCTTTATAAAAAATTTTTAATTTTATTAATCTTTCAATTAATCAGTACCAAAATAAAACCTTCAACTTTAAACCCACATAACTTCTGAAAGGAAAAACCTTTTCCGAATATTATTTTGATTTTTCTTAGTTCAAAAATTTCCAAAACTTAATATGTAATATTTCTTTAATTTTTACATTTTTGGCCACATTCACGGGCAAACACCAGATTATTCAGATAACTATGTAAAATATTATGGTGCGACCTTATTTTTCAAGAGGATATCCTATATCAAAAGTGCCGCGAACGAAATTATTGTAGTTGTAAGCAGTATTACAGTTGGGCAACTTTAGTCGTCAGTTGCCCCTTTTTAAAATAAGTGGCTGGTTTTTTTGGTCCCTTTTTTTAATGGCACTAAACTAAAGCTAATGTGAAAGTTTACGAATAACTATTTAAAACATCAAAACCGGATCTTTTTGGACCGGTTTGGGAAAATTAAAAAAACGGGTTCGATGAATATTTGTATTCTAAATTATTTATTGTTTATATTTTTTGTTAGAAAACTCCTTATATAAACTCTCATATTTGATATAATTATTAGTTTAAAATATGAGAATTTTCAAATGTATTTTTCTATTCGATCTTATTTTTGGTATAGTTATTTTTCAGCTATTTTTCTTGCTTGTTTTATATACTGCAAGCCCAACATGTGTCACTTCATTTTCCAAGCGCATTAAGGCTGTTTATTTATTCTTGTGTAGTTTTTTAACTAAGATATATTCACTAAAAATATACAAAAGTTTCCACAGAAAAATATATTACGAAGATAAATTTGAATTAAATTTTATTATGTTATATGCTTTATCCTATTTCTCTTGGCAATAAATATTTTGTTAAAGCATATATCATTTTTTTAACCCTATTTATCAATATTGTCCTAATAAAAACACCACTAAATTACCACTAATTAATAGATATAAATACTAAAGTGGTTATTTTCCTTTAAGAAAATAAAGCATAAATAACAAAATACTTTAATTAAAATACTTTTGCTTTTCCATAACAATTACATAATTTCAAATCCCTTTTGTAACTATATATCCTTATTCATAATATTTGATCCTAAAACATTTTAATGTATTTAATTCCCTAAAGAAAATTTATTTTATTTATCTTAAGAAACGCCCATCATATAGTCATAATATTTATTTTAAATATTCCTTGAAACATTATAACCAGCTAATTAATTGTTGTAAATAAATCAGAATAATAAGAAAATAAATAGAAAGAAGTGTCTTTAAATTACTAAATATCGCTATGTTATGTTTCTTTTTTCTTTCCACAAATATTTACTACATAGAGTATATAATAGAGTATCCAATCGATTAAGCGTCATTCGGTTATCCGATTATTTTTGGTTGACGAACTGTTAGAATAATTTAAGATGTGATGAATAATTTATGTCGAATAACTGATTAACCGAAATATAGTTTTTGGAAGTTAAAAATATAGAACATTTTTTATTTTAAAGACAAACATATGTAAACTTCACCTGGGTTTTTAAATATTTGTTAGATTATATATATATATCATAAATTACTGGTTTTTAAATGTCTATTATATATCATAGCATATGAAAAATACCACAGGTTATCATCTTTATATATTAATTTAACAATTCAGTTTAAGTTTTCTTGTGTATAGTATTTTTAGTACTTTCGTCTAAAAAGTAGCAAAAAAAAAAAAATCTGTTTTTCAAATATTTTTGTATTTTGGAATAAAACCATAAACATTTTTTAACCAAATTTTTTTGTTTATTTATAAAAAATTAGAAAGCTATGTAACCAAATAAATACATATATACTTGAATAATCAGTATAATTATAAAATTTGAATAAAATATCTTTTTCATAAATTTTTTCTCAAGAGGTTCGCAAAAAATGCAAATGAAAAATTGAAAATGCATTTTGAATTTTTTAAGTATTTAACTTATAGCAAATATAAATACCGTTAATAATTTTTTAAACCAATTTGTACAGTTTTTACATAATGCATACTAAAATATTTAAAATAAGTTAGAGCGCTATATTCGGTTGTGCCGAAAATTGTATGCTCTTTAACATTTTACAAAGAAATAGTATGCCTTAATATTGTTATATTTATACTTAAAATAACGCAACAAGCAACGCTTTCTTAAGCAAAAACAAAAAACAATAACAACTTATACATATACAGATAAGCCTCGATATACGTGGCTCATTGGGACCGGAAAAAAGTATGTGTAAATAAAAAACACATACATCAGGGTTCAGAATAGGTACGCAAATAATATTTTGGGATTATCATTTTTACATATTGCGTAAATTGAAACACTAATGAAATTAAAAATGTTAATTTGGTCCCCTAAAATCGTGCTAAATTCAAACACATAAAATTATTAACTTTTTTTACATTTCTTGTCGATTAAAAAATGAATCATATGGTGAGTATTTACTTGATGAGGATGATACTGTTATTAATTAATTTAAACTAAAATAATGGGGGAAATATTTAGATAAAGATTTTTTTTTTTAATATTCAATTTTAAGATAATGCCATTGTTGGTCGAAACTTTGCTTTTGCAGAATTCGTCTTCAGGTTGCAATCAAAATTTTTTAAAGTTTTAGTTTAATCATTATTATTATACCCGTCACCACGGGTATAAAGGTTTGCTATTCTATTTGTAATTTCTACAATTTTCGTTGGAGAGCAAAAAATTTTATATTTTCTAGATCCTTGTAAGTAATGATATCGACAGGAGGATGTCCGTTTGTCGATTAAAATGTGATAACTGTAGTATGCATATATACATATATATATATATATATATATATATATATATATATATATATATATATATATATACATATATATATGTGTAAATATATATATATATATGAACATTTCGTTTTTATATAGATCGGTCAAAAATATTTTTATAAAATATTAGTTTTCTAATCAACCAATTTGGTTAATAAACAACCGAGTTATGAGCAAAATCTGAAAAAAATCTGTTAATAATATACACAAATGTTGATATTAAGCATTGCAATGTCTATTAATTTTTGGTTTTTTGTATAAGCAAGCAGTTTAGTTAGAAACAGCAGTATTATAACGATTATTAGTGTTGTTGTTTTTTATTATACACAGTCAGTATATTTGTATAAACATATAAAAATATATAAATACGGATAAACCCCGATTTACTCGGTACTTCGTTTACGCGGTTTCTTATATATAACACGAGTTAATAATAGTCACCATTTTTCAAAATATGCGTTTTATTTAACGTAAATTTCACACAACAACAAAAATTTTATTTTAAGAAAGTGTTTGAAATAGCTTAAATCGCTAGAAAAATAAAATGAAAGTTTTGGATAGATAAAAATTTTAATGAATTTACAATAAGAACAATCCAAAAAACATGTGCTACTAAATCAGCAAAACATGTGTCCTAAATCCGAGATAATTGAATAGAAAAAATTTAAATGTAGTTATATTTTGAATACAACCGGATTACAGAATTATATGTAGGGAATTCACATTGCGTCATAAAATCAAATGTCCTATAATAATAGCATGAAAAAATACGACTGTTGTAAACAACCCTTTATAATTTAATATTCTTTTAAATTTAAATCAGCCAAAAATAAGTGAAAAAAATTTTAGTTTGTCCGGAAAGGACACTTTAGATGTTGTGATGGCAGACTTAAGTAAATAAACAACATTTTTTATTTCTTTTTATATAAAATCATCTATTCCTGTTCTATATCTATGCAAACACTTAAAAATTTAAATAATTTACATTCGTGGATGGTTGTAGACTATGTCAGACCTCAAGTGGACGTCATAGAATGTTATAGGTTATGTTGGATCTTCATCGGATGCGATGTCCATATTTCACGACAACTTTTTTTTAAACTCTAAAACGGATGAACCGATTTGCTTAGAATTTCTACAGCATCATCCAGTGTGTCCCTAAATTTAAATATGATGTTTTATTTTTCTATTGCAGCAGGGGGAGTAGTACGCCCCAAATAAATCAAATATTCCTTATGGCATATTTACACAGAAAAAATATTAGTTGCAAAACGGTTACTAATACAAATTTTACAATATTAATATAAAATTATTTAGAACATGTGATTTTCTATATAAATGCATATAAAACATCATTTTATTAGATAAACATTTATTAAAATTTTTTAGTTAGTTATGGAAATCAATTGTAATCGGTTAAAATAAATTAAGCAAATTCGGAAGAAACCACCGAACTGATTTCATATATTATCACTTAATATTGGTAGTTGCAATTAAAAATATTGTTTATTATGAATCAATATTATTCTGTTTCAGTAACGAAACATAAAACAATTCGATGCTTCCAGGGCAAATATAATTGTGTTTATAAAATAATGTTTTGGATATATAGGTAAGTACATTGTTTTGAAGAAAATGTGCATTAAATATACTTATATTTACCTTTGTTTTTAGGTGATGTATGATTGTTCCTTTTCATTTGAAGTTACAAGTTACTAACATAATATTTTGCTTGAAAAGTTAGACACTATTTTCATCTTTGGAATATTATAATTTGCATAGGTTTTCCATTAGCTGATTCCATATTATGAGTAAAAATGTTAAGCTACTTATAACTTGCTATATTTTGAAACAACACTTTCAACACATTAATTGTTTCTAGGTTAAACAACAAATTATCGTCACTACTCGACCAATGCTCCTGTATCATACGTCAGTTTTCCAATCCGTGATACGATGACAATTTAGAAGTTGTATTTACTAAGGGATTATCTAGCTTATTTTTGCATCCTTTGCATGCTGTTGAAAGCAACAATAATCAAGTGTACGATACGGGAGATATTTCAGGTAAAGATAATATTTTTTGGAACATCTAAGTGTATATTTTTATATGTAGCAGTAAATGAATCTTTTTAGATTCTACATTTTGTACTTTTTTTGAGCCAAAAAAAATAATGTATATAAATAAATTATATACACTAGGTTAGCTTAACCGGTTAAAAAAAAAAACGATTTTTTGCACATATCTGCGTCATTTAAGAACGGTAACTATAATTTTATATAAGCAAATAAAAATATTAATTTTCGTCAGCAATATATACGTATAACCTCCAATATTCGATTCGCTTTTAATCTCGAATAATTATTTGTCGAATTAACCGATTACTATGAAAACCCGAATAGTTGAACGCCATAGTTTATAAATTTCGCTATATATCTAAATTTTTTGGGTTGTTTTATTATTTTCTGAAATGTTCCATTTTAAGTATTTGTTCATTTGTTTTGCTTTATTTTTTTTATTTTTATTTTTTTAAGAAGGATTATTATTAATAAAAAAAAAACATTTGTAATATATGGGGAAAAACTTCATTAATTTCTCATTTAATACGCATAAATCCCATGCGGCTGGCAAAACGATAACATAGATACTTTTACTCTAACACAGATACACATGCACACACTTAGTTATTTATATAATATGAAAATAGCTGTAGATAACTGATTATTATGTTGTTGATGCCGTGATTGTTGTTATTTTTGTTTTTGTTACTTAGCTGAAGTTTTGCAAAATGTTTAGTTATAATGTTGTTCATTGCATCCCTGCAAACAAAAGTTTTGATTTAAAATTTGAGAGTGATTTGAAATCAAACTGTTTTCAAATGTAAACGTTTGAGAACGATTTGATAATAATGGCAACCTCAACAGAAAGGTGAATTTTTTTTCTCCAATTTTGATGACTATTTGAAATAAGGTTTGAAATAATCTTTGATATTGAAGAAAATATACATCGTTTTTCAAACGTTGGATATATGATGACTCTGCGTTTGTTGGGATACTTACGTCCATCGTCTTAGTGCTTCAAGTACTCTCGTCATCAGCATTGTAGTAGTATAGTCAGTGTCGACGTTGGTATTATCATTATAAAGAGTCTTCGTTCTCGTCGTTATTTTGACTCAAATAAATTTGTTTGTTTTACTTCTGGACATTGGGTAATTTATTACGATTTCATACCAACAACAAAAATAAATAATAGAAAAAAAATTTCTAAAATTCTATCGCTCAAGTAACTCGCAAGTTTTTTTTTTTCTATAACATGAAATGAAAAGACATCAAAAGCAAGAAAAAATAACGAACACCACCCATCTAATAGTCATTACACCAACACACACTAGGTTTTTCACGTCACACATACACATTTATTTACGTTATATATTTGTAGTAGACAAAGTAGTCAAAATTGTGTATGTATATGTATGTACTTATAGTTGTTAGGTTTCACGTTCGGTCATGGTCAGTATTTTTCACTAATAAACTCTGTAAGGATTAATTCTGTGATTTATTGCTTATAGTTAAATTGTGGTGGTATGTAATCGGAATTTTTTGCTTGTTCTCATGAAATATATATATTTTATAATAACAAATTTTCTGTTTATTTTTATAAAATTTTTATTAGTTATTGAAATAATAAACGCTTACGAATGTTATGATATGAAAAGTTAAATAATTTTAGATTATTGTCTGATAAAAAATATAAAATTTCTTCCTACATTTTTTTTTTTTTTTTAATAATTATCGAATCAGTTCAACATTTATAGTTAATCCCTTTCAAAAATAACACACGTCAAAAAAAAAAAAAAAAAATCGTAAAAAAATAAATAAATTATACCACAAACAATTCTCCAAAATTCTTGTTCCTTAGCTTGATACAGTGTAAAAAATAGAATGAAACATTTCCCTTACATTACAATTTTAACCAATTAACGACCAAAGATAATATGCTTCTATATGGAGTTTTTAGGTTATATAATTTACTAGGTAATAGGTAGAGCAAATTATTTACTAATCTTTTATAGACAAGAAATGATGCTACGAAAATGTAAAAGTAAAGACACAACTTGCCACAAATAACATCTAGAAGTTTTTAAAGTTTTAAAAATTAAGAATTTCTCAAATAACCTTCATAAAAGTAAGGAATAGTGAGGTGTAAGGAGTGACTGTAGAGAGCAAATTTTCAAAATCACACTGACACAAAATGCGTAAACATGAAAAATAAAAATGAAAATCAAAATTTAAATAACAAAGTCAGAAAAAAATTAGAAAAAATTACTTCGTGAATAATTTTGCTTAATTTTTACTTCTTATACTAAATATAGAGTTAAATTAAACATTTCCATCACAGCACTATTTTAAGAGATATAACGTTTTTATTTTCAACTTCATTGAAAAATGTGTATACATTTTTTTCTTTTCTCTCATAGTAAAAAGCAGCAATAGTCTGTCAGAATAGTAGGATTCCATATACTTTAATATAATCTCTCATTAACCACTTATTGCTTCCATATTTTCGGGTATTTTTAGAATTTTAAAGGCTTCAAGCGGCAATGTAGGACAAGTTGGAGACATGACATGTTATGCAATTTTTTGCACTAATCCTTCTCATTAAAAAAGTCGCCGAAAGAGTGGAATTTAAAAAAAAGAGGCAAACTACTTCAATACCTAAAAACACCACGAAATTTTTTTATTTGATAAAAATAAAAACAAAAGTTTTTTATTAAAAAAAAAAAAAAAAAACAATTAAAATAAATTTTTCTAACAACAAAATAATTTATTAATAACAATTTATTTGTTACAAAATTTTTAAACATTCTCTAGAGGATTTTTTCTAACGTTTTGTGATGCATTATTTAAATAATTTTCTTAGAAGGCACTCTAGTCTTTCACTAAAACCTAACGACATTATCGTATTCTGAGACGATCTCAAAATAATTAATTTTTGGAATTAATATAAAATGGGTCGAGATATTTAAAAAAAGAATTTTATTTTTCATCATTAACCATATAGTTTTAATAAATGGCCATTTAGATCTATTTTAAAAAAGAAGCCAAAAGGAGCTCATTGCTCTAAAAAGGGGCAATTGGCTAGGCTACCTATTACTCACAAAATTATATAATCTAAAAATTTCTTAGAGGTACATATTTCCCTTTAATGGGTTTAAAGTGTGACGTTATGTAAATGTTTCATTTATTAACGATCTAATTATTTCCTAACTTTTTTGTTGATTTTGTTATTTAAATTTTGATTGTTATTTTTTCAAACTTTTGGTGTCTACGTATTTTTTGTCGGTATGATTTTAAAAATTTTCAAAAATAGTGATCTACGATCACATGTTTGTTACAACAAATACAAATTTTCCCTCTACACCCATTTTTTAATTAATTGATTTTTACAACCTTAAAGACTTCTAGAGGCTACATGTGGCCAGTCGCACACTTAGCTTGTACTACATTTTTGCAACACTATTTCTTGTCTATAAAACGTGAATGACTAGTATACTCTACCTATAACCTATAAAATTATATAATCTAAAAACTCCTCGGAGAAGCGTATTTTCTTTTGTTCTCAATAGGTTAAAAATGGAAAAACACCGAAATGGTCCTGGTGATTAGAACAATTATACGATTTTTACGATAATTTTTTAGCGTTCACCTGTGTAATTGTTTATAATACATATTAGACTCAGGCACGTTGTAATGGGTCTATGTTTCATACATCATAGAATAATGGTGAAAAAGTATTGTGGTTGAGTAACGTAAAATTTAATTCAGTTTATTTATTTATTTTCACAAAATTGCATGATGTAGCTAAGGGATTTATCTTCAAATCGAAACTTCAAATTTCATTTGATGACCTACTCTTGTTGGAAATTATTTGGGGATATTTTTAAATTATGGCAATTTTTTATATACTTAGCATTTAACATGATATAAATTTTCATTGTTTAGAAAGCTTTCTATAAATTTTTAATTCTTTCGACAAATTAAAAATTTAGCGAGGGTTTAATTTCGATAAATGTTAAATAGATGAAAAAATCAATATTAAAAAAAAAAGTTTGATAATTTATTTTTTTTTTTTTTTAAGTTTCTTTTTATTGGAAATATTTGGATAAATCTGTGTCAACAAGAAAAAACTACATAAGCAATTTTGTTTAAACTTTTCAGGAGAACACAGAACAGTTTAAAGTTTTATTTTCCATATAATACTATAGAAAATGTAAACTTCAAGTTTCAATATCTCCTGAAATTCTTGTTTGATTTTTGCAAAAAATTGAATTCCAAAGCACGAATCGACAAGCGGAATATATTTTAAGAATCCTCAATACGTTGTTTAAAGTTTTAAATCAAAATATACGGGCCATCGGAGAAATGTGGATTCTATAGCCAAAAATGTAAAAAAATCCCATTTTTGGGAATTTTGATTAGTTTCTTTGGGAATTCAGAAAAACCCTACCCCTGATTGAAATTTGGTTACATTAATAAGATCCACATTTCTTGCAAATTTCATTGAGATACCTTTATAAACAAATATGTTATTACAATTAAAAAATTTGTATTTTCTCCAAAAACCCCAAATTGGGCCTTTGGTTTGAAAGAAATTTTAAAAATATGTATTCCAAATTAAGCTTATCCTTTAGCATATATAATTTCCGATCTTCTGCAAAAAGATTCAAGTCAATATCATGCCTCATTTCAGAAATATGCGCGTTTAAATTTTTACAAACTTGCAACTTTTGCCTTTAGCTGTACGTGAATAATTACTTAGGAAATTATGAATATTTCTATATACTTTTAATAATATCTATACACAAAATATTTTTATAAAAATAATTAATAAAAATTTTTTTATTTCTAATAGCGTTGCCACATTTCCCAAATTTAAGTAAATCTTTATCCTTTTCTAAGCATTCATATATTTCTATTAATGAATTTAAAATAACAAAACAAACAAAAAATGTCTATTTTAACTTAATCAATATTATTATTTTTGGTATTTATCATCTTCCTTAATAAATATTCTATTTCTAATACGATTTTTGATTACTTATTTACATTAAATTTATGTAGACAATTTTTCTAATATTTTAAACTTATACTACTTATTTTCTATAAAATAATCTGTTGTATCTGTATAAATATCTAAAAGATAATAAAGGTCCTTCAAGTCTTCAGTATTTTGAGTTGATAAAGGCTCATAATAAATCCAACGTTTTCTCATTGATGATGGTACAGGGTCTGATGATAACAATAGGCTATTAAAAATATCCTCGTTTTGTGACGTTCTGGAGCATTTCCTGGAGCTGAATAATTGAACGTGCTAAAAATCTCCGTTCCTTACTTCTTGAGCCTCTTCTGTAAGCTCTTCAATTGGAAGAATATTTCGTTCAATTATAATTTCGCCATGGCACAATACTTTATGTACTGTTGGTGTCATTTCTTTCCATGGATATAGAGAAACAAGTAGTTTAGATATTTCTGTTGCATATTCTCCAAATCGAGCAGAGTTAATTTGATGCTTACTATTAATTGCCATTAATAGTATGTTAGTCCTTTCAAGTAACTCTTTATTAATACCAGTTATTTTTGATGTAATTTCGAAATTTCCGAAAAACCTTCTTGCTGTGTTTCCATCATTTGTACTACCACCAGTCGGCAGAAGTTTGTCGATGTTTAATCCCGACTCTTCTCTGAATTCATCCTGGATTCTACTTTTCTATGATATTCTAAGTGTTTTTAAATCCTCGTTGTTTCTGGTAGGTTTTGTTAAATTTTCTTGCACACTTCTATACTTTAAATCATATGCTATGTTCAGAAAATGCTCGATAAACCGTATTCTGGCATGAAGTGGAGATATTCCGAAAGACAGAAATTCTTCATTAATACTCCTTGCTTTGCCAATATCCAAAAATTGCGATTTCGTCTCATCACATAGTGAAAATTTCCAAAAAGAAGATGTTTCCATAATGGCATTACTAACCTCTTCATCAATCATTGTTATACTAAGTTGAAAGGATATGTCGAATGTGTATTAGTTTATGGTTAATATGAATAGACTGTAAATCATTTCTTTTATCTTTAATATATTCAACTAAATCCTTATGGGCCAGTCTTTTCTTCTTAGATCTTGTACTTAAATTATCATATGTCTTGCAGGGTGCTCCAGTTGATATTTTGCACGCCGATATTTCTATATCAGTATCCATCCAATCGGAATGTTTAATTTTTAATCTGTTAGTACCCCGATTTAAGGACTTCATTTTTACGTCATACAACTTTTAAAATCTCTCTATCTGAGATTTACCAATGACGTCGACTTTTGCATGATATGTATGGAAAGGATACCTGTACATAATATAAATTTTTAACAAACGCGAATAGATAAATACATTTGCTAAATTTAGGTAAACACCATAAATGTAAAATAATAAAATACTTATTGTTAAAATAGACATTTTTTGTTTGTTTTGTTATTTTAAATTCATTAATAGAAATATATGAATGCTTAGAAAAGAATAAAGATTTACATAAATTTGGGAAATGTGGCGACCCTATTAAAAATAAAAAAAAATTATTAATTATTTTTATAAAAATATTTTGTGTATAGATATTATTAAAAGTATACAGAAATATTCCTAATTTTCTAAGTAATTATTCACGCAAAACTAAAGGCAAAAGTTGCAAGTTTGTAAAAATATAGTCATATGTACAATAAATTTGAAATATAAATGTTTAAACGCGCATATTTCTGAAACGAGGCATAACATTGACTTGACTCTTTTTGCAAAAGATCGAAAATTATATATGCTAAAGGATAAGCTTAATTTGGAATACATATTTTTAAAATTTCTTTCGCTATTTAGAAATAAACCAAACAAAAGGCCCAATTTGGGGTTTTTGGAGAAAATACAAATTTTTTAATTGTAATAACATATTTGTTTATAAAGATATCTTCATAAAATTTGCAAGAAATATGGATCTTATTAATATAAATAAAAGAGCATTAACCAAATTTCAATCAGGGGGAGGATTTTCCTGAATTCCCAAAAAAACTAATCAAAATTCCCAAAAATGGGATTTTTTTATATTTATGGCTATAGAATCCACATTTTTCCGAATACCCGTAGATTTTGATTCAAAACTTTTAACAGCATATTGAGGATTCTTAAAATATATTCCGCTTATCAAGTCGTGCTTTGGGATTTGAGAAAAAATGGTCTAAAGTCAAAACTTTCATATAAAATGGGTCGAATTCGGAAGGGTGTGTACCATGACCAGTTGAGTTATTTGGCTTTATTTTTTATCTTAAGCTCATCTCTGTGAAGTTGCATTTAAGAAAATTATTATATGTTGCTAAAGAAAATTTTATTCTAGATAAAAAAGGGTGTAGATACTTTTTCGGCTAAAAAAAAACAATTTTTGCAATTTTCAAATTCAAAATCTTTTATTTTTGGACTCAGTAAAGATATCGACTTCAGTTTTTTTTTATTCAATAGATAATTTTGTTCTTTAAGTAGATAGGAAAAAAACTAATAAAATCGGTCGGAAATACTAGGATATATATGAAAAAAACTGGGCCAAGAACATACAAAATTATGGTGCTTAAAAATTCAGGTCTTATTAGGGTCTACAACAGTATATAAAAATATTTGAAATCGGACGAGAAACAAAAATTTGGCAAGTGATTAAAAATTTTTTATGCCAGAGGTACCTAACTTTGAGCCCCCTTAACTCGGCAGCTGAGGGGTTTGTTGTAGCGCCCTTGCAAACTTATCATTGTACACTACTCCGCTATGCCTGTACCAAATTTCATGAAAATCCAACCAGCCGATCAGAAGTTACATATTTATTTCCAAAAAATTTCGATTCTGCCCCACTGTGCACTGTTTAGTACAAAGTATTAAAAAGTAGAATAACATAGCATATCTTAATTTATGTACTTTTTCCATGTTGAAACAAAAATTTTTTCTTATTAGAAGTTTAAATATATATATAGGAAATTTATGATAAATTTTCTTCGTATAGGAATTTTCGATAAATTTTTTTTATTTTAAAAGTTAAGTTAAATTTTCTTCTTATAAGAAATTTCTGATTAATTTTCCTTTTATACCAAGTTTTCGATAATTTTTTTACCGGAAATTCTTAATAAATTTTTCTTCTTAAAATTTTTGTTAAAATATTTTAAATCTGTGGGTAAGTAGAAGGAAGTTTGTTCTCAATTTTATTTACACTGAAAAGTCAATCGCATGAAAAGCAAAAAAAAAAGAATTGAAAACAAAACTTCAAATACAAAATAAAACACATATTTTCAAATTAAAATAAAAAATTAAAAATAGTTTTGCAAACAAATTTTATTAAAAACAAACAAATATCCATTAATATCATGTGTGAAATGTTCATTTGGCTAAGTGTACATATTTAACGTTCCCAAAATGGAGTTCTGATCATATATATATATATATATATATATATATATATATATATATATATATATTCAAGAATAATAAGAAAAATATGTAAGTTTATAATACGAAATGCTTCGTTAAATGCAATGATAAAGTTTATAAACAACAATTTAAAACATTAAATGTCGAATCTTTTTGGACCGGATTGGTAAAATTAAAACTTATATCCTTATTTATACTTTTACTTTGGGTCTTCCTTCCTCGGCGGAACATCTATTTATTTTTTTTCTAAATTACCACTAATGAACAAATAAATAAATAAATAAATTAATTAGTAAAAATTAAAATACATATTTTTTATTAACATTTTGCTTCATACAAACATAAACTTGATTGATTTGATTAAAATATTGTTTTTTACAATTAGCATATTGACTAATTCAATCAACACATTATTTAAAGTTAATTTTTTTCTTAATTACGATTTTAAATGTGTTTAATTGAAAATTTTTTTCTTTTGCGTTTTTTACAATTTTTATTAACTGATACATATAATGAATTTGGGGAGAGGTGCAAATTTATATATATATATATATATATATATATATATTTATATATATATTTTTTTGACCAAATGGATTATTTTGCTTAATTTTTTTACCAAATAATTGGCTCCTTTTTCAAAAATTCACCTTTTTGAATACTTTTTTGAGAACATTTTAGAAATTCTCAACGGTAATACTATCAATAATAAACAAATAATTGGTAAGCGTTTTGAAAAATTTGCATGATAGAGTTGCCCTACTTCAGCATTTAAATTCGAAAGCTCAGTTGATAGGATTATGTAAAATTTTTTAAAAATTGGAGCAACCGATTACTTAATTTGTATAATAACCTAACAAATATTTTTCTATGTAGGGGCCTCAACATTATTCCTGAGTGTGTAATCTAATGTAATTTTATCCTATATAATATTTTATTTCTATAAAATTAAAAATTTATTAATTCTATTATTAATTATAAATTTATACAATATTAATATAGATATTATTTCTGAAATTTTATGTTAGAATAAATATGATTTAATGAGGGTAATGTATGTACTGGGGTTCTTCAAAAGGCAATAAAATGGAATACTCTGAAGAAAGTTGATTGGTGAGGGCATGGATCTTTAACATCACAAGATTTTATATGTAGTGTGAAAAAGGTAATATTTCATTAAAATATTAGATTCCGAAGTACAAGTTGTTTTATATCCGTCTGCTTCTTATTACTATTACATTAATAGGATAAACTCAGACCAAGAACCACACCCCATCCGGCGAGCCCTAGCCTTGTCAAGGACGTGTGGTCTTTCGTTGATCCTATAATAATGTTCTGTTTTAACACCTCAAAGCGACCATTACAGCGTGTACGAGCGTGTGGTCTATACACTTTCAAAACGTGTTAAAATAACATAATTTTGATGAGACATTTTAAGATTCCAATTCCAAGTGTGTAAACAATTTTTAAATCTCAAGTAAAGTTCTAATTATTTACCAATTTTTAATTTTATACTACTTTGAAAATCGAAAAAACTTGTCGATAGCCCGTTTTTTCCTTAAAAGATATATATATTGTTTGTCTATAGCCTAAAAACGAAAAGTTAAAAACATAGTATTAGAATTACCTTTTGGCTTTAAAATTAATACCACAAAACTAAAAGTTTGACGCGATTTTTTTCTTAATCTGCAGATATCCCTTTTCGAATATAAATGGTGTGTATTTTATTATATTTTAAAGACATTTAATTTAGTTTATCTGAAAAAGTGTGTTTTGCGTTTTTAATTACCTTCGTTTAAATTTTTTAAATATTTATATACATAGTTTTGCTAGAAGATTATTTAAATGCTACCATTATTTATTTATTTATTTATTGAATTTTTATTTTTATTATTTATAGTGAAATTACATAAAAGGTAAATAATTTATGTAAAAACATTACATAATAAAAATATACCAGGTGTGGTGGCACAATTTACAATAACTAATATATAAGTGTATTATAATTGTTTAGTAGTACATATATAAGTAGTAAAGTGCTTGACTTGATTTTAATTCAATTAACTTTCAAGAAGATACTTTAAAAAGGAATATATTTTAACACTCTAACTCATTGTACAATTCTTTCTTTTTGTTTCTTTGCACAATTTCAAATTATTTTGTCATTATTCCTTTGCTTTCCTTTCACAATGTAAATTTAACTCGGTTCAAAGAGAATTTCACAGCGAAAATCTACTTATTTAATTAAACAAAGCTAAGATTGTAGTTTTATTTCTGATTAAATGTTTTTGCAAAGAAACGAAGGACTCGTTCCTTTTTGTTACTTGCAAATGAAATTACTCTAACTACTGTAAACGTTTCTTGATGTATTTTATAATTTATTTATTTAATTTCACCACAATATTTACTTTTAACTACAATTTAGATTGCAAAATGTGTACAAGAGAATTGGTAAAAAAAAACTCAAAATAGATTTCCTAAAAATTTCTTGTCTTTTCTATTTTGTTCGGTTTTCTACTTTTACAAACAAATCAAGTATATTTAGTTTACTTTCTTCTAAAATTCTATTGCTAAATAAACAACTTAAAAATAGCACCGAAATTAAAGTTAACAACTTTACTACCTGTCTTAAAAGTTTCTTGTAAAGAAATTTTTAGGGACCAAATAAATGGATAAAGTAGATACGAAAAAAAAAATTGGAAAAACTGCAAGAAAAAATGCATACACACTCTTTGTATCAGATTAATCGATGTAATTTGTTTCTTTTGCTCCAAACAAAAAAGTTGTGTAAAATGTAAAAAACAATAATTTTGTAAAATTAAAGTAAAAATAACGGGAAAACGTATTGAACTTCAGTGTTACTGACTGGCAAAACTAATAACACAACTTCTAAAATATGTTAGTTGTATTACTGTGTTATATTTTATTTAAAATAACACATTATTTTTAATATATATTTTTTAAT
Organism: Protocalliphora azurea; assembly: GCA_932274085.1. Taxonomy (NCBI): domain Eukaryota; kingdom Metazoa; phylum Arthropoda; class Insecta; order Diptera; family Calliphoridae; genus Protocalliphora; species Protocalliphora azurea. The sequence goes on along the minus strand of OW026519.1, from coordinate 19,408,282 downwards.
TTATATGAAATTAAGCTACAGAAATAATTATGATTAATTTATTTTAAAGAAGTACTAATTCTGTATGATATATTTCTATCTTAAGAAGAACTAATTCTTTCTTTGACTGTATATCATGTCGTATTAAAACAGCACAGCGATCCGGCTTATAATTTAGGATATATGCCAATTTACCAATTTTTCTGCAATCGTCTCCACTATGAGCTGCTAGGGAACTGAAGACTAATTTATAATTTTTTTTATGCTTTTAATATTTTTCATTTTTCTTTATATCTTTATATATATATATATATATATACTTAATGAACTAAAGTTTTGAGAGAAAACTTAAAAAATTTTAAAACCTTTCGAATTATGAATGTTCAGTCAAGAAGTGTCAGTTATTTAAATAATTTTTACAAAACATTACTCATCATATTTCTCTCTTAATTTGACAATTACAAATATACCAAAAAACACAAAGCATAGCAATAAAACATTTTAACAACTTTTAACTGCACGATCAAGGAAAAACATGAAAATAGAACGATAGAAATCAATGAATTTTCAAAAAGTCTTGTTAATAGTTCAAGCACAAAAATTGACATACTTATACATATATAGTAACATATTTAAACACACAAATAATCCTTTTGTCCAATTGCATACACCCAGAGAAAAAATATTCACATACGTGTGTAAACTGATACAATTCGGTGTCAATAGTGCGTCTGATATATTCACATACGTGTGTAAACTGATACGTGTGTAAACTGATACCATTCGGTGTCAATAGTGCGTCTGACTTGTATATGTTCAAGTGGAAAAAACCGTGTTCAACTCCACAGCAAAAAATTGATATCGCCGTGGTTTTAAATTAAAATAGAATCTGTGTCGAATTGAACACAATATTGATTTGAACTCGATATATTATCATTATAGATTTTAAACGCTGTGGTATTAATTGCACACCATCAAGTTTGCATCAAAACCCACCCTTATTTTTTTGGCTATTTTTTACATTTATTATCTTATATAAAAAAAAAACACAAAAGAATAATTAAATCTTACTTAACTATTAAGTTAAATAAGATTTAAGTAGAAAACATTATAATTTTTAAACCCTGCCATATGACACCCTATATTATTATCACAGATAATTTTTTGATGTAGGTTATAAAAACTTGTCTAATTAATTTTAAAAATTTATCTTACCTTTGTGTCTTTCTCAAAAGAAAAAACTGAGCAAATTTCATCTAATATACGTTTAAAATCTTGGCTACATAGTATAATTCACTTGCTAAAGATGTCTTTAATGATGATGTTAATAATAATAATATCATCTCTATCTCACCGTTAACTTTATATGTTGACTAGCATACATATTGACCTTTTGTGGTTTCGGTAAGTAATGACTTTAAATCCTATGTTAAATTAAAAAAGTACAACGTCTATAATATATTTACTTATATAAAATATAAATTATACGTAAACCTATTTACCTCTCTTTAACGACTGGATTAGGTCTGCTTTTTTGGGTTCCTCGACTGGCATTGTTTCATCTCTATTCCCAGCTAAAAATTATTTTAAAAATATAATCAAATAAATAATCAGATTATAACAATACCTCTTTCTTTTCCAATGAAAAAGTTTTCTTCTAAATTCGGCATGTAGGACTAGTGATGACACCGTCTCCTTTATATCAACTGAAATTACGTATTGTAGTCATGGACACCAATATATATAACTAGGCATATCAATGACTAAAAATTTAGTTGTGTTTGTAAGAGTGAAAAAATGGACTCAAAGAAAAGTTATGCATGGTAACTGAAAAGCGTTATGCATGATGCTTTATTATATAAATTATATTTTTTTAATGCGTTTTTGCTTTTTTATTCTTAAATTTACTAACATTGCCATAAAAAAATATAATTCACATTCCTCCATCTTTATCTTAAGACAATAATATTAAAGAAATTGATAGCCTAAGAATTTTTTCCAGTGCATTTTTTACTCTTTGCACTCTCAGCAACGACTACATAAAAGAGCGTGAGAATACGTTTGAACTTAGCACATTTGTGTTATGAAATTGGCATCCCTAGTATAAATCAGTGTGGGGCGATTTGTAAATTTCTTATCTTGCAGGATTAGACTACAAAATGCAGCTTACGCAACATTGTGTTACTCGTCAGAGATGACAATTGAAATTTTTAAATTGTACTAAATAGCTGTTATTGTTACTTGAAGTTTGAAATTATTTTCATCGACGCAAAGAAAATAGTGTCCGTGTTTTGTTGCTAACATTCAAAGGCAATTTCATATGAAATTTAAATACACATTTATTGGGAGTTAACGTGTAGAATTATACATGTTAACTTTAACGTCGATAGAAGTGCCCGCAATTTATGAACAAAAATACAATTTTGACAATAAGAATGACAAGAAATGAAAGAAATATAAAAATAAAACTCAATTCAAATAAAACATTTTTTAATTTTTAGTAGTAGTAGTGCAGTTTACAAATAAATATAAAGAGCTTCCAAATCGGGTTAATGACGTTTTTATACCCTACACCACCATAGGTGGTTGGGGTATTGTGCTGATGTTTGTAACGCACAGAGAAAATCATCCAACACCCTCCTTAAAGTATACCAATCGACTCAGAATCAGTTTTTGAATAGATCTAACGATGTCCGTCTGGCTGTCTGGACGGCTGGCTGGTTGGCTGGCTGAGTGTTGATTTAAACATTGTGAACAAAGTACAGGTCCCAATTTTTAAGGTAATAACGAAATTTGGCACATAGGACTTTCGTGACAAAAGGTCCATTATTTTACCTAGCCCCCATACAAATTTCATCTCGAAATGGAGGTTTAACGAAATATATATACAAATATAGTAATATTTTAATGAAATTCGGTGTAAAGGAGTCTTGTATAAGTTTCAATCTTTGTGCCAAATTTCATGAAGATCGGTTTATAATTGACCACAGCTCCTATATAAAAAATATAACGTGCATAAAACACATATAAATGTTTGTATTGGGTCTATATTCGACACAAACAAGTTTTATATAAGTAGAAATCATAGTAACAAATTTTATTAGGATCGCTCCATAATTTACCATAGCTCCCATATAAGCCAACTTTCGGGAATCACCATAAAGTGCATAAAGTGCAAAATTAGTATTAACGTAATATTCTGTATTCATATATTTTATTTTACACTTAGTAAAAGTATCGGTCCACAATTGTCCACATGTCTAATATAAGAGCCCTCCACGAAATATAAGACCTTGCACAATGATGTGCGGTATTATATAGACTATATTTTTCTTACCTGTTTTTTTTTGCGTTAACGCTCAGCGGGGGCAACAAAAGACAGCTAGTATTAATATTTTGATGAATTATAATGACATTTACATAAATTTTTATAACAATTTATAATTCCTGTAAATAAATGCTTTTTATTTCTTCTTTGATGCTATCTAAAATATCCTTCTTAATAGCTTCATAGTTTTTATTAAACAATTAATATTAATAATACAAATTATTAATGACATATTATAACGTTTATACACAGTTTTCATATGCAAATAGAATTTTAATGCATTGCCGTAAAATTTTTTATTATAACTTACGCACTCGCGAAAACAATTCCTGATTACCGAAGCTATTTACAAATGAGGTCGAATGGGCGAATTTTTTTGTGTTTTCAAAAATGTGACAGATATTGAAAAATATTGTGGAAAAAGAAAAATTAAAAAAAGATAAATATATATATATATATATATATATATATATATATATATATATATATATATTATTTATAATATGCTAAATAGATTTCATGTGAATTTCCTCTAAAAATTGGCCATGCGTCATCACTAGATTCTGACAGAGAAGCACAACTTTTTCTTCTTGATAGCGTCTCCATTGCTTATTATTTTAAAACAATGTTTTTTGCCCACTTTTTTTTTCAAATAATTTAATAATCTTGCACACAAATTATAATGTAATAATTCGAGCCACAGTTACTTCTAATGATGGCGGCAGGTGGAATGAGAACTTATAATGTAATTTTTTGTTTGTTATTTTGAAATTTTATCATGTAATAACTTTTTGAATGATTTTAGAAATTGCATTCAGACAATTATTGTAAATGTTCGAAATATAAAAAGCCTTTCATAAATATTTTTTATTATTTAATCAGATGTATTTTATTGTTTTTAAGAAATTTTAATTAATAATAATTGTTAGTGGAAAATTTCAAGCAATTTCAAAATAAAAGGTAACCGGTTTTTAAGCAATTTGCTGTAAATCTTTTAAAAACTAAAAATAAGAAAAGAGGATGATAATTGTATGCAATATAAAAAATAAATCAGAATATTTTATACTTTTGATATTGATGTCAATTACCATGTATGTCTATATTCCTATATGTCCACATTTTTAGAAAAAAAGAAAAAAAAATTAATATATATAGGTGGTAACTAAAACTTGCCCACCGGAGGCATTTGTCGTGTGAAAGTTGATTGGATTTTGTTTTGTATCATCCGCGATGGTGAATGACTTAAATAAATAATGTACTCAATTTATAATTTATGTTGCTTATAAGTCAAAAATGAAGGTTGTAAAAAAAAAATTAAATTATATATCGTAACAATGTGATCACAGCCGTTGTCAATTTTGCAACGTCATTTTTCCCCTCAGTGTACAATAGTTAGCTATACTGAGTTAAAATAGTGTTTTTTTTATTTTGAAATTCTATAGTTACTGGTTGCATTGTATAAATGTTCCCTAAAGTGGTTAAAGAGGTCTGCGCACAATAAAACATTACCATTTGCCTTTATAGTGGACTTATGGGAAAATAACATTGTATCACATGCACAAACTCATTTCTGTGAAAATATACCACTTACCTAAACATCAATTCAGTTATTTAGCAATGTAAGTGTGTTTGACTTTGGCAAATGTTTATGCGTAATATGTATACTAGACTGCACCAAAATTTATCGACTTTTGAATTTTGACCCTAGCTTCCCTTTTAGCTTCTTTGTTCATTAAAAGGATATTGTGTGTCCTGAAATTTGCACTTGAAAATTTGCAATTTGAAAATGCACCCTGCATTTATATGGGAAGTACTTTGTTTTGTAACAAAATTTTATAGAATTGTAATCTACACACAATTATATATCAAACAAGATATCTCTCAAACAGAATATAAAATGTTAAAGTTATTACGAACTCCCCAGACTTGTGTAAGAGTACAACCAAATTTTTATTTTTGATTTGATATTTTTTTGTTTAAATAAAATTATTTTTTTAATTAAATTTTAATTATAAGTACTAAAAAATAAGATTTTGTTTTTATGCTTGGTGTGATTATTTTGTATGATTATTTTTTTAAAATGCAAATAATAATGTAGCTTCGAAACGCCTAGACCGATTTCAATGAAATTTCACATGGTGTTAGTAGAGGTATAGGCGATTTCAAATCTGGCCTTGGACTATATATCCTTTAAGTTAACAAGATATAGGGCTTCAAAGATTAAAATTTTTACTTTTTAAAGTACTTTGTTGAAGTTGTTTCGTCATAGTAGTTCCAACTTTCCTTTTTAATTCTTTATTTTATTACAAACTAATAGGAAAATAGTGTAAAGAAACAATTATGAAAAATTTTGAAAAATTATTTAAAGATTGGTCGCATTCTTTTTTGTAATATACAAATTTTCCTAAGTAACATATACAGTATTCATATTTTTCTTAAAAACAATTAAATAAGAAGTAATCTGAAGAAAAATATTTTAAAAAATTGAATTCGGCGAGAACCAGGGTTTCCAATTTTGATCTAGCTTTTCAACAAATATCCAATTTTCGACTTAATTTCTCAAATCGGAAAGCTGGAATCAGCAAATTTTAATATTTTTTATATCACACAATGGCAAAAATTGGAACTTTGTTGAAAAATAGGTCAAAATTGGGAAACCCTCGTTCTCGCAAGAATCCATTTTTTAAATCCTTTTTTCCTCAGATTATTTTCTATAAAGCTATCTTTTAGAAAAATATAAATGCTGTATATGTTAATTAAGGAAATTTGTATATAACAGAAAAAGAATGTGATCACTTTTTTGACAAAAAAAAAAAAAAAAAAAAAACGATTCAAAGTTCAATTTTAAATGCTTATAACTAACTGTTGGCTCCGTAAATATTTTTTCAAATTTATTTCCTAAATACGCATGTGTGTATTGGTTTTTCACACATATGTACAACCCTTGTTATTCACATATGTGTTTAAGAAGTATTTTTATCAAGGGCTTTTTTATTACTTACGGAAAAAACATGTTTTCTAGTTTAGTTTTTAGATTTTAATATTTAGTATTTAAAGTTTTTATTTCATTTAATAAATTAGTGCCATACAAGCATTCACCCAAAAGTGACTTACAATCACTCTAGCAGTGAAAGCATAATTTTTTATAAATAAAAGAGAACTATTTATAAGAAATAATACTTTTTCTTAATATATGAGTAAAATTTCAAAATGTGGTATATTCGAAAGTTTCAACGAAAACATAAGAAAACTTTTTTATTTTTATGTGAATTTCGAAATAATTTTATAAAACAATAACTAAAAACTTTCATTGGTATTAGCCAAATTTTACTCTCAACTGAGCTTGGGGTCAGTAGTTTTTTAAACTTATCTTTCCTTAAATATTTGAAGAGTATATTTTATTAATTATTATTATTGACAAATATAGTGATAATTATCTCATTCTAACAAATAAAGTCATGTTAAACCATCAAAATTTATCACATCCTTTTGAAAAATATAATAAAACATAACCTTATGTTTTCCTTAAAAATTTGAAATATTTTAAATTTGGACCTCCATATTTTAAATGTTATCCTTTTGTGATTTTCTTGGAAGCTCCGGAATGTATTTTTTTGAGGCATGGTTTATGTTATTATGTAATAGTGCTATTTAGTTTGAATATCAATTCAAAAAAAAAAAAAAAGGAAAAAAAATTAATTTTTGTCGAAATTCGTAAAATTTAAATCGACCGTAAAGCTTAGTTATAGTCAAGGTATTGAACTAATTATTTTCTAAGTTTATTTTCTGTGGTGTTGTCTGCATAGTTTTATTCCAACTTTTTTGAAATTTGTTTATTTAATTTTTAAAAGTTTGAAACAAGAGTTTTGAAACAGCCTTAAAAATTCAATATTTTGTAACTAAGCATGGAAATTTAATCTGACTTGTTAAATTTTCTTAAAAACTGTAAAAAAGCAATATTTTTTTCATATAAAGGCACAATACTAACCGATTTTACTAAAATTTCACACAATATCTTATAATAATTCAATGAACAATTCTGTGGGGGAGTTACGATCAAAATTCAAAAGTCGGTAAATTTTTGGTGCAGTCTAATAACATATAAGTGTACATGGTGCAGCAAGCAGCTCAAATTTTCAAAGCATATAGCAGTTAAAAAAATAAATGAATTTGATTGCGGAGAAAGCTAAAACTGTAAAGTGTGGTAATCTATGTTTGTATTTCAAATGAAATTCTACGAATTGAAGACAAAATGAAATTATTAGAAATAGAAAGATTAGCTAGAATGAATAATATTATGAACTATACAAAGGTTGAAGTTAAAATTGTAATAAATTGAAAGAAATATTTTTTTCTCTTCTATCAAGCTTTTGGTTAAAACTCTTAAATTTTTTTGTGGAAATTCTATTAATTTTTCGAAACTCGTACAACATTTGCTAATGTGGAATGTAAATAAAATTCATAATAGAAAATACTCGTAATAAACTACACTCTGCTACAAAATTACAACTTTAATTTTCATTCGAAGAGCTGTAGATTAGTATATTCAAAATCCGAAACCGGTAACCGATTAACCGGTTTTTACTTTTTAAAAAACCGAGCGGTTTCTAATAAGTTTTACTTTCGCATAATTCGATAAGTCAGTTTTATTCCGTCGATTAGTGTGTTTTTTATCTTTTATTTTTGTTTACTAAATAAATCTATAATTAAGCCTTATATATATATGGCTTTATACATTAAAAATATCAAATTACTTAAAAAAAAATTTAAATTTTATTTTTAAAAAATTCATTATTAATTCATGTTCATTATGAATTAATAAAGCTTTAAGACTAGTTTTTTTTTAATTCCCAATTTGAGATTTGAGTAGTACCGGATGTACTAGGAACTGAGAATTGTATATTTTTTAATAGATCAAACTAATATTTATTAATTGAATCTTGGTAAGAAGTAGATTTTAGTTTTATCATTTATCACAAGAATATGGTGAATTTCAATACATTTATACATAGGTAAATTTGGATCAGAAGAAGCATTATCAGAATTCAATTCAAAAAATATAAAAATTATCCTTTAGCTGTAGAAGAGCGATATGACTTTTTATTTTTATATTACTTGTCATTACAAATGATGTGTATTATAAGTGTACTTTCTCTAGTAAAAATAATAATAATAATATAATAATAATAATAATAATAATAATTTTTTAAATATTTATATTTTTAATAAAAACCGGTTAACTGTTATTTTTTACGTAAAACCGTATTCAAAACTTCAAAACCCGTTTTTTGAAAAAGGCTATTTATTGAATAACCCGAAAACCGGGTTTTGGAAGATATCGGTTTTTTTGAATACACTTCTTGAGAATTTTCAAATCACCACCTAAATTTTATGATAACGAGAGAAAAAGGATAGTTTCTGTACTAAAGATGTGGTAGCTTCCTAAATTTTAAGTCAATTTATGACTTTTAAAATTACTTAAAAATCAGATGAAAGTATCTTTTGAACTATATTAAAATCTTATATATACCGTCAAAATAATTAATGATTTATTCAATGTTTTTAAATTGATTTTCCTTTACTTTTTCCAATTTTTGAATTTAAGGTGATTTTTCTTATTTTTTTTTTAAAGCTAAACATTTTTAAGGTAAAATAAAAGAACTAAACTGGCAAAACTTTTAGTTATGTAAAATACTAAACTGTAAAAAATATGAAAGTTAAAAATTCGTTTAAGGGTGTTTTGGAAAAAATTAAAAACATGTTAGAGTTTCCGTAAATAAATCCTCTTTATCAACTACAACTTTGAAATTTTAAATCTATCGGTCTAAATTCAAAATTTGTTTATATAAAATTTTTAAAATTTGATCCAAACAGGGTAATTTTGATAAAATTAACTCGCTTCCTGTTTTAAAGTGATCTACAAAAGTAAGTTTAAAAAATGACTATTGAATTTTCTAGTTTGCAACATTTTCGAATTTTCTGGTTTGTAACATTTGTTTATCTAAATTAATTTGAATACTCTTAATTGTGATTTATTTTAATTACCTAATATGATATTTACACCAAATAAGAACCACTAAAATAACTATTTATGAAACATCCTGTTTAGCAAATTTTAGAACCGTAGCTTTTATATATAAAGAGGAAAATAAAATTTCAAATTATTTGTTTTATTTCTGAAATTATTACAATAAATAATTTATTAAAAATTGTTAAAGTACGTTTAAATACCGAAATGATGTATGTATTCTCTGATCGAAGAAATAGCAAATAGAGCGGAAATAAAAAAATATCCAAGAAATGCGATTGTCAACAAAAACTACATTTGGAAGAAATAAGGCATGTAAACGATGTAGTTTTAATTTTTCAAAAATCATTTAGTTTTTGTTTTTGGTATAAATGGCATATAAGAGAGTTTACTCATTATAATGATAAAGAAAGATTTTTGTAAACTTTATTATACATTAGTGAGAAACGTGTATTAAACAAACTGTTATAAATTATTGTGTATGGGCTAGAGAGTAGCTTGGTTAGTTATAAATAAGCTATTATGTGGTTCTTGATGTTACTAAAAGATTGTAGACTGTAATTATTGGCTATGCAACTAGTGTAAAATCAAGTGTAGTTTATGAATTGAGCTAGTTGTTATGTCATTAAATTGCAGTAGTAGAGTTTGATAATCGTGGTAGTTCAGTTGTGTAATATAACAGTATGTTTTAAAGCGTAAATAAAGAGCTATATTTGGATTTAAAAGCAGATAGTACTGACTTCATATTATTTGAAAGTAAAAGAACCCCGGTTTTTTTTTTAAAGAAAATAAACCAAATGTTTTGAAAATGGCAAAAGCGTAACAGTATTATATGTTCCTTGATAAACTCTCTATTTAGAAAATAATGAGAGTATACTTCTACGTAAAAAACCTTTGGACTCTGAAATGATTTAAACTTTTTTTATAAATTAATTTGAACTTTAGAATTTTTACAATTATTTGAATATTATTCGTAAATCATTATTCTAACTCAATTACATATAGGGGAAAAAAAGACACGAATTCCATTTCCCAAAAAGTTGTGAGTTAAATGTAGGTTGTTTACAGAGTACCAAGGTGGGACACTGAAGAGTACCGATGACGATCGTGGCTAGAAAATACATGGACTACAAAATGCATTTCAATCTGCCGAGTATTCTTCCATAATTATTTCAATGAACTTGAGTCCGAATAATTTTTATTTTTTTATACGATTTATTTTCGAGAACTACATTATTGTTCTCTAGAGTAGTATTCGCGACAGTCAGTAGTTTTTCTAATACATTTGAACCATTTTTTTCACTTTGATTGAAGCACCTTAAAAACATGCATTTTTGTTACAATTACCGATTTTCGAAGTGTTGTAATAAGTTGGACATGCAATTTTAATATTTTCTAATGCAATTAAGTTATTGGATAACATATTGGGGTTGTATGGTGAATAACCATACAATTTGATGTTTGCGCAGATAATATGGTGGTTTATTTAAACAATGTACAAAAGCAAATAATTATCGTATTATAGAATGATCCGGATTCAGCAGTTAATTTTCCTTACGACTTGGAAAACTTTTGCCAAACAAATGATTACGTACCATCACAACTAACAATATTGTTGAATGAAGTTTTGTTTCGGAAACACATAAATCAAGATTTCCTCATCTGTAACATTATAATAAAAACATGTCAAGTCCTATTTTTTTACGTTTCCTTTCAATTTAAATGATTTTATCTTATATGGGGTTAAGAGAGAAAAACTGTTCTGGACGTTTAAATACACCTCAAATACACACTAAAAATATCTTTTAGTGGAATGAATGCCCTGAAATTTCTAGATCTCACGATATGTTATATGTCAGTGTTGCATAAACAGTGCGCGCACAACATTAGTGCTTTTTAGCAAGAGAACCGTTTTTAGAAAGTCTTCACAAAATTAATACTGAATCCAACTGTGTCCATAATTGTATCCCACTTGTCAGCGGTTTAAGGTAGCCCCCTATAAAACTTCATTTCAAAGATTGATTAGAGTTAAAAAATATATTGTTTTCCATTTAACTCCTATGAAATTTGTAGAAAGTCATAATATGAACATTTTTTATTATAAAATTAAATTTGTTGGCGAAGATAGTTTTTTAACTAACATTAGGAAACAGAAATACCCCACGTGTAAAAAGATTTTCTTAGAATGTAAGACTTAAAAACATCAAATTTTATGGTTTCGGTGTTAGATTACATTAGTTGAATAGTTTTGCCGATTCACAAAATGCCTCCATCAAAAAACACACCCCTCGTGGTATTAAAAAATTTTACTATTTAAGTTTAGGAAGAGAGAAAAATGTTTATGAGTTTCTATTATTTAAATGGCGACTACATCTGTAAACATCCGGCCATAACATGGTCATTTTAAAAGGTATTTTCTAGTACTCTTGTACGTAATTTTTTGTACGCCGTTTGCCTCTATAACTACTTGATATCAATTTTTAGAAATTTCTAAAATCTTAATTTTGAAATTCAACCATCAGTCATACACATAAATTGAATGCTATAGTTACATTACAAAAACAACAATAAAAACAATGTGTTTGTTTGTTACATTCATAGTTTGAACGTTATACAAAACTTGGGCGGAGAATATTTAAATTATTGTACAATTGCAAACTATGATATTTACGCATTGAATAGATCAGGGGTTCCAACCACTTCAGGCTTCACGAACCCTTTTAGAAAATATTTTTTTCACGAACCCTTTGCCACATTTTGGCTTTTAATATAATAGAAATGAAAAATATTAAAAAAATTAAAAGGTATTTATTTTACATAAAATTCGTTATCAAAATTAATTTATTTATTAAATACAAAAATAAAATTTAAAGCTTATAAACATTTAAAATATATTAAATGTAATAAAATTTCATTGTTTCTACTAACTTTTTAACATTGGGAAAAAATTCTGACAAAACACATATTACTTCATTTTCCGCATCAATAGCTCTATAAGAATGTTTAATTTATTACGAAGAAAACTGGTTTGGCAAGAATTGGTTTTAAGTTCCAGATAATATCGGGAAAATTCATCGTGAAGTGAGCCTAAGTACATTATAATACTCTTCATTTATTATTTTTAAATCGAAGATATCATTCAGTAATGAAAATTTTAAATATTTTGGTAGAGGGGATTGAAGGCGTCTTTTCCGTAAATAGTTTAATGTTGAGATTGTTTAAAGTCTCGAAAAATTTAAAGATATAAGCAAAGTAAAATATAAAAATAGTTTTCTGTAATTTCTTTTTAAGATCTTCATTCATTCGAAATCCAACGGACATTGATACGAAGTAGTAATTTTTTATGTTCAGCATTAAAATCGATATATATAGCTTTAAGAATTATATTTCTTAAGGTACTAATTTTTATAAAATTTACTACTCTTATAGTAGTTTGAAAAGCACTTTTAAATATATCAGGTAAGGTTTTCGCAGCAAATACTTGTCGGTGGATTACGCTGCGAAGTCTTAGTGATATAAAAAACCTAATCTCGATCCTATCATTGATGCGGCTCCACCTGTACACCTATGGAAGTCATAGTCAAAGGCTTTGTAAACAATAATTCTTCCTTTATTTCACTTTCTACAATACAATAAAAATTGGCTAAAATTAGAAACATTAGTCGTTTCATTACACTGCAAACCATCGGCAATTTTTTTTTTTCAGAGTTATATGACGGAGAAATTCTCATGGCTTTTCCTTTATGGGCTTATCTAACAATATATTCCAAAAGACAGCACAACAAGACTTTATTAAAAGTTTTCCAATTGTGTGTAGTTCCTTTGCTTTTAATATTAGCATTGTTGTATTTTTTTTCCATATAAATTTTCCATATAAATTCCATATAAATTGCATAATTATTTATGCAAAAGAATACAATATGTTTGTCATTCAATAATTCCAGACACATTTTCGGTATCTCTCGGCTATTCTTTCAAATTTTGCAACGGAATCCCCATTTGGGAAACCTTGTAGTATATGTTGAAGAATAAAGGATATGAAAATACATATTGAAATGCATACAAACAAAGGCATGTACTCAAAGAAGCATTAGCAACGGCTAATACATCTAAATGTAAGTGGTACGCTATGGATACTAAATACTATTACAATAATAATCATATGCACTAGCATCTCTATAGAAATTATGTACTTACTATTATTGGATACATTGCATATGTATGTGTTTACATGTTTCCTTTCTCGTTCCTTGTTAAAAAAGAAATTTGATTTTAATGTTTCTGCTTGTTTAAAAAAGTTTCTCATATTAGTGAAGAGAAATAATAATCTTATTCATAATCAAAAAGTGTTTGTATGTTTTCGATTTTTAAAATTATAATAAAGTGCATTTATTGATTTAATCTCAACCGTCTATTTATTTTGCGGTTTTCCTGTGTAGAAGTTAATGCAAACTTTTTCTGCATTTTTAATTACTTTTTTTTATTCCCACAGCATCACAGTGGGGTCAAACGCAAATTTTTTGGTAATAAATCTGAATCTCCTAAACTACTGGTCGGATCAAATTAAAATGTATGGAAGAGTTGTAGAGGAGGACCTAAGCTTTCAGAAAAATCATCTTGTAGTCACCCTGTGATAACACGAGATAAGCTACAGGGTGTCAAAGTTGACTACCTCGAGTATGTAAAAGTTAAAAAAAATCGTAACTTGTACAACTGAAGTCCGATTTTAAAGATTTTTATATTTATGGAAAGTGTTTGGCAAGATAAAGAAAAAATAAGCTTACTCATCTAAGTTATCTCTTACAGTCAAAAAGATATTTACGCTTGAATTTTGAATTTTTGATTTTTTGGCTCGACTTTATTTCGTTTTTCGGGAATAAGTCCGGAGATATATGAGGTAAAAATTTTTTAAAAATATTCTGTAATTTGCTACATATTTCAAAATAATATGATGAAAGAATTTTTGGATTATCTCAATTCGTCTAGACGTGAAAAATATTCAAAGTCAGCACTCTGAAATTGGCATGAAAAATGGCTATTTTTTTACAAAAATATAGTACAATTCATTCACTTTTTTCTCAAAGTTCCGTTAATAAAACATTTTTTTCCTTATTAATTTCAAAAGATAAGGCTTCATAAATGGTTAATAAAGTAATTTTGAATTGATTTAAGTTTGCACCCTACAACCAGCATTGGCCGAAAATTTTCAATTTTAAAAAATAGTTTCATTTTTATCGATTAATAAAAAAAATGTCACGCGAGCTTTTTTCAATTTGGTACCCATATTTTTTATAGAAATAGATTTAGAATGATTTAACACTAAACTGCTTCCCGCCCGGCCAAAAACGAATGCAAGAGTGGAGATTTTATGTTAAAAGTCAGTTTTTTTAACGACTATTTTTAAAAGCATATTAAAAGCATATTAGCATAATATTTTTAATATTATTTCTTATGTAATGTATAAAACACAAATCAAGCTTTCATTCCTAAAAAAATCAATAAAATAGCTCCAATAACCTATTTTTGGTAATTTTTCAAAAATAATTTTTTTTTCAAAAAATAGCTGAAAATCCAAAAAAAATTTAATTTTTTTAATACAACTCCACTAATTTTGCAAATACTTTAAAAATTTTAAAAGAATATAAGAATAGACTTATTTACCAATTCAACGATATATAAAGTGTTGATATAGGTCATTTAATAATAGTAATATAATGGCCTCAAAACTACCAAGTCACGTCAAAAGTTGCAAAATTCACTATTTTGTTCCGTATTTCCATATGTATGTATACGTAACATTTTAGTTTGCTAATGTATTATGTAGGTATATATTTGTTATTATAAAGTAGTAAATTCTTTATTTGAGTAATGTTTATTTAATTTGTTCTACATATTTACATACTTATTATACATATACCCCTATATTTATTTTATTAAGAATATATTATCGAAGATATTATTAGATATTTTCTTGAAAATAATCAGAAACATCAAACGTTAGCAAATTTTTAACTTCCTTAGCTTCGGAATCCTCTTTTTCTATTTCAAGAGTGATTTTTGGTAGCCATCGTGTTCTTATAGAATATATAACTGGATCTGATGATATTAATAAATATTCCATTAAGTCCATATTTTGCGCTATTTTCGAACATTTTCGGGTATTGAAGAGTCGGAAATGTTTAACATCTTTATTTCGAGCTTACTGTGCTTCCTCTGTTAGCTCTCCCAATGGCAAATTACTATTTTCTATTATTTCTTTACCATGAGCCAATACTTTGTGAATTGTTGGAGTCATTGATTTCCAGGGGTATGTAATGTTAAGTAGTTCTTTAGTTTCGTAAGCAAAAATTTTAAATTTGTCCGCATTAATTTGTTTTTTGCTATTAATGGCTGCCAATATAATCTTAAAACGTTTCAAAATATTTAAGTCAATGCCTGTGATTAAAAATGTGAGTTCCGGATTTTCAAAGAAACGTCTTGCTGTATTTCCATCATTTGAGCTTCCAGAGCCATGTAGAGGTTTATCAATTATTAATCCGAGTTGTTCTTTGAATTCTAATTGAATTCTTTTCTTCTCCTCTTTTCGTAATTCGTGAAGTTCCAAATTGTTTTTTACTGTAGCATTTTCCTGCCCGGGAATATTTCTGTACTTCATATCATATGCAAGATGTAAGCAGAACTCTAAAAATCTTATCCTTGCGTGGAGTAGTGATATTCAAAATTTTAAAGAATTTTTATTAACAAGGACTTCAGAATTATCCTGAAATTGTGAACTTATTTTTCCACATATATTACATTTCCATGTAGATGTTGTATCTGTTATAGCGTTTGCAATTTTTCCATCAATCATCGTTAATTGTTATTGAAATGTAACTTTAATAGTTCTGTTTGACACTTTTACATATATTGGGGGCAATGCTTTAATTTCTTCTTCCAATTGGTTGACAATGCTGTTTCTTTTGTTTCTTTTGTGTAATCAAAAAGGATTGGACGGCACAAAAATTTGGATCCTGGAGTTAAATTTATCCATATATCATCAAAAAGCGAGTCATTTCTTGTCGATGAGGAAGGCTTATTTAAGCGCATTCGAAGTGGTACCAGAGACGCTATAAACACCGAGGAATATTTATTTCCAGAATTACTTCCATCCAGTTGTTTGTATTCCGAAAATCCTGATGTTCCATCGCAGCCCCATTTGAATATTAAAATAAGTTCAGAGTCTTTGCATTTTTCAATGTTATCATTGCTGAAGGTAGATATAATTCTAGAGGCAGTATTTTCAAGTAATTGCAATATATTAACTTTAGCACTTTTAACAGAAGCATTAACCGGGTGCTCCATAGGCTGTAAAATATTACTTTTCGCTTCTCTCACTGATTTGCTACTGGGAAAGATATCATATCCTTTTTCGCTAACAGATTTCCTCAAAATCTCGTATTGGTTTCTTGATAATCCTAAATTTAATATTAGAGCTAAAGCATCTTCAGAGGTAAAGGACGATGTTGATTTCGGTGTCACTATGCTTTGGATTATCCGATGTAATCGATTGGGAGAAGCTGTTGGTAACACATCTATAACTTTTTCTACTTCCTTTGGTTGCGTACGTGTTACTAAAGCTTTAAATGTATCTTTTATTTCGGCATTCGTATGTGAATTTAGAATAGATTCCTGTTTGGTCCTCTTTGTTCTTAGCTGAACTTCATCGTAACTTTTTTTTGATCGACCCTTTTTCTGCTTTCCGATGAAAATTGGTATTTCTCCCTCCAACCACTCTTCATTTTTCTTCTTGAACTTTGGTATTGACCAATCTGAAGCTTGCATCCTTTTTTCGTATGATTTATAAAAAGTTTCGAGCTTTAAACTGTCTTCTGCAGTAAGAGTTAAACCAAAAGATACTACTGTATCAATGAGTTTTCTTATTTTTTCTGGACGATTTATAATATCAGATAGATTATCCCAGATTACTTTGCAAATAGAAAAGTGTTTTAATGTAATCTCCAAAATGGCAAATTCACTAATAAATCTGAATATTTATAAGGATACTTATATATAGAAAAAGAATATTTATATCAGGTAAATGGTGACAGGCAAAAATGAATTAAAAAATTTAAATTTATGCTCAAAACCCCCAATTTCATTCAGTTTATTTTTATGACCTGTAGTGTTGAACAGGTACGTCAAAAAATGTACCTATGCGATTGTAAAAAGATCATTTTTGTTATAATACATTAATTAAGTAGCTAAGGTAAATTATTTAAAAACTTAAAAAAATGTAATAAAAAACGAAGGAAAATATACTTATTTATGTACTTAGGTAATTTTAAAAACCTTTTCATTAGAAAAAAATTATGAACACTTTAAATAAATTCATTAATAAATATTATTATCTCGTAACAAAAATAAGCAATGCAGTTGAGTGTTACGTATACACACATATGGAAATACGGAACAAAGTAGTGAATTTTGCAACTTTTGACGTGACTTGGTAGTTTTGAGGCCATTATATTACTATTATTAAATGACCTATATCAACATTTTATATATCGTTGAATTGGTAAATAAGTATATTTTTATATTCTTTTAAAATTTTTAAAGTATTTGTTAAATTAGTGGAGTTGTATTAAAAAAATTAAATTTTTTTGGATTTTCAGCTATTTTTTGAAAAAAAAAAATTATTTTTGAAAAATTATCAAAAATAGGTTATTGGAGCTATTTTATTGATTTTTTTAGGAATGAAAGCTTGATTTGTGTTTTATGCATTACATAAGAAATAATATTAAAAATATTATGCTAATATGCTTTTAATATGCTTTTAAAAATAGTCGTTAAAAAAACTGACTTTTAACATAAAATCTCTACTCTTGCATTCGTTTTTTTCCGGGCGGGAAGCAGTTTAGTGTTAAATCATTCTAAATCTATTTCTATAAAAAATATGGGTACCAAATTTAAAAAAGCTCGCGTGACATTTTTTTTATTAATCGATAAAAATGAAACTATTTTTTAAAATTGACAATTTTCGGTCAATGCTGGATGTAGGGTGCAAACTTAAATCAATTCAAAATTTCTTTACTAACCATTTATGAAGCCTTATCTTTTGAAATTAATAAGGCAAAAATTTTTTTATTAACGGAACTTTAAGAAAAAGTGAATGAATTGTACTATATTTTTGTAAAAAAATAGCCATTTTTCATGCCAATTTCAGAGTGCTGACTTTGAATATTTTTCACGTCTAGACGAATTGAGATAATCCAAAAATTCTTTCATCATATTATTTGGAAATATGTAGCAAATTACAGAATATTTTTAAAAAATTTTTAGCTCATATATCTCCGGACTTATTCCCGAAAAACGAAATAAAGTCGAGCCAAAAAATCAAAAATTCAAAATTCAAGCGTAAATATCTTTTTGGCTGTAAGAGATAACTTAGATGAGTAAGCTTATTTTTTCTTTATCTTGCCAAACACTTTCCATAAATATAAAAATCTTTAAAATCGGACTTCAGTTGTACAAGTTACGATTTTTTTTAACTTTTACATACTCGAGGTAGTCAACTTTGACACCCTGTAGCTTATCTCGTGTTATCACAGGGTGACTACAAGATGATTTTTCTGAAAGCTTAGGTCCTCCTCTACAACTCTTCCATACATTTCAATTTGATCCGACCAGTAGTTTAGGAGATTCAGATTTATTACCAAAAAATTTGCGTTTGACCCCACTGTGCAGCACAGCACTTTTAGGTATAAATAAAATTTTCATATGAAAAGATTAATGTTAATTTAACTTATATATGTTTTATATGTATATGAAGGCGATTGTGTGATTTATATATTATATTTTTTGTTCGTTGAAAAACAACTTCAAGTTTTATTAACAAATGATTAAAGTGAATTACGATAAGTTAAGGGCATAGTATTATGAATGTGGTTTTATGGAGCATAAAATCTTAAAATTAATTAAATATTTTTTGATAATTATAAACTAATGTTTAATTTAAGTTTCCATTTTAATGTTTTAATGCAGTTTCCAGAAATGCTACACCGAAAAAAAGTTGAATATTTTTTCACAAAAAAAAAAAAAAGAATTAAAAAAAATTATTTAAATATTGCATTACAGTTTAGTTTTTATTTTGCTACTTTATAATTGCTGTTATAAGGCGATATGGATATCAATTTAAAGAGCAGAATTTTTGTAATAACTTTTTGTTTTTGTAGGATAACTTTTGTTTAAGTTATCAAATAAATGTTGCAAAAAATGTTCTTTAAATATTTGACCCTTTAATATCCTTAAAGGTTCTCAACAATAATATGTATTAATAATGGTAATATACAGTTTCATGTACCAATATTTTATGATTTTAACTTTATTATTTCAGATTTGAAGCGAATTCAAAATTGTTGTTAAATATAAAATTAAAAATTTATATTTTAGTTTAGTGGAAGGATAGTAGGTTATGATTTCTATGCTATATTTAATATCCTTTTTTTTTAGGTAGTTAATAAGAAAAAAGCAGTAGTACGTTAAACGCGACCATATAATATCCTATACCATCATGTACGCGCTCGATTTTCAGGACAGCTTCTTATCCTTTTTAATTTTCTTGCTGAAATTTTATATATATATATATATATATATATATATATATATAGCGTATTTATGTAAAAATTTTATTCTGGCATTTTATTAAAATTTATCCACAGGAATGAATGAATATGGGAACTATATTCAATTATGGACCTATACTCTTGAAATTGGGTAATGCGGTTTATAGTTACATAAATTTAAATTGTTGCTAATTTAATCACAAAATAAAATAATGATATGGGATGCACTTTGAAGTAACATTCTTTAGTTGGTGTTATATGGCAAATTTTGGGCCATTGAATATTGCCTCAATAAATTAAACGCGAAATAAAAGTACACCATTAGATTAATGGAATCCTCAAAGAGTTTTGAGTCTTGTACGAATTTCAATTTTATAGAAAATTTTGTAGCACTTTTTTATCATTTGCGAAAATAAAAAACATTTAATTCAGTAGTTATTTATGAGCAGCGTTAGCGTTTGGCGACTATAGTTACCAATTGTCCCCTTTTCAATCATCTGGCCATTTTTTTGGCTCCTTTGTTAAAATGGAACTAAGTGGCTACTTTTTAAGACTATGTGCTAAATCACAAGAAACTAAGTTATTTGAAATATCTCTACCCATTATATATTAATTTTAACGAAAAAATTAATTCAAAATACACTGATGTAAAAAACAACCCCGAAGAATTAAAAAAAAACTGAAGTTAATGATAGAATATTTTTATGAATAAATCTTTATTTTTGGAATAATAAAATTGAAATTAAAAATTTTTATTAAAACACAATATTTATTGTTTTTATTTTTATCAAAAAAAAAAAAAAAAACAATTTTTAAGGAATTTTTATGGTTGAAGCAGTTGACACCTTTTGTCAGGAAATTCCATATATTTTTTTTTTTTTTCGAAATCAATAAATATGACATTTAATATAAATTTTTTTTTAGTATCCCTATAGTATCTCATCCCTTTTACGCGCTTCCATAATAAAATTGTTTGAGTCATATGTGTAGTCATATTGTTTAACCGATTTAAATAATTTTTAGTAAATATATATTGTACACTTCATGAAAATTAATATAGGATATAATGTTAATAAAAATTCCACGCTGACTTTTCGTAAAGAATTTTTGGGAAGTTCAAATTAAGTTTAGCTCATACCAAGGATTTTTTGGAGAAGGCTGTGAACTTCGTTGATGCTGCTAAGATAATTCACATTACATTTGATATACGCAAGAAATAAAAAACGCAGTATATTATAAAATACTATAGTCTGTATAGGTACTATATATCTTTGCCATTAAAAAATTTTAATGAATTTTTAAGAAGCAAAGAAATTCGCTTTTAAATAAAGTGAGCGAGACACCCAGTCAGTACCTCCTTCCAGGACTTACTTATATATATGCCAGGTTTATATATATTTATATATGTTCAATAATTTAGAAACGAGGTCAAGTCAAATAAATCAAACACTAATCAAACCAAAAATGGATACAAAAACAAGTTTGAATCCAGCAAAATCTAGTATAATAATAGTTATCCATTAAATAGCAAAAATACCCTCGTATATATATATATATATATATATATATATATATATATATATATATATACATATATATACATATATATACATATATATATTAGATTATATATAAAGCAAATGTTCATTATGGCATATCTGAGGAACTATTACAGTGGCAGCACTCGAATTTCATGGGAACCTTTATCCTATAATCGAATAGGGTGACTAGATCCAGAGGCACACTGGTAAAATCTAGTAAATAATAAACTTAAAATACTTTGGAATTTTACAAAAGATCACACATATTTATGGAAGATATAATCACTACGGTGCAGAACAAATATTTTATAAATGAGAGGCAATATTAAATTGCAAATTGTTATGGAAAAAAATACTAGTGATATATTTATGCAAGAATGAGGCCCATAGCTTATATCGGAGCATCAAAAATATAATAATTCAACATAAAATATCTTGAAAAAATTTCCGATTTTTCCATGAAAGAATGAAGTTCCTGGCTTACATAGCTGCTTAAAAAAGTTTAAAAAACCAAATATGCCTTAGTTTCTTGTTGCCTTTCATTACTGATGATAATAACAACTATAAGTAGACATTAAATAAACGAAAACAAAAAAACAGATTTACCAATAATAAAGTCCGTAGCTTATTTCTGACTTGGATATCCGTCAAAAATTCGTTTTAACTAATGAACCGACTGAGTTCATTTCTTCAGCGGAAAAATTCAGAAAAACGTTTCCGATTTTGTTTTGCAAAAACGAAGTCGCTAGCTTATATAGGGGCGTCAGAAAATCGAAGCTTGTATATCGACTGGGTCATTTGAATTACATATGAAACCATTCTGATATGTAAATTTTACGGCCAACAACAACATTTCTCTCTCTAACATACAATTCTGTGTGAATTCAACACATTTGAGAGAGAGAAAAAAACATAAAATAAATAAAACTTTCTTAAAAAAAATTAAGAAAAATTACACTCGCAACACATTTTTAGTTTTTTCACGAACATTTATTGCATTTTATTTCCACAAGCCGAAAAAAATAACTTTTTTTTTATATCTTTGGCATTACTTTTTTGTAAGTTGAAATTTTAATTAATCATACAAAATTGCTACTACTGATATTGAAAATAAAACAAAATTTAAAATAATTTTAAATTATTTTGATATTAATCAACAAAAAAACCAAAAAGATATAATTATATTTATATTTATTGAGGTAATCACCATCAAAAGATGTAAATTTAATTTAATGAAGTATATTTACTAATTTTCGAATACTCTTTTGAGCTACTATGTGTGCTTATGATGTGAGTGAAAGTGGTTTCAGCACTAATAGATACAAATAAAGTTGTACTAGCACAATTTTAAAGTTAGTTTTTTTTTTTTTTTTTTTTTTGACAACTGTGTTCGATTTTTGGACAAGCTTTCCATTCTATGTATTCTTTGTTCTTAGTTTAGTTTCTAAATTAACGACTACATCGCATTATGAAGAACTAAATAATAGATCTTAAAAATGTTAATGTGTGTAAATAATCTTTATAATGAACACAAACCCTAAATTGAAATGCGGTTTCTTTCTTTTATTTCAATTGATTGAAAATATAATTCGTTTAAAATTAAATCAAAAAGAAAACTTGGATTTACTAAAAAGAAACGAATAAAATAATAAATTGTTTAATCGTCAGAAGGAAAGGATAACGACAAAATGAAAGAACGGCTCTACCACTATTTCTTTGTATCATGATAGACAGTCATAAGGGTTGTGATAATAAAAACACATTTTAACTGAAAATAAAAATATGAAAATATTAAATATGAAAAAATTAAACGCATGGATACATACCTATATGAAATCTTTAATGGTCAAGGAGCGAAAATGGGTACCGTGAAATAACTCCCAAATAAAATGAGTCCCAACAATAATGGGGAAACTCCAAAATAAAAAAAAATAACTTCCAAAGGGATAAATGAAATAATTCCCAATATATATACCCTTTAAAAAATCTATATTTCATAAATATATAAACATATTGGAATAATCTTTTGTTAAAATTTTTGCTTTGATTTGGAATTATACTTAATATTTTTAAACTGGTGTTAATCATGACATCGAAAATTTGTAACATAAAGGGTCTCCGAAAACTCCTTGGGCATATGACTTAGAAAGATCGTTTAGGCCATATGTGTTGAATAGCTAAATAAAGAAGAGATATGCAAAGTTATAAATACCATTTCAGTTTTCTACCAATAATTTATTTATTTTTGTTTTTTCAAAAAAGATGTCTTAGAAATAGATATTTTAAACTTGAATAAGCTATTTGAAAATTTTAAAAACTTTTAAGCATTTCTAACTTTGAGGGTCTAAGACACGATTCCACCAAACATGGTATGCCATCTTATTATCTACATATAAAAACATAAAACACAATTACATTTAAGTAATAACATTTTAAGAAAAATCATCTCACACACTCAAGATTACTTGTCAAACTTTTTTCAGAAAAAATATGCCCATGTTAAAACAAAAATCCAATGGATTCTACGAGGATGCCAACCATGGCTTGAATCTAGTACACTTTCACTAGACTAACTATATCCATAGAAATTTTGTTGAAAAATTATTATTTTTTTTACACACAAATTAAAATAAAACTATTTTTTGAATTCAGAATTTTGAAAATCTGAGGAGGATAGAATT
Organism: Protocalliphora azurea; assembly: GCA_932274085.1. Lineage (NCBI taxonomy): Eukaryota > Metazoa > Arthropoda > Insecta > Diptera > Calliphoridae > Protocalliphora > Protocalliphora azurea. The sequence goes on along the minus strand of OW026519.1, from coordinate 19,384,124 downwards.
CAAAGATAAGATTTTTGTAGTGTTCGCATGGGTTCGATTCCTGGCGAATAGAAATGTAATTTTTATTTAATAAATTTCAAAGCAAAATTTTTAATTAATTAAAAATATATTTGACAGTTTCTTAATCTGACATTACAAAATTTTTATTTTTGTTTGATGATAAATTATAAAGCAATTTTTTGAAGTCTTGGCCAAGGATCGAACTTAGGAACTAAAGTTTTAAATACCACAGAGGAGAAAATCTACATAGGTGAAAAGATTCTGTGAAATAATAAAATAACACATATCTTTTATGAAAAAAATTTTGGGATTTATGTCATATTTTTGCTTGAACTTATTTCACTTGGGAGTTATTTCATCGCATCATTTCTTACACAGAAAAAATTATGGCTAAAATTTTTCTAAATAAATCATTATTTGTATTTAAATTAAATTTAATAAAAAATAGTATTTGTTTTTTATATTCTATTTTATTGCACAGAAAAAATTATGACTAGAATTTTTTAAATAAATCATTATTTAACTTCAAATAAAATTTTAGAAAAAAAATTGTTTGATTTTAATATATGATTTTATTGCTTGTAAATTCATTCCAAACTAATACGAAAAACAATAACAATTTCTTGTTTTTCGACAATCAAAAGTATAAAAATAAATAAAATTATAAAAATGTTGACACAAAAAAATATAAAATCCATCATTTGCAGGATTCCAGAGGTAAGTTACCATAATTTTCGTATATATTTCATTATCAAATATTTATGGTGATTTATTTTTGTGTATCTTCTAGATGAATCAAAAAATATGAAATATGCATGTGTGTAGCAATATATCGGATAAATGATGGGGTCTATTGTATATTGCTGTATAATCCCCAAGTCGATTAAACTATGTCCTTTCAATTGTGTGCCTGAACATGTAGCTCCCTTGGACTTCTTGAAGATAATTTAATGTGTTTTAATTTTTGTATTTCAAATCATTTAAAAGTATTTTGCAGAAATGGTCTTTAGCGGTACCAAAGCAGAGTTTGTTTGCGCATTTTTTATATCCTATCTATTTTGGTTTCATTGAAAGTTAGATATTTCATTCCGATTAAAGGTATGCAAGTTGAATTCATTTAGAAAATACTTCAATTGATAACGATTGCGTATCTGTTTTAAATGGTTTTGGCCGCTAATGAAATTTTGAAATAGTGTCGTGTCTTCTTTTACTTCATAAATATCTTTTTATTCATATATGTATAATTTATATACTAATATACATGCATACATAAGCTATTAGTTATGGCACCATTATTTTTCACCACCATAATTACACATTATCTACATACTATACACTGTGTATTACCGTTAAACTATACTTTATCTAAAAAAGTCTCCATTAATTTGTTAGTATTATATAAAAGCTCTTCTCTACACCAAATTTTCATACATGCATTGACATGATAAAATACAATACTAACATTCTATCCAAATTATTGTATACATTATAGAAAATGTAAAAAACATATTAAATAAAAAATAAAATTTGTTTAAAAGTCTGCAAAAAATTTAATATCATTTTTATTGATTTTGATAAACCATATTATTGAATTTCTTAAGAATTTTCAAATATTCAAACTTATGTATAAATAGTAAAAATATTTTAATAAGAAAAAAATTAAAATTTTTTCAATAAAATACACTCGAATAAGGAATCACATTTTTTAACTTTAATTAAATATATCTCATAAACTAAAGTTCAGAAAAAAATAATTTTTTGCACAACCAAATTTCAAAGTGTTGACTTTAGTCTCCTGAAGATATAAAAAATATACATATTTTTTTATACTAAAATTATGCATTTATTTAAAGGCATGTATTTCTGTGGTATTATTTCGTGTGTCAGTTGAGTAAGGAATTTTTTTAATATTAATCAAGAAGGCTATGATTTGAATTTCTTTCAATATAAACGGCTAGAGAATTTTTAATTTGATAGTTTTTAAATAGTTTTTATTCAAAATGGGACGTGGTAAGGCTCTTAATAACTCTGAAAAAGAAAAAAATTCTGATTTTGAATCTCATGGTCAGAATCCGTTCCAAATATCCAAAAACATTAATAGATGAAAGACAATTGTGTACAATTATTTAAATAACGTGGAAATATATGGAAAAAACATGAAAGGGCGGAAGAAAATGGCAACAACTCCAAAAGAAAGACGAAAAATTCTTTAATTGCATAAAATTCTGTCATATTGGTATCAAAAATACGTGAAAAAATTGGAGTCAGTGCCAGTCTAAGAACAGTGCACCGTACCCATACATAGTTTGACGAAAACTGCAAAAAAACCAACACTGAATGAAAGACGCAAATCACAACGTCTAAAGTTTGCCAAAAATACAATGACATGGTCTGACAAATGGTTTAAAGTTGTATTTTCCAATGAAAAAAAGTTTGATGGTCCCGACGGGTATAACTATTACTTCCATTACCTAAATAAGGAGGAATTATTTTTGAGCCGCAGACACAGCAGAGAGGGCGGAATAATGGTATGGGGTGCCATTTCGTATTATGGTACCATAGAATTGGTTTTTGTATGACTGCATTGACTTACAAAAACATTCTGGAGGAACCATTTCCAAAATTTAGTGATTTCTTTGGACCCATACCTTGGACGTACCAACACGACAACGCTCCGATTCATACCGCCAGAGCAGTAAAACAATGGATTAATCAAAAAGGTGTTCAACTTTTGGATTGGCCCTCATATTCACCAGACCTGAATCCAATGGAAAATGTCTGGGGTTGGCTTGCAAGAAAAGTTTATGAAGGAAGAAAACAATTTGAGACGATAGAATCCTTAAAGGATGCAATAACGCTAAATATTCGCTAAATTAGTTAGAGTCATTATACAAGACGATGCCAAATCGCATTTTTTATGTTATTTCTAAAAATGGTGGCAGTAATCATTACTAGTTGAATGCTAGAAAATAATAACTTTCATTTTTATAACCTAAAATTTAAAAATAAATTACAGTTTGCTTAGTTTTAAAATATTCCTTATTCAAGTGACACACGAAAAAGTACCACAGAAATACATGTCTTTAAATAAATGCATAATTTTAGTGAAACAAAATATGTATATTTTTTATTTCTTCAGGAAACTAAAGCCAACACTTTGAAATTTGGTTGCGCAAAAAATTATTTTTTTCTGAACTTTAGTTTAGGAGATATACTTAATTAAAATTAAAAAAATGTGATTCCTTATTCAAGTGGCAGGCAATGTATTTACGAATTGGAATATTTGATTTTACTAATTCAGTGATAGGTCCGATTTCAGTAAGAAATATAATTGGTTTTATGAATTTATTAATAGAATACGAAATTTAATTTTTTCTGTGTAGACCTTTTGCATGAATATAGGCATGTTAATGTTAGTTTTGAAAATTTTCGTAAATAAATGACAAATTTGGATATGTTAAAAATTTTTTCAAATCTTAAATACTAATTTAAGAAATATTTACCCATTTAATATTTATTTTGATAAAAATTTTTTGAGGAAACAAAATTTTATAACAAACCAAAAATTCAAAGTCAATGAAGAAGTAAATTTTATGTGTTTTACTTTATTTTATTTACCCAAAAACCTACACATTCAACATAAAGTTGTTGATAATGACAATGAAATGAAGATGAAGGGTGGGAAAGAAAATATTGCTTTTACTGATGATGTTGTTTTTGTGTGAATAACAAATATTGTGTACTGAAGCATTAAATTGTATGGAAATTTATGAACAAGCTTAACATAAATAAGTTCATCTAAAGTTAAGAAAAACAAAATTGCTCCCTCCCTCATATACATATATACTTTCTTACAACTGCACATATGTATATTTAAAAAAAAAAGAAAAACATGCATAAATGTATCAGTAAGCAATCATGTCATAACATATTATATGGTGAAGAAAAGCATAAAATTTGCCATCAACATAATAACATAAGTAATATTAAAAGAAGAGACAGCAAAAGCTAGAAAAAAAATAGCAATAACAATAATATTAAAAATATAACAATATAATCTTTTAGTAAAATAACCAAAAAATATTAAAAATATATATTTTTAATATATTTCTTTTTACAACTGGTAAGCGTAGAAAATAAATAAAAATATTAAGACATATTAACATTAATTTTATAGATTTTGTATAGGACATATGAGGCTTAATAAACATATTTTGTGTTGCTTTATTACTATTAGGTTATGTTTGTATATAAATGATAAAATTAAATTGAAAATAAATCTGAAGCCTTAAATAAAAGGAAGAAAATAAAAAAAAAACCTTAAGGAAATCAAATACTAGCAACAATCTTACCAAAAACCTTAAAGAGAAATATGTTTTGCATATTATTAAAAATATGTAAATGTAATAGAAAAAATAAAAAGCAAATTAAATGTAGAATACTTATCAGTTAGCCATGAAAAATACTAATAAGAGAAGCCTGAAACTTATACATGTAATAGAATTTATTTGAAACCAGTTTGTTTTTTTTTCATGCTATTATTTTTAAGAATCCTTATTTTGTCTAGCATTATTTGACCATACGTTGGACAAATTCATAAAACATATTTTTATTTTTTTCAGCTCTTCTTGTGTTTTTTTTTTTTTTTATTTAAGTAAGCAAATCTTTGGTTATGAGCCAAACCCAAACCAACCAACCAAACTAATCTTTTTTCATTGTATTTTTTGTTGTTAGCATTTTTTATTTTTCTTATTTTCTGTTGAGGACGACCAATGTCTGAAATTATTCAAGCAAAACCAAAATCAACGAACCCAATATACTGAATTTCTAAATATAAATGGAAAACTCAAACAAATTAAAAAAGGTAAAAATGTGTGTTTTAACAACTTAAACAAGTTATAGTAGAAAAGTAAAATATACTACAATTTAACGAGATTTTAAGCATGTAATATCGAATTGATATTTTTTTACACGATTGAAAATTTAATTATTTAAGTTATAAAAAGGTCCACGAAATTAGGTTTACGTACTAACGTAAACAACATGAACATGAGATAGAGCTAAAATTCTATAGCCGATACAATTTCACAACTTTCTTTAAATATTTAATTGGATCTTGAAATTTATTTAATTAGATTTTTAAATTTATTTCAGTAATTCTTAGGGAAGATGTCGATCGGCTTAGTGTCATCACTATCGATGACCATCTAGGTTCTTTAACCGCATTTTTAATGATTTGGTCTGAAGAACAAAACGAGAGTTTATGTGATTAAAAAATATCTATTGTAGATGGGGCTATGTGAACTCCGATCTCAGTGCATTAGTTAGTGGTAAAGAAAACTCGTTGAAGATCTAACCATTCATAATCATAGTATTTCCCACTTATCCCCGAAATTGTGATTTTCAGTGGTTTTATTTTTTGTCAACGATTTTCAATAACCCAGAAGTGTGTTAACCATAAATTTGACCCTGAATCTTTGTTGCAAATCGAGCACTATTAGGACAACCGAAGTGGAACTTTACGAAAATCATCTCGTCGGATAATACAAGGCATTCGACTAAATGAATTACAGTTGGTGTTATATGGTTAAAATAAAAAAGCTTCAAAATAATTAGATTAAAATTTTCAAAAAAAAAAAAAAAAAATTAAAAATCTGGGGAGTTTCGCGCAAAAAAAATTATTTAACATTTTTTGAAAATTTATATAGAAATTCAAAATAACATTATAAGATTGTGAAACCTACATATCGCCATCTAAAATGCAAAAGACCGTAACCACACTTTTTAACTTTTTACAGCAGAAGCTAAAAACACTATAAAATTGCAACAGGTCGTAACCACAATTTTTATTTTTTTGCTTTAAAATTAAGGTAATAAGAAAAAATTTGAATCTTCCACATAAAACAAGAATGGATAAGGCATAGAATACTCTTCAAACCAATTTTTTCTTAAATGGAAAAAATTTTACGACTGTTTCGTTTATGAATTTGATGTTACGCCCTTTAGAATATTGTTAATATTGATGCCATTTTTGAAGATATGAATATGAAAGTTTTTGCGTAGATGTATTTTGGGTCAGTATATATATATAATAACTGATTTTTTTTATATTTGTGAACTCTGTTAAAAATTTGTTTGTTTATTTTTTAACTTACTTATTACTTACAAAATATTAAATTTTGCATTCAAACATTTTTTTTTTATAAATTTTTCAGCAAAAATTCGATTTTTCATCAAAAATAAAAATTTTTACCAAAAATCCAATTTTTAACTAAAATCAAATTTTTAAGTGAATAAGAGATTTTTCATTAAAATTTGATTTTTCACTAAAATTCAGCTTCTTATTATAATTTTTCAGAAGAAATCTGATTAATTATTTGAAATCAAATTTTTCATTACAAATCCAATTTTTTCCAAAAATTAAAAAAAATAATTTATCAATAAAAAGAAGTAAAAAGATATAATCAGCCATGCCTGAGAATATGCTAAATTATTTGCGTCAAATGTTATCCTGGTGCTGTCATTTGTGTGGTATTTATGCGAGTTAAAATTATTTTCGGGTCTTACATGGGAGCTATGCTTAATCATTAACCGATGAAATTTGGTATTCTGATTCACTCTTATATAAAACTTATTTATACCAAATTTTATAAGGATAGTGATATAAATAATTCATTTATGAGTATTAAAACCCTTTTCGGGGGAACTTTTGCTAGCTGAAATAATGGGTCGATCATACTCAATTTTGGTAGACTCCGGCGTTGTGCCAAAATAGTGATATATTCCAAATTTCGTTAAATTAATTTTAAAATTACGTCTTGTTCTTTGTGCATCAATTTTGAATAGACATATAATTAGACAGTCTGCCAGATGGATAGGAATCGTTAAATCGACTCAAAAAGTGATTCTGATTCGACTGGTATACTTTAAGGTGCATATTGCAATATATAAAAATCCGAGTTTTCAAAAATTAAGATTTTCTCTAACATTTTTCATTAAAAACATTTTCATGAAAAATAAAAAACAAGTTAGAGTGAATCTTTTTACCCTACAAAACCTTGCCGACAAATAATAAAATGAATACCTTAAAGTATGCTTTCATATTTTCACATTTACGCTTACAAAAATAATCTAATTTTTTTCCAAACTAGAAAAATTTAAATACAAAATTAAACAGCAATAATAACACTGATAGCTTCTGATAGATACATGTTTACATAAAGAACAACAACACTGAGTCAAACTATGAAACTAAAAATAGTTGTGATCCGTCCATTTCAACGCCGATTTCCCGTATAAAGTGAAATTACTATTTTAAGGTGAATAAAATGTTGCAGATAAATTCTGCCAAGCCGAATATAACAGTTTAACTTGTTTTTATTTAAAACAAAGTAAGAACTGATTGAAGTAACTATTTATTTTAAATATAAATTGATGTTTGATATAAAACCAAACAACAGCGGTAATTGAACAATTTTAGGTAATAATTTTTTCTGTATAGAAAACTTAATGTTAGGAGCGGATCTGAATTACATATTTAGAATATAACTTCTTTCAATATATATATTGAACTTCAATATCATCAAAAATTATACTTTTTATTTTCATTCGAAAAATTTCTTACAAATATTGTTAATCTTACGGAGGATATCACTTAACAATTTAAGAAAAGTCCGAAACATCAAAAAAGAAAAAAAAAATATTGTGTAAGTTGTAAGTTTCTACACTTAAGATTCTGCAGCTCTAAAACTTTTATGTCAATTTTGTATTTTCAATAATGTAACTTTTTATTTACGGATAATTCCAAAAGATGTTAACTCGACTAAGGTTTTGATACTTTACCAATTTGATGAAATTCAGAATATGGAATCTGCCGTTTTCTGCATTTCATATAGCATATTATCCCTCATGGTTTATGCCAAATACGGACACCTCGGACATTTTTATCAAAAATGAGAAAAGCTTAAGCTTGATTAACTTTTATGTGCATTACAATATTTTACCCAAATTAGACTCTTTAGAAAGAACTGAACTTCTCTTCAGGAATTCATCATAAAAGCTACAAATAGTTCTGGCGCAAATACCTGTAAAATTAAAAATATTCTTTAATTTTGACATCCTGAAAATTATATTTTTACATTCCTAATTTAATTATTTCATCGCTGCTTAAAAACAATATCTCAAAATGATTTACAAAATATATATTATACTTTGAATTTAAAATTAAAAAAAAAGCAAAGTTATGCTGACTGTAGTGCCCATGAATCTCTTCTATGAAATATTCCAATATTAGTATATTTTCATTTTTTCTTTTCACATTTTTGTTATCCTTCATTCTAGAATAATAACCACAATGAAAGATCTTACTACTACAGGCTGCGATTTGTTTTTAGTTCTACAGATTTTTTTATTTTTTTATTTTTTTTTTCAGAATTTTCTATGTTACTGTCAGTTTTATAGTAAAATTCAACGAACCACGAAGCTTATGAAGTATACTTAACTTGTGTGAGTATTTTTTTTTTTAATTTGTACATGCATATATATGTAATGCAAAAATAAAATGACTTTAGTATATTTTAAAATATATAAAATGAAAAATAAAATTTGTTAGCTGGTATAAAGTATAAAAACTAAAGTTTACCTTACTTTTTTAACAAATCAGGTTGTGATTTAAATTACGGGAGTAACAGCGAGGTATCAATCGACAATTTTAAATTTTGATTTAGGATTCATAATATTACTTGATAAGTTTTTAATAGTAAGTTATAGAGTAAACATGATGCTTCACTTTTAAATGTTAAAATTCGTTTCCATTTTATTTTAGAAAATGATGAATACAGCTTAATATGTATTTTATGTTTGGCAATGTTTTTTTTTTTTTTTTGTTATTTTTTTTTTTTTTTTTTTTTTTTAATTTGTATTACTTTTTGTAATACAAAATATATATTTAATAATTGTATTTAAAAAATATACGTCTCATGTATTTTTAAATTTGCCCACCAATGTATGCTACATATTTACTACATAATAGATCATGCAGATTCTGTGGCGTATACTTAATAATAAAATGAGATATGATGCATTCTTCCACAGCATCAATGTCGGATACAGTGTTGCTAGTTTAGCCTTCTTAAGGCTAAATCTAACTTTTTTATTTTGCTTTTAGTCTCAAACTTTCGTTTTAACTCCCAGCTTTTTTCTAGCGTTTTTTCATTATTAAAATACCTTAAAAGGGCTAAAATTTTAGCATTTCAACAAAGAACAAAATAATTTCTTATATGTTTTTACTAATTTTATTTGTACTGAAACATACATTTAATCTTTTTTGTGAATCAATTAGTATAATAAAATCGAGATTATTTATATTTAACAAAAATATTCGCCTGTGACGACTTAATCAATTATTATATTTTTTTTTTTTTTTTTTTAATAAACTCCTTCAACCATAGAAACTATTTATGATTTTTAAAAAAATTCTCACAAAAAAGAAAAAATCCTCAAAAAATTTGGAAATGATTAACCAAACGACGAAAAATCATTTCAAAACATTGGTTAGGTAATTTTTCATATAAAATATAACTCAAATTTGTATGGGAATTTTTTAGGCTATTTTTCATTTTATCATTTTGCTGACAGTCGTTCTATGTTTTATTTTTAAATTTACAGTATATAAGGCCAGAAAAAGTTAATTTTTTTTCAATTTAAAAATTTATTTCTTTTCGTTCCAATTAGTTTTTTGATATTTTTTGAAAGATATTGTAATAAATTTATAAATTATTTGGGAATTGGAGCCGAAAAACGTATGTGAGAGTAAAAAAATATCACTAATCAAAATTATGTAAAAAATTGTATTGAATGCAAGATAAGTAAAATTTTTCTATTAAGTGTATTATTGCATTTTTTTTATAAAAATATGACAAAATATTCTTATAATCCAAAAATATGCAAAAATATGCTGTAACAAATCGATACCAACATTGTCTGAAATGGAAAAATAACTAATAGTTTGATTTATTTGAAGCCCATGAAAGAATATCATTTTGAATATTTTTGGTTGACGTGGTTATATAAAATAAGAAATTATTTTTTTCGTTTTTCAAGTTCTAATATTTTTGCCTCTTAAGGGCAATTTTAAAAACAAAAAAGCTAGAAGCTAAAAAAATGTTGAGGATAAAATCGAAATAAAAAGGCAAGCAGTTAAACTAAAATCAGTTAATATTCTTTTTTTGATACTATCAGGGCAAGTTTAAATATGGGCGAAAAAAATTAAAAGAAAGAAATATGGTAATATGCAGAGAAACATCCATTGAAAAACAGAAAGATTCATATGTTTTCTTATAAAAATATGCATAAATAATGGTAATAATGAAAATATGCATTTTTTTGTAAAATACTTCTGAAATATGCAAAAGCTTACTTTTCAAGCAAATAGCTTGTAAATCTTACCCTGAGTATTACTAATTTTAATTTTTCAGAATCATCATTTAACATTTTTTTGTATTTATTTGCACAAAAAAATGGATATTATTTATATATAACAGAAGTTTTTGCCTGCGACTCTTTATTCTCAAAATGAAATATAAATAATTTTATAAACTTACAATTATTATAATTGTTTTTTTAAACACTTCATTAAAAATAATGACTATTTATTAACATTAGCAAAAAAAATTCTTAAGAAAGCGAAAATCACCCAAATTTTGCAAATGTCTACTCAAGAAGGAAATATAGTTCAAAAATTAGGGGAAATCTCTTTAAAGCATTAGTTATTCATATGAAATATAACCTAAACTTGTATGGGAACTTTTTGGCCGATTTTGTATTGGGTCTTTTTGCTGGAAGCCTCTTTATGCTTAATTTATAAATTTGTTATAGTATCTGTAAAACATCAAAGACATATGAGAACGAGAAAAAATTATTTTGAATTAAAAAAAGTTAACATTTTTCTAGCCTTATTTTTTGCATTATTAATGATCTTCCTCTTATCTTCTTTTTTTTCTCACCCCCGGGCAACACTGATATTTATGTACTAAGTAGAATACAGTTCTTTACACAATACGTACAATGACTGCTTTTGAAGAAAATGCTTTATAATTTTAACTAATCGTATAACAAGGCTCTTGTGTAAATACATAGATATAATTATATTATCGTTATATTTAAAATACGTGTTTTTTTATTCTATATTTTCTCAATTATCTTTTAGTTGGCTTTAACTAAGTTGGCATGTATTTGACCATTTGTAGCATTTTAAATGTTACGAAAAAAAATATTATATTATTTATATGGAAATCTATACCATTTTTACAAGTCTTCTTCAGTTGCCTTTTTTAACGCCAATTTACTTGGTTGTTAGTCTTTTCTCTCGGAAATTTTCCAGCTTCGCGTCAAGTAGAAATTTTATTATTATTTTTTTGGCACACAAGTATACTTTGTCATTTTCTTTAGTGGCAATGTATGCAAATAATGTTAAAATAGAAAAGGATTATTTGTTTGAGAGAAAATTTAAAAATTTGACAGAAAATAATTGAAAGAATAGTACAAGATTAATTAAGGAAAAGGAAATTTTACTAATATAGGCTGCAAAGGTATACTGTATGAGATGTGCATGAAATTTATAATTTTATATAATATACGAGGGCGGATCAATAAGTCTGTGACTTTTCGAACTTCCCTCGTAGTTATATGAAATGTAACACTATTACCATCAAATACCACTTGTTAATAGTCTACTGTCAAATTTTGAGCAAGTGTCGTCATTTACTTTGCGTAAAAAATAGGATTTTTCGAGGTTCTTAAAATAGGAATTTGTTTAGTCAATAATTTCATCGTTGGAGCTGAATCTCTTTTCACCGAGCCATTTCTTTAGATTTTGAAATAGGGGCTAAATCCGAGGAATATGGTGGATGAGGTACCAATTCGTAGCCAAATTTGTAGTTTTTCTATTGAGACTGCACAACTGTTTATGGTCAATTGAGAGCAAACTCGGCACCCATCTTGCAGACAACTTTCTTAAACTCGAAATCACACTTCCATATAAAATGTCTATATCATTAACGATCTCACGCACTTTTACTCTTCGGTCGGCCAACACCATATCGTGGATTTTTTCGACATTTTCGGATGTACTGACCTCAATTGGCCGTACAGAACGTTCAGCGTCATATGTACTTGTGCGACCACAACGAAAGTCAGTAAACCATTTTTTTTTACCATTGAAATCGATGGTGCAGAGTCCCCATGGTATTTATCGAGCTTTTCCTTGGTTTAATTGACGGTTTTTTTTCGCAAAAAATAATGTTTAATGAGCACTCGAAATTCACTTTTTTCCAATTTTAGAAAAATACACGAGGTTTTATGTTTTGAATAGCTGTTAAACGCAAAGTAAATGACTTAACTTGCTCAAAATTTGACAGTAGTCTACTAACAGGTGGTACTTGATAGGAATAGTATTGTGTTTCATATAACTACGAGAGAAGTTCGAAAAATCACGGACTTATTGGTCAACCCTCGTTTACTTACTTACTTATAATTAAGTAAGTAGAATGAACAACATTCGTTAAATCGATGTCGTGAAAGTATGTTATATACTAATATACATTAGAGTGTCTCGTGGAAATGCTGTTTTAAGATTTCGGTATAAAAATTAATATTTAAAAAAAATTTTAATTCATCATTATTCATCCCTACCAGCGATTAAAACTCTCATGTCTAGTACATTTTAACCAAAAAAAAAAAAAAAAAAGTTTCGAATGTTTTCCCCAAAATAGGTGTCAAAATTTCGTAATTTTCAAATTGTTATGAAAAAAATATTTTTAAATTTTTACCTGTGAGATTTTTCTTCCACTAGAGGACTTCTTATTGTATTTTGGTGAAGACTTTTTTAAAATAGCTTATTATGAGCCATACTTACTGCAATGCAACTTTTCAATATTATACCCATAAAAAGAATAAAATTTTAAAATTCTTATCTATTTTAAAAACAAAAATATCGAACATTTTTTTCTCATGATGTAATAAAGTGACGGTTTATGGACCAAAAATTTTGGGGGAAAAAAAATTGTAGATATTTTCTTTGTAACAGGCTCAAAATTACGAGTATTCTAGACTAGTACTAAAGTAACTAGACTAATAACTAAATATCAATTTAAATTTTATATATTTTTTTCATATTCAGCTCAAGAATTTTGTTTCTACGGGGCACTTTAATATACATGCAATGAAAAAAATTGCAAAAAAACGTATTGTTTAGGCAAGGTGGCAAATAAATATCTGAGATATAGATAAAGAAAAGACTTCATTCATCTAAAAATAAAAAAAAACATTATTCCTTAATTTGTTTCCCAAGAAGTGAGTTTTATTTTACTTCAGAACTACTTTTTACAAAAAAAAAAAAGAAATTTTTGGCAAGCTTTAACAACAAATCCAGTGGATCATTTCAATCTGTGGATCAATATCTGTTTTTTTTACCACTAAACTAGGTTTTTGACACAAATCCTTTTTTCCCCATTAAATTAGTTTTCACAAAAAAATGTTTTCGCTACATACACATTTTTTTCACCACAAAATCAAATAATCTATACCGGGAAAATATTTCTGTGACATCTTGAAACAAAGACCCGTATTCACATTTTAGTAAGGTACTCCCTTTGGATAAAACTATGTTTCGTACTTTGAAGGACATCGTTTTAACTGTGGAAGTGACAACAGTGATGATACTAAGAAAAAACAGTATTGAAATGTCGAAATAAAATGCTATTTTTTGTCGAATTTGAAACAAATTACCGAAAATTAATTGTGCCTTTCGCAGAATAATATAATTCTCTTCTTATGCTTTATTAAAAAAAAAAAAAAACACTGATATTTATTATGGCTCTTTCAAAACTCCAATTTCATGTTTTCAAAATTTTTATTAAACAAATTTCATAATCTACGCTGTTTTATAGATAACACCGCGAAAATTAAAAAGATGAAAGATGTAGACCAACATCTCTTAAAAATTTGCAGTGCCTTAAATTTTAGTTTTGAGTAAAAAGCAATTCTTTGTCGAGTTTTGTGTGGTAGAGTAATTTGTTATACTAATATACAGGTTAATGAAAACTATAATATAATAAGGTAATATAGATAGTGGAACCTATATTCCAATTTTTTCGGCTATTTCTAACATTTTCCGACTGTTTTCGTTTTTTTTATTATTTTTCTTATAAAAACTTAAAGCTTATGCACGTTTACTTACATAATTCAGAAACGATGAGTTTTTTTTTTCTTTGAGTCATTAATGTTTTGAAAATTAAATATTGAAAATGATAAAAATTTAATTAAACACTTTTTATCATTATAAAAAAAAAATGTATTTCCACTTTCTTCTCACAAACAATAAAAAAAAAAAAAATAAAAAAAAAATAAAAAGAAGTACATCTGTATGTTCTGAAGTTTGCTTTTTGTAAAAAATTAAGAAAAACGTAGCCACATACCGAAAATAGGAAGTAAATTTTAGGAATTATTGTGTAAAATGTGTAGTTTGAATTTATTTGAATTAATTTGAAATTGAATTTATTTGAATTTTTATATAAAATTGTATTAAAGCCTTTTAACATTATGAAATTGCAAAAATTTATATACATCACATTTTGTTAAACATATTCTTGAGAAATCGCATCCTGGACAAAAATTCGTGCTTTTAAAAAATTATACGATATTTTATAATTTGTCATTAAACCTCAACATTTGGACGCCAATCTACAGGAGGTTTTGTAAAGTAATTGCTTTAACTTTACTTGGAAAGCAATGACTAAGAGATTCATGCTGTCTTATAATATAGATTTCCAATAAACCAAACGGGAAACATCCTAAAAAGTGTAAATCACATTGAAATTTTTACTTATGAGAACACGATATTTTACGTAAACTTATTTCCTTTTAGTTTTATATAAGTATTCTTCATTTCTCACTAAGCTTGGAACCCCTATTGTGACCTGATGTGATCTTTGGGTAAAGATTTTATAATTTTTTCATTGTCATCGGACAACTGACTCTTCTTTGCTAATAGTTTAGATAACAGTATTATATCTTGTCTATTTGGTATTACACCAAAATATTCCGTCAGGCAAAAATCGTTTATCACCCTTAGCTTTTATACCCTAGGTATAAGACGTCAATACGAATCTTCTTCTTTTTTATGTAAGTCTGAGTTCACACAAGGCAATTTTTCTTGCTAAAAATCTGATTTCGTGTGAGAAAGAGCGAGAGGAAATGTGAAAAGGAACAAACTTGACGTACTTCGAAATTCGTTTCGTTTTTAATTTTCGTACTTCAAAACAAAAACAAATCAACGCAATTAAGCAAGAATTGCTGAAGTAAAAATTATATATATATATATATATATATAATAAAACTATATATATATATATATATAGTTTTATTTTTGTAATAATTGCAAAAAAATCGGTTTTTTAGTTAACACCATTTTTCTGTGGTTTCTCGATGTTCACTACACTATATCGAAAATGGTCTCAAATGTGGTTTTAGAGGTGAAAGAGTAATCATAATATGTGGAAATTTTTACAGTAGATAGATATTGATTTTGTTAGTTGATTTATCTTCCATTATTCATCGTTTGATGTATATATCATTAAAATTAGTAGGAGTTTATTTTTAAGACTTGTTCTGACACCACCAACATACATGTTTCTCTTAAAATTTGGCCAAGATATTCCAAATAATGTTCCCTTTCATAATTTTATGCACGTTTAAATGAAGCTCGCAAAAAAGAATTTTGGACCACCCTGATCTACGTATATAACCATTAAAAGGTTTACTAGAAATTTTACTTAGCATAAAAATTTGCCAAAGGATTTAAAAATAGCTTCAGTTCTAAGTTTCCAATTGATTAGCATTAGTATTTTTCAAATTTACTCAAATTTAAGATTTTAAGTAAACAGGCATCGAAGAAAATAATTTTTATATCAAAGGAATTTTTTTTGAATGGTTCACAAAAACAAAAACCAAAATAGATTTTAGAGCAAGGGGAAATCAATTGCTCAAAATATTAACGCTAAGTCATCTCAGTTTGTTTCAATTTAAACAGCAGCAATTACAATGTTGGTAGTTTTATAAACATACATTTTTATTTTGTAATTTCTACCTTCCTATTTGCGGTTATTCTAAATCTATTATAGCCCAGAAAAATAACCAGGTTAAACAGTTTTATTACATATTGTTAAAGCAACAAAATGAAAAAAAATGAAAAAGTTTAATAAAAAGAAAAGCTACAGTAAGAAAAAATAAACACATTTACTATGTTAAGTGCAAATTGTGTTAGTTTTACTCTAACTTTGTTAGAAGAAAAAAAAAAAATATATATATATATACTCTCTTGCTTCTTTTCTACTTCTGCTGCTATATCATCTTTTACCTTTTTAACTGAAATATTTAAAAACAAAATAAATAAAAAATCAGCAGTGAGAGAGAAATGAAGAAGAAAATCATTATTAGATACTCAAACTAGTAGAAATGGTTTACAAATTAATTTATACTTTAAAATTTATTTTGTTTTTGCATCTTTTTACGTTTTTCTTTAACAATTTACCGTTTTTCGAAAAGTGTTCTTCTTTATAAAGTCCTTTTCAATTGCGAAAAAATATTGTCAACAAATAAACTAATAAAAAGAAAGCAAAGGAGAGATATTGAGTTCTAAGGGGCAAATGCATGATAAAACTGCATAATGTCAATTTCGTGTACGTATGCATGAAGCATTTAAGACACGTATAATTCATAACACATCAGTATTTAATTTTTCGTTTGATTTCGTAATGTAAACACTATGTCAGTAGTGGATAATACACTTTTTATAATTTGGATAATGAGCTGAGTGAAATATCTTCAAAATAAAATGAGTTTATTCATGAAAATTTATTCACTGAATTATTTGTATTATATATTTTTATTTACTATCAGACATCTCCATACAACCTATCGCTATAAAGTCACATGAAAATGTATAAATCCAGGATGTGCAACAAAATAAACACATAAATACGAATGTAATACAAAGGAAAGATAACAAAAAGAAAAAAGAAATAAATTTTATTTCATGCATCATAGGTGTGATGCATACCCTCAAATTTTCACTAATACTACCATAATGTATATCATACAATTTCATCGTGTATTGGCCCTTTAGGTGGGGGGGTGGGCTATTTGAATGGCCTAAAATATTTCAAATGCGGAAGAAGTTTTTGCGGTCACATTTTTTCTTTTTAGGTATACAAAAAAATGAATGGTTGTAGAAAATTTTCAGAAGAGCTGCATGCAATATAGAATACAAATAGAAGATTAATGAAAAAAAACTCTTTTTTTCAAAACACAAAAACAAAATATATTTGACAACATGTATTTTGTTGTCGCATGAATTAGGTTTTTGACAATTGAATTATGTTTTTTTCCCTCACATAAATAACTACTTATTTAACTACTTATTAATCTATGACAATGACACGGTTATAACGAACTCGAAGGGACCGACAAATTTAGTTAATTATAGCCGTCGTTCATTATATCCGTGAAATACCAGAAAATGTTATTTGTTAACAAAATATACGTATTTCATTACGTTACTAACATTTGTAATTAAAGGGTATTTCTTTTCTTTAAAAATAGATCGTATATATGACTTTTTAAAAAGGCGTTAATAATTTTAATATAACAATAATAATATTTTCTTATATTCCGGAGTCATTTGACAAGTGGAAAATTGAGATTAATTATGTTTTTATACTAATTCAATGTTTTCATTTGTTATCGAGTTTTTGAAATTGACATGTTTTGAGATCTTTACTTTGTGGAATAACGATTTTCTAATATTTAATTTTTAATTCTCTTATAAATTCAATTTTATTTTTAACTATTTTCGATAAATGTGTATGCGTTATGTTAGAAAAGTCAACAACTATAAACAGAAAATTTCTCATTGATTTATCTGGTGATTTAAATTGAAGTTAATGAAAATTATTTCTGTATGTCCAGGAACATAAATTGAAGTGCACTAAAGTTATTTCTGTTAGTTTTAATGTTTTTGAAACATTTTCAAAATATGAAATTTTATTTATCTAAAACTAATATTGGTGGGACCATAAAAATGTGTTCGTTAAAAAAAAAAAAAAAAAAAAAAAAAAAAAAATCGCTATTACTGTTTGTTATAAACATAGTCATTTTTATGAAAAATTTCGGTAAAATCAATGGGACTGAAGAAAAGTGTTCGCTATAGCCATAGCTCGTTACAACCGTGTTCGACTGTATATATATATATTTTATGTAAAATGTTAAATTTATTAATGTTTTTCTACACATAGTTTTTTTTTTTTTTTTTTGTCTATTAAAACCTTTAAAAGGGTAATGAATTTATTTTAAATAATTTAAATATGTTTAAATTTTCTAAATGAACTTCTTGTCGATGCGCTAACGAAAAGTCCTATGTGTAAATCATCAGCATTTTTTATTTGATTATGTGAAAACTTTATTGATCGTCCATTTTCAATTTTAATCTACCTTCAAATATCCCGATTAGTATCGAAGTTATTAAAACGATTAAAATTATAAAAAAAAATAATCTTTTTTCGTTTTCCTGAAAAAGTTTAGAGGTGTGAAGTCTATAAAAATGAGGATTAACTGAAATTTAATATTTTGAAAAAATAATTGATTCTGTTAAAAAAAAATAAATAAATTTCAATTTTATTTTATATTATTTTTTTTTTAAGAAGAAAATATTTATTAAAACTATTTTAGAAAATATATTCCCATAATTTAAAACTCTAAAGAAAATATTTGTTGGACATTTTTTATAGATATTGAGCACGGTACAATAAATAACAAGATACATTTATTAGAGAGAAAGTTCTCTACATTAGTTTTCCTGAAAAGACAGACAAATATAAAAGTTTTTCATTTATATTTTTATTCTTAAAGCTTCAATTCTTTGACTTTACAAGACTTGAATATAACAACTCTCGCCAATAATTCTACCTGCTTTAGTTGCATCACGCATACTGAGGAGTTTTTAAGATTTATTGAAGAAGTAGATATTTTAAGTTTATAACAAA
This sequence comes from Protocalliphora azurea, assembly GCA_932274085.1. Lineage (NCBI taxonomy): Eukaryota > Metazoa > Arthropoda > Insecta > Diptera > Calliphoridae > Protocalliphora > Protocalliphora azurea. The sequence continues at coordinate 19,365,027 of OW026519.1, read as the reverse complement.
TTTTATTAATAAATGCGGAAAACTACGAAGTCCAACCTTATTCCAATTGACTAAAAAATATTTTTAATGGAAATTCTTATGTGTATGCACCATTTTTGCTTGGAAATTGGTAGTTGCAAGTATTTTTGTGCATACATTTTCTCTTAAACATAACATCAATAGAAAGCAAATAAGAGTAATTTATAATAAAAATGTCCATACGGAACGAAAGAATTGAAATGTATTTAAGCCTTTACTCATAAAAGAAAAAAACTTTAAATATAAGTTTTACTTCAGTAAGATTTTGTCTGTAAGTTACAGATGATTTTAAAACGATGACTGTAAAGATATTGTAGCCAAATTCGTCCTGTGATGTATAGCTTAGAGAAATAACAAGTGCTTTATGGTACTGAAACATAATAATAGAAATTGTATGGATATGTTTCGTATATTCTTTCAAAGTGGACCAAAATTCAACATTTACCTTTAAACATGGATAATCTCATTATATAGCGCATCATTAATTTTCCGATAATTCATAAATTAGAAATTTAATAATGATTTAAAAATGACAAAAATCAGTTCAGACCATAATTTACTATGGTCCAGTTTTGTTACTTTTATAGATAAATTAAGGATGTTTACTACACAAAAGCCGACGCACAATTGAAATAATATATTGTTGCAATTAGTATATAATAGATTATTTAATTAGGTCAACATTATTCTATTTGTGAAATTTGACTAAGATTTCTACATGAATGTTCAATTATAGTCCAAGCCTTATGAAATTTAATGTTATGGTTTTTGCTTAGACAAAATTCGTATTGCAAACATTTATTAGCGTTTGACCTATTTCCGGGAAAAATTGTATATGGATCAGCAGGATGGATGACTGCCTGTCCACCCATATAAACCTTTTGAAAAAAGAACACACCACAATTTTGAAGATAAACATCTTGATGAAACTTGGCACGAAAAATTACTTTACCGTGTAACTTGCAACTTCCACGCATTGTGAGGTCTGCGTAGTACTTGTATTTTTTCTGTTTTAAAATTTTTAAAAATTTAAAATTCTTTTTTTCATTAAAAAAAAAAAAAAAAAAATTAAAAAAAATATCGAAAAAAGTTGTGTATATTGTATTTATTTCAAGTTTAGCAACAAAGAATACAAATAATGGAAGGCTTGTCAAAAAACCTAACTCTATTGTCAAAATAAAAAAAAAAAAAAAAAAAATTACTTTAAGGGTTAGTAAAATTTTATTTATATGTGTGAATGCTAAAACCACTTTCACCACACAACATAGGCATACATAGTTGCCAAAAAGAGTATTCAATAGTAACTAAACATAATTTATTACAATTATATTTGCATATTTAATTAATTATTAATTAATTAATTAATTAAGTATAAATTATATTTTTTGGCTTTTTATTGATAAATATAAAAACAATTTAGAATTGTTTTAAATTCTGTTTTATTTTCAATACTAAAAGTAACAAGTCTGTACGTTCAATTTAAATTTAAACATACAAAAACAGAATATCAAAAATAAAAAAATATAATAATTTTCTCGGTCGCGGGTGTAATTTCCCTTAAATTTTAAAGGAAAGTTTTGTTTATTTTGTGTTGTTTGTCTCTCACAGGTGTGTTGAAATCACACAGAACTTGTATATGAGGAGAGTGAAATGGTGTTGTTTTAGGCAAGAGAGTCAGTTTCTTTTCTTTATATTCTTTGTTTAGCAATTTTAGTGTTCAATTCAGTTGTTTTTAAATTTTTGAAAACGAAAGAAAAATTTATAAACATTTTTTAAAGGAAAGAAAAATTTATCAATTTTTTTAAAAGCAAAAAAAAAAAAAAAAAATATGAAATTAAAAAAAGAACAATTTTTTTATGCGTTTCACAAAGTTTCTTCAGAGATTTTTTTACTTTGTATTCATTGGTACAAATATAAAGTGACTCAAATTCATGCAGAATCAGTTCGCGTTAATCATTTCTTGCTATGGCATAAAAGTTATAGCGGTTTTAAGTTGAACATGTAAACATTTTTACAAACTAGAAGTTTATGTTTAATTCTGGTAAAATTTACGCGTTATATCAAAACGTACTGAGTTATGTAAATAAAATTTAATATATCTTCAGTTTTTGATGATATTAGTGTGGCATATTTTAGGATTTCCTAGTGAAATTAAAAAATAATAATTACACTAAAAATCGCGATTTTTAAAAATTTTGCGAAAAATGCGGATCCAATCTAAGTTATTTATCCATATTTATTATATTATTTATTCATTATACGAAAATATTTTTTATTAGAGTTTATTACAAATAAATGGTATTTAATATTGTGATCCTTTCTTACCCAGTTGATTTTTTTTTGGTCCATAAAATTTGCAATTATAGTTATGGTAAATTTTGTGCTGTCTATGGGATGCGCTTTAGCAAAATCTATTTTGAAAAAAGTGTCCCGTTTTCAACTACCAATGATATTTAGCTTAAATTTATGGTCCTGATCAATTATATTTATCGCTTTTCCTATATCTATATATGCAAGTTTTGTATAAACTGCAATTTTCTATATAGAAATAAAAAAACAAAAAATGCAAAAAGTCCATAAAATTTCTTTATGAGTTCTACTTCTAAAGCTCCTTCCTTGTTTAAAATAATAAAAAAAAAGAAAACTAAGCTCACGCAGTAATCCATGCTATCCCATTAGAAAGTGTGAATTTGATTCGCGAAAAACTGACTTTTTAATGTTTCCGCTCTTGTTTTCCAAACTTTGAGATTACCTACTGCATTAACTATCACATCGATTAGATATTGCGCAAAATATGCTTAATTTAAATAAGTATCAATCCCTCTTTCAAAATTCTTATTTCATTGAGGGACACCGCCCAAAAGAATAAAAAATTTTAAAAATTAAAAATGTTATCACCAAAATTTATCTACCCTATATGTAACTGTTGAAAGTCTGCACAAAAACAAAAAAGGTGTAGAATTTATCTACAAAGCCAGATTAGTTTACATAATATCGCATGGGATCAAAAAGTATAAACGCCCAAACAAAACATTTGGAAGAATCGGAATTAGTTAAGCAATTTTTAGTCCTTTTTCTAAGTTTTTGAAATTTGGACAACAATTATGAGTAAACTGAAACCTATAGACTGAAATTTTGCACGCTATAAGTTTTAAGTCTTTTGAGTTCAGATCTGTAACCCTTTTGTTTAAAATGGTATTACCTCAAAACTTATTAGAATAAAAACAGTTTCAACTAGGTTAAAAATTTTTGATAATGACCCATAATCATACGTAGTAAAACACGTACTCAATTTTTCTCCAGGTGGATAAATTTCCTTTTAAAAGGAATTAAAAGTTTCGAAGGATACACATTTTTAAACAAATTTATAAAATATCTACGACAATTCTTATTTAAATGTTGCAGGACAAAAACCTTAGAAAATATCATTCTTAAAGTGTTACCTTTTACTTTTTATTTTAAAATATATATCAGCCTGTAACAATAATTCTCACATGTGAAAAAAAATCGTTATATTAATAAAACCATTCGTTATAAATCCAATCGTTATATGGAGACCATTCACGGGATATTTGTGTACCCAGTTTTTCTTCAAAATGTCAAATTTCCTCCCAAAATGACTTCAAATTTTTGACTTTATCTAAATATACTGAGGGTGAGCTTTTATTTTCAATGAATATGAAATAACAATGGGCGCATGGTCTCCAATTGAGCTAGCTTTTTTCAAGGCTACCGACGTGACCTATTCTAACATGTTATTGATCTTTAAGTAGAAGTCGGATTTTATGAGGAATCTCCAAAATGGTTAGATTTTCGTAAATAATTTATTTAACAAATTCCTTTCGAATGAAATATCTTTTTAAATAAAATACAGAATGCTACAACAATTTCCTTACGCCTTACGAAATTACAACTTAAGTTAAATTAAACTTAGCAAAATTTAATAAATGTCAATCAGAATAAAACTAAATGGCGACTGTTTAAGACTATGCACTAAGTGACGAAAAATTTAGTTCTTTGAAATATCTTAATTCTAGTTAAAAACTTTATTATTTTCCGATTGTTTTACAGTATACTAATATAAAAAAGGCTCTGAAGAACCGAAACTGTTGATGAAAAATAGATTGTCCAATAGACTTAAGGTCAATACTTGTGAATCCATTCTTTCAATCTTAAGTTTTTTGCTCTCTGTTAACAATAGTTATCTTACTTACGGAATATTTTTGTTTCTTTTGTCATTTTATAGCTTTGTAATTTACCATCTAAATTCTATTTGATAATAAGAATTCATGATCCCATACTTCAATAGAGTCATGGTTGGTTTACGTGACTCAATAGAGTCATAGTTGTGTATTTTTTTTAATTTAAAAATTAAGTTAATAAATTTGAGCATAAAACTTAATTTTCCTAAGCCCTCTTTTATCCATTCAAAATTAAATTTTAAAACTAAATATAAATTCAACGTCGCACAGTAGCTCAGAATTGTTTTTCATTGGCCAAAGCTCTATAACTTTTGAATCGATAGAGTTTGTGTTTTCTTCCAGTTTTAATTTCATTAAAATCGGTTCAGAAATTGTTGAGAAATTTAAGGCTAAAATTGAACTTTTTATACTTTACAGCACTTAGTAAGAAAATGCGAATATTTTGTATTGTTATAAGCAGATAAAAAATATCTTAATAATGCCCAGAATGATTTTGTAAACAGGTTTCCAGTTTATCAATTTTAGAATAGGTTTCGCTAGAATCGATTGCTTTTGGAGAAAAAATGACGATTTTTTTAATGTTTATTTTGTTTTTTTTTTTTAATAAAATTAAGGACAACAATTTTTATTTTTTATATTAACTAAAAGTTGTTTAATGTTTATTTTATATTTTATTTAAATAACAATAAAAGAAAATTATAAATAATATTTATTCGGTTGAAAAATAGCTTACAAATATTCTACATTTAGTGCTATATTATTTCTGTCCTCTAGCAGCCCTTTTGCTTCTTAATCTAAATTAAGATTTTGTACTTTCCATTGACTTCGTATGCTACAGACGAACGGATCTAGCATTGCCAGTAATATATTAAATAGATCTTCGTTTGTAGAATTTCAAGATATTTTTTTGCTATTGTGCTCTCTATAAAATCTGCAAAACCATATTTTTTTTCTCCTGGGCTTCCTCTGGTATATCTCTAAGTAATACTAAATGATGATTTATGACATCTTCTCCATGATAAAGTATTTTGTGAACTGTTGTAGACATATTTCTCTATGGGTATTTGGTTGTGTATATTCGTGCAGTTTCCTTCGCATAATCACCAAATTTTCTAGTATCATTTTTTTTCATAGCATACAAGTATATTGATAATTATTTTAAATCTCGAAATGAGATTTATATCAATACCTGTTATTTCAGATGTCCTCTCGGGATCTGAAAGGAATCTTCTTCCTATGTTCCCATCTTTCATATTGTCTGATCATTGTTTTGGTTGATCTATAATCAACCTATATTGGAGAAATTCGTCTTGAACATGTTTTTTTTAACTTCTTAACTCCTTATTGCTCTTATTGTTTCTTATTGATCATGTAGGTTTAAAATTCAATTCATAACTGATTTTTGGCATGTGTTCCATAAAAAATTTTGGTCCAGACAGGTACAAAAGTATATATCGGGTTAAAGAGGATACTTTCGCCTTTCTTCTGGTAGTAAAATTTGTTTAACTCCTTTTGACCCTTAAAAGTTCTATTCTACTAAAATTTAAATTCTACTAAAATATAGTATCTAAGGGAACATTTAATAACACAGCAGGTATGAACGGTACAATGATTCGTCATACCATTTCTTAAAGACTATTATCCTACCATTATACGATTAAAAAAGTGCAGCCTGTTATCAGTAATACTTTGCGAGTAATGATAATTTGCTTCTAATCAAATTTACAAAAATCACACTTTTTTAATAAAATAACATACAATGATTGCTTTTAACAGCATGCCACGCCTACAATTACCAATATTTTGATTCAATTTTTTGGCCCTCCTTAGTTTCAATATGTTTACTATTGAATGACAGTAAAATTTTGGAAATCGGTGTTAACAAAAAATTGGACTTTTGGCCAATGAAATTAATTTCTGCACCACCGTACATCGTCGATTTAGTCTTATCCAATGGTTAAAAAAAGATTAATCTCATTTTCGAGCAAAGTGAAGTTATTATAAATAAATTATTTTGTTATTAATAAAATTTAATTTAGTGGTTTTTCTTAAAATATATTCTTTGTTTTTGTTTTTATGAAATGAAAAAATTTTGAGGTATTTTTTTAGATAATAAAGCAGTTGGCCCTTTTTTCAAAAAATCCCCTTTTTTTGTACACTTTTCAAAAATTCTCAACGGTAACGTTGTCCTATTCATTCAAGCTTCGATTTCAATTTCTGCTGAAAAAAATACAAAATCTTTTTTTAACAATTTGACATTAACTTGACGTAATAGAGGAAAAAACAATAATACTATTAAGTAGGGCATACCAACATTAACACATTTCTTCATTTCCTTGGCCATAAATAGAACAGCAAAAATTTGCTTTTTGCTTTTATTTTATAGACCTCCCCTAATCTCTTTTTCAATTAAAGTTCAGCATATCTTTAGGGAAAAAATGCGATAAGTAGAAGTAGCAAGAAAAAGTTAAGTAAACATTTTCTACGTCTTTTTATTTTGTTAAATAAATAACCACAAAATCCTTTAACGTTAATACCTTAATATTTTCATTTTAATAACATGTATAAAGTCATAAATATATACTTCCACCCACTTACATTTAATATGTACTTATGCATTGAAAATGTACAAGAATCTTTCACGGACCTGTGGCAGGGAGAATAAAAGTTCTGTTTGAATTTACATTAGTGCTTTCGAAAGACTTGAAGACATTGAGGACGATTATAATGATAATAATGTTGGTAGTGCGATTGAAGGTGTTGAAATATCCCTGTTTGACACACTTTTTCAATATTTGTTAATGTTAATACTTTTACAACTTTGGTTTTATACTATACAGTAACTATATATATACTATATATACATATGTATATACTATATATACTTACACATGTGCACATGCTATAATTTTTTTTTATTTTTTATTTTTCACTTGTATATATGTGTTAGTAGGAAAAAGGTGTATTTTATATTTATTTAGTTTTTGCCACTCAATTTATTTTCGGTAACAATGTGTTTACCAATAAAAAAAGGGTTTTTATGTAAGTTTAGACAAAATAAAAAAAGAACCTAGGGAGAAATTGTATTGTAAAATATTTGCCAATAATCAATATTTAAACAATTTAAAGAAAATTGTTTTTCAACTGATATTGCTTATTTTTATTATTACCCCTAATATCATTATTGTAAAGTCGTAAATTTTAATACGAAAAAAAGTTGAATTGTTCATAATTTTTATTTAAAATTTGATTTGGCTATGGATTTGGTTTAAAGATCATTAAGGGTTGTTTTTTTATTTTGAAAATGTTTTTATTATCGAATTACATAAATTATATTATATATTTTTATATTAACTTTATACTTTTCTTACATTTTATATCAATGTATCTTTTCTGGAATTACGATATTTACCATTTTTCATTTTTCGTTTTCCCGAAAATTTCATTTTAAAACAACTGAATTTTAACCAAAACTATAATATTTTTTAGTAATTTTTTCAAGAAAATTAAGCTAAAGTCCCAGTCGGAAACAGTAACTTGAAAACACTTTCATTAGAGAGTCTTTAGGTATCATAGTAGGAAAAGCACTAATTTTTTATTTCTCTCAAAGAATACTCACTTTTTTATTTTAAATATTAAAATAAAAAATAAATTTATTTTTTATTTTAATATTAAGTGCAAAAATATAATAGGTCCAGGCCGACTATATGATATTCTACACCATTTTGTTTGTACCTCAAAGTTCGGGGAGGGATCTTATTCGAGACCTGTGGTAAATTACTACTTGTATTATTAATTGATACTTGTATTAAGAATATTATATATTTCTACAAAACATACATATACGCTTTATATTATGTTATTTATGCGTTTTAGGGTGATTCTCAGAAGCGGGCTTTATATGGAATCTATGGTTAATTACAAGCCGATTGTGATAAAATTTGTCACTATGATTTTTACTTATATAAAACTTTTTTGTGTCAAATATTAACTTGAAAATAACATTTGTATAAAATTTATGCGCGTCAAAGTGTTCCTTGGAAGTGGGGTTTATACGGGAGTTATTGTAAGTTATAGGCCGATCTTCATGGAACTTGGCATATAGATTGTCGCCTATATAAAATTAATGCTAAATTTTATTTAAAAATGACTATATTTAAGGCATTTATGATCTTTAAATCCTTATTCAGGGTGGACATTTGTATTGAGGCTAGTTAAAACAATTGGTCGATCATATTCAATAGGTCTCGTCTCTGGACTATAAAAGACATATGTGTCAAATTTTATTGAAATATTTTAAAAAAGTTGCGATATGTAGTTTGATTACAAAGTTTACAGGGATGGACGGACATCACTAAATCGACTCTGAAAATGATTCTATGCTGATTGGTATACATTAATATGGATCGTAGATCAATATTTTTTGATACTCGTATTACAAACATCAGCACTAACGCATAACATTATTATTTTCACGAAATATTCAAAACGAATTATAAATGAAGGTTTTGAATGAATTAAAGATATGTAAATGTTTATAACATTTGTATAGATACATTTACACGTATGCGTGTTTTTGAGTTTTGTTGAGGTTTACTATGTGCTTTTGCAATTAAATTGATAGAGATGAAACAACAACAGTAATGGTTGCTGCACTCAGTCAAATTTATGTATGCGTAATTTCAAGTGTACGTATGTACATTCTTGCTGTAAATGAGCGATATGTATATACAGTCATGGACAAAAATATAGTTGTTAATTTTCTCAAATGAAAAAACATTTTAAAATTTTATGTTTCAAAAATATTTAAACTTATATTTATGTTTTATTAATTAAAAGCTACTATCTAAGGAATAAAAAATAATTTTGGAAGTAATCTATATTAGAATCTGAAGAACGAAAGAAAGTTTTTTTTTTTTTTTTTTTGAAAAAAACTCATATTTTGGTGTTTGAAAAATTATTTAATTACAAAATAATTTCCTACTTTTTTTAACTAAATATTAATAAATATCAATAATAGCATGAGAAGACATAACTATTTTTCAAGTTTCCTTTATTATCCTTTCTTTAGCGAAGACATATATCTCAAAAGTCCTTGCTAGGATAATACTTATGATTACAAAATTAGGATACTTCTTAAATTATTGATTTAGATATATTTGAAAAAAAAAAACTATTCGTTCTATGAATCCTAAAGGAGCGAGATTTTGAAAAATCTATCAGGTAGCGGAGATACGCAGATTTATTATTTTTTTTATATGAAATATCTTTTTAAAGTCGATTTTAGTTTTAAAAAGTTTAAATTTGCTATACTCATTATTTTATTTTCAAATCAAGCGGCGGATTTACGTCCATTATTTTTTTTTAATCTAATTCATTTTTTGTTTTTAAAAAGTTTAACAATTTTATACTTTAAGCATTATTTACCCAAAAAATTCTAACGGACTCAGATCTTTCAATTTCGATCAGGAAGATGAAAATCGTGAAGAAGTTGCTCATATATTTTTTTAAAGATTTCAATATTGGTTTGTGTATTTTTATATCATATTTTATTTTCTCCTAGAATTAGCAGGCTTATAAGTTGGTATTATATAAAATTCTGTTTATATCATATATTGGTCGCACAAAAATATATCCGAAAATTAAGTGGATTTCATTTGGAGTCCTTCTAAAGTACAATAGTATTATGGCGTATGGTGTAATGAAGAAAATTTTACTTTCTTCGAGTACTTTTGATATTTTTTCAAAAACGGTTACTTACTTGTCATTATTGTACTATATTTGTAAATTATATTTCATCTATGAAATTTAAGATTTTATTGCTTTTTGAGCGCCAGCAAACAAAATATACTGAAAAAGTGTTTTTAAGTGTGTTTTTAAGAGTATATAAAATTAAATACCTTATTTTGTACATATTCAAATTGCATACAAGTTTCGTGCCAAAAAATGTGCTTTTTCAGGTCTCAATTTGACATAAAAATTATGGAATTGGGGTAATGTAATAATAATATTTTGAGGTAAAATGTGATGTAATTTTTTTTTAATTTAGCTGTAAATAATTGTTTTCGTCACCAATGATTTAAACATACATAAGAAAATTTAATAAAAGACATAAAAAATTGATGCTTTGATAAAAGTAATAGAACATTGGAAATAACTCAACAAACCCCGAAGCGGTAGGAACAAAACATTTCTAGAACCAACATGTACCATTACATTAGCCTTTTAATGGAAGAAAATCTGGATTTAAAAATCGCGGAAAGTGTGGATGCTGTAAAATTATACGATAGATATGATAAGACTTATTCATTTGACAAAATAATGGTCTGTACACTTAAATGCGCGAAAAAAACTGTCTGTTTTTACAAATATTATTTTATTATTTTCTATTATTTTATTTATCAATTATTATCTATTTTCATCATTTACTTCAAATTCGAGTGGCCTCGTAAATATAAGAATCATTTAAAATATTTAATGACACTAAATATTTTTAAATTGGTAATTTTTTCACTTTACCTTAATGTTTGCCATTTTATCAAAAAAAAGTTGATTTGAAAAAAACATAGAAAAATAATACCGAAAGAGAAATAATTTTTATTATTTTTATGCAAAACGTTAAACAATAATCCGTGCTATATAATAAAGGGTTCGAAAGGTTGTTGGTTGGCAATTTATTGAAGTTAAATTAAAGTATGTTCCACTTTACACTAATCTTCCCTACATTATATTTTGTACAAATTGAAATACTAATGAATGTAATCTAAATAAAACGAAATTTTAAAATATAAAAGAAAATAGTTTTTGAAATATTTTGTACAAATGTCTTTAAAAACTTATAAGCAAAATAAGCTATACACATCAAGCATTTTTAAATTAATTTTATTTCAAAAAATTTTTTTTTACAAATTTGTAAAAATTTTCGTTATTTAATAATTTTTTTCAAACGTTTATACTATTTGGAAATACACAATAAATAAACATAAATTTGATTAAACAATTTCTAATAATCTTGGTATTAATTTATTGTGTGAATCCGGAAAATACAATGTGTAATTTTTCCTCCGACATGTAATTTAGAAAGCAGTATAATGTAATAAATATAATATTTGATGGCAACACTAATAAAGATGCTTAAATGAATGTAATCATTTATTTTAGATCTCTGTTGTAATCCTATATGGTAACTAATTGCTTACAATGATATCGCCATTTTAAGATAATGAGTTAAGCTGCTAAAATTGAAGCATTGAAGAGGTATTGTATCTTACTAAATCATTATTTAAAAAAAAGTTTTTGCTGATACTTGAAATTGTGGAACGTAATAATTTACTTAGTAACATTTTATTATGTCTTGTTACCTTATAAACCTTTTTTCTTACTTATTTTATAAAATTCAAACAAAGGTTTTCAGAATTCTACAGGTATACAATCAGAGGATTATTTTGAAAAAGGAATAAAATGAAAGGTGGTTGGCAATAGCAGCATTCAATTTAAAAGAAAGCGTTTTCCCTATAAATTTATTTATTTATTTATTTATTTTTAATTTGTTACTGGTATTCTCGAAAAACATTCAAGAAGAAAATACAACAACAAAAGTAAAACATTACTCAGCAGGAAAAGAAACTCCTGAAAACGTTAATACACACACAAATACATGTGTTTAATAGTTTTCATACCCTACACCATCATAGGTGATTACAGCATTATAAGTTAAAGTATATCGTTCAACTCAAAATTACTTTCTGATTTGAATAAATGATGCTTGTTCGTCTGGTTGGCAATTTTGAAAATAATTCCATAAAATTTGGGCTAGACTAGCTCCCATACAAATGACCTCCCGGAATGTGCGTTTAATTATGATAAATGTCTTAAATATAGCACTTTTTTAACGAAGGCTGTCACAAGTTAGTTTTATATAAGTATTCGATTTTCCCTGTGCGCTTCGCTATCCCTTCTGATGCGATAACTAATATTTATTTTATATGAGGACTACTCTTCTTGAGCCTATCCGTCCTATTCGAAATTTAATATGAAAATTATTTCTACAACTTTTTAAGACTTTCACTGTAATACTCCTTCAGATATACCAAAATTAGTATCAGCTTTGTTTGGGAGCTACCTTTTCCCCTCGACCTATCCGACCTATTTTCAGTTCATCTATACAATGATAAGATAACAATGACATGAAGCCTGTGGGCTCTCACTATGCCAGTTCTTTAGATATGTCATATTGAATATTTCTTTTGTATGTGGTCGGAGGACACAGTGCTCTTCTATGATCGAAAAAGAAAATATTATATTTGAATTTAGGGACACACATGATAAAGCTGTAAAAAATTAAGCAAATTACTTCAGTCGTTTAAGAGTTCTAAACAATAATAAAGTGTGAACATGGCATCATTTCAAGATCCGTTATCAAGTGCAAGTACTACCGAACTATCAAATTTCTTGTAAATAGCTTTGTTAATAATGTACTGAATTGAAAATACTCCTTTTTTAAGTATGCGTAAAATGTAGACGTGACACACAATCGAGATCTAGCACAGCCTTTAACTCCTTCCGGCACCGGTTCTATCTCTGAGTCAAATTTCGTGAAAATCGGTTTAGTCGATTAGACATGTTTTCTACGTAAACAAATGAACAAAATTTGATATGAACAATTTTTATACAAATTTTTAACGCTTTTACTAAATTACTCTTTTAGATAGGAGAAAAGTAATATTTGCTTTATATAGGAGCTACCCCTGCCTTATTCCTACTTTCATTTCATCAATGCAATATGACAAAAAAGTAGTTCCCATAAAATTTGAGGACTCTCATTGTAATAGTTCTTTAGATATGCCATTATAAGTTTTTGCTTTGTATTGGGGTACCATTCCTCCTGATCTTATGGAAGTTGATGCGAAAATTATTCCTACAAAATTTTAAGAATTTTAATGTTTTCGTTGTATGGGGGATAACACCTTACCTGGTCCTATCCGTCCCATATTCGTTCTAAGGTTAGAGCTTCATGAAAAATGTATTCCCGTAAAATTTTAAGAGCTTTGTTGTAACAGGATTTAAGTTATCCCATAATTAGTATTTTCTTTGTGTGACAGATATTATTCCCCCACGCCCTATCCTTTATATTTTCATCTCAATTACAAAGGATAATAAGCGAATTATTTCCAAAAAATTTTATATTTTCTTTGTATATTTTCCACTACCGAAAAATAAAATAGCCTATTTAAATTCTGGGGTTTACAGAATGGTACTGTGAAAATTTCAAGAAAATTGCCTGTCTCTAAGGTACAAACAAATAAGCAAACAATCACTTTTGTAATCTTATATAGACAAATCCTCATTTCATGAAGATCCCACATAAACCCCTCTTCTGAAAATCATTTTAGACGAGCACAAATCTCATTCTATTTTTAGTATGAATTTAATATTTGACACAAATAAGTTTTCTCTAAGTAGAAACTACAGTGTCGATTTTCTAGAGATCAGTCCATAATTGACCATAGCTCCCATATAAAGCCCATTTCCTTGAATCGCTCTAAAGGTTATGAATCCCAAATAAATGTTAAAATCCAAATAAGTTAATGAATACGTATGTTTTATAGAAATACAAAATATAGTATGAACTACAAGTCCCATATAAGGCCTTTCTCCGAATTTTCATGTACATACATAATGGTGCAGGGTATCATATGGTCGGACTTGACCGACTATATCGCTCTTTGTTTTTTTTTTTTTTTTGCTTCTGTAAGGTAAAGGTTTTAATTTTTAACTGTTGAGGTTTTTATTTTATTTTTCGTTATTATATTTTTTATTATTTTTTTCATTTACTTCAAAACTTGCTGCTCTAAAATGTAATTTCATTGTATACTTAAATTAACCGCATGTAATTATGTCTTGTAGAAAATTGCTTAATAGGTTTTAATGAAATTGTCTGACAAGGTCTTAGTGTCAAAGACATACATCCTTAGGAAAATAAATGAATAATGTTTAAAGGAAAAAAAAATAAAGAAATGTAAAGCAATTGGTAATAAAATAACAAATACTTGTAGAGCGAAAAATGGGGACATTTTCTTAAAATTTGGGAAAATAATAAAGAGTTGGTAAAAACAGAACAATAAAATTTAATTTTAGCTAATATTGATATAAATAAGGAATAAAAAATTAAGTTATGCGTAGGATAATATAATAGTTTGAAATATTCTTAAATTAAATTACTATAAATGCAACATAACTTTAGACATTCAAATAAATTTTTCAGAAATTAGCTCACGTTTCTTTCTACTGAACCGATTTAGTAGATTTGTAAACTATTGGATTTGATAAGATTTTATAAAATTTGTTGGTAGTAATAAATAATCATAATTTTTGTTTTGTTTTTGAGATTTAACCAAATTATTGTCTATATATTTCTTTCTATTCTAAACTTTGAGTAGAATAGTTCTTAGAAAGCTTATAATTGGTTCGAATTTCATTTGATTTGGTTTTAACGATTACAAGTAATCGTATTTCCTAGAAACCGACTTTGCGAAAAAAAAAAAATAGAATTTACTTAAGACAAAACAAATACATCTATAAGAGCCTTATATTGTGAAAGGTGACCTAAGCCCCTTCATAAAAGAATCGTATTAGTTATAAAAATAGTTAAATTTTTACATAACCAGAAATCTTAACAAGGTTAAATATAAAAGAAAAATATTAAATAACTATCAAGTAATTACAAGAAAGTTAAAATATTTTCATACCTAATTTTATAATCATTGTGGATGGACTTAGGCCACTTTCAAAATAAATGGCTCTTATATATATATAAGAGTAACATTACTGAGTGATTGATTCAACATCGTCCAGCCCAAAACAATAAATGTTAGAGTTATGAAACTTGGGCTATAGTTCTTCTCTCACCGTAGACATCAAACTAAGAACGGATATTTAGAAATGCGAATGTTTAGGGTGTAAAAGAGATAAAAAAATTAAATACCAATCCTTATTCATTTAAAAAATAAACGTACAGGAACTCTGAAGTTCGGCCTTTTTAGGGAGAAAACTTGAAGAAACTGTATTTTGGCAGTAAACATTCCAGCAAAAGAAAAATATCCAAAAAAGTCAATAAGATACTCAACTTGTCATCCAGAATTAGTGCAAATTTGGATCATATCCAATGAATTTAACATAGGCTTGTCATTGAAAGATGCTCTCTTTTTTAATACCTATTCACGTTATGTTCACGATGTCATGTAAAATTTATTTTTTATGTACTTTTTTTTATTAATTCTAGAAAATTACTTTTAAATTTTATATAAACCAAATATTATTTATTAAAAAAGTATGCATAAAAATATTTTTCATTTAATAAGTAACAAATTCTCAACTTTTTATATCAGAAAAATTTATTTTAATTGCTTTTTAATAACATCTTTGAATGATGTTTATATAACTTGTTAAGAACAAGAAACCGTACACTTACTAAAAACTTAGAAGTAACAGAAAAGGGGTATCGAAGCAATTAACAGAAGTTGAAAATTCTATTATCGCCATTTACTTGGGAATGGCCAGAAATGATTCTTTTGTTTAATTGATAAAGCAACTAACACCGAAAATCCTAGGCTAGCTTTTCTCCGGCAATGGTTTCTGATAACCTTCAGACCTAGCTGACGTGAGAAGGCGTACTGTATAGCCTGATGGACTAGATGACGTCTCAGGTAACTAGGTTATGATTCTATCACTGAAGCACAGTAATAAAAGCCGGTCTGATGGCTTAGGTGGCAGCCCAATCATCACAACTCACAAACAATTTCTAGAAACTTAATGAGAAAAAAAGCACTTCCCTAAAAATGTCCTATTTATTTTTACTGGGATAGAAATAAAATTTACATTATATTCGTAAATTATCGAAAAATCATGAATACAAAAATGATACTTTTTGCTAATTCGAACGTTTAATAAATAAAAATCGTACCCGTTTTTGGTTCTTTTTCACAAAATATTTTTTTTATTTATTGAAATTTATATCGACAATTCCATAAAAGAACAGCAAAAAAGGGAATTTTTTACCTGGTGTCTTTCAATTTTCATAAAAATGTACACATATAAACACCTTTAAATCATTTATCGATTTCAGTTTTCAGTTTCACAAAATTTCAAAAACTTGCGATTCTATTTTGCTTTTTAACTTTCTCAAAAATTTTCATAAGCATGTAATTTTAAATGGTAAAATAAACGGCAATCAGAAATAAATTTCATTAACCAAAAGTCCAATTTTTTGTTAACACCGATTTGCAAAAAATTTCAATGCCACTAAGGTGGCCAAAAAATTAGATCAAAATATAGGTAAGTGTGGGCCTGACATGCTGATAAGGACAAATATTTTCAGTTATTTTATAAGAAATATGATTTTTGTAAATTTGATCATAAGTATATTATCGCAAACTATTATCGATAATTGGCTGCATCTTTTTGTTATGGTTGTAGGATAATATTCTTTAAGAAACGGTGTGATGTGTCAATCTGAGGTTCAAAAGGGGTTAAACAAATTTTACTTTCAGAAGAAAGTGTCTTCTTTAACCCCATATATACTTTTGTATCTGTCTGGACCCGTCCGTAGAACACTTTTCCATTTTCCAAAAAATTTTTCTACTTTTATTTTACATGTTTATATGAATCAAATATAAATACACCAAGCCCTATAAGTTGTGATATGTATCTGAAGTATATTATATAATTATTTTATTACTAAACGAAATTCTACAAATAAAGATCTATTTAATATATTACTAGCAACGTCAGTTCCACTCATCTTTATCATTCGAAGTTATTGTTATTTAAGTAAAAAAAAAAATATATAAAATAAGCATTAAAAAACTTTCAGTTCTTATAAAAAATAAAACTTTTTTTACTTAATACTTAATTTAAATAAAAAATAAATAAATATTAAAAAATCGTAATTTTTACCCAAAAACAACCGATTCTAGTGGAACTGGTTCTTTAAATACCGTTTCTAGTAGAACCTATTCTAGAAATGATAAACTGGGAACCTATTCACAAAATTATCCATTATTAAAATTCTATAAAAAATTAAAAGTTCAACTTTTGCTTCTGAACCGATTTTAACAAAGTTAAAACTGAAGAAAATTTCAAGAATATATCTCTCCATTAAAAACATTTTTGAAATATCTCTATCGATTCAAATGTTACAGATTTTTGGCCGATGAAAAACTATTCTGAACCACAGTACGGCGCATGAATTTTCAAAAATAAGAAAGTTTTCTTATAAATGCATTTTAATGCAGTTGCATTTTCTAAATGCATTTTTCTTTAAATATGCTATTTAAAATGTTTAATTTTCTAAGATATTTGGGAAGCATGGAATGTTTGCCTTAAAATAAAAATTAAAATTTTTTGGGCACGAAAATCTACTATGAATAATATAAAAAATGTAAAATTTGTTTGTGTAAAAGTAAACAAAATACAGAAAGTATGCAAATTTAAGTACTCAAATCTCTTGAAGTTATTGACGGATTTCTGTAATTTTAGAAGCTTTTAAAAGGCTATTGTCTGCTTTTTGAACAATTCAATCAGCGTTTCCAAAATATTGTTCTCGTTCAATTGTAGCTTTGTTCCAGTACTTATCAGGGTTTAGTCAGAATTTACAGAAAAATGTTCCGGTATTCAATATTTCTATATATTTTAGTGTTTTTGTAACTATTTCTGACCAAAGTTTGAAAAATTTGACAAGTACAGGAACAAAGCTAGTATTTGCAAAATGCAAATGCAATTTATAAATGCATCTTTGGCAATTGCGAATTTATTAAATTGGAATTGTTCTTTAGGTGTATTTTAAATTGTTTCGATTACTAAATTTTGCAATTTAGTACAAAAACTTTTACCATTTCTAATAAATTTTTAAAAGTAGCTCAAAAAAATTAAACAAAATATATAAACCTACTCATAATTTAAAAATAATAACAGGAAAATAAAATTTGAATACAAAAAATATGAATAGGTTTTAGAGAAAGCGAAATTGTGTATATAGATCGGTGCGTTCCAAAAAATTTAGATTTTTATTTATAAATATGTTAAAAAAGAAAAAAAAATCGAAAAATATTAAATCGCATATTTAATGCATTTAAAACATGCATTTGCATTATATATATATATATATATATATATATATATATATATATATATATATATATATATATATATATGTTAATCCGGCGCTCTAGCCAACTCATCCACGTGATTGCAGTATTACTGCGCTATTATACTATTGAGTACTTATTAATGTAATACAGATTAGACAAATAATAATGACGCCTCATTACCAAGAAACTACTTTAATAAGCAGTTGTTATTACCGAAAACCAAAAAGTTTTTGCTGGCTATATATATATATATATATATATATATATATATATATATGAGAGTTATCTTTGAACAAATGGACATCATTTCTTACTTTTGTTTAAATACTTTACATAACTGTGCTCAAATAAAAAAATAACTATTTATAAATATCGTTAGTGTGATGATAAAAAGACCTCTATTAAAGCTCCTCCAAAACTCGTAAGAAGAGCAAAACGAGTTATTTCTTACATGAAATCTAAATAAGAATTTATATATATATATATATATATATATATATATATTTCTTTTTTTATTCTTGAAATACTCATATTGAAGCTGATGTACTCACATTCCAAATGCCGTTTAGATCATTGAATTCTACAAAGCTTAGAAATATTAATATTTAAATTTATATGCTTTTGACATTTTTTTATGTTTTTAGTACAGAAGCGCGACTAAGTAGCGAGTTTTCGAAATTTCGCGAAACTGAAAATAGAAATCTATGTTAATATCCGTGCACTATTTGAGCTCAAAATTTTATAAATTCACAGAGCGCGTAAAAAATCCAAAAACATTTTATATTTTCTAGTCTTTTATAAAGGCACTAAATTATTATATGGTTACTAATTTACAGTTTTAAATGTTTTACAAATTGTTCGGTTGTGTTATTTTTAATAAATACACGTAAACAACGCCTGCGCTGTTAAAATTTATTTACTGGCATCGGCGAAACGTTTAGAGATATCATTCCAATTGGCAATATCCCAAATGGCTTCAACGTAAGTGGGGCGCAAATTTTTGTACTGCAAATAGTAGGCATGTTCCCAGACATCAATACCAAACAAAGGAATCAAACCTGTAAAACAAACAATGAATTTGTGTGAGGATGAATTATAGGTAAGTTTTTTCTTCTTTTTTTAACAATTACCTGTGCTAGCATCCAAGGGATCTTGATTGGGCATGCCAACAATTTGCAATTTTTGGGTCTTCTTGTTGTAACCCAGCCAACCGGAGCCTTGTACAGCCACAGTTAAGGCAGTCATTTCTTTTTTGAATTGATCGAAACCCTTAAATTGTTCCTCAATGGCTTTCTTCAATTCAGCCGAGGGTTGGGTCTTTTCGGGTGTAAGATTTTGCCAGAAAATGGAATGGTTAATATGACCACCACCATTGAAACGCAAAGCGGGAGCTAAGCTAATAATCTTGGTGAAATCATTTTTGGATTTAGCTTCAGCTAACTGTTCTTCAGCAGCATTCAAATTTTTGACGTAGGTCTGGTGATGTTTGGTGTGATGCAATTCCATAATCTCATCTCACGGCAGACAATGGGTTCCAAGGCAGCATAGTCGTAGGGCAATTTGGGTAAAGTGTGTTTACCGCGTACGGCAGTTCTAGAAAATTCATAATTTGTTACTAGTTGTTCATGCAAATGTGTGTTTTTTAAATATACGTAATGCGTATATTGTTGACCTAGGGCTTTTTATATAATCATTTTAGCTGTTCACAAAATTTTCTTAATTTAATTATTTTTTTCTTTGTTTTCTTACTTGACCACATTGCTGACATTACGGCTGAGAGCAAAGATTTTGATGCTGTTTATCAAGTTAACCGATAATCTTCAACAAATTCAGGTAAAAATCTATAGCAAATTAATCGTTATCTCCAAGCTATTGCAGAACTTCTTCGTTTCTATTTGTTTCTATTGTTGAACCTAGAAACATTTAATTAAATATATATGGTTCTATGTGGGTGACAATTGGTGTTGCCAGGAGATGAGAAAATAGAGGCTAAATTGAACTTTAAAGAAGGTCAAAAAAGGCTAAAAAGAGTTTTTCTGTTTTTCAATTTATAAACTTATTATTCTTTTCTTTTTCTTTAGTTTTTGATATTTTACTAGAGAAATTGTAATAAATTTATAAATGACATCGAGCAAAATGACTCAATTAAAAATCGTTAAAAAAATTTGGCTTATATTTCATATCAAAAACTACTCAATGTTTGGAAAATATTTTTCGTCATTTTTGAACTATAGTTTTATTTTTTAAATTATTTTCATGAACAGTTTCTAATGAATTAAGGCCCTTTCAATTTGGAAAATAAAGCGCCGCAGACGAAATTTTTTATTAAATATAAATAATTTCGATTTTTTAAGCGAAAAAATACATAAAAATGATTAAATTGATGATTTTTTAAAAATAATATTAATAATGGCAAACAATAAATTATTTTCTTCGTTGTTGAAATACTATCATTTTAGCCTTTTTAAAGCTATTTTGGGAAACGAAAAAGGATAAAAAAAGCTAGAAACTAAATCGAATATTTTGTGGCTAAAATCAAAAAAAAAGGCTAGATTTAGCCTTGAAAAGGCTATATTGGCAACTCTGCTTGTTATCCTCTTCTAACCCAAGTAGATTTTATTTGGTCCATAAAATTTTTATCCTTCAAAATTTTTTGATGCGTCTCTAGATTTTCATTGACCATTACAAAAACCACCTAATTGTGCCAATTATAGTCATCTTCGTGATGTCCATGCGATGTGCCTTAGCAATATCTCTTTTAACAAAAGTGTCCCGCTTTCAAATAATGACGACACTTGATTTAAATTTATAGTCCCGATCAATTATATTTATTGCCATTCCTATATCTATATATCCAAGATTTGCAGAAATTGCAATTTGCTATATAAAAATACAAAAACAAAAAGTGCAAGTTTTGCATAATTTTCAAAAAGTCATCAAATTTTTTTTATTAAATTTATTTTAAAGCTTCTTCGATTTTATTATTTGAAATGACAAAAAATTAAGTTCACACAGTAAAGCATGCTATTCCCTATGAAACTGTATATGCCTCACGAAAAAAACTGACCCCTTTTTCTAAGTACATGAACTTTGTATAACAATCATGATTATAAAATGAAACCTATGCTGCTAAAATTTTTCACTCCTACTTTAAATTCTTGTTAGTTCATAAGCGTAACCCGTTTGTTTAAAATAGTTTTACAAAAACAAAACTTATTAAGGTTTTAAGTTAGTTTTGTCCAGGTTAAAATTTTTTGATAAAGCCCATATATATTTATAGTATTGTTATTTTTCCTTGCAAAATTTTCTTTAAAATTAATTTAAGCTTCTTGCATTTTCGGAGACTACAGTTCTTTGCTAACAATAATTTTCAGCACAAAATATTTTATGGCAAGATTAAAATTTTTGTAATATATTTTTTTTATAAAAAAAACTCGCATTTTTTATAAAGTAAGTTTTGTTTTACTTTTCATTTATTTTAAGGACTTAGTATATATTAGTTAGCAAACACACATACGAAAATACATACACATACACATATATATGTGTGCAACCATTTGTAGACTCCATAGCCTTTGGGACAAGTCTATTATATGCGGTTTACTGGTTGCTTTCTTGGGTTTAAAACAATAGACTGGCTGTTGGCTGCGTACATATACAAGACATACATACATATATACATACATACATCTGACTTCATTATGACTGCGAGGCTTTGTATGTTTGTGTGCCAGTGAGAATATTATGTTTTTCTTTATTTTTTCTTTTTAGGCTAAAGCTTAAAATCAAAGGATTAAACTGCCATATGTATTGGACAATTTTACGAGCATACATTCATCCTTATACATACACGGGCAAAAACACATACACACCCATATACTAATAAATGAACTTAAGTTTTGTATTATTTCTCATGTGCCTAAAGTTTATATCTCGTCTTAGTTGTTTTTCTATTCATTATCATTACCACCTAACTCATATATGTGTATGTATATTTTTGCTACTTCTTGGCCCCTAAAGTGTTTATTTCATTGGATGTGTGTATAAGTGTACATGTCCGTATATGTATATATCTGTATGTCTATTTTGGTGTCTTAAGTCATTTAACTTTATTATTTTGCATAGCTTGTGGTATTTGTGGTAAATTTTATTATATATTTTGCATACATATGTGTAGTGTCATATTAAACGAGGGCAGTAGCATACCAAATATTTTAAAAACTAAAAAATAAGACCAAATGAATAGTTTTGCATTATTTAAAACAACGTTTTAGCCTGCCTTGTATGAATTTCTACAAATACATGTGCATGTGTTTTGTATGCTTTAAGAAATGCATACATACACCCATGTGAACGCAACACAAGGAGTATTTATATGTATTCATCCTATTGTTGGATTATAAGGAAATGTTTTTCTTTTTGTTCTTTGCAAAGTTTAAGTTATGATTTATAATAACAATTATTTAAAAAAGTTAAACACTTTTTTTCTCCTCTTTAGAAAGTATAGCAACAATAAACTTTTAAATTTTAATACAATAACCATACACAAATGCATGTATTTTGAAAGAAAATTTATAATTTTCTGTTTATTGCATATGTCTAAGATGTGAGAAAAAGCTATTTCTTCTCTAAGGAAATTTTTACGAATAATTAAACTAATGACGTTATATCATGAATTCACATATGAATTAACATATGAATTTATATAAGAATTAAAAAAAAAAAAAAAAATTGTTTGTATAATTTAAACGAATCTGCTTTCAGTTTTTTTCTATGAGGTATTGATTTTTTATGGGTATGTCTAAAATTTCCTACTTATTATGGAGGTCACACCAGTATAACTAGAAAATAGTTTTTCGAATTTATATAAATAAAACTCCATTAGATGCACAGTGCAACAAGAAACAATTGCCTCAATAATTTCTAAGTAAAATAAAGGCATACCAGTAGTATAATAAAACCAAAAAAAAAGGGTTTTTCAAAGTTTATGATTTTATGGCCTCTTTAATTTTTGGAGCCTTTTTTCACTATGACTGGAAATAAAAATCGTTTTAATAATTGAATCCAAATGTTGTTATTATTTTAGATACTACTAGTGTTATTATATTAGATTTTTGCAGGATGCCACACATTTCTGCCCTTATGTTTAAACTACTGAATTGATTAAAATTAAACTTGGCACATACAGTCTTACTGCCTGTTTTTATAACACTAGCGCAAAAACGACTCGTCTAACTTACATTTAAAACAAAAACAAATTTTGAAATTTTGTTTTTGTTTTAAATGTAAGTTAGACGAGTCGTTTTTGAGCTCGTGTTATAAAAACTGTTAGTTAGTCTTTTTTATTTGTTTATTTTCATTTTTTCTAAAGTATTCAAAAATTGTTGTTATAAAATATTTTGAAAAAAAAAAAATAAATGTTTTGTTGTAATGCCTGAAATGTGAGAGAAGATTATATTAATTTCTGGAAAAGTAGCGATATTTATTTCTGATAATAAAAGAAAAGTTACTAAGAATTTTTTATTTAAAAAGTATTTACACACATTTTTTTATATTTTAAAATAATAACAACAGCTTCAAAAATCAATTAGTAATAATTATTAATAATTGCCAATGATGGCCCAAAATCTTGTCATTGAGATAATATAAAATCTTGTGATAGAAACTCAACTTTAACAAGTCGCAAAAATCTAGAAATATTGGCAAAAATGATGAAAAAAACATTAGATTTAAACGAAGAATTAAAATGATACATTATGATAAAAATTTATACTAAAGTATGAAAATGGTTAAACAATCATACAATCTTTAATAAAAGGGAAATAAAAAATTTAAATGAGAAGTTTGTGAAAATCTATTATGAAAACTTAATATTTTTTAAAGTAATTGCAAAATTGTCAGCAGTTATCTATTTCTTCAGCGAGGAAGTATGATAATGAAACGTTGTGATCTAACATTATAAAAAGTATAATACATTGCTTCAATATATATATATATATATATATATATATATACATTCTTTCTTTAGAAAAATTTGTGATTTTAGAAAAGAATTTTAAGTATTGATTTATTTGAGTTACATAAAAAATTCAGTTCACAAGTAAAATCAATATTAATATAGTCTGGTGGTATTTAGAAAGCGCTCATTATATTACAGAATGATTTTGAAAATATTGGATTACTCTTTCTATAATGTAAACATCATAACCTTTCTAAAAATCATATATTCTCCCGAACATACCAATGGCTGCAGAAAATTTTGAAAATATTCTAAGCAATGTTAAATTTTTTTGACAGATTTTTCCTAATTTCGCTTTAAATTGTTTCAATTTTCATGTAATGATATTTTTTAACTAAAGACTATGACATTATATAACTATTCCCATTCCGTCTTCCAAACCATAAACCGAAATTTCATTTTTTTAACATTTATTTAAGTCTTAACTTGGCTCTGATAAGTTTTTTCATCGTTTTTGCTAATATTTTTATATTTTTTAAGACCTTTTAAAGTTATGTTGGAAACTTAAGATTTTGTACTATCTTGAAGACAAGATTTTGAACTTTTTTGGTAATCTTAAGCTTAAATAATTCATTTTTGAAACTTTGTAAATAATTTTGATGTATAAAAAATGTATGTAAATGTTTTTGAAATGATAAATTATTTTAATATCAGAAATAAATACCGCGACTTTTTCAGAAAATACCACAGTCTCCTTTACACATTTCGGGATGTACAATAACAAAACAATTATTTCAAAATATTTTAAAACAATACAAATATTTGACTTCTTTTCCAAATTTTTCAAAAATTTAAAAAGTGTAATTATATATGACTATGACTGTATGTACATATTGTTACATTTTTACCTTTTAAAAACGGTCGTTTATTTCCTTTAAATAAACTGGTAATTTGATTGCAAATAACAGCAGTTTAGAATTTTAAAAGTTGTAACGACTCTTTATTTTATTTAAAAATGTACAACAATAACAGTTTAAATAGTCACTTGCGTTCTAATATAAACACACACTTAAATTACTCACTTTATACAACACACTTTAATAATGTACAAGATTATACATCCAAGGCAGTTAATTTGTCTTTACTTAACGACGCTTCCAATTAGACTGACTCAATGGTGTTCTCACGGCCAATTTATATACACTGTATTACTTACTAGATGCTTCTTGAAAGCTCTATTTCTTTCTACAATGTTCTTAACGGACAAACTAGAGCTTTCGATGTTAATGTTAGCAGCTTAAACATTTAGTGTTGCTATACTTACAAGCAATGGTGAAAGCTTTTTATTCAATGTTGTGTGTTTAGAACTATGTTGATAATTTACAGATATGTTAACTGCTGTTAACATGAAAGTCTAGAAACATTTAACTTTAAACCAGCCGTTAAAACCGTTATATTTGAATTCAAGTACAATTTCGTAACACTGCCCCCCTCTTAAGTCCCGAATAGGCACATAATCACTTCTTTCATAGGTAGCTAGTCCTTCATTTTAAATCGCGGCCTCTTGTCTTTCCGTATTCTGTACACCAGGTCGTTTAATTTATTAATTACCTTGTATGGTCCATCCCAATGGGTTTGTAGTTTGGGGAACAGTTCTTTCTTACGTTGTGGGTTATACAACAGTACAAGCTGGATTTCGTTAAATCCTTCAGAATTCGCTGCTCGATCGTATCTGGCTTTTATTTTGTCGCTGGTCATTTTCATTCGTCTGCGTACGAATTCATGAAGTTCATTTAGGTCATCTTGCTCTTGGGAAGTGTTTTCATTATTTGTAAAAGAGGGCCTAACGAAGGTTTTTGCTGTTACAAGATCACTTGTTATTTCTGCTGGTTCTACCACCCACAAACTGTTGTTCTCACAATCTCCCTCCATACGAGCCCATACTAAAGTTTCTGATTGAGGTGGTAGCTTCTGATGCTTGACAGTAACTAGCTTTCTTACTTGAGTTCTATTTTCATATCCGACATCAAGGGGTATCTCGACATTTCGCCAAATCATAACTTTTCGTCCCATATCCAAAGTAATGCCATGGCTAATCATGAAATCAGCACCAATGATAACTTCGTCCACAATATCGGCAACAATGAATACATGATTGACGGTAACGTTGGCAATGGTTAATTTCACATTTACTTTACCATAGACAGTGACCGGCTCCCCAGTAGCTGCGCGCAGACTTACTCCACATAATGGTTCAATTGTTTTCTTGACTAAATCTGACCTGACGATAGACTGTGATGCCCCGGTGTCTATAGTAAAAACGCGCTTCTGACCGTTGATGTACCCAGGAGCAGTAAGATTGCTATTTTTCTGCTGTATTACGGATATGAAGATTGTGATTAAAAGTGATTCTTGTGATGATTGATGATTCGACTGCTGGTTACTTCTTTGAGGCGAGGCAGATCTGGTTTGTTTTCTTGGTGTTTTGCAGTTTCGCTGAATATGACCAGATTTACCGCAGTTATAACATTTTACTCTGACTTTTCTTTGTTTCTCAATAAACGTCTTCAAAACCTTTTTTAATTCGTCGATTATATTTCTCTGATTGTCAGCTACAACTTCGACATTTCGCACATTACATATTTGGGGCTTTGAAATTATTTTCGCCGTTTCTTGTGCCAGTGTGAATGAGATGATTTCAGTAAATGATGGTTTAGGTGTGGCACAAACCGCGTGTTTTATTTCACGATCGCGAATGCCATTAAAAAATGCCTCTATCTTGAAATGGTCCAAAAACGGGCTGTTTTTCCCTGGATAAGCAAGCTGCAGCAAACGTTCGATTTCCAACGCAAAGTCTTGTAGCGTCTCATTGGGCTTCTGCACTCTACCACGCAATTCCATTCGGTATACTTCCTTTTTATGTTCACCAGCGTTCTTACGTTGTAGCGCCTCCATTATATCATCATAACTGTTTCTGTTGCATGCTGGCACGCTTTCAAGAACTACTGCTGCATTTCCTTTTAAGGCCAATATCAACTCTATAGCTTTTTCTTCGTCGTTCCACATGTTTCTAATGACAATTGTATCAAACTGGAACTTAAACACATTAAATGGTGCGGTGCCATCAAAACTAGGGGCCTTTATTCTATTAGAAGATTCTGGAATAATTCGCTCATGTCCATCTTGGCATCTTTATTTCTAGATCATGTAGTTTTTTATCAACACCTTTGGCTATTTCATTCTCTAAATCAGACAGCTTTTTATCAATGACTTTGGCTTGTAAATCTAGACAGCTCTCTAAGTCGGTCAGCTTTTTATCAACGGCGTTGGCTTGTATATCTAGGCAGCTCTCTAAGTCGGACACCTTTTTATCAATGCCATCCAATCTGCTGTTTATAACTTCTGAAATTTGTTGAAGTTTCTCGTCTGTCGCTCTAGAAGTTTCTTTAACTTTAGCAAGAAGTTTCTCGTTATTTACTATAGAAGTTTCTTGAAATTTCATTTTCATTATTTTATTTCCTTCTTTAACTTCAGCAAAAAGTTTCTCGTTATTTACTTTAGAAGTTTCTTTAACTTCAGAAAGTAGTTTCTCGTTGGCTTCTTTAAATTGCTCTATCATAGCAGCCAACATTGTGTAAAATCCGGGCTGCTTTTTGTTGCACGGGTAGAAACTTCCAATTCTTCTTTATACTCGAATTCGTAAGCTCCGATTTCAGTACTACGCCGCTTGAATTCATCTATCAGTCTCTTTTGTAATTCTGCTTTATTACCAGCTGTAGGTAACTCCAACTTATTCAATTCTCTCTTGAGTTGATCCACTTTCAGCTCTTCAAACTTCATGGCTGCTTATTATTTTGCAATCCCACTTCTGACACCAATTGTTGCGTTTTTACCTTTTGAAAACGGTCGTTTATTTCCTTTAAATAAACCGGTAATTTGATTGCAAATAACAGCAGTTTAGTAGTTTAAAATTTGTAACGACTCTTTTTTTTTTAATGTACAACAATAACAGTTTAAATAGTCACTTGCGTTCTAATAAAAACACATACTTAAATTACACACTTTATACAACACACTTTAATAATGAATAAGATTATACAGCCAAGGCAGTTAATTTGTCTTTACTTAACGACACTTCCAATTAGACTGACTCAATGGTATTCTCACGGCCAATTTATGTATACTCTATTACCTACTAGATGCTTCTTGAAAGCTCTATTTCTTTCTACAATGTCCTTAACGGACAAACTAGAGCTTTCGATGTTAATGTTAGCAGCTTAAACATTTAGTGTTGCCATACTTATTAGCAATGGTGAAAGCTTCTTATTCAATGTTTGAATTCAATTACAATTTCGTAACAATATATTTTTGAAGGAAGTGGATAATACGCCATTTTTTTTTTTTTGTTTTTAGTATTATGAAGAAAGTAGCAAAATATTATGAAGAAAGAAGCAAAATTAATTTTTTCTGAAAATATGCTGAAAAAGGGAGTGACATTCAAATTATATTTTAGCCCATAGTTTTGTCTACAAAATACTTCATATATATGCAGAATTTCTTTTGAACTTTTAAACATGAAATTGCTTACAAAAATCGAAGGATGAACGACATATATATATATATATATATATATATATATATATATATATATAGAAAGGAAACTTTGCGCTATATGAAATAAAATAAATACGCATAAATACATTGAAAATTTTTGATTTAATTGTTTTTGATTTTCACACATAACGTAGAAAGTCTTACAAAATATCTGAATTTTAAAAGTCCATAAAATCGAAATTCGAACTAACTTAGCAAAAGTCTTTGGAAATTTTTTAATATGATTAAGGTTCAAAGCGCATAGTGGGAACGATCTCAAAAATTCGAAAAAAAATTTACTTCTACAAGTTAAGTCCGATTTCTAATATTTTTATATATAAAAAATATAATACCAATATGTTTTTTTTTTTGTGTAATTTAGACAAAAAGAGTGTTTCGAAAACTTTACTTTTTTCATATAATCTCCATTCTAGAATTTGTCTTTGGCTTTGCGGGTAGCAGTTTAGTTAGTTATACTGTATTTTAAAAAAGCTCGCATGATATTTTTTATACATCAATAAACATCCAATTTATATTAATAGGGTGCATATCTAAATCAATTTAAAATTTCTCTATTAATAACTTGTAAGGCCTTGTCTTTTAAAATATGAAAAAAAAATATTTTATTAACAAAACTGAGAAAGAAAAGAAACAATTTTGTAAGAAATAGCCATTTTTCAGACTAATTTCACATACAGACTTTGAAAATTTTTTGCTTTTAAATTCAAATAAAGCTCTTTATTTATCTATTCAAATACACATGTTATATTACACAACTTAACTGCAACTTAACGTCTAACTACTGACTACACAAACTGCACCTATTTATATGCCAGTGACTTAGCCAATAATTTCTCTCCATAATCCACCAGTAACAAGAAGGAGAATGTAGCAGCTTACTTACCAAGTTGTCCAGATATCCATCGACGACATTTCCATCGAGGATGTCATCAGAAAAATGTAGAGGACAAGTTTGAAAACAATGTCACTTATGTTATCGTTTTACTCCATTTATATTAAGATAATGAACTGAATTGTCGTACTTCGAGCCATATTCACAATAACATTACTGGAATATCTAGCGAAAATGTCGTCTGTTAAACCAAACACATATCAGTATTCCGTATCGTGCATAAATTATCGACAATGTCTAAATGATTTAACATAGTCCTCGATGACACAAAGATAACAACTCCAAAAACTTGGGTTCTGCTGAGCTTTGAACGCAGGCCACGAACTTCACTTTCTCTTCTTAAATAGTTTAGCGCGCTAACCACTTCAGCTACAACAGTCTCACTTTCATTAGTGGTTTTAATAATACCTTTATTCATCTGGTCGTAAATTATGTCTGAAAATAGATGTTGTAAATTATGTTTTAAAATGATTGGCATGTAGCATGTCGCGTATTTATATATACATATATATATATATATATATATACATATATATATATATATATATATATATAAATTCTTCTTTTTGAAAAAAAAGATTTTAGTTTTATTTATACAATTGAAGTTATTGATGGATTTGTGTAATTTAAAAAGCATATAAAAGGCTATTATATTCTTTTTGAGTCATTCAGTCAGCATCTCCAAAATATTTTTTCTTTCAAAAATATTTGCAAGTGCAATTTATAGATGCACTTCTGACAATTGGGAATTCATTAAATTTGAATTTTTTATGCGTATTTTAAATGGTTTTGTTTACTATAACTTGCAATATTAATTAGTCTATAACATAGAGATGTACTATTTTTAATAAATGGCGTATATTTTACATTAATCAATGTCGTTCGACGATTATTTGCTTAGAAGATAAAAAATATTTCAAACTTTGTTGCTTGATTTTTTTTTTTTTTTTTTTTGGCGCTTCCGAAATATGGTCCAAAACCGCGCAGCGATGGATAAGGCACAAATAGTTAATAGCTAATAATTTAGTATATTCCTTAATAAGAGAACGGAATAACCTAATTATATTTAGTTCAGAAGCTTTCGTCGTTAGGTTATTAATTTTTTTTTTTTGTTTAACTTTTTTTTGAAATAACTATTCAGCTTTGTAATATTATAAAATATTATAAATAATTCCCAATATAAAAACATTTACTCAAACTTATTTAAAACATAATTGACACATCACTTGAAGAAGGTTACTACTGCTAAGCCCACAAAACTCCCCACTTACTACGCATAAGAAACATTTCATAAAAAGTCTTTGAAATTTTGCAAAGTGTTAAGATGTCTGTCGAATAATATTATGAACATATTCGTAATGATAAGCCGAAAAAATGTCTAAAAGCATTCTGATATAACATACGTTGTACAAGGCAAATCGTGAAAAAGAATGTTGACATACAAATGGCCTATGATTCTAATGATGATTCTCTGTTTCTTTTATCTTCGAGAAAAGTAAAATATTTTACATTACAGCCATATCAGTGATGTCAAGGGTAAATACACACAGTAGTGATGTTGTGATGTACAGTGTCATTAATCTTATAGTCAAATTACTAAGAATTTGTCAAAATGCCAAAGGACCTCGTTTGTGGTAGTATAAGGAAAATATTTATGTTATATAAATTATTGGTTAGTCGAAGAATGCTAGACAGATATTTATGCCATTCATTGCACGTTATGAAGATAAATTTGTAATACATTTCATTACATAGTGGGAGTAAAGCAGTCTGTTTCAACAAATTTTAATTGTGTGTTATAAAAGTGTGAAATGTTTAAATATGCAGATTGTGAAGAAAAATCTAAGTACACTATTAAAAGAATAACATAATTTCTGGCCTCTGCTTTATAACAGTGGTACAAAAATAATTTTACTTCATTACTAATATCTGCATGATATTTATATACGTTATGCTACTTTCGGGAGAGGCAATTATATAATGATAGTTAAGGTCAGTTATAGAACGAACATCGTAAAATTTGATGCTTACAAAATTTATATGAACAAAATTTTTTATAAATAAGAAAATATTTAGGAACAAAATCTAAATCTTGGAACGTTTTTTTACAAAAATATTTAATTTCTTTTATCTGACACGAACATTGTTTTGTGGTTTTATAAAGCAATATTTATGCATGCAAAATCTCTTCGTGGTAAACATTTTTATTAATGCGCGTAAAACTTATACAGATTTAAAATTTAAAATTTTCAAAATGTCTTAAAAACAAGGACTTAAGTGTTATGTCGTTTATTCGATGAAAATTCGTGAATAATAATTTCGGGTCAATATATATATGTATATATATGTATTATTATTATAAATAATTAATTGTAGATTTGATTTGTGCAAATTTCAGTTGATTTTCATTCAATCATAATTCTAATTAATTGAATTAAACAAGAATTACTGAAGTAAAATTTTGTGTGAGCGTAAATGCAAGCTCAAAAGAAAAAAAGTAATAATTTCGGAAGTAGAATTGCTATATGTGAATCTAGACTAAGTTGTAGATGAAGTAAGAAACTATCCAAAATTTAAATGTTTCTTAGAAATGGCAAAAATTAAAAATAATTGTTATTAATAAAAATTATTAATAATAAAACCATGCAACAACATTTTTGCACTTGACTATATACCATTCCGATATCTTTTCATTATTCAAGGACTTTATACTTATAAGGCTATATAGTTTTTAAAAAATGTATTTAATTATTATTTTGGTATTTATTTGACACCCAAATGAAATAAAAGAAAACAATCTGTTGAAGCCAAAGAAACTTTTTGCTTTCATTCGTCGGGAAGACAAATTTTAACAAATGTAAAAAAATATATCTTGAGTACTGACATTTACTTCATAGTATTTTATAAAAATACTCGATATTAGTTTTTGCACTTAATACTATGCTAATATATGAGATCCTGTTTAGTAAAATGACATACTTGGTTTTATTTTTATTGTCTCTATTCAAAGGACTTTTAATTTTAAATGGAAACACTCATTTTTAAAATTTTAATTTATGATTTCTTAATTTATGACGTGATTTATTCTTAAATTACATATATTTTTTTAAGATTTGCATTCAGTTCATTTTCAAGATATTGGGATTTTTGCATGAAATAGTCTATAGTCAGCGTATAAATCAGCATAATTATTTTAAAACAATTAAAAAATCTTTGATTTTCCTAACATTAATTTTTAGAGCAGTTTTATAGTGTAATCTAGTTTAATTTATAAAATTTTTAATTCCTTTCAGATTGTAAAATGCTTTTCTAGATGGAGTAAGATTAGTAAATTAAAAGCTGAGCATTCAAATATACTATATTACATCTTTAGATTCTCACATGTGTTAACTAATTTTAGCTATATTTATAAATTTCATAAATTATTCAACTAAGTGATATGTATTTGGAATTCCATTTCGTATATTAAAAATTGTAGTTATTTATTTATTAATAATAAAGTAATACAGATATAGGAGCAAAATTTAAGCATATTGTAGCGCTAATATCACTATTTCACATATATATTTTAAAGGACTTTTTTTTGTTTTATTTTTTGTTCTGACGAATGAGAAAAAAATAGGTTCGATTCTTCTTCTTCATTTAATACCCATACTGTTTAATGTATTTCTACACGGTAATATTTTGTATTAGACTTTGTTAAAATTACAAGTATCATAATACAATTTTATAGTCTAAACACAAATTGACTATGAAAAAAAAAATAATTATGATTGCTTCGAAATACAAATGGTATTTTTTAATTTTTTGAAATTATTGATTTGCATATGTATCAATAATGTTTTTCTACATTAAAAAAAATTAAAAAAATATTTTCCCTAAAAGAAAATAAACTATAAAGAATGAAAAAAATATTGAAGTAAAAATAACAACAAAACTAAATATAAAATTATATATTAGCGTCTGAATTACTTAAGTATTTTCTATCGGATTTTTTGACATACTGATAAAATACGTAATATTTTATTTTTCAACATGTTAATACTGTGTGCTCGTCTAGAAATACCTTTAAGAATATTGTGTGGAAATAATTAAATTATTTTTTGAAATTTAAGTATCCTTAAAATGTCGAAGTCCTTTAGAAGGAAGAAAAGGTCAGAAAATGAAAAACTGAGTACGCAATATTTCTACATTTAAACCATAGTTTAAGACGTACATGGTTTCATTTAAATGCAGGAGAAAATGTTCAAATAACACGTTGTAATTATGGATAAGAGAAAAAATATTCATCAATATTAACACCGTACAATAATTTTAAAAAGAACCTGATACCATACGTAGTAGAAGTGCGTACTAAGCTTTTCTCTAGGGAGTTCAATTTTTCTCAAAAGGACTTTAAAGTTTCGAAAGGTACGCAACTATAACAAAAATATGTAAAATATTAACGAAAATTATATCAACCCAATACGGATGTCAAATGAAAGTTAAGGGTACCTGCAATATAATAAAAGTTTCTGTTTAAATATTGCAGTACCAAATTTAAGCAAATTTTTTGTATAATATTTTACTACTTTGTTATATTTACAAATTGAGTTAAATTTTCTCTTTGTGCAGAAAAATTTTAATAAATAATTTTATTGTATTGCAGGGATTCTAAGCTTTGATATGACAACAAGGTTGGGTCGATATATTTTTCGTAAATATTTAATAATTTTCTTAAAATTTGTGTTTCCTTCGAAATTTTGAAGTCCTACTGAGAGCAAATTTTACAACCTGGAGAAAAACTAAGTACGCAGGTTTACTATACGTGACCTCTACTTTCAAGGCTATATCGATTTTGTAATATGTGATAATGAATAGTGATATATCACATATATTTTGGGGGTGATATATATTTAGAAACAAACATTAAAAAGTTAAATTTTTGAAAAGATATTTTCTCAGCTGTTTATGTTGAAATATTTAATATAAAATTTTATTATATTGTAGGGATTCTTCTTCTTTATATTTTATATATTTTTCTAAAATCATGTATATTTCGATATTTTGTGTCTGCGTTACGAATCTACTAACTGAGGCTTAATAAAAAAAATATCATTATCTTTTATGCTACATGTACAGATTTAATATTAGTTTGAATTAAATTAAAAAAGTCGAGATTTTTGGTTGAACTCTAGAAGTTTTAAAATTTTCGGTTATCGCAGTCTTTGTTAGTTTTATTTTTGATCGAGTGGTTGAAGAATAGTTCTGCAATACGGAAGTTGACATGTTATAATTCGTTTTCTATAATATATCTTTTTCATTGAATTTTTACGTTTAGGAGCCGAATTTTCTTTAAAATGAACAAGGCTTGCAAATTCATAGTACAGGGTAAATCTTACCGGAAAATAATTTAAGTTCATTTATTTTGTGGCAGAATTTATAGATATATAAATGGATCAACACTCTCTATTTTATTTCCAAGTTTTTTTTTAACATATTTCAATTTGCTTTTAAGTTCTTAACCCCTTAAAGGCTATTTACAATTTTTTTTCGATTTTGACTCAAAAACTATTAAGAATAAGTATTTTTCCAATAAATGTTCGTTTAGTACTCATATTTGATAAATCGTTTACAAATATTTCGGGTTGCCTTTTGTTCGTACAAACCCCATTTATTTAAAAAAAAATTGTCTTTATAACTCAAAATTTTAAAAAATGTAGGAAATTTGTAAAGTTTTAATATCATATCTCCTTTAATATTTTTTGATGGTCATTCACTTAAAAATATCTAAATGCATTAACCAATTAATGTCCGGTTGCAGCCAAATTTGCCAACTTTTTCATTCTCTGAGAACATAATACGAGTCAAGAAAAAGAAAAAACCGTTGAATATTTTAGTAAATATCTGTTTGCATCTATTCCATTTATTTCATAAGTAACAGTTAGATAAATAGGTTCATATAATTGTTAAAGAAAAATCACGACATCATCGTTGAAAACTTAGTAATAGCCGCACAATAGTTTTCATAGTTTTTTTTCCTACTAAAAAATAATTTAAAGAATAAAAAACGAATCAATTTATGTTGTATGTGTTCATACTACTACCACTGGCCTGCACCCCCAGCTTTCCTACGAACTCAGCTTAGGGATATGGGCGTAGTATGCGGTAACCTTTACGAGGTGAGGGTTACTTTAAATTTAAGATTAATATTTTTGTGCAGAATAGAAAAGAAATTGGAAAGAATAGAAGAAACATAACCAATGCTAGCATAGCTCACTTCAAACTTTTCTGCTGGACTCGGTGAAACGAGGCTAATTTTTACCTAAGTCATTTATCTCTC
Source organism: Protocalliphora azurea (assembly GCA_932274085.1). NCBI lineage: Eukaryota > Metazoa > Arthropoda > Insecta > Diptera > Calliphoridae > Protocalliphora > Protocalliphora azurea. The sequence continues at coordinate 19,328,873 of OW026519.1, read as the reverse complement.
CCAATTATGCTGATTATTACTATTTTATTTCAGCCCATAAAAAAATATACTACAATCAGCGTTTCCATTATGAATTTTTGAAGTGTGTCCAAAAAAGGAGATTTCAAAAAATAAAGTTGCCAAATTAGGGGGGGAAATCTCCTTAAAATTTGTTTATTTGATAAAACAAAAAATATTTTATTTTAAGAAAAACTACATTTTATTGATAAAAAAAAATAATTTATTTGTAATAATTTTTATTATGGCAAAAATAAAGATTTATTCATGAAAATATTTAACAGAAAATTCTCTTATTATCTTATTATCTTTACTAGGACTGAAAGCATAGATTCACCAATATTGACTTGAAGTCTGTTCGACAATTTATTTTCATTAGTGATAACTTAGAAAAAAGACGTTCCGCCAAGGCACTGTTGGGAGCTAAAGTAACGACATAAATCAGGATATAAGTATTCATCAATCTATTTTCTAATTTTCCCAATCTGGTCCAAAAAGTTTCGGCATTTGACGTTGTAAACAGTTGTTTATAAACTCTATCATCAGCTTTAGTTTTTAAAAGTTTCAATTCATTTATAAATTCTCCGAGTCTTTTTTCACATCACTATATTGTGGCACAATTTCAAATCTCATTCAAAAAGTTTTTACGCTAGTCAAGTCAGAATAAAAGGTATTCTTAAAAGTATTCCAGCGCCAAGCAATGAAAAACAATTCACAAATGAAGAGGCATTAGAATTATTTTTTAATTTGAAGTTAACAAAACAGTAATATACTCAGATCAGATTGCGTGCAATTGCAAAGGCTCAAATCTCTGTTCATCATATCAAAACATAAGTGCTTGTAAGAAGGACTTTTTGCCACCAAGAGACGCTATTGCAATTACAATAATTTCGGCAGAGGTACACCTTCAAGATCTACTTAATCATACAGCTCAACGCATTCTACTATTGATTTGAAGAAATTTAGAAACAGCAAGTTAACTCTCTTTTGCAAATGGGGATGTTATGTTTCTTCTAGATAAAAACAATAAAAGCAATATTTATGTGAAAATACTTCTGACGCAGATAGGTTCATGGTGTCATTTGAGAAAGACTTTGGAGGACTCGGAGCCTTCGATCAGCAGAATGCAAACAAGGGATATTTGGAAAAATCAAACACCACCTTCTACGGAACACTGCAAAATAATTAAACTTGTATTTAAAAAGTAAGAAATCAGTGATATTTGAGCCCAAATTGCAACAATACAGCCATTCGAATTAGAGATTTACGGACAGACAATTGAAAATGTCATTAGGTATCATTTAGTAGCACTTGGAGATTTATCAGAGAAAGCACAGGAAAAAGGAAATAACGACTATAGATTTTATGGAGAGCAACATACCAGAAAAACATCACGAAATTCTACAAATGAAGATTTATTTAGTATATTACTGGAATGCAACTTAAAAAGCTTTGAATATTTAAACATAGATATTTCGTATATTTAAGACCTTTTCTGTAAAAAAAATCACGAAAAAAATTGCAGATATGTCAATTTTATTCCTTAGCTAAAACGTCTGTTTAATTTCATGAAAAACGAAGGGTACAAAATCAAGTACCAACGTTTTTTTATTCATTTCCACTGGAATTCATGATATATTTATTTCTGTTTAAATATAAATATTAGAGATTGTAGGTGAATGACATTTTGAAATTAATAGTTATGTTATAAGGTCAACAAAATCAACCAAAAATTTTCCCGTTCTTTAATAAAATTTACAAAATGCTTAAAGCCAGTTTCAAAAAGTTTTGTTTTGTTGTAATTACTCATGTCTGAAAAGCTTTTTGAGAAGAATATTTTCATTGAATCTTCGATTCCGTGCCGAAACTTTGTTTTTAAATTAACTCAGCAAAAAAAGAACAACCAAATAAGTCAGTAAGATTCTGAACTTGAGATCCAGAATTTGTGTAAATTCTGATAATTTCCATTGAATTCGAAGATGCTCTCTTATTGACACCTATTCACTGTAATGAACAAAACGGGGACAACTCCAAAGAGTGTTCACCTGCTATTGGCGTTTGTGCTCTAGTGGAGAAAGGGGAACGAACGGGAGACATTGACAATGCTAGCTGTCAGTCGGGTGGGGGGATTCTTGTTCCTTTCCATCTCCCTTACCAAATAGGAACCATTTTATTACATAAATATTATTATAGACTCCCTTAAAACTATAATATGTGGACCGGATGTTGATCTATTAAAAAAAAAATTTGCTGTAAAATAACCCCATTTATGATCAACAAAAAAAACTGAAAAAAAAACAAAGTCAACCATAAAAAAAAAACTGAAAAAAATACTACATTCTCCCCTCGGTGTTATTGGAGAGAATAACGCCTCTTAACCCGCCCTACCTTTGATCTTGATGGCGCCAAAATCTAAAGCCAAGATCCCACGATAAAACTACCTCATTTCTTTCACATCAGTAAGAAAACTTTGAATATTTAGCTTTCCATTTTAATTCAAAACACTATTTATTCTCAACTGGATATTAAATAATATAAATTTAACATAATGCTAAGTAAAGAAAATGATAGAAAATTGTAACAAAATTCTTAAAAAACCTTAATAATAGAAAAAAAAATAAGTTACAACAAGATTTATTACCCAAAAGACACTATCTATGGAGAATTTTAATATAAACAATATATATAAAGAATTTAAAGAAAAAAAAAAATCATAGTAACAGATCTATATAAATGTAATACATTTCGAGTGGCATAATACCTAAATTATAATTGTAGAGCACCAAGAAACAAAAACGTGAATATTGTGATAATAATAAAAAAAAAGTATAGGCAATTTCATAGATATTACAAAAAAAAAAAAACACATAATGTTGCTAAACATGTATATAAAGCTACCGTTGTTGTCTCTTAGTACATGGAAATTAAGAGTAATTAGTAAACATAATTACCCGACCGAAATTAAAGAGATCGAATATTAAAAAAAATATGTATAATAAAAAGTTGTATAATAAAAAAATGTATAATAAAAATATTTAAAGAGACTCACCAAGATACATGTTGATAACAGCAGCGGTTGAAAAGGCCTCTCCAAATGCTGGTTAAAATGTTGGTGCTGATCAAATTAATTACTCTTACTTTTTACTACTACAGTGATCTGATATTAGGGTGGTTTCCAAATAACTTAAAATTAACTTATCTAAATGAAGTTAAAAGAATGTTAATGTATGAAGTAAAATTGCTAAAATTAAACCTTATAGTGCATTTTCTTTGGGGGATGGTTTTGGGCAATTTATATTTAAAACATTTAGGTGCAATATAGATTTAAGATCTACTTTAAAACTTTCATTTTATTAATATATTTTAACTTAGTTTTAAACATGTGATAGGATTTTTTTTTTTAGACTGATAATTTCCTTTTTGTTTCAAATTTAGGATTACAACACTCTTACATTGTTTTAATAAATTTTTGGCACTATAAAATTTAATCTTAGCTAATAAAAAGAAATAGAAAATAGCTACAATTTTTCCACTTGAATAATCAAATTTTTTTTTTTTTTTTTGTTTTTATGTTGATGATTTGAGGATGAGGATTTTTGATTCCTTCTGTGTCCTGTTTAATATATTTAGTTTTAATAATAATATCTTTTTGCACTTTATGATCTAATTGCGTGCTGTTAAATGTGGTTTTATTTAGTTTAATTTTTTTGTGTGCTCGTCTTGTTCTGTTTTATTGCTTGTTATGATGTTACTACAGCTAAACCACGAGGAGTCTAGCCAAAGGTAAGCTAGGCCAGAAATGTTGCTAGCTCGCTGCTGACTTTATTCTGCCTTCAATTCTGCTTCTCAGATGTTTTTAGTTAGCGGATTTTCTATTTCATGTATTATTTTGTTTCTGGGATGATATTTATTCTCAATGAATTAATAACTATTGTTTCAATTACAGTGTTGGCAAATATAACCGTCCACTTTGATTTTATATACGATTTATTTTCCAATTCCTTTTAGAATTCCTTATAAGTTGAGATTTTAGGTAAGATATAAAATTCTTAATTTTCTTTCTTCAAAAGAATCGAAAACAATTTAAAAAATGTTCGCTTTTGGAGCTGAAATTTTTAAGCAATTGCGCACACAATTAAAACAAAATGAAATCTAATAGATAATTAAATAATTTACTTTAGAATGCGGATGCTACGAATATGTTTTAGTTATTTATTACCTGTTAATTAGTATTTTGTTTTAATAAAATCCTTTCAATTCAATTTATATACTTCACTTTAACTATTAAAATATATTTTGGGGCTTAGAGAATTTTAATGTGTTTCAGTCGGATGTCAGATGGAAAAGAGTTAACGATTTGTGAGCTTTGCGCTAGAAAACCTCCGATGAAAATAATTTCGTAATGCACCACTCGGTTATTTAACGAAAATTCGTTTTATCTCATGTGCGTTACCACGCGTTTATATGCGTTAAGTGCGGCTTACAAGCAGAAGCAGATAAACACAGCAGATTTTACCTCTTTATTTTAGTGTTACAATATATAATGTAAAAATCGCTAAAATATTTTATTTTCTTTTACCAACAAAAAAAATAGTTAAATTTTTTCTTTCACAGCAACGATCTTTGAAAATTCATTTGGAAATATAAAAAGAAAATCATCAACAAATCAACAACGTTATAAAATTATAATCAAAAAATAAATATTAAAAGAATTCTATGACTTTATAGTATAGAAACTAATAATTTCTAAAAATATATTTTCATAGCCTTAGCTAGTAAATCTTACACTACAAACCGCGTAATATTGACACTTTGTGTAGCAATATTAAGAGGAAAAGAAAGATTAAGGTCGTAGATCCTTAGCATGGTAAGTACCAATTGTTTTACCATCTTCGTCTTCTAAAATGTAATAATTTTTGCCAATCTTTTCTCTGATTTTTGCCTTGATATATGATGGTGCCAATTTAGCATTAAATTTTTTCTCAAAATTGCTTTGAGCAAAATTTCTTCGAAATACGAGTTGGCCTACATTATATGAAATTGGACGAGCTCTTAAATTGTTTTGATTTTTGTTAATTTCATATGCTTTAGCAATATGGGATTGAATATCTTTTCTTATAAGTTGTATCTGATCATCTCTGTACAGTTTAACGGAAGGTTCGTCTAATGTTTTCAGATTTTTAAGTAATTCATATGAGCTTGCATGCGTGATCATTTCCTGACCAAATACAGCGTGATATGGGGAGCATTGTATGGCTTGGTGAAATGAGTTTCTTAAAGCACAACTTATGTAACTTAAATTTGTATCCCAAAGAGTTTGGTCTTTCTTTAAATATGAACGTATACCAGATATAACTGACCTACTTACCCTCTCTGAAGCGTTTGATTGTGGGGAATATATCGCTGTGTAAGTATGTTGAATACCTAATGAAGTAAGGAACGAATTGAATTCATTGGCCTTAAATTGTGAACCATTGTCACTAACTAATACTTCAGGCACACCGTATATGTGGAAAATGTGTTTCAAAAGAAAGTCCTGAATAACCGAGGCTGTAAATTTCTTGAGAGGACATAACCAATGGAATTTTGTCATGTGATCAAGGACAATGAGGATTCCTATATGTCCTTGTTTGCTACGTGGATATGGTCCTAATATATCAACATATAAACGTTGAAATGGTCTTAAGGTTATAGTAGGATTTCCCATATTAGGTTTAGTGATAAAATTAGGGGCTTTTGTGGCCTTACAGATTTCACAAGATCTAATATATTGTCGGACGTCACGTACTAAACCTGGCCAGTAAAATTTGCTACGAATAAGCTCAACAGTTTTCACCATACCACCGTGAGCTGTGATTGGAGAATCGTGAAATCTAGTAATAATCTTATTTCTCAACTTTTCTGGAATCCATAACTTCCACGCTTCCGAATCTATGTTTTCATCTCCGGTGTAATGAATAGTTCTAATGTATACAAAATTATCTACAATTTTAACGTCAGCAAGTTTAAATGCGTTTTCTTTTATCTTTTGTTTCAAAGCCTGATAGTCTTCGTCATAAAAATGAGTAGAAGTTAAGTCTATCTCAGGTTCAGTTAATTCCAAGCTTGCTATATCTGCACCTGGTATACGTGACAGTGCATCAGGTACTACATTATGTTTCCCTTTACGATGACTTATAGAAAATTTGAAGCCTTGTAACTTCCAAACCCATCTTGCTAAACGTCCTGTAATATCTTGCTGTTTCATTAGCCAGATTAGTGAGGAATGGTCCGTAATGACCTCGAATTCCTGAAGTTCAAGGTAACACCGGAATTTTTTTATGGCCTCAAGGGCAGCTAAACACTCCCTCTCAGTAACACTATAGTTACGCTGGGCCGTACTCAATTTTTTTGACATAAAAGCGATAGGCTTTTCTTCTCCGTTGTCATCGATTTGTACGAGTACTGCGCCTATGCCGTAATCGCTAGCATCACAGTGCAAATAGAATTTCCTACTAAAATCTGGATTGACTAGTATGGGAGCAGAACTAAGAAGATTTTTTATTTCCTCAAATGATTTTTGGGCTTCAGCAGTCCAGCAAAATTTCTTTTTAGTGGACAATACTTCTGTTATGGGGAACACAATGGATGAAAAGTTGTTAATAAATCGTCGGTACCAACCGGCTAATCCGAGAAATCCCCGGACCTGTTTAAGGTTCTTAGGTATTGGCCAATTTTTAATAGACTCTACTTTTTCTGGGTCAGTTTTAATACCACCATTCCCTATAATATACCCAAGGTAGTTAACTTCAGTCACACAGAATTTGGACTTGGATACGTTTAGTGTGAGGTTAGCTTTTTTAAATTGCTCAGCGATCCGAACAAGAACAGATAAATGAGTACTAAAGTCTTCAGATACAATGATAAGGTCATCCAAGTATCCAAATACGCAGTGGCGTAAATCAGGGGGTATGAGTTGGTCCATTAAGCGGCACATTGTGGCGGGAGCGTTGCATAACCCGAACGGCATGACAACAAATTGATACAACGCTCTACCCGGGACGGTGAACGCTGTCAATGGTTTCGCTTCATCTGCTAGTCCAATTTGCCAGTATGCATCCTTGAGGTCTAACTTAGATATTAAGTTTGCCTTAGGTAGTCTTGAGAAAATGCCTTCAATATTTGGCAAGGGATATGCGTCTTTTATTGTTAATTCGTTGACTTTTCTCGCATCCAGGCACAGGCGGACTTTGTTGGGTTTTACGACGAGCCTCATGGGAGAGCTCCAAGGAGAAGACGAGGGCTCTATGACTCCTAACGCTAACATACGGTCTATCTCATCCGACATTAATTTTTCAACGGATGGCGAGACCGGATAAAACCTTTGTTTCACAGGTTTAGAATCACCAACGTTAATGCTATGTTTTATAAGGCTAGTACGGCCTAAACCTTGTTTTTCGAAATTGGGAAAAAACTCAATTATAGCAGCAAGCTGCTGTCGCTGACTAAGTGTTAAAGGATATTCTAATGAAAAATTATTTGAAAGATATTTGGGATGTTTAATAGATATTGCCTTGCTTATTTCGGACACACTAAAAAGGACATTTGGCGGACTTTCATTTTCTGACGTATAAACGACATTACCAAAAACTTCAGGTGCCAAATTAAACGATTTCCAAAAATCGAGACCTAATATTAGTTTTTGTGTGATTGAGGGTACAATTAAAATTTTTAATTTACGAACGATGTTTTGAAAAGTGACGTCTACATTCAAAAAGCCAATAACTTTTTGCACCCTGCCATCGGCAGTTCTTACTTAAGATTTTGAGGAGACAAATTCATTAAATTCTGAGAAATCATGTAACGCTAATTCAGAGCCAATACAGGAGATATTAGCTCCAGTATCTAATAGACCTAATTCTGTAAAGAATAAAAATTTAACAGCTGCATAATAGCGTTTATCATTGGAATTTTTAACAATTGAAGATAAAGTGTATTTTGAAAATAATTTTCGATTTTTAAAATATTTACGGAAACGTAACGTAGAACGTTTTGGTTTTTTAATTGAACTTGAGTTTATCGAATTACATTCAAAAATTTCTTTACGTTTTTGTAAATAATTTTGTAATCTTATATGATAAGGCAAAATAGGCTGAGGTATTTTATCTCTAGTTTGATTTTGCGGAAAATAATCAGAAAACAAACCCGGTTTTAAAATTGTTTCGTTTTTATTATCTAAGACATTAGAGTTATTAACAATATTGTTATTTTCTACGACTTCTAGGGGCGTTTGAGAGAAAAGTTTTGGGGTGTCAAGTTTTTTGAATAAATAAGTTTTCTATTTGAGCATTTTGGACACTGGGGTTTATAGGTTTCTTTTGTCCCACAACCATAGCAAAATACTTTCCTAGGCTCAAGACAATCCTCCCAGTAATGTCCTGGTTGATCACAATTCCAGTATTTCACTGTATGTGAAGATTGCTGTACAGCATCAACTGAAAAATTGGGTGACGTATTGGGTTCTACAAAATCGAATTCTTGTGGTGCATCTACTTCAGAAACTTGCCTTTTAATTCCAAAATTAGATTGTATTTTTGAAGCCATATTCTTACGAAAATAATCGTCGCCTAATAAATGCTCTCTCATCTGTACGAGCTTCCTAAGATGAGCAATCGAATATATTGGCACATATAATATTTCGTGTCTAATTTCGGGACGAAGGTTACGGGTCAAAATTTCTATCAAATCAGATTCTGGAATAGGTGTTTCAAGTTTATCTAACATCATGGATATTGACTCATAAAAGGATTCAAATGTTTCGTTCGGTTTCATTTTTCTATTTCGAACTTCCTCTTGAATGTCGAAACTAGATTTAAATTCTTTAAACTGGTATTTTAGAGCAGTACAAAACTCTTTCCAATCGATAGTATCCACTTGTTTGTGGTATCGCCAATACCAATCACGAGCTCTACCGGTTAACAAAACGTGCAAATTTTTGCAAATCAACGAAAAGTCATTATGGAAGTTTTCCTTACATAAGCTCCGGACGCGATATAAAAATTCATCGACACTGATACCATTACACGAACCATCGATTAATGTTCCAGTTTTGTATTATGGACGTGATTTTATCTGATCGAATAGCAAAATGTTCATCAAAAGAAGAGCTATTTCTATAATTTGTACGAACATTTTCATTGACCGAATTCTGTAGTCTAACAGATGGTTGAATAGGTGAATTATGAGTAGCATTATTATTTTGTATTTGAGCTGGTGGAATATATTGATTTTGGTTATAAACTGAGCGAATATTTTGTGTTTGATTGGATTGGAGATTTTGATTTTGAATTGTTGCTAATGGGGTTAAATTAAGATTTTGTAATAAACGTGAAACGGTATTTTCTATTATATTATTAAGATAGGCATAATCAATATTTTGAGCAATATTATTAGATTCAAATCTGTGATTTTGTTGGGTATTTTGAATTGGAGGAGAATTGTTTAAATTTGGATTTTGTGAACTTCTTTGTGGTGTTAAAAGAACTAGATTGATATTTTCCTCTCTTGAAGGAGTTTGAGGATCGTTAAAAAGATTTCTAGCTTGACTTCTAGTATAATGTTTTCCATGAGCATTTGCAGCCCCGCGAGGTCTACCACGAGAAATGGCTTTAGCTTTTTCTATTGGTTGAGGCTGGTTAAAAATATCGATTTTCCTAAGTTCTGACAAAGCACAGGGACGTTTGCAGTTAGGACATTCAGACGAGTTGGATAAATAGGTTTCTATACAAGGACGATGAAATGTATGATTGCATTCAGAAATTATCAAACATTCTTGTTCTTCAGACATTTTTTCATTGCAAACAAAACAATTCTGTTCATTGCTACAGACTCAGAAGCCTGTGAAGCAGGGGGTGATCTCTCCATCATTGTAAAAATTAAATTCTTCAGATGAAAATCTTCAACAAATATTTAATAAGCTAAACAAAAAGGTAATCTTCAAGATTATAGTACATTCGAAAAAAGAGAATTCCAAATTATTTTAAAATTTACACATTTGAGTTAACTAAAGATCAGTTAAAATTTGTATAACTTTATCATCGAAGTACAATACAAAATGTTAAATTCAAAATAATATTATTCTAAAAAAATTCAATGTAAGTGAAAATTAGTATTTCAATACTTATAGAGCAAAAAAAAAATATTTAGGAAAAGAATATTTAGCAGATTATACTAACGCGAAAAATAAACAATTACTTATAATTTTGGGACTAAAATTAAATTAGAAAAATTTATCTATGTAGAAAATTAAGATATTCTTTCTTTATATATATATATATAAATATGTTTTAGGTTTTCTTACTGATTTGCGAACTGAAATAAGGTTTCACCGACACTGTTTTTTTTTATGGCTGAAGGAATATAAGCAAGTCTATTACGTTTACAAAATAATAACTTACAGATTTTACAATCCGACAAGCTGACATACGAAATTTTAATCTTAAAAAAAAAGAACTGATATTACTGGACAATAAATCGCAGGCAGCGAAAACATTGTAAATCCTAATAAATATCAGGATGTCAATATCCCAGTAGAGTGCAAAATATGCTAAATATACTTTTAGTAAACGGCCACAAATATTATACATTTTATATGAAAATACATCTGAATACAAAAGGAACTTTAGATAATCTTTGGTCAAAATATTCGAACTATGATTTTCTCAAATATTTGAAAATCCAAAAGAGTCTAAAGTTTATTTGTAAACCAGATTTCTTTTCATAAAAAAAATATAAAAATTATGAGTTAATGAAATGTAAAAATTAAGCAAATAAAAAATGAAATTTTAGAGCAAAGGAAACCAAATTATTGTTTAAAAACTTAAACCATATTTCCTCGGCCCCACGTTGGGCGCCAAATTTATGTAATGAACAAAACGGGGACAACTCCAAAGAGTGTTCACCTGCTATTGGCGTTTGTGCTCTAGTGGAGAAAGGGGAACGAACGGGAGCCATTGACAATGCTAGCTGTCAGTCGGGTGGGGGGATTCTTGTTCCTTTCCATCTCCCTTACCAAATAGGAACCATTTTATTACATAAATATTATTATAGACTCCCTTAAAACTATAATATGTGGACCGGATGTTGATCTATTAAAAAAAAAATTTGCTGTAAAATAACCCCATTTATGATCAACAAAAAAAACTGAAAAAAAAACAAAGTCAACCATAAAAAAAAAACTGAAAAAAATACTACATTCTCCCCTCGGTGTTATTGGAGAGAATAACGCCTCTTAACCCGCCCTACCTTTGATCTTGATGGCGCCAAAATCTAAAGCCAAGATTCCACGATAAAACTACCTCATTTCTTTCACATCAGTAAGAAAACTTTGAAGATTTAGCTTTCCATTTTAATTCAAGACACTATTTATTCTCAACTGGATATTAAATAATATAAATTTAACATAATGCTAAGTAAAGAAAATGATAGAAAATTGTAACAAAATTCTTAAAAAACCTTAATAATAGAAAAAAAAAATAAGTTACAACAAGATTTATTACCCAAAAGACACTATCTATGGAGAATTTTAATATAAACAATATATATAAAGAATTTAAAGAAAAAAAAAATCATAGTAACAGATCTATATAAATGTAATACATTTCGAGTGGCATAATACCTAAATTATAATTGTAGAGCACCAAGAAACAAAAACGTGAATATTGTGATAATAATAAAAAAAAAGTATAGGCAATTTCATAGATATTACAAAAAAAAACACATAATGTTGCTAAACATGTATATAAAGCTACCGTTGTTGTCTCTTAGTACATGGAAATTAAGAGTAATTAGTAAACATAATTACCCGACCGAAATTAAAGAGATCGAATATTAAAAAAAATATGTATAATAAAAAGTTGTATAATAAAAAAATGTATAATAAAAATATTTAAAGAGACTCACCAAGATACATGTTGATAACAGCAGCGGTTGAAAAGGCCTCTCCAAATGCTGGTTAAAATGTTGGTGCTGATCAAATTAATTACTCTTACTTTTTACTACTACAGTGATCTGATATTAGGGTGGTTTCCAAATAACTTAAAATTAACTTATCTAAATGAAGTTAAAAGAATGTTAATGTATGAAGTAAAATTGCTAAAATTAAACCTTATAGTGCATTTTCTTTGGGGGATGGTTTTGGGCAATTTATATTTAAAACATTTAGGTGCAATATAGATTTAAGATCTACTTTAAAACTTTCATTTTATTAATATATTTTAACTTAGTTTTAAACATGTGATAGGATTTTTTTTTTTAGACTGATAATTTCCTTTTTGTTTCAAATTTAGGATTACAACACTCTTACATTGTTTTAATAAATTTTTGGCACTATAAAATTTAATCTTAGCTAATAAAAAGAAATAGAAAATAGCTACAATTTTTCCACTTGAATAATCAAATTTTTTTTTTTTTTTGTTTTTATGTTGATGATTTGAGGATGAGGATTTTTGATTCCTTCTGTGTCCTGTTTAATATATTTAGTTTTAATAATAATATCTTTTTGCACTTTATGATCTAATTGCGTGCTGTTAAATGTGGTTTTATTTAGTTTAATTTTTTTGTGTGCTCGTCTTGTTCTGTTTTATTGCTTGTTATGATGTTACTACAGCTAAACCACGAGGAGTCTAGCCAAAGGTAAGCTAGGCCAGAAATGTTGCTAGCTCGCTGCTGACTTTATTCTGCCTTCAATTCTGCTTCTCAGATGTTTTTAGTTAGCGGATTTTCTATTTCATGTATTATTTTGTTTCTGGGATGATATTTATTCTCAATGAATTAATAACTATTGTTTCAATTACAGTGTTGGCAAATATAACCGTCCACTTTGATTTTATATACGATTTATTTTCCAATTCCTTTTAGAATTCCTTATAAGTTGAGATTTTAGGTAAGATATAAAATTCTTAATTTTCTTTCTTCAAAAGAATCGAAAACAATTTAAAAAATGTTCGCTTTTGGAGCTGAAATTTTTAAGCAATTGCGCACACAATTAAAACAAAATGAAATCTAATAGATAATTAAATAATTTACTTTAGAATGCGGATGCTACGAATATGTTTTAGTTATTTATTACCTGTTAATTAGTATTTTGTTTTAATAAAATCCTTTCAATTCAATTTATATACTTCACTTTAACTATTAAAATATATTTTGGGGCTTAGAGAATTTTAATGTGTTTCAGTCGGATGTCAGATGGAAAAGAGTTAACGATTTGTGAGCTTTGCGCTAGAAAACCTCCGATGAAAATAATTTCGTAATGCACCACTCGGTTATTTAACGAAAATTCGTTTTATCTCATGTGCGTTACCACGCGTTTATATGCGTTAAGTGCGGCTTACAAGCAGAAGCAGATAAACACAGCAGATTTTACCTCTTTATTTTAGTGTTACAATATATAATGTAAAAATCGCTAAAATATTTTATTTTCTTTTACCAACAAAAAAAATAGTTAAATTTTTTCTTTCACAGCAACGATCTTTGAAAATTCATTTGGAAATATAAAAAGAAAATCATCAACAAATCAACAACGTTTGTATTTAAAAGAAATAGTATATGAATTGGTTTAATAAATACTAAAACAAATTAATGAATATTTTAATGATAATTTGATTCAATAATAAATTTAGTATATTACAACTTAAAAAAATTATAATCAAAAAATAAATATTAAAAGAATTCTATGACTTTATAGTATAGAAACTAGTAATTTCTAAAAATATATTTTCATAGCCTTAGCTAGTAAATCTTACACTACATCACTGAGTAGGAAGTCACGTATACGATGTCATGTAAAATTGATTTTTTATGTACTTTTTTTTTTTATCAATTCAAGGAAAATAATTTTAATTCTTATATAAATGAAATATTTTTTTTTTTTTTAATGCATAACAATATTTTTCATTTGATTAAAAAGTTATGGTTAAATATAATTGAATCGCTCTTTAAATTGCTCACTTCCTGAAACTTTGGAACTAATGAAAAAGTACTTCCTTAAAAATGACTTATGTTTATTTTTGCTGGAAAATATTGAAAAATATTTCTTTTTATAATAAAATTATTTATATTTTATGTAAAATTTGTTTGCCTGATCAAGATTCAAAATGAATGTTAATTTGTTAATTAAAAGATTTTTTTCTGTATATCATTTCTTCCCACCTATTGTGAATTTCGTTATAATTATAACTCAAAGTAAATTATTTATAAATCAACTTTACTACACACCACAATATGCATTCACATATATTGAAGATACTTATTAAAAATGATAAAAGTTATACATACTTAATAACAAAGAAGCTTAAAATCTACCAAATAACCATAAAAACCAATGTGCTTTCTTGTATCGGAATCCTTATTCTCAGAGGAAAAATTCATTTGTTAAAAAAGAACAAATATATGCATATCAATATACTTATGCAATTTGTCGAACAATTTTTGATCATGTAATTCTGGCTCTCCATACTGTTCAGTTATATGCTCAGCCAAGAGCAAAAGCCATATTTGTATCTACAATCTGACAAAGAAAAGCTCACAGTAATTCAGATTGTTTGGTTTGTTCATTTACATATGAATTTTATTTTAAAAGGAAACCAAGGATTTCATTTGTTATATGATGACCTGTCTTTTGTGTTTGTGTGAAAAAAGTAAATACATAAATAAATATTCAACAATGTACGATATAAATGCATAAAAAATGAACCACTGATGGATATAAGTAGGATGATGTTGCAGTTTGCTTTATTGAACGACTACTGCACTTAATAAAAATATATCAGCGGAAAGATATGTAGGTATATCGCCTACTTAATGCCCTACATCATAAAAATTAAAAAAAAAAAAAAATTACAGCTATTTTAAAAACTAAACTGAACTTTTTATTTCTTATTTAATTTAAAATATTTAATTGTACTGGTAGTTTTTTTGCATCTATGCTGTATTTATATCCTATCGTATATTTTATTGCTCCAAAATTTCCATCCATTTATTATTTTTTCCCACTTGTTTTCATCACTGGATTTTGAGAATGCTCTCCCGTTATGAGGTATAAAAATTTATACAAATTTCTAAAGTGTTTTTCTTTTTTAAGATTATAAGTAACCCACCTGGTCTACTGTACACATTAGACTGCACCAAAATTTACTGACTTTTTAATTTTGACCATAACTCCCACCAGAATATTGTTTGGAATGTAAAACGATACTGTGTGAAATATTAGTGAAATCGGATGTAGCTAACCCGTGTCACCTTGGACCCGAAGCTTGTAGTGTGCATTTATATAGGTATAATTGACCTCTTTACAGTTTCAAGGAAAATTTAGCTATTATCTACTTTGTAAATAAGTGCTAAAAACCCGATATTTGCATACAATTATCTATTATACAAGATATAAATAGTAAAAATCAGTAAAAGAAGTTAAAGTTATTATGAATTCTTCAGACCATTTAAGGTATCTTAGAACACTTATGAAAGGAGTGTACATTTTTAATTTTCTGTGAAAATTCTAAATCAAATGCTACTTCCAATTAAATTTAAACCATAATAACTGACAAATAAGTTTTTGTTCCATGCTTGGTTAAAAAATGTTGATTTTTTAAGGCCATCCCAAAACTCCAATTTCAAGCTTTTAAAAGTTTTGTTAAACAAATTTAAAAATAGCTATACAGGTTTACAGATACTACGGGAAATAAAATTGAGAAAGAATTAGGTCAATACCTAATCTGAACCTGCGAGTTTTAATTTTCGGATTTCGATAAAAAATGCATTTTGTACAGTTTTTAGTTACAGTATTTAAAAATAAATAAATAATTAAAATAAGAAGGTCGTTAAAAATTTAAAATATTTAAATCTTTAAAGTAAACATAACGAACATATATATATATATATATATATATATATATATATATATATATATCCGACAAAAAAAAAATGCTGATCCCAAGCTTAGTTGAGATTTTAATATAGCTTTTGTAATGTTTGTACCATCAAAAGCCATTCAGTTATATTTCTGTAAAATCTCAACGAAATTTATCTAAAACTCAATAAGTTTTCGTTATGTCTCAGTTAAAACTTTAAAATATTCCAAACTGTGACTTTTAAACTTCGTTTGTTAAAAGTTATCACTGTCTAATTTAAAAATAAATCTGGGATATATTTTCTGAGATATGGTTTTTCTTACTGAGTAATTCCATTTTAAATTTAAAAAATTTTGACTCTTGGTTACCGATTTAGATAATATATGGCATGTGTTGAGGAGGATACAAAGGCATGTAAAATGAATTTTTCTCGATTTATTTTGAGAACTGTGGCAACTTTATACCTTTGAATGTGATTGAGATATTTATTTAAATGGCTATAACTTTTGTTATATAAAAGATATCAAAATAATTTTTTGGAGTAATTTTGTCAAAGCTTACAATTTTAGATATTATATAAAAATTTTCAAAATATTTTTATTAACATATTTTTTTCTAAGAATTTTCTTTAGTGACGTGTATCTAGAGAAGTCCGTCTTTAATTTATATATATATATATATATATATATATATATATTTTATGGTAGGAGGCCTTATCGGTATACTTGCTACAGAGAAAATTTCAGAGAGGTCGAAAATTTACTCTTTGTTTGGTCTAAATTTCACTTCAATATATATATATATATATATATATATACATATATATATATATATATAATATATATATATATATATATATATATATATATATATATGAAATGTAACTTTTTGCCCAAATCTGCAAAATTCAAATCACAGATACAGCTTAGTAATACATGGTATTAATGGAACTATTTCTTGATTTTATTTCCAGTGCTGTTGTCTATGAACAAAGAAAAAAAAATAGAAATGAGTTTCAATTACGTAATTGCTTATACTAATTTTAATTTTAATTTTTTATTGATTTTACTCCAACCATCAGAATGATAATATTAATTAAAGTTAATTGAATTTTTGTATAATTATAATGATTTCTTTTAATGAAAGGTATTATATTTGTTATTAAATTTTTGCTTTAGGATATTTAAAATATTAATTAAGCAAATTAATAAATTGATTAAATCTTTACCTTTGCTTAAAAATAGTTTTCCCAATAAAAATATTAAATATTGCAATACAACTAAAAATTTATAACAAAAAAAATATCAATGATATTTTACAATAATTTAAGTAAATAAAATGTATGTACTAGAATTATGTTTTGTACTAAATATGTGTAAAATTTTTTCCGGAATGTTTTGGTTTGTTTCTTTTCACACGAATCACAATATTACAAATATTTTGAAACCCGTTACTAAAAAAGACCTCGAAGCTTCTTTGGTCAAACATAATAAACCCGTGGTTTTCAATCGTTGGTAGGAAAGTGAAGGTAAACGCTTTTTAAGTATTTTTTTTTTCTTTTGTAAAAGCCAAAAATGTTAAATGAATGAAAATTCACATTTTTCCATTATTGAACTTTAATTAACCCAGGTAGATAGTGAAACGTATTTTGTATTATTTTCTTCCTCTTTTGTCCTTCCAACATCATTAGAATCTACTTACTCGAGACTACTCCAAACGTGTATGAGTTAACTTGAGTAGTAAATTATGAATCTTAATACAGTGACATCAATAAATTTACACAACTCTACACAGTTTCATCTAAATAATTTATTATCCATGGTCCAAATTAAAAAGTATCTAAAAAAAGAAAGAGCAGTTTTTGTGAAAACTGAAAAATAAAAATATTTTGATATAACTCACAATTGGAACACCTGAAAATTTACAAAAGTATTCAATAATAGGAGTGGCATCTATAAGAAAATTGCTCAAAACCTGCCAATAATATATAAAACTATTTACATTCTTTTATTGTCTGAAAGAAAGATAGAAATTGTTGAATTTAGAAGAGATTCACCAACCCTTAACTTCTTAATAAAACATTAATAAATGCCGGCTTTAATAAAAAAGAAAAATATTTTTGATTTAAAAATATTTAAGACTTCGTTTTCTTATTTGAAAAATATGTAGGTTTTGTTTTATGTGTTTACATTAAAAATTTTACATTGAATAAAAATTTACGATTAAAATAAATATTTTTTTTATTAAAATTTAATTAAATATCAAATGGTACTTTTACTAAAAAAATTCAAGTCATATTTTTTCTGTGAAACAACATATTTTTTCGAACTTTTTTAATTTTTAACAAAATTTTTAAAAGTTTTAAATTGAAGTTTTGAAACAGCCTTAAATAAAATCAAAACTTTTTAACAAAGCATGAAAAGGCGTTTCGATTATCCTAAAAAACAAAAAAATTAATTAAAAATAGTAATTTATTTAAACACTTCTCAAAAAGTTAAAAATTAGTTTACTTATTTCTTACAAAAGTGGTCGAAAATACCTTAAAGATCTGAGGAATTCGTAATAACTTTAATATTTTATAACCGATTTTTACTTTTTATTTTTGTTATTTTTTAACATTTCGTTGCAAAACAACGTATTTAATAGCTAAATTTTTGAAAAAAAAACTCTAAAAAGTCCAAATTTTCCTCATATAAATACACCCTACAAACTTCAGGTCCGATGCGGTACGGGTTAGAGTTATCCGATTTCACCAATATTTCATATAATATCTTTTTACAGCCTAGAGAACAATTCAAAAATCGGTAAATTTTGGTTCAGTCTAGTATGCATTAATATACAATTTTTTCTTTTATACAAACAAGTGTTATGCATAAGCATGTATTTTATTTCTATGTGTGTATGTTTTTGCATTTATACACACGTATTCTCCTGTGTATGTGGTTAAGGTCACAAGTTGAATGTTATATGCAGTATATTGCATTTTTAATTTATTTTTAATTTTTATTTGCTTGTTGGAACAACGCATTGACCAATAATATAGCTGTGTAAAAAAAACAGCCGAAATAAAAATCATGAAGAGAAAACAAGAACGTAGAGAAAAATCCACTATTCAACCTCTTATGTTGCAATTCTGTAAGAGAATACACATTATGTTGAAAGAAATATGTGTATGTTTATGTAAGATGAAATATCTGCTACCCAATAAATATTGATTTAAACCTAAGGAAATTTTTGCAAAATTTCCAATAATAAATAGCATATTTCTCAAACTGTATTTGAACCTCAAAATATGTGTTATAAAATAAACAAGAAAATTGTTAAAATTTTCTATAAAATTATAATGTCGCTTTCATAAAATGTTCAACTCGTTGTCAAATGTATTTTTTCCTCCGTTAATAAGACAATAATCAAATGTGTTTCATATTTAAAAAAGTTTTTTTTTTGTAAAAAAGTTTAAAACTCAGACATGTTTATTCAAAAAATAAAATAATTAAATTTCAAATTCAATAATAAAATTCATAGCTAAAATATCTTTTTTTCGCTGAAAAAAAATCTATCACGAAATTCGTTAAAACAAAAACTCTTATTCATAAAAAGTTTGTTAAAAAAATATATATTTTTTAACTAAAATAATATGCTATTTATAAAACATAATTTTTGAAAATCCGTAATAATTTTAAATAATTAAATTTTTAGAATTGAATTTTTTTTACTCCAAATCCAAACAAGTAATTTTATTGAAAAAAGGAAAAAAAATCGATAAATGACCATAATTTAAAAAATTCTAAATATGCGATTTATGAACTATTTTATTAAATTAAAAGATAAAAAGCAGTAATGAAAATATATTTTAAAATTAATTAATATAATTATTAGATTTGTATAAATAAACTAATAAATATATTAAGTAAATAATGAATATATAATATTAATAAATATATTTAAAATATTAAAATATCACAGAAGTCTGAACAAATCGTCCAATTTTCCGGACCAATGACGCATACAAAAATATTGAAACGATTAATAATCTATAATCAAATATTACAAATTTTTACATACCAAATGATTAATATTGAACACGTCTCCGAACACTGTGAAATTATTTACATATTTCGTATTACTGTCTTTTTAATAGATATAATGAGCACAAATAGTTGAAAATTAATTTAAAATTATTTGATTTCTACTTGTATATTATTTATTGACAAGTATTTTTCATTTTTTATGTTTTTTTAAAAGCTGACAATTCTTATCACAAAATTATAAACCAATCAGAAAGTTAATTACATTAGTTAAAAACAGAATTTAATTTCAATAAAAAGTTAATTAATCATTTTATTAAAAAATTATTTTGAATACGGTTCTCTGTGTAGTTTTAAATTTGAAAGTAAATTAAATTCAAACCTATTCTCACAGTTTGTATTTTAAATTTGAAATAGTTCTCAAATGAATAAATATTGCACAAAAACTAAATAAATAAAAATAAAAATCGATTTTAATAACAAAATTGCTTATATTAATTAAGCAATTATTTGATTTTGCACTAATCATTAAAATGGTAATATTAAGTAAAGTTAAGTTAAGGAAAATAATTGAGTTTTTGCATAAATATTAATTAATTTTTTTAATTGAATGAATTATACTCATGATTGCAACTTTGGTTGAAATTGATCAAGCTGATAATTTACTCGATATAAAAATTATCTGATTATGTATCTTTGAATAATAAATAAAATACAATAATAATGTAAAAGTTTGATGTAAAATATTTATTGCAAACTTATTTAAATATATGAAATGTAAGTTAAATACTTATCTAAAATAGGAAAAATATTGTGTTCATGTAAATTGAACTGTATGTGATGTAATCTTCTGAAACTCGACGAAACACCTTTTTAGTCAGAAGTAATTATCTCCACGGAACAATTCAACAAAGAGAAGGTGTATCCTTTAGGATAAGAATTTTAGTAATAAGAAAAATAATCGAAATATTATATAATATATTGGCAAGAACATATAATCAAATCTTGTTTATCCATTTTTTAAAGATTAGCCATTCGAATTTACCTATCTAACTTGTGTTACATAGGCTTTGCTTAAACAAATCGCAAAATATATAAAAAAATCGTTGACGTACGGACATACAACGTTGTGGAAACATTTTTATATTTTTTAAGTTATTTTTATTTTTGCTTTAAAATTTTTGAACGAGTATCACTTTTTGTGTATCAGAACTACAACCAATTAAGAAATTAATTTAATAAATAACTAACATAAATAACATTTAAAATAAAGTGAAACAACAGATTAATTGAAAAATTTGTTCCAATATGCTTTTGTGTGTAAATTTCAAAAATTTTTGCTTATTGGGTAGTTATAAAAAATATTTCGTATGCCTTATTTCAAAAATGTAATGTGACCAATATTTAATTAATTACTATACTATAAAATTTTTCATAAACAATTTAAAAAAATTAAGTAATACTCACTTGCCATTTTATATCAATATTATCTGATGCCACAATCATGTTCTTGTGATAGGAATCTGTAACCAGAATTTTTTTATAAAAATTTTAAAATAAGATGCATAAAATAGAAATTTATAGGAAAGAAATATAATGTGCCACATTGATTCAACATTACAATTTATATAAAGGTCCATGGACGTTATGAAACATAGAAAAATGACAATTTCGATATTGTGTCATAATGTCCAAGACAAAAATGATATAAAGTTAATTGGGTACAATCATCCTATTCAGAAAAACTTCGATTGCTGACATTTTTGTAAAAAGATTGTATTTAAATTTTAAATTAAACTTAGAAAGGCTGCCAGCAAAATGATCCAATAGAAAATCGGTCAAAAATTCCCATAAAAGTCTAGGTTATATTTCATATATAAAACTACCCAATGTTTTGAAATGATTTTTCGCTTTCATACGATTTTTTAAGTATATTCATAAATAAAAGTAGGTCATTAAAATTATTTGAGTTATTTTTGATTTGATGAACGAAGTTCCGCAGGCGAAAATTTGAGTTAGATATAAAAAATCTCAATTTTTTGTGCGAATAAATACGCAGAAATATTTTAGTGAATGGTTCTTTAAAAATGAAATAAGTAATATCAAATATAAAATTAATTTCTATGTGGTTAAAATCTTAATATTTTAGCCTTCTTAAGGCAATCTTAAAAATCAAAAAGGATATGAAAAAGCTATAAGCTAAAACGAAAATTTTGCGGTTAAAAGCAAAATAAAAATACCAAGTTTACATTTACACTTTGTCTCACAGCAGTACCTCGGCAGAACGTCTTTTAGCTAAATTAACACTAGTGAAAAATAAATTGTCCAACAGCCTTATGAATCTATGCTTTCAGTTCCAAATTTGTTATACATGGTTTTGTAAGACTGGAGTCCGAGTGAATATGAATATACATAAATAGAGGAAATAAATTTTTTTATGTTTATAAATTTTTATTTCTGGCAAAAAAATTCCCCAAACATTATATTTTTGTGGTCAACCATATTAAAATTTTTATTGAGGGTAACCATTTAATTATTAAACTTAAACAGAAATGTTTTTGTCATGAACACAGTATTATTAAGATCAATAAAACATAACTACTACAACATTATATTATTGTGGTGAACCTGCCGCAACCATGTTTTTTCTCTGCGTGTACAGTATGAATAAAATTCTTATTTCAGTTGTAAATTCCACAATATTAATTAGGGAATTTTTCTCTTTATACAAAACTTGTTTGTATCAAATTTATTGCATAGTGAAACTAGTATTACATATGATCATTATTTGCACAACATATTACTTATACGACAATTGGGAAACTTAATAATCAAATTATTTAATTAAATTAGCTACATTTCAGCATTGCGATAATCTTTTGTAATGTTGGTGACATTATGCCTATTGTACATTAGTTTTAAGTATTTTCCATTCATTGATTTTGCTACTTGTAATTTCATGTATACTTGTTGTTTTCTTTTATATTCGTATTAATACCATACTTTGTTTTTATATTGATATCTGTTGTAATTTTCATATATATTTGAAAATGTGTAAAAGTCTACTTACTTGTAAATGTGAATACCATTGGTTTAATGGTGTACTATAGTATTGATAGTAGAACCATGCATTGTATTAAAGTAAAATTTTAACAGAGGCGTAGTTAAAAGTAAATTTATCGTGAATAATAAATAAAGCTCTTTAGTTTTAACGATTATTATAAATTTTAGATAAGTGTTATCACATATACAATAGTCGTGCTTTATTTCATTATTCCAAATATAAATTATATTTTCTGATATCTCCTTACTTATTTACGCTTTAATTTGTTGTATCTTTACAATCGTGTATTGTGGCATATTTCAGCACAATTTAATACAATTTTACATGCAATATCCGTGCGTAATTCATTTACATTTTACGAGTATTACTTTTTTTCACTTTTGTATTTAATCTTTTCTCTTCGATTCTTTAAGTAATTTATTATACATATTAATGAAAGATTCATACCGACAACTATTAAACAGTAGCATTTAAAACATCTCTACAGAAATTTTGTATTCCCTATTAGCTTTTACTAACAAAAAGTAAATAAAAAAATTGTATTTAAAAAAATAATTGTAATGGAGTGCAGATGCCATCAATCTACATGGAAGACCAACAGAAAATTAAAAAAAAACTGTTGCATAATTTATTAAAGAAAAGTTTGGGAGACATTATTATTGTTATTACTGAAAAAAAAAAATTTCAATGACCTATATGGCTAAACCTACAAATTGTTCCTTAAACTGATGAATATAAAATTTGAACCATTATGAATATAAAAGGAAAATACTCCAACCTTTAGTAGCAGTAGTTGTTTATGTTAAATTTTGCCAACCAAATGATTAATGTTCATATTTAGCTTCCAAATTTATAAAACCAAATAAATATAAGTTTATCTAAATAAGGACTCATCTAAATCCCATGTCAGGAAAAATATTCTCATAAAACATCTTCAAAGTTAAAAAAAAAACAAAACTATTAAAAGCAAAATATAAACTATTTACAAAAATGATTTCAATTCAATATTGGTGTCAAACGAAAGTTAAGAATCCCTGCAATATAATGAATTTTCTTATTCAAATTTTGCACTGCAAAATGTTAAAAAATATTTATTTGATATTTGAAGCATGCATGCGTATTAAACTTATTTTTCAAAATGCTTTTTCTCTTTTTTGCATAATGTTATAAAAAGTAATTTTAAAAATTTGTTATCTTGATAAAAAAAAAAATACTTTAAATATAAGATTTTATGAAAATTTTTTTTCATACTAATTTTGACTTGGAATTTTAGGTGTTTTTGCATAAAAGGAGTTACGTCTATTGTTTTATTGTCATATAGACCTCATAATAGGAAGAAGGCATTTCAATATTATGCAATATTTACTTATATTTGAAAAAATTTTATCATCTTGTTTTAATGCATGAAACTAAGAACAAGTAAAAGGGTGTATATCCATCATTATATTATATAATATAATAAGATGATATTTTGATGCAATTTTATTAATAATTTCAGCAAATTATTCAGAAAAGTAAGTAAACAATATTGACTTCGGGGCTACTCCTGCTTTGGTGTTACCTAGCAGGGATCTTTGGGATGGAGTAGAAAAGCTCTATGGAGGGTGCGCGGTCTTCACGGACGGTTCGAAAATGGAAGTTGGCACTGGTGCAGGTGTATACTTTATGGGAACTGATATCAGACGATCCTACAAATTGTCTGACAGTAGTGTCTTTCAAGCAGAGATTCTTGGCATTTATAAGGCTCTCGGCTTGATTGAAGGGAATGTTGAACGGGGGTCTGAGATTACTATATATGTTGATAGTCAGGCGGCGTTATTGGCTCTGACTAGTCATTTTGTTAGGTCCAGATTGGTACTTGAGTGCAGAAGGGAATTGAGAAGGTTAATGGATTCCTATATGATGAGACTATGTTGGGTTCCTGGTCATTGTGACATTCTTGGCAACGAAATAGCCGATGAGCTAGCTCGCAGTGGCTCGGACCTAGATAGGTCTTTCATAGAGGCATCTGTTAAGATTCCAATTGGGTCCTTCTTTAGGACCATAGGGGAGTGGACTCTGGACAACACGAATCGAGCCTGGAATGACAGATCGGACTGCAGAGTTTCTAGGGCATTATGGCCTAGCTTAAAACTGGCGGATTCCAAGCATCTTCTAGGTATGAGTCGTGGTAGTCTTAGAGTCATAGTAGGTATGGTTACGGGTCATTTCTCAATAGGGAATATGATGAGTAAGTGGGACATTGGCACATCAGACTTCTGTAGAACGTGCGATGATGTTGAGGAGCTAGAGACAGTGGAGCACATACTCTGTCACTGCGTAGGGCTTCAGCGTAATAGGTTGAAGTGGTTTGGAAGCCATACACTACATGAACTAGGTGAGGTTAATGGCAAAGGACTTGTCAACCTCATAGGGTTTGTTATGGGGATAAAATGGCTTAGGAACAATCATAACTGATTGATTGGGTATAGGTTCCACTTTTCTCTTTTTCTTTTTCTTCTTTTCATAAAGGGATCACAATGGGCCGTTTGGCCTCTGGGTGTAGGCATGAATGCGCCGCCCTTTCCAACCTAACCTAACCTAACCTAAGTAAACAATATGAAGTTGGTTAAGTACGATCATTTGATATTATGCATTCTTTATATTTTCGTAGGGGGTCTTTCATGAGATCTGTGGTCCATTATTGACCGGTTCTTACTAGTTTTAATGATGAACTTTACATTTATATAAAACATATGTAACATATGTTAAAAAATACATATTAGCATTTATATGCATCCAGAGAAATAATGATCATAATCATGTATAATATGATATCGTTCAATGTCAATCGTGCATCAGACATGTATGTGTTAAATTTGAAAATGGAGTTTTCAAATCTGCAACAGAAATTTGTAAATGCTATGGTATAAAATTGAAACTAAATTTGTGTCGAAATGAACAGGAAAGTAATTGAACTTGATATAACATCGGAACACGTTTTTTAAACCCACCCTTATTTGATATAAATTAAAACAATTATTATTATAAGTATTATTATAAAAAGTATGCAAATATTATAAAATAAAACATAATTATAATTTTACTTTTTTTTCAATCAAAAAGTTTCGTTCTGAACTCTGATCGCAGGTTCATATAATTGTTAGGGATAAATCACAGCATCATCGCTTAAACTTAATCATAGCTTTTATGTACAAAATTCAAAGTTTTTTCTCCTCCCAAACAAATATTTTGCTAATACCAAAACAAATCAATATATATGGTATATATTCACATATTACTACTACCACTGGAATGCATCCCTAGCTTTCCTACGGACTCAGCTCAGGGATATGGGCGTAGGATGCGGTAACTATAACGAGGTGAGGGTTACTTTAAATTTAAGATTACTTTTTGTGCAGCATAGAAAAGAAGTTAGAAAGAATAGAAGAAACATAACCAAAGGTTATATAGGCCACTTCAAACATTTCTGCTGGATTAGGTGACTCCAAAAAAGTACACTACAATGAGCGTTACGGTTAAGAATTGTTGAAAAGTGTCAAAAAAAAAGGAGTTCAAAAAATAAAGTCGCCAAAGTAGGGGATTTTTTTAAAAAAGGGGCCAAATGCTTCAACACCTAAAATCTTCTTAAAATTTGGTTACTTGACAAAACAAAAAATGTTTTATTTTAAGAAAAACTACTAAACTCACTTTTATTGATAAAGAAATAATTTATTTATAATAATTTTTATGATGGCAAAAATAAATATTTATTCATAAAATTAGTTAATACAAAATTCTCTTCTTATTAATTAAATTTGAACAACTGGTGAGATTTTATTTATATATTTTAAATATATATATTACTATTATATATTCATTATTTATTTAATATAATTATTTGTATTATTGTTATAAAAATCTAATAATTATATAAATTAATTTTAAAATATTACTGCTTTTTTATCCTTTTAATTTAATAAAAGTTAAAATTTTTAAAATGATGGTCACTTATCGAGTTGTATATATATATATATATATATATATATGTATATATATATATATATGTATATATATATATATATATATATATATATATACATATATAACTGTAACAATTTATTTGTTTAAAATTAGAATTTCAAACATTATGTTTTATAAATAACATATTATTTTAATTAAAAAAACCATTCAGTAAAGAAAATGATTGACTATATAATTTTATTATTGAATTTGAAATTTAGTTTTTCCTGTGTAGATATATGTAAGTATAACTTAAAAAATGTGTACAGTAAAAAAAGTTAAAACTAATACCGACACAATATTTCAAATAATTTTATCATGTGGTTCGAAATGTAGCGATTTGAATATGTAAAATGGCTAAAAAATTGCACAAATTAAACACACTAAATTACAAATATCTTTCAAAGTTTTATGAAGGAAAGTTCATTGAGGTCTCGTATTAAAGGTATTAAAATTACATTTAATATGATGTACAACAAAATTGTTTTCATCAAGAATTTATTGTTCGCGGATAAATATCTCAAAAAAAACCTGTTTAAAAATACATGTTTGTGGCGAAATGGTTTCCTTACACTTGGTAATTGGTATGATGGGACACTCAATGTTATACTAAATATAAGACATTAATTTTAATTTTTATTTTTCTGTTTATGATCAAACAGAAAAATCGACAATGGCTTCCTGATATCGTCCAAATTTAATGATATTTCCTAATAACTTTAAAAATTCTAATTTTTAATATGATTAACGCAATGGTTCGTGAATTAAAATACTTCTAAAATACGAAGTTTTTTTTAATCTCGTCACTCCTTGCTTTATGGATCTTTATTATTTAGATTTTATTTTGAATGTGTCTGTTATGTTCAACATAAATGGCTGTGTTGTATGCAAGTGGACCACAGTTTACAAATTTATTTCTCTACTGTACACATTTTTTAAGTTATACTTAGATATATCTAAACAGAAAAAACTAAATTTCAAATTCAATAATAAAATTCATATAGTCAATCATTTTCTTTACTGAATGGTTTTTTTTAATTAAAATAATATGCTATTTATAAAATATAGTAGAAAGTAGAAATTTTGTTAAGAAGTTATAAATGATATTCCTTTTCATAATTTTAGGAACCTTCAAATGTAGCTCGCAAAAATGTATGTTTTTAGCTACTTCACAGAAAAAAATATTATCCAAATGTTTTCAATTAACACTATTGTTTGGTTTTGTATTAAAATTTAATTAATGTTTTAATGTATTCAATAACTTTAGCCATTGGTTAAAAAAGCTTTCGAAAAAGTAATCAAAAATTTAACATCCGTTTAAATAATTTAAAATAAAAAAGAAAAATATTGAAAAACAGATATATATATATATATATATATATATATATATATATATACATATATATATGTTTTTGCTGCTTGTTCATATTGGGTAATTTTTTTTTTTTTTTTACATTTTTTCATGGGGAAGTATTCGCCATTTAGACACTTAAAATTTATAGTAATTTTGTATTTATAAAAATACAAGTTAGACGAAAAAAAGATGAACATATTGGACCCGGAGAATGCAAATTTTTTCTTGGAAAGGATCGCATTGAAATATCAATTTCAATAAATATATACACTCCAAAACCATTATATTGAACAAAACATATCAATTATTTAACTTTGTATATATAAATCGGTCGCCATTATAGCTATTGTGACCCTTCATCTTCAATCATTGCATCTCTCACATTTATATACACAGAGT
This sequence comes from Protocalliphora azurea, assembly GCA_932274085.1. Lineage (NCBI taxonomy): Eukaryota > Metazoa > Arthropoda > Insecta > Diptera > Calliphoridae > Protocalliphora > Protocalliphora azurea. The sequence continues at coordinate 19,300,142 of OW026519.1, read as the reverse complement.
AAGCGCGCTGAACCTGAAGGTCTCCGCAAATGTTGGATATCGTGTAAACTTGGATGCATTACCCTAACAAAATTTGCTTAGAGGTAATACAAACAAACAGACAGTAGCGATTTTTGGAATTCTTTAGTTTCCATTTAACTGCTTAATTCATTGAATTATCTACCTGTTTTATATAATTAAAATTAAGATTTTATTTCATTTAAATTATCGATTTATTTAATTAACTGATTAAACATGCAAACTTTAGCATGTTCTAAAATTATTTTTTAATTAAAATTTCAAAAGTGTTTAATTGGAAAAAAATTTGATTTTCAATATTTTACAATTATTATTAATTGATATAATCATTTCGGTGAGAGGTGCATATTTAAATAATGAATAAATCAATTTGGCAATTAAAATCAGTTTTAATTTTTTTTCTGTGTGTCCAAACTATTGCATAAACAGAATTTCTTTAGTTTACCAATTATTCAAATTTTTTTCTGCATTTTTTTTAAGCGGAGCAAAACAGCGGCTTTCTTCTCCAAATACATTTCACTTGATGTCAACTACTGCGAAGAATAAATAACATTAATATTAATGTCAAATGAACGCATTTTATTTGTTTAATAATACAATTCAAAAGGCGCCAAAATATTTAAAGAAAAAGGATGTTTTTAATATCAAAAATCAGAGCAGCTTGTTTCACATAAGAGTTCAAATTTAAAAAATAGAAACAATTTTTAATGTAAAACTTGTTACGATTTCTTTTGATATTAAACATTTTCTACATCAAAAGTAAATTTATTTAACATCGACTTTTGATTACATGGGTAATCCATCAGTTTACAATATTATTTAATGCATGATAGAAAATTGTTAACATTAGCGGCTCAGTCGAAGCATCTGCAATCTCATCGTAATAACGTCATTAATGAGAATATATGTGTAACCCTATGCACTCTCACCTATTTTTAATTTTATGACTATAAGTGGTCATGATTTAATTGCACTCATTATTTTTTTATGATCCCGTTATAAAAATTTTTGGTCAATTACTGACAAACAAACACGTTTCAACTACATATTATATTTGGTTCTTAAAAGCTAATACTTAAAATAAAAAATCAATAAGTTTTCAATTAATTAAATCTTAAAAAATTAAGTTATAAATTTCTTAAAAAAGGGTTTATTAAGTTATAAAAGTGTCATAATTATTACTATAAAATATTACTAAAATTCTGTAGAAAAAAGTGATCAATTACCAATTTTTTCATATAAAATAAAAAATCAAAAATTTTTGGTAAAAAAGAAAAAAAAATGTAAAAACTAAATAAAATTTGCTAATCGTTGAATACCAATTAAATAATAAGTGTAAAATTATATTCGAGTTCTAAACATTTAATCATTCATTTTTAATAATTATTAATTTCGTTGGTTTAAAATTTATCTTCTTTTAATGTGATTGATGTATTTTTTTTTAACTGAAATTATACAAATAATTCTAATTTAAATATGATACTAAAAAAATGTGTTATTAGACTATACAATAAAAAAGGATTTTCTTTATTAAATTAAAATATAATTAAATATTTGAATTGAAAGATTTATAATAACAAGTAAATTACAATCATTTGTACGAATTTTTTTGTTCTTCGTTGTATAAAAATATCTTTCCAAAATCACTATGTACATATGTATGTAATATATAAACAAATAAGTATAAATTTCATAAAAACTTAATAATCATATTTATGAAAGTAGAAACAAAAAAAGTCATCATCATTATCATCTTGTCTTGATGGGCCCTTCAACTGAGAAGATTTTAGAAATTGAACACCAATGATTATGTTGTGAGTAATTATATATTATATTGATTTTTTTTGTAATTATGCTTATTGTATTTATTTTGCTTTCTAGTCTGTCCGCTTCCATTTTGTCCCCTTTATTTTCATTCATAATTATTTTTTATCATATATTATTACTCTGACTTAGTGAGATCTCTGTACCTCTTTTGCAATGATCTCTTATTAATTTAGCGTACATTTAAATTTTTAATTTTTCTTTTACTTATTTTCAATAAATTGAATTATTTGCTATTGTAAAGAAAAGAAAAAAATGCATTCAAAATTTGCTTTAAATGGGAAGGATGGCTAAGATACAATATGATAAGTCAGTAAAACAGTTTTATTAGGGACAGATTTATAAATAGTTCAGGGTAAGCAATCTGCCATGGTGTCTGATCTTTTATCGATTGGGTGGGAACCAAATTACCCTATGTGAATTAACAGCTGTTTAACATCTGTTTATTTTCTTTTATACTCTTTGCTACTTATAGGAATATAGAGTATTTATATGCGCTTAAGTACGTGTTAAGAACTCATCTACCAAATATAAGCTAGTCGGAAGATCTTGTAAATGTCTATTTAACTCAGTATTGTATATTGCAACATTTTTAAATTTTTGTTATTCATTGAATAGACATCCAGCACGTAACAAGCTTACCACTAAATAAGATACTTATTTAAAATGTTGCGAAAATTCAGTTTTCAAAAAACTAAAGCCGCGCTTTTTGTAAGAAATATTATAATGAACAATAAGGTTTAAACGACTATATTTTCAACCAGCACTGATGTTGGTATATATTTATTATTTATTTGTTCATAATGTTAAATACTTTTATAGAACTCCTTTTTTTTAACTATTTTAACTAATACCAAGCTTTTCTTAAACATCAAAACTATGTAAATTGCCTTAAGACTTATATTTCCTTTGGTTTACTGCCTTGTGTGCACTCTCACTCTATCACTTTGTATCGATAAACATTCAAGCTGAATTACACAAATAGAAAAACCATAAACATCTACACTTTACACTTGTCACTTTGGCTAAGTAATATCTCTGGGAATGACTGAATAGAAATATGTGCATAAATTTAGCTAAAAATGCCTTAGAAATGTATTAACTTATCGAAGTAAATAAAGCGTACGGAAATGCAAAATAACATTTTACAAAAATACGACAACTGCATAAATATTTTATGATAAACATACCACTAGACAATTGCTAATGTATTTCCCTGATAGTTTACAATAAATTTAACAAATACTACTCTTGTGCTGAGTTGTGTTTTGTTGCATCATACTAAACTAAACTACTTAGTTCAGCGGCTCACTCAAAATTTTTGCTGCAATATTCCGATGCCAAAGAAAAGAGAAAACGTCAAAATCCAATGGAAAGTATATTTACAATACACTAAGGAATTTTAATGCCGCGAGTCAGTTAGTAAAAGAAAAATGAAAATAAGAATAAAAAAAAAAATAACAAAAGAAAAAAAATTAGCAACTACAAAAACTAAATGTTACATTGAAATGTGGAAAGTAGCAAGTTGCATGCAATCTAAATTGTTGAAGTATTTACAATAGAAAAGAAGGAAAAAAACTGATATAAGTAGGAGGATACTTTAGTAAGTATAAAAAAGGAAATAAATCAAAATTTCTATAACATTTCTGAAATTAACCAAATCTATTTTAATCAGATACATATTCACAGGAATAAAGCTAACTAATGAAATTTTCTTCACAATTCCTGAAAATATTCTACAATGATCAATATGATAGAAAATATGTTTTTCTTCCTAAGAGTTAATCTTTCAATAACTGCTACCCTCGTTTTTTTTATTTATATATACATATATATATATATATATATATATATATATATATATGTATATATATATATATATATATATATATACATATATTCGTCTTTTCTTTTTGCATAATTTGCACATAGCATTTTGTATCTTCTAATATTCTCTATTGTATCTTAAGATTTTTACTTATAAAAAACAGCAAAATATATTATAAGTACAAATAAAAAATTGTTGCTTGCATTACTGAAGTAAGTAACTGAAGTGAATAAAATAAAAATATTGTAAAAAATTTCATACTAATATACAGGGAGAAGTTTTGTTTAAACTATACTATACATAAATAAATTAGCTATGGTAAGATAATATGAATAGAAAAATAAATGAATGAATAGCTGACAGGAGCCAGCAAATAACAGTTAAATTTAATTTGATGTTCAACTACTGACATTAGACTATAAATATGAAATAATGTTATTTGATTTATTATTGCTATTATCGATAAAAAGGAACACAATTTTAATATATTTATTGCATTTTATATATATTGCATTATATATAAACCATTAAGAAAATTTATATCTTCTTGAAGAAAAATATTAATGAAGGTTTGTATATGTTTTATATTAATCACGATTTCATTAAAATTTGTACCAAGTGTACTATGTGAGCAAACAGCGTGACTTTGGATGCCAATTGCCCCATTTTCAACTACCTGGCCCCTTTTTATAAATAAGGAGAAACTAAGTTGTTTGAAATATCTCGACCTGTTATTTATTGATTCCAGCAAAGTAATTAAATTTTGAGATTATTTTACAATATATATATTTTAAAAATATCCTGTAGAATTTATAAGTGAAATGAAACTGCTAAAAAGTAACTCTAATGCTAAAGTTTATGAACCACTATTTTTGAACCTGATTGGGAAAATTAAAAAAATGATTTGATGAGTGCTTATGTCCTAATTTATATTTTTTACTTTGGCTTATAGCAGTGTCTCGGCATAATGTCTTTTTTCTAAATTATCACTAATAAAAAATAAATTGTCCAACAGGCTTCAATTTCAGTACTTCAATCATTCCTAAATTTTTTGTATGCGGATTTATAAGAATGAAGACCGCGTAAAAAAGTACAGATGTTTAATTAATAAAAAGAAAATTTTATGTTAACTATTTCTATGAATAAATCTTTATTTTTGCAATAATAAAAATTACTATAAATTATTTTGATACTAATCAAACTGAATTAAGTAGTTTTTCTTAGAATACAATATTTTTTTTTTTTTTTGATTTTGCAAATAAACAAGTTTTAAGGAGATTGAGGAGTTTGTTTCTTCTTTAGAAAAAGTTATGTATGTATACCCTACACACCATAAGATGTTTGATATAAACATTGTCGGGATCGTACTTCTTTTGCGACCACCAACAAATTTCAGCCACCAGCGAATCGAGCCTTTAGTCGCGTTTCCATTGGCATTGCCACTTGATGGAAGCGCTCGCCATGTTCATCCGACTCTGAGGCTAGCTGCTTGCTGAAGTATTCGAGATGGTGATGTAAGAAGTGAATTTTGAGGGACATATTCACTCCAATTTTCTGGAAGTAGTGCAACATCTTGGTCACAAGAGCGGGGTAATTGTGTGCTCGCGTACTTCCCAAAAAATATCGTATGACTTTCTTCACTGCCCTCCACGCAAAGTAATCAATACCGTCTAAAGCAACTTTAAATTCCTTTGATTTCATGAGCTTTCGTATATCTGGCCCATTCAGAACACCTTCCTTCAATTTTGCTTCGCTGATTCGTGGGAAAATATTTTCCAAACAATCAAGAATTTTCGGTTGCTTCACAATGGCCTTAATGAAATTTTTAACGATTCCCAGTTTGATATGGAGAGGGGGCATGAGGACGTTTGGCACCAGTGGATCATTTATGCAGTTGTGTCCTTTCTCCGTTGGATCTCGAGCAAGCCACTCATGTGTTTCGTATTGGTTTCCTTTAAATCGGGTATCTCAAAGACACAAGAAACACATGTTTTTCGTATAGCCTTCTTAGCATCGCCACGACTTTCAGATCACAACTGATCCGCCACATGTGGTCAGTGTAGCAAACTTTATCCAAAATTATTTTCATGGAATCGTATGTTTCACTCATGTCTGTACTGTAGCCAATGGGAATGCTTGGTTTTTTATTATATTTATGTAGCAAAACGACTTTCAGGCTTGATTTCGAAGAATCGATGAACATTCGCCAATCAGCTGCGACATAATTAATGGCCATCGCCCTTTATATCGTGGCAGTAAACAAATGTGTTCCCTTCGTTGAGTGTGTAGTACCGTTGGAATAGCAATTGTCGTCTTCGATATCCGGTGACTTTGACATTAGGCTCCAAATTGTTGCCTTCTTTCAAAAGCTTGTCCATTCTTGCTTGTGATATTGGAATTATTTTGATCGATGGGCCGGCTTCTGGTGTTGGTTTATAGGTGAAATCCCATTGATCCCTTGCTTCAATAGAAAAAGAAGTTTCTCTGTCAGGACTTGGAAGCGGTGGAATTGGTATTTCATCCGAATGCGGTAGAGGTATTTATGCACTTTTAACAGATATGTAAACTCTTCGTTTAAGGCCTTTACGATTTACTCCACATATTTTGTTTGCGCAAGCGTAACAGTTATCGGAATATTGCTCTCCTGGATCAGTCCAAATCATTGGTACACCAAAACGAAGTGAAATGCGTTTCCCTTGGATCCACATGTTAAGACCATTGTAGCGCGTTTTACAAATTTTGTCTGGGACCCACGAAACGCCACGAATTATTTCGCAATCAAAATAAAGTTTAAAGGCGCGCTCCACTTGCTCAGTGAGTAATGCAGTATTTGTTGAAAAAACTCTTTTGCCACAAGCGTAATAAAATAAATCGATATTTTCTGGACAATTTGCACTCATTTCGGTTTTATACTTTTATTACTTTCTCGTTACTTTAAAAAAACCGTACTTTACGCGTTCGGAGACACTTGTTAACTGACAAAAATCGATCAGTGAACACCTATAAATACTACGTAAGTTTCAATATTTTACTGAGAGGTACTTATGAATTCGCGCATCTTTTAAGGGTGGCTATAAACCTGATTCGTGTGCGTTTTAAATTTTTAAATCATGCAGATAGCCAACGGAAAAAACCCAAATAATTAAAAAAGTGCACTTTCCTTTTTTTCCTTTTAATTGTCCACGTACATTTATGGCCGTTTTTTAGCTTGTTATCGCTACCATAAAAATCAAATAACCTTTTGTTTATTACTTTTTTTTTAATTCTGACAATCATAAAAAAGTCATCAATGTTTTTTCCAAGGAATTTTGAGCACATCTCGAGCAAATTTTTGAAATTCATACTTTCACTTAATTGTGAATAAAAGCGAAACGCGTCCATCGATTTTCATGATCTATGTCTCATTTTGTTTCAAGGTTATGTGACTTTACGTGAAAGTAATAGGACTTGACACTATTTTTACCGTTTTGGATTTTTTATGAATTAAAAATAAAAAAATTCAATTTTTTAGACAAAAAATAGTTTTTTTTCATACATTTATTTATAACTGCGAAACTGTTGCTTATGTAGCGAAACGTTGTATGAACAGATTAAAGGAATTGTAATTACTAACTTCAAATCGATATATCTCGATTCCTAGACTTGACCCAGCGAAACGCTGGGACAAGTGTAACTTCTTTTTTACCGATATAACTTTTCCCGGTAGTGTGAACCCTTCCCAATCACTGACCCTTACTATTTGTAGCACAGTGTTATCGGAATATTTAATTTGAATTTACATTTTGATTTTTAAATTATTTTAATTTTGAATTGAATTTTATTTTGTCTAATATTATTTCATAGAATTTAGTTTTAAGTATTATTTTGTAAGGTTGTTGCTGTTTTTTTTTTTTTATTTTGGTAGAAGATGGAGATTGAAAGTATTATGTCCATGAATTGCGAATCTTTGCGCAATAAATTGAGGGAATTAGGGTTGGACGCATCTGGGTTGAAGCCAGTACTAAGAGACAGGCTCCTACGACATTTCGGTCATCAAACTGATGGGGACGGCGGAGAATCCATAAATTCTGAGTACCAAGATGTGGGTGCTAGTGCGTCTACAGGGGTCCGTCTGAATGGTCATGTCTTCAACTGATTCTTTAGATGTTAGGCATTGGGTTGAAGATTTTGAGGAAAATGCCGTGACAGTGGGGTGGAATGATATACAGAAGTTCATTTGTGGTAAACAGCTTCTGAAAGGTGCGGCAAAATCGTTTGTTAAAAGTCCGGTTTAAGAAATTGGGAGTCGTTGAAGAATGCTTTAATTGATGAATTTAGTGAAATGTTGTCTTCCTCAGAAATCCACAAGATGTTGAGAAATCGTCGAAAAAAATCAAACTGAGAGTTACCGCGAGTATTTGTATGCTCTTATGGAGATCGGTAAACCAATTAAGCTAGATGTCCCAAGTCTTTTGGATTACTTTGTTGAGGGTATACCTGATTCTCGGTTCAATAAAGCCATTTTATATCAGGCAAAGACAGTGGAACAGATGAAAGAGCAGATCAAGATATATGAGAAAATTCTTAGCTCGGCGAATAAGGATGCAAGGAGGACTAATGCCCCGAATGATGAACACCCTAAGGAAGAGAAGAAAGGTAGTGTGAAGAAGAAAAATTGTTTCAAATGCGGAAGTTCAAATCATCTGGCTAAGGATTGCGGTGAACAACAATTTAAATGTTTTAAATGCAACGGTGTAGGGCATCGCGCATCTCATTGTAAGGTCATTAAACCTGAAGTCAAACAGGAGCGCAGTAATGTCAACACGTTCAGTTACGACAAGAAACCTTTTGAGCCAGGTTTGAAATTTAAAAAGGTCACATTGGGAGGTATTGAATTTTATGGTTTAATTGATACCGGATGTAATATTTGTACCATGAGATGTGATGTTTATGACAGATTATGTAATGAGTTTCAGTTGGTAGTAGAATAGCGACGTTTAAAGGGAGCAGGTGTAGGAGTGTTTTATATCCAAGGTTACTTCGAGGCTCCAGTTGTTATTGATGGTATTCCGCTAAAGATACGATTTTATGTTGTACGCGCTGAAAATTTAGATTATCCGGCTGTTTTGGGCACTAACCTATTACAGTTTGTGGGCTTAATGATAAGGGAAGACGGTGTGAAACTTGTTCCCAAGACTACTGCTAATATTGGGAAGAACAATATCGATGATCATCGGAAGTACACCAATACTTCGGGACTGATGAGCAAATCCAACGATTGCGTTGTAGGAGGTAGTGTTAGAAGATCAGATGTAGGGAAAGATGTGTCAATAGCTCAGGGAACGGGAAATATTTCAACTAAGGATCAGGAAATAGTAGATGAATTGGTAGTTGACAAGTTGGAGAAAAGCATTTTAGAAGCCACTGTTTTCGAGGATTCGTCGTCGGCTATGTTAGCGCAGGAAAATGATGATCAGAATATACGTGAAACCGGAAGGAAATCGGGTATGTTGAAACCAAGAGCTAAGGTAAACCTATGTGGTCTAAAGGAGGGAAATCAGAGGGGCTTTAAGGAAAACCGCAATTCGGAAAACTTTAGGTTGGGCAATTCGACGAATAACAAACGCACACAAGATGGAGACCGTGTGGGACGGAAGGGGAAACGTTTTGGTCCATACGGGGTGAAAAGGAGGGTGGAAATGATCGATATGAGGTCGGGAGGAATACGGAGGGCGAAGGAACAGGAAGACGGGTCACTATGACGGAAAATATGGAGCGATGGGCACCAGTATTCGAGTCGAATACCCCGTCAGGAGGGCCAAATGTGGGATCGGAGCCTGGTCGCGTCACCAGATCTGGCAGACGTTGGTAAGAAAAGGGTTAAGATAGTTAACGGACAGAACACTCTCGACGGAGCTAGTGACGAGTCACGTACGCAACAGACAAAATATGGACGAGACATCTTATAACTTAGAACGAATATTCTAAACGACGTTCTTTAATTTTATAAACCGACTTACCATGGACAGGAAAGGGACAAATATAGGTTTCGCTCGCTAAGAAGTTTCTGGAGCTTTAGGGATATAGCAAGTAATAGTGGATAGGATATAAATAGGAATAAAAGAGAATATTTAGTTAGTTGCAGAAGAGTTTTATAAAGTTGAAGTAAATTGCAGTTGAAAATAGTTGCCGAATAGTTGTACAAAAGTTGAAGTGAGTTGCTCTAAAGTTGAAGCTAAAAGTTGTAATTGAGTTAAAACCAGCAGTAGCCAAACTCTAATAAATTGTAAAACTAAACTAAAGTGAAGTGAATATTTTAATTTTAAGTTTGATAATTTAAAATAAACTGTGTACACTATAATTTATTAATCAAAATAAATTGTGTTTTAATTGATTAAAGCCATCAAGCTTAAATCGCAGGGATTTAATAATATAAAAATCCCACATATATATATTACACTTTTCTCAACGATAACGCTGGCTGTATATACGTATAAGTAAGTGTGCCAAATTTCATGAAGATTGGTAGAAAACTGACCATTGCTTTCATATAATCCCATCTTCCTAAAATCATTTTAAAGTACATGAGTTCAATATAACAATAGTATTTGACGCAAATAATTTTTATATGGTAGAAAACCTAAAGCATAGTTTTATTACAGTCGGTCCATATTTGACATAGCTCCCACATAAAACCTTCTTGAATCAAGCGCATATTAAATGTAATTTAAATGGTAATATAACGACGTTATTACATATACATACACACAGAAAATTAGTTGGTTATGAAGCGATACTAATAATAAACTTTTAATAAGGATGTATAATATTTTTTCCTATTAACTGTAAAGTTTTTAATATAATGATAATATTTAAATCATAGTTTTGATAGAATTGCAATTATCATAATTATTAATTTGGTTAACAGGAGCAGTTTGTAGAATTGTCAAATTTATATTAGATACTTGAAAACAACAACCAAATTTTTATAAGTAGTTACGACTGTAAAATTCAGTCACAAAAAGTCGAATTCGGGATTCTCAACTTAAAAGAAGTTATTTATTTTGACATCTCCAAAATAAATTATTATTTTTGAAAAATTGTGTTAAAATAATGAAATGTAGGGATTTGTTTTTTTTATTAGAATAAATTTTCTGAAATTATTAACAAAATCACATCAGAAGATTTATTATATTTATATTATATAAATTTTGAGAATACACCCTTTTACTTATTCTTATTTTGATGCATTAAAACTCACAAGATAACAAATATGACATAAATTTTAAGTGTCTTCTTCATTTTTTGAAGTTTATGTCTCAGTCTAATACTTGATTTTACTCTATTTATTTAAAAGCATATTTTTTTATTTTCTTATCCAATTTCAAATATTTTTGCATTACTTAACCCATTATTACCAGACCGGTAATTTTACTTGCCAGCACTTTTATCAAGCATATGAAAAAATTGACATCTCTTTGATTTGTAGTGTAATCTAATATCTTGTAAGAAAATTTAAATGTCGTTAATATATTTCAGTCAATATTTGAAGTAATTATTCGAGACTACATAAATGATATGAAGTAATTAAGACCTGAATACTTATTCGCCCAACAAAAATGAATATGCAGAAATTATTGTTCCTCAAATTGTTACATCAAATTTTGCATCATGCCCACGTAGTCAATATAGGGTGCATTACATTTGATGACAATCTGAAATGAACGTACGTCGATGCAAAAAATCTCAGTTTGAGATCATATTAACGAAAATGTGGATTGATGTGCTGTATTTGAGGTGAGATTGCATGCATGTTGAACTTAATATGAATTATATTTCATAAAATTTAAAAACCCCTAAAAAAACTGATACTGTCCGATGCGAATGTATCGGCGGATCATTTCAATAATGTGTTAGCTACACAAGGCGTTCTTATAAATCGTGGTACCAATTCAAATGATAGAACATATAATTGCAAAGCGAAATCCCGTCTCAACTTTATAGTTCCTGGTACAAAAGCGCCATACAATAGCATAGGAAAAGAAGATCGTAAACACATCGCGTTATATTTGATAAAAAAAAATGGCAACGTGATGGCCTATGTATGGAATCTCCAAATTTATGATGCCAAAAAAAGTCTATTCTCAGCTACATTTTAAAGCAGCTATTACAGTGAACTTCTGATGTTTATTATGCTATCTGCTAATGAACAAGTTTCAATGTAGTTCATTCGAAGAAATTTCTACAAATTTTAATAAATTAGCTTATGGAAACACTTAATTTTTTACGAGTTTTGTAAAAAGGTTAGTTATTCTAATTAAAAACCTTAGACTTAAATGAAAGATAAAAAAGATATTAAAAAAATTTAACCGTTGTTAAGTAATGACACCTTGAACAGCACTGCAGTTGAAGACAAATATTATATGAAGTATTTTTTGGTATGATTTTCAATTTTGAATATTTGTAACTTTTTTATTTTAAACAACGTCTTTATGAAAATTGTTTTCTTTTAAAGATTGATGTGTTGTCTATCATAGCAAATAATAATACTTTAAAAAGAAGCTATAAAAAATAATAATAATGGGGATTTTTCGGTCTTCAACTTTTTTATATTTTTTTCCTCTCTTTAATTTTAGTTTAAATTAAAGTAAAAAGTCAAGATTTTTATTTGAACTCTAAAAGTTTTAAAATTTTCGGTTATCGCAGTCTTTGTTAGTTTTATTTTTGATCGAGTGGTTGAAGAATAGTTCTGCGATACGAAACTCGTTAACCTATAATATATCTTTTTCATTGAATTTTTACGTGCAGGAGACGAATTTTCTTTAAAATGAACAAGGCTTGCATTTGACAAGAAATAATCCAAATTCATAGTAAATTGTAAATCTGACCGGAAAGTAATTTAATTTCATTTGTTTTGTGGTTCAATTGATATACATATAAATGGATCAACACTCTTTGTTTTATTTCAAAGCCTTTTCCACATACGTTTAGTTTGCTTTAAAGTTCTAAATCCCTCAAAGGATAGTTACGATTTTTTTTTTTTGACTCAAGAACCATTTGGATAAAGCTACGTTTCAGATTAATATCGAGTGTTACCAATAAATGTTCGTTTACTACTCATATTTGATAAGTTGTCAAAATTACGTTTCTGAACAAGAAATTTTACAAATTTAAAAAGGAATATGCAATTGTCGATCCTTTTAGATCATTTGTATGTAAACTATGTGAAATAAGATACCGCTGTCAACTAATTTCTACAGGGTTCATTCCAAAATAATATAACGTTTATAAACCAAATTTCATCCCATTATATTCAAAATTGGAAAGTGTAGTTTTATTACAAGGGTAATAATAGTGGACATACTCAAAAATTTTTTTACGCCTGGTTACTGGTTTGCTTTAAATTTTATAAAAAATCAAATGATTTTATTATATTATTGATACAGAAATTAACTGACGTATGGAAAATTTTACAACATGCTTTCTATTTATTAATTATTTCTACATCAAAGACTAGATTTATTACTTAAAAATTCACACTGTTAATTTTTATTGAACAAAAGCTAAAAAGTCCTACAAAGTCCCGTTGCATGACTGAAAAATACGAAAGGTTGAGCTGAGTAGGATTAGAGTATGAATTTTACTTAAAAAGATCTAATTATATTCTTTAATATCAAAAAGTTATTAATGCAAAAAATTTGGAACCAATCTGATGAAGGAAATCGTATCAAAAATCAACATATATATATTTTTATGAAAATAAAATAAATACTTTATTTTTATTTGATTCCAGTGAATAAGAACTTTGCTTCATTACTTTTTATTACTTGGAAAAAGTAGGAAATTTTAAGAAAAACAACAAAATTATCAAACGCGAAAACCTAGGAATTTTCAAAATTTCAAAATACCCTGTAAATTTTAAGATATTTCGAAATAAAATAGAAAGGTTTTGCTGACAGTTGATACACAAAAGATATCGTAGAAATCTAAATTTTAAGTCAACCTTCAATTTAATTTAATGTAGAAAGTAAAAGAACGAAACTTTTAAACTTTATTAAATCTTTTATATTTACTACAAGTAAGAAATAATTTACAAAATTTGTTTTAAATTAAATTTTCTTTTCCATTTCAAAATAACAATAAAAGTATCAAATTTTAAATGCTATTTCATTTACATTAAAATGCGATATCAATCTTTCAAAACGTTTAAATACTCAAACAATTATTTAAAAATTCCTAAACTTTATCAAATTATTTTTAATATATTTTTGAGCAAATCACTTCATCCTTTATTTGAAACATACTTGGGGCAAAAGTAGAAACATACAAAAGGTTTGAGTAAATCATTCCGTATAAAATCTACTAAGTTCTAAATTTTTTGTCCAATTTAAAAGAAAATAAATCTTGTTTTGCTTACAAAAAAAAAAAAACCTTTAATAAATACTACATTGTTACATTTGCTTTTACACAGAAAGAGGAATCACCAAATATATTAGTAAATAATTCATTAAACTAAAAACTTTTTTCAATTTAAGTCTCTCACCAAAGTGATTATACCAATTATTAAAACTGTAAAAAATTAAAAACAGAGCATTTTTTTCAATTAAAAAATTTATCAAAGCAATCAAGCAAGATGATTGACTGAATTCAAAATTTAAGTAAGAAATAAAATTTTACTTAAATTTTATTTTTTATTTTCTTGAATATGTTTATTAAATTTATATACAAAATGAAACAACTGTGTTAATTGAAAAATATACGGTAATAAAATTGTCTCAATATACGTAAAATTTTCCTTATGTACAGTTTAATAATATATGGGATAAAGATTATATTTTGTATGAGAAAATTTGTGGAAAACTTTTTTGTGTTATTACTTAAGCGCTTTCTGTTAAAAGTTTTATTTAGATTTTGATTTATAAAAAAACAATTTTCATTTACTGATAAAACAGTACTTAGCCAAATTTTTTTTTTCGAAAGATGATTTTTTAATCGTGTGGTCTGTAAAATTTAAACTTAAATTTAACTAAATTCGGAAATTTAGAATTTCATAAATCTAGGAAAAATAAGTGAAACAAAATTATTTACTATTTGAGGAATTTAACATTTTACAAAAGTTCATAATTGTCTTATGTAGTTATTTAAAGAAAGTGAATTAAAGATATTTTTAAGTGCATATCATACATTTTTTTATTAAACAAGTGCCCATTTTTAAAACCAACGTTTTGGATAGATAATATTGAAGATACATTCATTATTTCTTTTTCTATTTTTTTCTAAGAATTTAAAACAGTTTCGCGGGTTCCTCGGATTAGCTGCTTGGTATAGGACTTTCATTGCCAATTTTTCTTCAATTATGTACCTCATAACAGAAGTGTTATTTACTAAACGTAAGTTTAATTGGACACCGAAAGCTCAAGCTGCATTTGATAATATTAAAAACCTTCTAACTCCGTCCCTGTCCTCACAAATCCGGACTTTGAAAAAAAAATTACTTACATTGTGAAGCTATCGACTTTGGTATAGGCGCGGTATTACTTCAGTTTGACAAAGAAATTACTGAACACCCGAAAGAAGTTATGCCAAGAATTTAAACACAACTCAACGTAACTACAGCGTTACTGAGCGTAAGTGCTTAGACGCACTTGAACCTATCAAGAAGTTTCGCTGCTATCTAGAACTTCAAGATTTTGAAGTACTCTCTGACCATGCTTCTTCAGTATGATAGTTGAAACAACCTGATCCATCTGGTCGTCTTGCCAGATGGGTTTCTAAACTTCAGAGCTACAAGTTTCCGATAAGACACAAGAAAGGAAAAATCAACGTGGTGCCTTATGCCCTGTCTAGATTGATCTTAATTCTGTTCATTTCAATGACGAGGATTGTACAAATTTGAAAAAAAAATTGGACAATTTAGTGAAAAATACCCGGATATTAATATTATAGATAAATTTGTGTACATTCGTACTCTTAACTATACTGGTGAAGACACTCAGGGAAATGAATGTTGGAATCTATGGGTTTCTTTCAAGTTACGAGAGTCAGTAATTCGAAGAACTCATGACATCCCCAAAAAACCTTGGAACTGATACGACGATATTTATTTTGACCAGGATTGATTTGTGACATTCGCGAGTATGTAAGGTTGTGCGAAATGTGTAAAACAATAAAGACCCATATTTTATCAACAAGACATAAATTGGTAAAACGTTGATAACTATGTGGTCATTTCAGCATTTGTATGTAGATATATTAGGTCCATGATCACGTTATAAACAAGGTAATATTGGTTTATTTATTGTATTAGACCACTTGACAAAATTTCAGTTTACCTCCTCTATTATACTGGATCATTTACTCAAACAAATCTTTTATATTTTTGGTGTTCCCGAAATTTTGTTGAACGATAATAGATCCTAATTTCAGACGAACGAATTTAACGCCTTTCTCACGTCTTCTGGGATAACTCACACGTATGCGCGGTGTACTCCCTAAGTCGGCTTACGCAGAAAGAGTGAATCGTTCAATTTTAGCAGGAATTCGTTCATATCTAAAACAAGATCAGACCCTCTGGGATCGAAATCTTAGCACGTAAGCTGTTCTTTAAGAAACTCTTTGCACCAGGCTATTCAGTGTTCCCCATATAGAGCAGTTTTCAGTTTAGAAATAGTTACTCACGGTAGTTCGTACGAGTTGCTGAGGAAATTAAACATCATAAACGAACCAGAGCTTAAACTTAATGGGGAAGATAATTTATAAATTTCGCGAAAAAGTTCCAAAGAACATATAGCTACGACATACGAAACAAATAAGAACATATAATGTCGGTTAAGAAGTCTTCCGCTGGAATTTTCCATAAAGTAATTTCGAAAAGAATTTCAATACGGAAATAGCTCCTCTGTTTATAAAATCAGTTGTAAACGAAAAAGTAGGAAACAATATAATAGTTGTTACAGGACCTGAATGGAAAATTTTTAGGTACTTTCAATGCAAAGGACCTCCGTTCATGAACTGAATATTTCTCCTAATACTGTTGCATAACAAACCAAAGATAAATTTGTGTTGTTACTTATTTTTTTGATTATCCCACACAAGAACACAAACATTGTTTGTTAATTATACCCTACACCATATTAGGTGGGTGGGGTTTTATATGTTTGTGCTGATAGTTGAAACGCATAAAAAAGGTTATTCAATAGTCACCTTAAAGTATACCAATCTACACAGAATCACTATCCATGTAAACTTTGTGCACAAAGTACAGGTCGCAATTTTAAAGATAATTAAATTGTCTAGATGTTAGTATCAACGCATTATTCTGTATTTGTATATTTTATTTTACTTTTAGTAAAATTGACTCGAACACAATGGTGAAGGGTATCATATAATTGGTCTTGACCGACTATATCTTTTTTTCTCGTTTTCTTTTGTATTTTGATTTAAAATTTCTTTAAACTCCAGGAAGTGAATCATTTACTCCTTGCTGCAGTTCGAATTGGAATATTAAGTGGACAGGGTTCACTCTAATACTTCTCACCTTTTTTGGTTTTTCTTGATATACTGATATTATTACTCAAAGTCTTCAAGCTTTAAACTTTTATAAGATGGTTTTTGTTTGGACATAGCTATCTAGAAATATTTTAATTTGCTTCATTAATTAAATAAATATTCCACGTCTAACGAAACCCATTAAAAACATTTAATCTTTATTTTTACTTATACCAACAATATTGTACAAACTTAAGTGCAACATGAATAACTAAACTTTAAATCCCTAATGATGAAACGGACATTTATTATTTATTTATTTATTATTATTTTTTTTTTGCATATTTTCTTGTTTTTATTAGAAAATACTACCTTTGAGATATTAGACAAACTAAAGAAAAGATTAAAAATCATAAAGTTTAAGAAAGAAAAAACTATGAAATTATATAAAATAAAGAATGAAAATTACATACATCTTTTAATGGCTTATATCCGGTAAGTACGTGTGTGTGTGTGTTTATGTATAGAATTCGTGTGTAAGTTTGAGCATAAGTGTTAGTGTTTAACACATGTCTTAACGTTTTTTCTTTCTCTTAATATCTTGATAGCATTTCATTTTACACTTTTCTCATTTGCTGTTATTATACTATTTTTATAGTGTTTACACAGAATCTACGTAAAACATATAAGCTAGAAAAAATGTCTTTAATTTAAAGTGTGGATAAGAAATAGTTTTCACATAATTAGATGTCTTCAATAAAAACAAAAATAAAAATATAAAGGAATATTATGCCTTAACCTATTTCGGAGCATTACCCGATTCCTTTGAGATAACTTTACGAAATTAGGCATAAAATTTGCTTTCATAATTGTGACAACAAATTAATAAGATTTGAGAATGTACATATTATTGGTGCCGAAATAAAGGGCCTGGAAAATTTCGTAACATTTTTGCAACAACATTTGAAAATTTATTTAGCTTAAATTTAAAGTTATTTACCTTCAAAATACACCCATAGTACAAAAACACTTTTTCGGAAAGCATGTTTTAAAATATCGCCAAAATGACCATTGATGCATTTTCCTAACATCAACCTTTTAGGTAAACTGATTGGCTTGAATACCCAATTTTGTGTAGAGTATTTTAAAAAAAAAACCATAATAAATTAGGCAGTAAAGTTACTGATGCGAAAACTCAATAGCGGTGGAAAATGAGTTAAGAGATTGCTAGAGTGCTAACAATCCTCCAACTGGAACTTTTAAAGATTTTAATAAAGAATTTTTGTTTGTCATCTTTAAAAACTTTGGCTTTTGAAATCGAAATATCTAGAATTATGCTAAAACTTACAAACCAAGAATCAAAAATGTAGTAATTATTTAAACAGCATTTGTAAAACATTTTTTAGCATGTACTTTTTAAATAAAATAATATATATTTTTTTTTTTTTTTGAGTATCTTTAAAGGTTGCAGTATAAAATTTCATCCTTACACATTTCTTTGCATTTATACATGAAAATGGTTGTATAGGTATGTGTTTTATTTATACATTTACGTATATGTGTTTGTTAATACAAAGGATTGCAACTGCACAAAAAAAGTTAAGAAACATGAAATGTGCAAGGTTAGTATCTTCTTTACTTGCTTTTATTGGTGTAAGAAGATTTTCATTTTATGATATCTCAGACTTTAGGACAAGGTACCAACATTAATGCTTTAATACAAGAATTATATACATATGCGTACAAATTCATTTTCATATACATATACAAATGTATGTTTATTTACTATGGAACAAGTATATGTTTTAGAAAATACACACATATCTGTGTATACAGCATCTTTAATAAACATCAAAATTTAGAGGTAATTTTTATAAAGTTTTAAATTATTTTGAGAAGAAATTATAGTTTAAGTTTAGTGAAATATTGTTGATTTAAAATAAAAGACATTTTTTTATAGTTTAGTCTTAAAATCTTCAAGAGTTTTCCTTTGAAGTATTTTTTGGTTATTTAAATATTTCATTTACAAGTCTTTAAAAGTGTTGAAAAAGGTCTTGATTTTAAAATTTGAAAATAATATAGACATTTAAGGACTGCACAGGAAAAAGTAATGTACGCTTTCAGGCTCATAAATTTTAGTATGTGTAAAAAAAGTTAGTACTGTTAACTTGCTTGCATTTGTTATTAATCTCAGCAGCTAACTATGTCCTAAATTTAGTTGTAATAGCGTAATAAGTTTTTCTTAAAATGGGAATTGAACCAAAAATATGAAAATGTATAATTCAAATTTGTAATGAAAAGCCATGATGATCATATGCGCGAAATATCTATTTTTAGGTCAATATAAAGATATCATGATCACTAGAAAAGAAATCTGGTAGCCACAGGACCGCAGATAAAATAATACGAATTTGAAGAGGAAATTTCTTTAACTATAGAAGAAAAGCTACTTATTCATTAAATTTCCCTGTATATCTTATCAGACAAATACAAAATTACACCTGTAGATCCACAAAATGAAAAATGTACCTAATAGAAACGCTAGAAAAAAATATGGTGACAAATGGAGGATGAAAATTAGTGAGATTTTTTTCTAAAAATATGAATACTGTCTAAAGGACAATAAAAAGTATGAACTTTCGAACTTTTTACAACATCCCGGGCTGAAATTCCATATCATAGATATTATGGGAAATATAGCAGAGAAATACTGTCTAAAAAGCCAAAATTGTCGAACAAATTTTTGGTCCGCCAAGCAATTTCTACTTGCGGTGAAAAAAGCACATCAATCATAACAAATGGAACTTTCAACAGAGAGATTTGGGCAAATAAGTGCCTTCGAAAAAGTTACTTTCATATCATTGGAAAATACAACGAATTAAAATTTGCATAATATCGCTTCTCAACCAGAGATACCGTTGGGTAATTTTAGTCGTAAATTGCCCCTTTTTGACCTCTTTTTTAAAATGGAACTAAATGATGATTATGTGTTAAATGGCGAGAAACTATGTTGTTTGAAATATCTCGACCCATTATATATTAATTCTAATGAATAAACTAATTATTTTGAGATTGTTTCACAATATTCTAAAAAACCGTGAATGAATTTAAACCCATCAAAAACTTTGCTTTTATGGTATGCTAGCATGTATATTTGGAAAGAAAAATATACTAGTTATTTTTTGCCTGAATAACTAGTTATTTTTGATCGAGTTGTTCACAAATTTATTTAGTTATTTTTAGACTCTAAAAATATGTACCTAAACGAAATTAAAAATAAAAAACAACACAATTTGCCATCAGTGAGATTTGAACTTGGACACAAATTAACGATTTGTTTTTAATGGCTAACGTTTAACTCATTACTCATTTTGCACTTAATTTTTAAGTAATAAAAACTTTTTTTACTATGAAATATCTTTTTAAAACTAAAAGCAACTAACTAACTATCTTTAAAAAAAAATAACAGCATCATAATGGGGTTAAACCAACAACTTTCTGCTTGTTAATTCAGCGCTCTAGCCTACTGATCTACGTGATTGTAATATTACTGTGCTATTATACTATTGGGTACTTATTTATGAAATATAGAATAGACAAATAATAATGATGCTTCATTACCTAGAAACTACTTTAATAAGTAGTTGCCATTACCTGGAACCAAAAAGTTTTTTCTAAGTAATAATACAGTTTATGAACAAATATTTAAAACACCAAATGTTGAATTTTGTGCTCCGGATTGGGATTTAATTTATATTTTTATTTTACTTCATAGCAGTTCCTCGGCAGAACCTCTGTGAATTCATACTTTCAGCCCTAAGTTTGTTAGACGACGATTTGGAAGACTGGAGTCCGAATGAAGACTTCATACAAAAGTACAGAATTTTAGTTAATAAAAATAATATTTTACGTTAACTATTTTCATGAATTAATCTTTAATTTTGTAATACTTAAAATTTTTCTAAATAAATTATTTTGTCATTAATAAAATTGAATATAGTAGTTTTTCTTAAAATACAATATTTTTTGTTTTTATGAAATAAACAAATTTTATGGAATTTTTATGTTTTGGAGCAATTGGCCTCTTTTTTAATCTCCTTTTTATACATCTTATTTTTTTATGTCCCTTTTTTGACATTTTTTCAGAATCCTCTACGATAACGCAGTTCCCAACAACTAAAAACTAAATGGGTGGTATCAAACAAATTGTCTACCAAAGGAGTCCAAACTACTAAAATGTGCAGATCTCAGTCCACTTGAAATTTATTGATTCATAGTGTGAAAATATTTAAAGATCACTTAAAGCTGAGTACAAAATAAGATAGAGTTTAAAAACAAATGGACCCATTCCAATAAAAAAGGTAACTAAAAGCAAAATAAAAATAATAAATATTTTATTAAAGATGAATAAAAAATAATTTTTTCTTCTACATTTGAAACTTAAATATAATAGTTTAAAAAAAAACAAAATTTCAAAAGATGGGCCTATTAACTTCATTTTTTAAAGCTGCACTACTGGACAGTACAGGACAATACTACTTTAATTGCTTAAAACTATTGAACAGATAGGTAAGTAAAGTAAAATTAAAAGAATAAATTGCAAAATTTTGAAATATAATGGAGGGAAGCGAAAACTAAAGCAATATCAATTATGTTTTATAGGGCAAAAACTGTGCTACAAAAATTTAATACCAATTAGGTCCCTAACTTGTACCATTTATCACTTAGGAATTTTTAAAATTTAAAAGATTAATAATTTCCCATTTATTACCCAGGATAAAATTTAAAAGTGTAACAATTTCCCTTTAACTAGAAAAACAACCATAGAAAAATGAAAGGAAAAGAGAAGGTGTATAGGGAAAATTTGTATAAGATATAACTAAATAGATCCAACTACAAATCAATCAAAATTACAAATCAAAAAAAATAAAATATATATATATATATATATATATATATATCTATAAAAGTGAGGTGAGGTAAGAAAGTGGGGTAGAATCGAAATTATTTGGAAATAAATCTGTAACTTCTGATCTTATAGTTGGATTTTCATGAAATTTGGTACAAGCGTAGCAGAAGAGCTTGCAATGCTAAGTTTGGAAGAGGGGCACAACAAACCACTCAGGGGCGGAGCTAAGGGGGCTCAAAGTTAGGTACCTCTGACATAAAAATTTTTTAATCGCTTGCCAAATTTTTTTTTCTAGTCCGATTTCAAATATTTTTATGTATTGTGTCCTATTTATCTCTTATAGTTTCGGAGTTATTTGCGTTTGAATTTTTAAGTACCATAATTTTGCATGTTCTTGGTCCAGTTTTTTTCATATATATCCTAGTATTTCCTACCGATTTTATTAGTTTTTTTCTTAACTAGGTAAAGAGCAAAATTATCTATTGAATAAAAAAAATTTGCGGTCAACATCTTTACTGTGTCCAAAAGTGATCGATTTTGAATTTGAAAATTTCCAAAAAAGACGACTTTTTGTGTTTTTTTTTTAGCCGAAAAAGTATCTACACTCTTTTTTATCTAAAATAAAATTTTCTTTAGCAACATATAATAATTTTGAACTTCTCTGAAAGATAACTTCACACAAATGATTTTAAGACAAAAAACAAGTGCAATAACTCAATTGGTCATTGTACACACCCTCCCGAATTCGACCCATTTTATATGAAAGTTTTAACTTTAGACCATTTTTTCTCAAATCCCAAAGCTCGAATCGACAAGCTGAATATATTTTATGAATCTCCAATATGTTCTTAAAAGTTTCAAATCAAAATCTGCGGGACTTCGGAAAAATGTGGATTCTATAGCCAAAAATGTAAAAAATCCCATTTTTGGGAATTTTCATTAGTTTTTTTGGGAATTCAGGAAAACCCTACCCGTGATTGAAATTTTGTTAACGCGGTTTTATTTATATTAATAAGGTCCACATTTCCTGCAAACTTCATTAAGATATCTCTATAAACAAATATGTTATTACAATTTAAAAATTTATATTTTCTCCAAAAACATCAAATTGGGGCTTTTGTTTGGTTTATTTCTAAATATCGAAAAAAAATTTAAAAATGTGTATTCCAAAGTAAGCTTATCCTTTAGCATTTCAGAAATATGCGTCTTTAAACTTTTATATTTGCAATTTATTGTATATATGACTATATTTTTACAAACTTGCAATTTTTGCTTTTAGCATTGCGTGAATAATTACTTAGAAAATTATGAATATTTCTGTATACTTTTAATAATTTCTATGCACAAAATATTTTTATATAAATAATTAATAAATATTTATTATTTTTAATAGTGTTGCCCAAATTTAAGTAAATCTTTATCCTTTTCTAAGCATTCATATATTTCTATTAATAAATTTAAAATAACAAAACAAACAAAAAATGTCTATTTTAACTTAATCAATATTATTAATTTTTGGTATTTATCATCTTCCCTAATAAATATTCTATTTCTAATACGATTTTTTATTACTTATTTACGTTAAATTTATGTAGACAATTTTTCTAATATTTTAAACTTATACTACTTATTTTATATAAAATAATCTGTTAGTTAAGAAAAAAACGAATTGGAAAATTCCAAACAATAACAATCTGAAAATTTTGATCAAATGTAAAACATTTTTTTCTCATATTTTTTTACATAAAACTACAAACATTTTTAACCCAAAGATTTTGTTAATTTCCTATTTGAATAAAACATACTTCAAAAATATTTTATTTACATTAAATTTAAATGTGTTACTTGCAGAAAATTTTATTAAAATCTGAGACACCAATTAGATACCCATTATGATAATTTGTGAGAGACTAGGTGATACAATCTGCGAATGAATTTAGCTTATATTAGACAATATAGAGTTAGTTATATATGTTTATAACTACTATTCAAATAACTCTTCCAAACTTTTCTTATTCTCCTTCCTAATATGAAATTCAATATTCTTTTTCATTTCTTCTAAACTCTATAAGTATATATATATATATATATATATATATATATATATATATATATATATATATCTAAAACGGTATATATATATATATATATATATATATTATATTTATATTTATGTTTATATTTATATTTATATTATTTATATATCCTTCCGAAAATTTTGCTATTGAAATTCAGCAAGATCGGTTCATAAATGTTGGAGATATGTTAAAAAAACTGGTTTTTGATTTTCTGAAGCCTGTATGTAAGCTAGGGAATCCGTTTTTGCAAAGACGATTTCGAAGTGCCAATAATAAAGTTTCTATTAATAACCAATAATAACCAAGATATCGGGCAAAACGCATTTTTGATTTTTTGAAGCCCTTGTCTAGCAAATTTTTGAAATTCATACCTTCACTTAATTGTGAATAAAAGTGAAACGATTTTCATGATCTATGTCTCTCGACACTTTTTTTTACCGTTTTAGATTTTTTATGAATTAAAAATAAAAAAAGTTCAATTTTTTAGGCGAAAAATAGTTTTTTTTTTCATACATTTATTTATAACTGCGAAACTGTTGCTTATGTAGCGAAACGTTGTATGAACAGATTAAAGGAATTGTAATTCCTAATTTTTTTGAAATTTGTTTCAGCAAAATCGGACTGGTGGTTCTCGAGTTATGTCAAAAAAAAGACCACCAAAAGTCACAATTTCCCCTATATGATAGTTACTAACTTCAAATCGACATATTTCGATTCCTAGACGTGACCCAGCGAACCGCCGGTACACGTGTAACTTCTTTTTTACCGATATAACATTTCCCGTTGGTTTCATCCCGATTTTGACTGTCGCATAGTGTTCATTGTCGATTCATAATAAACTTCGCAACGAAATGAAAGAGGTTTTGATCATCAACATTCCTAAGGAAGGTGTTCTCACGGAGTTCAAAAAGTGGAGGAGGATATCACTCATAAGAATGGTAAACAAAGTAATCGAGAACAGTATCAATATGAGACTTGTTGACTCCCTCGATAAAGAGTTTCGTTGCGAACGGATAGAGATATAGGCAAATAGACAAAAATATGTGATCATTCATATTTCCTTTTATAAATCGACTTTTTATATGAAAAATAAAAAAATTGACCATATCATATTCCCTTTTAAAAATTGATTTTATAGCTAAATGGTTAGAGATAGAGGTAAAAGGAAAAAATCTGTGACCACTCCTATTTCCTCCTAAAAATCGATTTCATATATGAAAAACATAAAAATCGACTTTATAGCTAAACCGGTAGAGATAGAGGCAGAAGGACAAAAATATGAGATCACTCATGTTTCCTTCCAAAAGTCGAATTTATAGCTAAACGGGTAGAGATAGAGGCAAAAGGACAAAAATTTGTGATCACTCATATTTTCATCCAAAAATCGACCTTTTTTATATGGAAAACATAAAGTCGATCTTATAGCTAAACGGATAGAGTATAGAGGCAAAAGGCCAAAATTTTTGATCACTCATATTTCCTTCCAAAAATCTATTATGTATATGAAAAACATAAAAAATGATTTCATAGCTAAACGGATAGGGATAGAGGCTAAAGGACAAAAATCTGTGATCACTCATATTTCCTTCGAAAAATCAATTTTTTATATGAAAAATATAAAAATTGATTTTAAGCTAAACGGATAGAAATAGATGCAAAAAGACAAAAACCTGGGATCACTAATACTTCCAAGAATCGATTTTTTATATCAGAAACATAAAAATCGATTCTTTAGCTAAACGGATAGAGATAGAGGCAAAAGGACAAAAATCTGTGATCACTCATTTCTCCATCCAAAAATCGATTTTTTATATGAAAAACATAAAAATCGAATTTTTAGCTAAATGGATAGAGATAGAGGTAAAAGGACAAAAATCTGTGATCACAAAATTTCCTTCCAAAATCGATTTTTTATATAACAAACATAAAAATCAATTTTATAGCTAAACGGATAGAGAAAGAGGCAAAAGGATAAAATTCTGTGATACTCATATTTTCTTCCAAAAATCGATTTTTTATATGAAAAACATAAGAATTTTATTTTTTAGCTAAACGTATAGAGATAGATGCAAAAGGACAAAAATCTGTGATCACTCATTTCTCCGTCAAAAAAATCGATTTTTTATATGAAAAACATAAAAATCGATTTTTTAGCTAACTGGATAGAGATAGAGGCAAAAGGACAAAAATCTGTGATCACTATATTTCCTTCCAAAATCGATTTTTTATATCAAAAACATAAAAATAGATTTTTTAGCTAAACGGATAGAGATAAAGGCAAGAGGACAAAAATCTGTGATCACACATATTTCCATCCAAAAATCGATTTTTTATATGAAAAACATAAAAATCGATTTTTAGCTAAATGAATAGAGGCAAAAAGTGAAAAATCTTTGATCACTCATATTTCTTCTAGAAATCGATTTTTTTATGAAAAATATAAAAATCGATTTTATAGATAAACAGATAGAGAAGAGGCAAAAGGACAAATATCTATGATCACTCACATTTCCTTTATAAAATCGTTCTTATATATGAAAAACATAAAAATCGATTGCTTAGCTAAACGGATGCAGATTAAGGTAAAAGGACAAAAATCTGTTTTCACTCACATTTCCTTATAAAAATCGATTTTTTATATGAAAAACATAAAAATCGATTTTATAGCTAAACGGATATATATATATATATATATATATATATATATATATATATATACTAGCTGACCCGGGTCCGCGTTGCTGGCCCTAAGCTGACATTTGTGTTGTATTACCACACGATTTAAATTGAGCTTTTAACGCAATTTACGGACTTTAAATAAAAATCCATGGAATACCTATCATAATATAATATTATTTTTAACTTATTGTACAATGTTGCACCTTATTAAGCGCAGAATATCTTGTGTTATCGAATGATGTAAATATTTTGTAAATAAACCGAAAACTTGGATTTTTGAATGCAACATTTCGATAGTTTTAAAATTTTGATATTGGATCATTATTAACATAGGTTTTTTGTAAATATCTTCGGTACTACATAGCCGATTTAATAGTTTGATAACTCGTTTTGAAAAACATGACAACGGCTTTCAAAAAAAAAATAATAAATATATTTATATGTCATTGGTGGTGCAATATGAAATTGAATTTTGCCACATTCCTCAAAAATCAGGCTTCACAGTGTCACCCGCCTGAATATTCTGAATATTCCATGAAAATTTCATCAAAATCGGCCCAGCCGTTTTGGAGTCCATACGTTACATACATACACACATCCTGTCTTATATATATAGATATATATATTTATTTCCAAGAAATGCAAAATATTGTTCATTTTAATACTAATTTTAAAGTGCTACTTGGACGTTTTTTTCTGGGGTTTTATTTGTAAATAATTTTCTACCTTTCGAGCAAAGTTTGTCGTTTATTAATTTTCTTATTTTGGCTTCTATTCTTTCTTTTAATTTCTTGAATATAAAATTTAGCTCAGTTTGAACATAAAATTAAGCTCAGTTTGAACATATATAAATATTTATATTTGTAGTTTACTCAGCAAACTTAAACGTATTTTGCAATAAGTGGCTATATATTAAAGTAAAAGGAAAATCAAGATGTTGAGCGAAAAATTAAGAACAATTCACAAGGTGCACTATCATGTCATATTGTCATAATATTCTAAAATTTTATAATAGTTTAAAAATATTTTTGTTGTTTTTCAAATAAAAAGTGCCTTAAAATAATAGAACTTTGCATGTTATATTTGTTGAGCTGTCGTATTTAATCAGCAGAGAAGCTTTCGCACAAAAACAAATAAAAAAATGTTGTTTATTTACAATATATAAAATGTACCTGTTGCACAAACTGGCTATTATTTTGGTTTTTTTACTTATTTTTGGCCGATTTAAATTCAAAATATCACACTATATTATGATAGGATGTTAGCAATAATCGAATTTTTCATGCTATTATTATAGGAGATATAATTTTATGATAATATGTAAATCCCCTAAATATATACTACGTATGTATATTTGTAATTGAGAAAAAAGACCATATAAAATACAAACCAATCACTTGCATTAAGTAACTAACCATATTAAATGTCAATGGAACAGGGTGTTACTATTTGGCGCTTGACTTATATGTTGTCTAACTAGATATAAATATATTAAGTATATATGTTCTTTTAAATTACGACAGCAATTCAAATGAGTTTTTTACGATTCTGTCAATTTTTTTACAAAATAAAATCTTAGGTTTAGTTACTCCAAGAGCTGTTAAACATTAATCTTTTTTACAAGATGAAATCATAAGATTGTTATGGTATCTAACCCTAATTAAGCTAGTTATACTACCAGACACACTAGACTATGCGAGGGTGATATGAGAGTGTATCTGGTATCTATATAAGTAGGTTGCTTTATCTCAACAGTTTGAAGTATGAAAAACTAAGCTTT
The DNA here is from genome assembly GCA_932274085.1 of Protocalliphora azurea. Lineage (NCBI taxonomy): Eukaryota > Metazoa > Arthropoda > Insecta > Diptera > Calliphoridae > Protocalliphora > Protocalliphora azurea. Next base: position 19,271,559 of record OW026519.1, on the reverse strand, counting down.
ATGTGTTCACAAGGAGATAAAAAGTGGGTACATTCTTATTTGGCGTGCTACTAACACTAACCGATAGTGCGATATATCTCGGTATCATTCTAAGTAAGAAGTTATCTTGAATTTTTAATATTCAATAAGTGCCTCAAAGGTAGTAACATCAGCCTATATTACTACAACGGGATAAATGCTTGGTAAAAAACAATTGATACGGTAAAATTATTTTGAAATTGTTCTATGCAAAACAGTAATCCTAGTGATAGACGCAATAAGAATAATCCCAAGATTGATGTAATTTGTGACGCTCAACTGGCTGCCAGTCAACTTGTTGGTCAGAAAAATTACGTTTAATAGAGCGGTAAGACAAAACGTTATTGGACGCCGTAAGTAGAAAGCCTAGGAACACTTCGGGATTAACTGGAGAATATTGATTACTAAACTCCAAGATCCTATGATTCCACAAAAAAGCGATTTCTTTAAGAAGAAATAAGAATAATATTGGGCGATTTAAATAAAGCAAATATAATATTCCTCCGAGCAAATAAGGAAGAGAACGCATATCGTAATGGATGATACAAAAGACTTCTTTCATTTCTAAAGTTAGTTAAAAAATGATCCGTAGAAAACACCGTTTATTAATCGTAGCCTTATAAATTTGACATGGTTGATTAAAAAACTCGTTACATTACACTTAACTAATTAATAAGTTAAATTAAAAGTTCAATGCTTACTTCAACTTATAGGGAATTATTAAATGCAATAATACAAAATTTAAATAAAAGTATTTGATAAAATTATAAAAAATTAATTGAAATATTTAAGAAAATTTCTTTGATAGAAACTATAGCTTGTAAATCATGGGTTCAGTAGAAGATTATGAAAGGAGCCAGAGCTGGGGGAGGCTTCTACATTTAGGAGATTGATACTAAATAGCGTTCATCAAATCGACTTTCGAATAATGGAAAAATCGACTCTTGTTGAAAAATGTCGAAAAGTCGAAATGGACTTCCCTGTTTCCAGATATTCTAAAAGTGGAAATTAGTCGAAAAAAGTCGAAAACAGTCGAAAAAAGTTGAAAAGTTGGAAAAAGTCGAAAATAGTCGGCAGAAGTGGAAAAGTCGAAAACAGTCGGAAAGTTAGAAAAAGTTGGAAATAGTTGAAAAAATGTACTTTATTTAAGAGGAATAGTTTAGTAGCAGCTTTTAGTTAAACTACATTATGTAACTGTTAGAAATAATATGGCGAAACCATATTTTTTTTGTGTAAATAGCACTTTCCTTGAAAAATATTAGAAAATAGTAGAAAATTCGTCTATTCCAAAAAAAAAAAAAAACTGAAAGTCTAAAATTCCAACTTTAAAACCCTTCAAACGGCAACACTGCATACAAACATTGTGTATAAATTTAGTAGTAATTTTTTTTTTTTTTTTTTATAAACAAAGAAACTATATGAAACTTTGCAATTACTATTACAGTTGTTTTTTTTTTTTTTTTTGCATAAGCAAGCAGTTTAGTTGACAAAACCGCTACCGTTGAGAACTTTTAAAAAGTGACCAAAAAAGCGGATTTAAAGAAGGGACCAACTGCTTCAATATCTAAAATCTCCATAAAATTTGTTTAGTTGATAAAAACAAAAATTTTAAAATATTGTATTTTAAGAAAAACTACTAAAATCAACCTTACTAATAACAAAATAATTTATTTATAGTAATTTTTATTATGGCAAAAAGTAAGATTAATTCATAAAAATAGTTAATATAAAATTCTATTTTTGTTAATTAAACTTTTGTACTTTTTTACGAAATCTTCACTCGGACTCAAGTCTTATATATCCCTGTCTAACAAATTTAGGACTGAAAGCATATATTCAAAAGTGTTGACCTTAAGTCTGTTGGAAAATTTATTTTTCATTAGTGATAATTTAGAAAAAAGTAACAAAAAGGAACAAAAGTATGCGATACAAAATTGACTCACAAGTCAAAATAAGACATTCGTGACTAAAAAGAAATGTGTTGGATCATATTCAATCCTTTGGTTTACAAAATTTACTCATCCAAGTTCGGAATCCTTAAAGAATTCTCTTCTATGGACAGTAAACTACCTTTCGTCGGCAATTAAAAGTTAAAGACTTCGGTCGTGTTTTACTATTGCTTCATAGTTATTATCTTTAAGGTATGGCATTAAGCTCCAAATTCCCGACTTTTTTTCATTGCAGGGAATCAGGAATTTTTGTTTTTTTTATATAGTAACCGGAAATTCTCAACAAAATAAAATATATATACAATAAGCAATGATTTTTCTTTTTCAACTCTTATTTACATCACTTATTTTTAAGTGAAGGCACTATTTTCTAACACAAGAGGGTTGATTTAGCAGGAGAAATTGACATCTATATAATGTTCAATGAATATTAGTTAATACAGTAATTAAAATTTATTTTATATACCTTTTATTTTAATTGAAATTTAAAAAATTTAAAGATAAATTTTTATTAATTTCTCACTAGAAGCGTTACCGTTGAGAATTTTTGAAAAAGAAGATTAACAACAAAGTCGCCAAAAGAGGGAATTTTATGAAAAAAAAGAGATCAACTGTTTCAAACTCCTTAAAACTCCCTAAGAAAAACTCCTTAAAACTTGTTTATTTCATGAGAACAAAAACAAAAATATTGTAAAATTTAAATTTAATTTTATAAACAACAAAACAATTTATTTATAATATTTTTTATTATTACATATATTTGACTCCAGTCATACAAATTCCAGTCTAATAAATTTAGGACTAAAAGCGTGGAAAATCGACCTTTTCTCGGGAATTTTTTTATGATAATTCCCGGGATAGAACCCTATATTAAACTGATATATATTGTTGGCCAAGCTTAGCCTTTGTACGATAGAAGAGTAAAAAATTTTCTGTATGCAAAAATTTTCCATACGAATATTGATGTTATGCCTACTAAAAGTTTTATTGCTTAACTTTAAATAATGTTCAATCAATATTAATACAGTAATGAATACAGTATAATAATAATACAGTATGAACTACAATTGCGACATTCTAGAAATTTTTGTGAGACTTGTGAAAAAAACATTAAATAACATTTCGGTTAAAAAATCAGCCACAAAAATGTTCGTCAACGCTGACTAAATGAGATATCGATCCAACAGAATGTGGTAAAATTCCTATAAATTTTTTTAGAAAAATTGTATTGCATTTATTTGTAAAATTTAATTTAATACCACCAAACTAGTTGAACCTGAAAGAAAAAAATTTAACATTATAGACATAAGAAATGTATAATTTAAAGACATTTTGATAAACTAATATATACTTAATATTTCATCCCATATTTTACTCTCATTACTCTTTTTCGATATTTATTAAATTCTTAAAATATCTGTAAATTTTACAACTTTAAAAATTAAGCTTTATTTGCTAACAAGAGAAAAAAGACAAAAATAGAAAAAATACATTTCAAAAGGAGTCATATTTTGCCTATAACAGACATTTATAGCCATTTTTTTTTTTTTTTTTTGCCGTATTATATACATATATTTCCCCCTACTTTTTCTGCCAATTCTGGCAAATCAATAATGATTTACATAAAGTAAAAGACGGTAGTCAAAGATAGTCTTATGGGCAATATAAGTAACTAAATGGGAAAAGAAACCCATATATCTACAATTTTGTAGACATAAGGAAAAACTTTGGAAAAAAAGCTCAAAAAAAAAACAATCTCAACACAAACAGAACAAAATAAAAAATTGAAAAGAAAATTACAGCTAAAGGAAACCAATATATAGTCATATGTACATTGTATTCATATACAATTGCATACGGTTATAGCGAACATCGACTATAATGAACTATGTTTATATTGAATACCTTTCTTGGGTTCCATTGATTTTTCCGAAATTTTCTATGCAAATAACTACGTTTATAATGAACAAAGTCATAGCGAACTTTTTTTTCATAACAAACTAATACTAGTTTTAGATAAATAAAACCAACAGAAATATATTCTATTTACTTCAATTTATATTACTGGACAATTAGAATTTTATATACTTGTTGGCGCATACATATTTATCGAAAATACTTAAAAAAATAAAACTAAAATTATAAAAGAATTAAAAATTTAATATTAGAAAATCGAAACCTCAGTAATCAAAACCTCAGTAATAAATGATAATTTTGAATTAGTATAAAGCGAATAATAAATCTCAGTTTGCCACTTGTCTAATAACTGAAAAAATATTTCTGCTGATATATTGAAATGATAAACGCATATTTAAAAATCATAAATACAGCCCATTTTTAGGGGAAAAAATGTGCTTTATTTACTAAATACGCATATTTTGTTAAGAAGTAAAATTCTTTGGAGTTTTACGAATACAACGAACTACGTTTAAAACGAACTAAATTTGTCAATCCCTTCGAGTTCGTTATAACTGTGTTCGACTCTATAACAAAAGGGTTTACCACATCAATAAGAATTTTTAGATAAAAAAATAAATAAATAAAATAAAAAAAAACTTACAATGAAGAAAGTGAAGGGTACAAACACACATGTCCCTCCATTCGTTGTTGTATCTCTTCATATCTCTATATATTATACTACCAAATACAAAATACAAGCATAAAGAGAATCCGTTAAAGCAAATTGAAAGAGGATAAACTGTACCATAATGTGTTACAAATACATGGAAATAATGGTTTTAAATACTTTTCAATCTATATTTCTTGTACTTTATCGTTTGATTTCTCATTTTTTTCTTTTTTTTTTAACAGTAAAATAAAACAAACAAAAATTGATTAAAGTTTTCATTTTAAAGTATTTTATAAGAATATTGTTTGTGAAGGACAGCTGGAGTGAAGAGAGTTGAAAAAGCATTTTCAAATTAGTGAAATCAGCATGTGAGAAAGAAACTAAATTGTACAAAGTGAAGCCACAATATTTATAAATGTTAATGGTTCATATAAAAGGGAATTTTAATTAAGTTAAATACTTTCATTTAATTAAAATGAATTTTTGCTGATTGATGTTATATGAAATAATCTTAAGTACTTTTAAAAGAATTATATACATATTTATACATATACGAGGAATTTCAAAAATTTTGAGTAAAAATATTTTCAAAAATTTTTTTCTTTGGACACTAACGTCGATTTGTGGTTTTAATACCGAATATTTGTGTATGCAAATTCTGTTCTCGTTAATAATTTTTATAGAGGTTTCGCTTTATCAAAACTAACACAACGCGATTTCATAGAACTTCTAAGGTGCTATCAGCACATATTAAAACACTGAAAAGAAAAATCTTTAATTTTATTTTTTGCACAATTTCGTAAATAGCAAAAAATGTTTATCGGTTAAAAATCTCTAAAACTGGAGGCTAATAAGAGACATATTTTGCTGAAAAAATAGAATAAATATCAGTACTGTTTTGAAAAATATTATCCTTTAAACCTTAGCATTTTTTTTTTTTTTTTTGAAAAGTGAATTTTTGCAAAATTTTAAACTTGTATTTTATTTGGCGATAAGTTTTACAACAAAAATAGTTTTTATTTTCTTAAAACTCTATAATACGAAATGTGGGGCTGATTTTGGAGGTTAAGAACATCTTTGCTGGTCAATAAAATTATAAGTTCTCAAAATAATTTGACGCCACCTGAATTTTTGTCATCAATACTAAGATTATTTAAGCTTCGCGATAGTTGTCAGCAAGCCGCTCTAGCCTGTATAAATGATTTCTTTCATATTTTTTTTCTCGATACCTCCTAATCTTCTGTTGGGTTAACATACCGCCTGGAAATAGTCGTCCTATTTTATTTTAATTGCAAAAAGTTATCTCCTAAAATGTTAACCCTGTTACTATAATAGTTCTTTAGATATGTGTTAACTAAAATGCTCTTTTTATGGGGTTTATCCGTCCTCTTGGATTTACCCGTCCTATATTCATTTCAATTATAGAAGTCTAGACTCTTACGTGTTGAAAACGATAGCATTCAGTGTAGATAGTGAATCTGCCCCGCATGTGTTCAAAATTAAAACTGCATGTTGAAATCACTAACTAAAACTGATACCAATTTTCATCCAGTTGACACCTCTTCAGTATTAAATTATATTATTAAATTGTATTATTTAAAATTTGTAAACGAACAGTATCAAAAAGCCTATACTCTTAATATATGGGATAATTAATTTTCTCTTTATACATAGGGAACCCTTCCTCTAGGTCCTACCCATAGTATTTTCATCTCAATTATGGAAGTTAATGAGAAAGTTATTCCCACAAAATTTCAAGACTTTTGTTGTAGTAGTACTTTAGATATTGGATAGTCAATATTTTAATTGTATGGGGATTATTAATAATCAATTATGGAAAAAATTTGAAAGTCATTTTCATAAAATTATAAGATTTTTGCTCTAATAGTTCTTTAGATATGCAATAACTAATATTTGTTTGTATAGGGGGTACCATTCCTTTTTGGTCCTATCGAAAAATTAAGTAGCCTATTTTACTTTCGGGGCTGTGAAAATCTCAATAAAATCGGTCCATTGGTTTAGCTATCTATAAGGTATAAACAAACACAATTAGTTTATATATATATCGACAAATTCATTAAAGAATACCCGAAAAAGTTAATTTTTTTACTTGGTGCCTTTTAGTTTCCATAAAAATTGGTATACACAAACTCCATTAAACTGTATATCAACGTCAGTTTTCAGTTTCACTAAATTTCAAAAAATTCGCGATTTTATTTCTCTTTTTTACCTTCTCAAAAACCAAAAAAAAAAAATTAAAAATATGTAATTTTAAATAGCAGTATCTCTTGGAAGGCTTTGTGAATTTCAATGGTTTAAACGGCGTTTAAATTCTATTCTTGTCGGCTTCAATACGAACACTTCAAAAATAAGAAAGATTTTTTAAAATGAACTTTAATAAAATTTTTTCTTAAATATGTATTTAAAAGTGTTGATATTTTAACATATTTAGAAAGTATGGAATCTTTACATTAAAATAAAAATTTAAAGTTTTTTAGGCATGCAAATCTACTGTGCATAACACTATTAAAAAAAAAAAAAAAAGGTTACAAATTTTTCGTATAAAGAGAATTTTATTTCTTATAAAAAAAAACAAAAAATATTTTAATTTATATGAAAGTTAACAAAATAAAGAAATCATAGAACTTTAAATATTCACATCTCTTGAAGTTATTTAAGAATTTATGCAATTTAAAAATTATATAAGGGGCATGTCTTCTTTTTGAAAAGTTCAGACAGCATCTCCAAAATGTTGTTTTCATACAAAAGAAATTTTTAAACGCATTTTTTACAATTTTGAATTCATTAAATTTAAATTTTTATTTAAGTGTAGTTTAAATTGCTTTGTTTATCATAAATTACAATATTATTTGATTTATTACATAAACGTTTCCTATTTTTAATAAATTTTTAAAAAGTAACAAATACATTATTTAAATAAAATATGTAAACCTACTCATATTTTAAAAACAATACCAGAACAAAATAATTTCTATAAGAATAAATTTGAATATATTTTATAAAAAGCGTAATTGTACATAATGTAAATATTCCGTACTTTCTAAATTTGCTAAAAAATCAAAAAAAAAAATGCATTTAAAACTGCAATTACTTTAAAATGCATTTTTAAAACCGTTTTTATTTACAAAACATTCGTATTGAAGCTGACGTAATCACAATTCAATGGCCGTTTAGGTCATTGAAATCCACAAAGTCTTTCCAGAAATATTGCTACTTAAACTTATATACTTTTCAGATTCTTTAGGATTTTTAGAAAGTAAAACAGCAAAATAAAATCACAAGTTTTTAGAATTTTGCGAAACTGAAATCGATATATATAACCGTGAAATATTTGCGTGCATAAGTTTATGAAAAGAGTAGCACGAAGGAAGCCTTTCATTAGCAAAGTGAATCAAGGTAAGAGGATGTATGTGAATCATCCTCTGGATTTATGGAGTAGTCTGCTGTTCGCAGATGAAAGCAAATTTTATATTTTCCAATCTGATGGGCGAATACCTAATTGTGAACTAGATAGTTAAAGAACTTAAGTACTAGTATATATAACACAGTTAAAACTGTAAAACATGGTGGTGCAGTAGTTATGGTGTGGAGTTGTATTACTGGTAGCCAGTATAACTCAGTGTACCTCAATATTTTGAAGGAAAATTTTTAAAAAATCATTGCAAATCTGAGCTTTGGGTGTAATTTTTACTTTCGACAGAATAATGATCCCAATAATAATGCTCTTAATGTGCGTATGTGGATCATATTCCACATATCCTACCCTTATTATTATTTGTTATTTACCTATAAATAAACAAACAAATCGTGTGAATAAAAAATGGCGTTCAATTCATTCGTTTAGAAGATATAACTTTGGGAATATAAATCAATGATGTGTGTAAATAATTTTGTCCGTCTCTTAATACCGTTAAAATTATAAAAATAACTTAAAATTTAGTAAGCTTTGATATCTTTTGATCAGAAACTATTTTCAATATGTTTTTTTTTTATTTTTGTAATAGCTCAAAATTTACGTAGTGTTTCGAAATTTTTTAATATTTTTTTTATGTCCTATAAATAAGCCTTGGGTTCTTTTACTGACAAAATTTAGAAACTACACCTGCTTATATACTAGTAATTAAGTCTTTTATAATTTTCTAGTAACATTCAAAATCATATAAGAGCTGGTTTATATCAGTAAAAAGTGTCACTTTGTATCAGTGTGTTATTGTAGTAAGTATTTAAATATTTTATTAGCACTACTTTGCTTTAAATAGCTTTAAAGTAAGTTTAAATTTATTCCACTTTACATTCATTTTATTTCTTTAATTTGGAGAAAATTTCTTTTTCAATACAATTATTTTTTTTTAATTTTTCTCCTTACATTTAATGAGCTTAAATTATTTTATCATAACATTTTATTATATTTTAATAGTTTTAATGTAATTGTGCATTCGCATCATTGTATTATGTTTGTTTTCCTGTTCAATTTTATTTCTCTTTTTTATTTATATAATTTTATATTTACGTTCACAGCATGGATTCATTTGGATTCATAGTTTTAATTATCAGTTTTTTTTTTAATGTGCAATTGGCATTTTATAAATTTATCAGAGTTATAATGTGATATATATAGAGTGATAAGTGTTAAAAGAAACAAGATTTAAATTCAGAAGTTTAATTAAATTTAACAATACAATATACATATTTTTCAATTCAATATTTGTTACCAATTTTATAATTAAATTTTTATATATTTTTTATTTTTTGCCTCTAAAATCTTTGTACTTCTCAGGTACTTTTCTACTGTTAGATAATTTCATATTCGTAAGGCTAAGTTCAGATTACGCAAATATTTGACAAGAAATATTTCATCGTATTTTCCCACAATTTTTCAATGTTTCCTTTTTCTCGTCATTTGAAAAACAGCTTTGTCTACACAAAACAACACCGTTTTCTTTGCGTGCCACTTTCATCTGTAAAAAACAGCAAGTATTATAATGGGTAAATAATTTAAAATGTTTATATATTGAGATATATGTATATCAATAGATAAAATATAAATTGATCACTTATTTTTTCAATTTAGAGTTCGCGTACATAAAAACAACTATTTTTTCAATTCAAGTCATTCACCACATCAGCTGTTATTTGCCACTGTATGATGTTACAATTACATTGTAAGACCAAATAAAAATTCGCTCAAAATAGTGGCAAATATTTTACAATTTCTGTTAACACCATGTTCACACTAGCGACATTTTTAGTTAAAGTTTTGTTTGCACAAAATCTACTGTTATCTCATTTTAGTCGCAAAAATATTTCATTTTCACACTACACAAAGCAAATATTTGCAAAAATCATCAAGTATTAGCGTAGTGTGAACTTAGCTTAAGTTTATCCTTATAACAGTATTAATTTGTGTTATCAGTTTTAATGTAAAAATTAATGCAATTAACTCTTAACTGTTGAATTGATCTTTTCACTCGATTTCGTTGTTATTTTAACAATATATTCATTACTTTTTGCTTTTGTCGTAATTTTTATATTGCTTTTTGCAGTGATTTTTAATTCTTATGTATTGTTTTTTAAGAGTTTTAAGAAAAAAAGTTATACGACTATGTATTTGTATAATTTATAATTAATTTAAATAATTGTAGAGTTCAATTATAACTTTAAAATTTTTCTTAAACAAAATTAAAATCCAAAAAGTAAAACATACATACATTTTGGAATTCCTCAATTATCCATTATTGGAAGATAGGATGTAAGAGTCTGACCACAAATCTTGGCATATGTACAGACAAAATTTTCACATATTTGGAACAAATTGTTACCTAAACTTTGACAAAAAAATTGTTCCTTCTTCCCGGGTTTTCAGTCAATTAAGATATACTCAGTTTAGGAATTCCGAGCCTATTGGTTTTATTGAATTGAGCCCATGCTCCAGATAAATCTTTATAGAGAAAATTAATAAGATTTGTTTGATTTTGTTCAGTAAAATATTAAAAAAATTTAATTCACATTACCTCGAAGCTAAATAAACATATTTTCTTAATTGGCTCAACCGTTTCGAAAGTACTAAAGAATTGGTTTGAACAAACTTTATATTCCTACAATTTTAAAATATTTTTGTTTTTCCTTAAAAATTTTCCCCCTTTTCTCTTTCATCATAAAGCTGGTTATGGTAATTAAAAAAAAATTAATTTTTCCTTTTAGAGTATTTTTTAGAGTACTTTTTAATCCTTAATTTACTTTAATCTATTGAAGGTATCAAATCATAGTTCCTTAAGAATCTTAATTTACCACCAGTTGTCGGACTTTTCAGAGTACGGAAATATTAATAACACTTTTTTATATCCCAAAATTTCACTTTAGTTGTAGTTAATTTTAGAGTTCTAAAGTTTAAACTTTATATCAGGCCATTTTAGTTTTTGACACAATCCCTGATTTATAGTCTTTCATTGAAAATAATTTTTGGATCTTAATTCAGTTTTAATTTTGTTTGTTTTTATATTAAAGGTATTGAGAGTCCCCAAAAAGATATGGTTTTTATTCGAGTTTTTTCTTTATGTTAATTTTACTTTGATTGCACTTTTTTAAGCAGAAATTTATTTTTCTTTTAGAATTTTTATTTAGCTTGAATCACAAATCTAAATAATGTAAAATTTTGTTCTGTTAGGTAACTGTTGTGTTTCTTAATTTGTCTGTAATTGAAGTTATTTTATGCACAGTATTAATGTTGGGCAACTCTGCCCCCTTTTCAACCATCTGGCCACTTTTTTGGCCCCTTTTTTTTACAATGGAATTAAATGGCCACCCTTTAAAACTATATGCTACATGATGTGAAACTAAGTTGTTTGGAATATCTCAACCCATTACATATTACTTCTAACGAAGAAATTAATTATTTTTAAATTGTTTCACAATTGATAGGTGTTTATTTAAACAATGCATCACAAAATGTTAGAAAAAATCCTTTATAAATTGTTAAACGTTTTGTAATAATAATAGCAATAATAACAATAACAATAATAATAATAATAATAATAATAATAATAATAATAATGATAATAATAATAATAATAATAATAATAATAATAATGATAATAATAATAATAATAATAATAATAATGATAATAATAATAATAATAATAATAATAATAATAATAATGATAATAATAATAATAATAATAATAATAATAATAATAATAATAATAATAATAATGATAATAATAATAATAATAATAATAAATAAATTATTTTCTTGAAATATAATAATGATAATAATAATAATAATAATAATAATAATAATAATAATGATAATAATAATAATAATAATAATAATAATAATAATAATAATAATGATAATAATAATAATAATAATAATAATAATAATAATGATAATAATAATAATAATAATAATAATGATAATAATAATAAATAAATTATTTTCTTGAAATATAACATTTTTTGTTTTCATGAAATAAACACATTTTAAGGAGTTTTTAGACATTTAAACAAGCCTCTTTTTTAATTCCTTTTTTTCGGACACTTCTTAAAAATTTTCTATTTATTAAAAAAAAAAAAAAAAAAATCCAAAGTGAAAGAGAACCAAAAAATTAAACCATGAATCTTAACTCGCATGAGATCAGTTTAATATTGGTATTTTTAGAGAATGAATAACATTTTACATCTTCTCCTAACGATTTTAATTTCATGCACCTGGATTATATTTTAATAAGGAATATCCAAGGAGTGGGGTATTGTATCAATTCGTAACCCTTTATAGTTTCTTATTCATGTTTCTAAGTTGATTAATACAAAAAATTCGAAATGTAATATTTTAAGAATAAAAAATAACAACTGTAATTCTGATAAATTAGTTGCTCTAATTAATTTTTTATTAATATTGTAAAATTTTAGTACAGTTTATCAAATATTAATATTAGTAACCACATATCTATATTAGGACCACATATCTTTAATTTTATGTGTCTAGGTTCAATATTATAGAAAATTCGTAAAGTACCGATAGAAAGAAGAAGGAGTACTAAAACTTTCCTTCATACTTGTTCTCATTTACTCAAGGCCACGTAAGTTTAATTTCGTATTTCTAAGTTCATAGTATATGAAGTACAAAAAATACGAAAAAGTACCAGTAGGTCCCGCTTTTGTAGACTCTGATTCGAGGGTGTATAAATAGGTACAATTAGACTTCCTTTTTTTGCTACCATTAAGTATCAATTTCTTTGATTTCTAATTCACTCAGAACTATATTAGCTAACTTTTATGCTAGTATCCTTATTTATTGAAAATATTAGGAAAGTATCTATATAAACTAAAAAAGGCACCGCATTCCATTTTTCGTCCTGAAATAGATCCATTCAACTTGAAATTTCCAAATGCTCTCTATTTTTATGTCTGAATGTCACAGATATGACTCAAACGATGCAAATCTGCCCTCAATTACTTAGGAAAAGTTGTGTTTAAAAAAGCCGAACTATTGTGTGACTAAACGATCTAACCAATCTTTCAAATTTTCAGGCTCAGTCATTTTCAATAAAATATAGTTTCCTTTTTACCCCTTTTTGGTAACAAAAATTGTACTCCAATGAATTTAAGAATTGTTTTGGGATCCCACAATAAAGTATTCTATGGATGTATGTCAATATTTAAATAAAAAATAATGTTTTATGGAAAAGGTACCAAAAATAGGCACGAATTTTATACCTTAACCGTTCGAATTTCCAAAAGGGACTAAACTTTTATTTGTCATTTATCGATAAGTTACGAGTCCGATGTAGATTTTATTTCAAAGCATACTGGTTTAGTGGCTGAGCGATGTTGGATCACTTAGTCACTCAGTAACGCATAATGGGATCAATCGCAAAATTTTTGGTAATAAATCAATATCTCCTAAACTATTTACTTTTTTCTTTCGGGAATAAGTCCTGAGGTATATGAGAAAAAAAAAACTGTTTCTTTACATATTTCAAAAGGCAAGGATTCATTAATGGTTAATGAAGAAGTCTTAAGGTGATTTATATCTGGACCCAACATCTAGTTTTGGGCGAAAATGGTGAATTTTAGAAAAAAATTATATGTTTATCGATTATTAAAAAACAAATGACACGGGATTTTTTCTTTTTTTTTTAATTAATTGATACTGCTAAGTTAAAAAATATATTTAGGTCAATTTGGCACTAAACTGCTTTTCGCCCAACCAGAAACGAATGCAAGAGTGCTGAAAAAAATGAAAAAAAAAGAAATAAACTTTGAACATACTTTTTTAAAGTGCACAAAAAAACATATTAGCATTATATGTTTACATGTATTGTAAGAAATAAATATCACTCTTTTATTCCACAAGAAATCATTTAAAAAGCTTCAGTAACAAATTTTCGGTAATTTATACCAAAAAAATTCTAATTTTTTAAGCAAAACTCTGCACAGTGTCACATTTGGCATTTATAGAACAACAGAAATATATTTTTGGAGATATTGGAGTAAAATCACTGCCACTCCCATACTGAAAAACACAGCTTTTTTTGTTTGAATTTCGGAAATATTTTAATTAATTTTATTTAAAAAAAGAGTAATTTAAGCATGCACCTATTTTAATGTATTATTTGTATATAAAACTTTTAATCATTATCATAAAATTTTGAATTAATTCTTAACAAATTGCTAATATCAGTTTTTCTAATATCTTAAAAGATCGCAAAATGTCACAGCCAATATTATTAGATATAATTTCATGGAAATTGGAACTCGATAGATTCTTATTCTCATTAAAACACAATTTCCAAAAAGCATATATTTTTCAATATTAGGATTTCTTTTAAATAAAAAGAAGTTTCAGTATTAAATGTTTATCTACCAATATATAATAAAACAATTTGGATATATTTATTATTATATACCAAAAATCATATCAATATGTGTAGTATCTACTGAGATACATACGTGCAGTTAAACTTATTTATTTCCTCACAAAAAATTTGCGCTGTATATACTTTTCAATATTCTAAGTATTTTTTCATATGATATGTTTACCAGTAAATACGAAAAAAATTACCTCAATGACTTAGATTATATTTTTTCCAACTTGGCTATATGTGACAAAGTGCTCCGTCTATTTTTCAAAAACTTATAAAATATTAAAATAATATAAAAATATAATTATTTACCAACTATATAACATGTCTATATAGGTTGCTAAAAAATGTAATACAATGGCCTCAAAATTAACAACTCGTGTCAAAACTCAATAAATTTTATAATATTTTATTGTATATTTCCATATCTACGTATACGTAGCACTTAATTGTACTGGCGCATATTGTTCAGCATTAAAAAAATGGACTTCCCAAGAAAAAAAAAAAAATCACCAAATAAGGGAGATTTTTTGAAAAAGGGGCCAACTGTTTCAATTTTATAAAAACAAAAACAAAAAATATCGTATTTTAAGAAAAAACTACTAAATTGAATCTTAATATTAACAAAATAATTTATTTATAACAATTTTTATTATTGCAAAAATAAAGATTTATAAAAATTGTAAACAAAAAATTCTATTTTTATTAGACTTCTTTACTTTTGTACGAGGTCCTCAATCGAACTCCAGTCTTACAAATTTCCATCTAATAAATTTAGGACTGAAAGCATGGACATTTTATTTTTCATTAGGGATAACTTAAAAAGGCGTTCCGCCAAGGCACTGCTGTAAGCCAAAGCAAAAATATTAATTCATCAAATTTATTTTTTAAATTTCCCATTCCAGTCCAAAAAGATTCGGCATTTGATGTTTTAAATATTTGTTATAAAACTTATCATTGGCTTTAGTTTTCAACAGTTTAATTCACTTATAAATTCTTCAGAGTTTTTTTACATCACTCTATTGTGAAATACTCTGAAAATAATTATTTTCTTCTTTTTAATTAACATGTAATTGTTCGAGATATTTGAAAAAACTTAGTTGCTTAAAGTCTTAAAAAGTCGCCATTTAGTTCCATTTTAAAAAGGGGACAAAAAAGTGGACAGGTGGTTGAAAAAGAGGAAATTGCCGACTAAAGATGATATTCGTAATAATCGATTAAATTATTAAATATTGTTTATTTTTGAAAAATTTCCAAAAATCGGTTGTTATAGCTTTCGAGACAATTCTTGGCGAAACGGATTTTATATAATGCATAATAAATAATGTAAAAAGTATAATGCTAATATGTCCCTTTTTTGTGCAACTTAAAAAAAATCTTTTGAAAAGTTGACTTTTTTTATAAAATCTGTACTTCTGCATTAATTTTTGTTCGAAAGAGAAGGAGTTTATTTAGATAATCAAAGAATTTTTCCAGTATTATATTTCGTAATATATTAAAAATTACAAAATATTTAAGAATTTTTTTTTTCATACATCTGAGGACTTATTCCCGAAAAACGAAATAAAGTCGAGACAAAAAATCAAAAATTCAACATTCTAGCTTAAATATCTTTTCTAATTGTAATAGATAACTTAAGTGAGTTTTTTGTTTATTTTTTGTTTTTTGTTTATCCCGCCAAGCACTTTAAAGAAGTATATAATCGGACTTGTTTTGTATAAGTTAAGATTTTTTTTTTGAAACTTTTACATCACAGAGTGGCTACACGATGATTTTTCTGAAAGCTTATGTCCTCCTCTGCAACCTAATTATACATTTTGGTTCTATATAAACAAGAGTTTTTTTGCGATTGGCGCTACTGTTATTAATGCTAATAAAACTGTGTTTGTGATAGTAATGTTTTTGTTTAGGTTTCATCATTTAATGTTCACATTCGATAAAAACTTTAATATAGTTAACTACAAAAATTTTATGTTTTTGAATATTTTTGCTACAAACAACATTTTATTAATATGAAAAAATGTTATTCTTTCTACAACAATTAAATATTATCAATCTTTTTCCTTATTCTTAAACCATATTAATATTATTATTTCCATAACAATAAAATGTTACAAATAACAATAATACGTATGCTTTTTATAAATATGGTTGAAAAGTTCTTAACTTGTTTGCATTTAAACTTCATCATAATTCTCATTCAGTTTGTATATGGAAAATATAAATATAGGTGATTCAAGCAAGAAAATTATTAACTACTTCTTTATAGTTTAGTTAATAAAAAATATCTTAGTATTATTTTGGACAACGTATAATTTATGACAATTAATGAACAGCTAATGAATAATGATTTATCATAACAAAATTAATAAGAAACATGTTATGAGTAATTTTGGATAATATGATAAAACTGGGTTATATTGTAAAATCGGGCCATAATATTAGAAAATTTTATCATAGTGTGATTAAACCGGATCATTACATAATAAATTTTTTACACAATATTAAAAAAATCACATTTATTATTTATGACCATGAATATTTTTACAATAACGATATACTCCAATCATAATATGTTGCTCTTAGATTATAGACATCGCAACCAATTTTTGTTTTTCTGCGTGTGTAGACTTTTGAAAAAAACTCTAATTTTAAAATTTTTAAGGAAAGCTAAAAAAACTTTTTGAAAATTGAAAATTTCTATAGAAATGTTAATTTTTTGTCAGCTATATCTCCGAAGCTAAAAGTCGTAGGAAAATACAGATTAATGTAAACGATGCGTCATTTTAATTCAATGATTAAATAATCTGAAAATGGTCTTATCTCGACTTAAGCTGTTTTTTCAAATTTAGATCTACGTGGCCCTTTTCATTAAGCCAAATATATATTTTATATTTAGCAGCATTAATGATCAAAGTTCGAAATACTCATTACCATTTTTAGGGCCCACACTCAGTATATTGACCGCATTATTGTCATCATAAATGTAATAATGATTCCGTAATTGAAATTCCTTAATTGCAATGCAGTGTAACATTATTATGCCAAAAACTTACAACTTATACATATGTCCTTAAGCTAACACAACATATATTATTAACACAAAAACAAAACATTATTATGATAGATTTACATGCTTTGATATACTTTTAACTTTGTTTGTCATATACTAAGAAGAGTACCGTATATGAATTCATTTATTTTATTGTTAACCTTTTTTATATTCAATGGATATTTTTTTATTTAAAATATTGTTCTTTCTCAGGCAATTGTTTTTAAAAATTATAGTTTTATGAAATTTGGTAAAATAAAAATAATACAAAATGTCTTCTCAATCTGCCCAATGAAATATTTCGAATAAAACGCCTAAAGATTTGTTATTTTTTTTAACGTTTCCCAAAATATTAAATCAATATTATTATTGACCCTATATGCCATTGTTATAACTGCATTTCTAAAATAAATATCACTTTATCTTATCATATGCTGCTACGTACACTACTACACTCGCACAACTCAGGCACAAGCAGATATAATTACAATTATAATGCAAAATCACGTTCTCATCGTCTAAAAGCACACAAAACAAATAGAAACACTAACATGCAATAACACTTAAATATACCCTGCAAAACTTTTCCAATGGCGGAAGTCACTAAAAAGAGTCTTCTAGTAGTTAAAATTCATAGCCAACAATATTGCCAAAATGTCATTAAAGTCATCTTCCGTCGAAAAGTACTGCTCTTCGTGGAAGAGTCTAGTAGTGTCAAAAAAGAGTGTTGTCTTAGTATCGTCTAACAGATGATTTTGCACTTCTACTTTTTATTTATTTATAATTAAAATTAACGTTTTTTTATTTTAATTTTTTTTTTAATAAAATAAATTTTGTATTTAGGAAACTTCAAATAAAATCCTCATTAGAAAATTCTTGTAAATTCCGATACCTTTAAGATTAATAATAATTTCTATAATTAAATTATATATAGATTTTTATGCAAATAATGCGAAAAGTCATTTTTACAAGCAAATATAAATATAAATTAAATATAAATTGTGAGAAAAGTATATAAAAATATGTAAATAAAATGTTAACAAGATTTTCTTACATTTTTAAAATATCCCTTGTTGATTATAAAACACGTAGTTCTTAGAAATTTTAAAAAATTGTTCTTCTTATATTTAATATTACAAACTGTATCTAAGTTAAATTATTACTGAAGTACACGATTTTAACTGCTTCTTTATTATGTTGTTTTCTTTTTGTAGAATTAATTGACAATCTTCCTAACATACGCCAAGGAGATCAATAAGCAATAGTAATGTATTTTTTCCATTAAATTCTAATTGCCGTCATATTATGTTCCAGCATTGATTTCAAACTATAGTTTTGGAAGATGAAAGGACCATAGTAATGTATTTTTTTTTTTTTTTTTTTTTGTAAATGTCGTACAGGCAAATATCTAGGAGTCACTAAAAAGTGACGTATGGGCGATTGGCAAAAAATTTATCGTCCAAATATTTGAAGGGTAACCTCTCCCTAGTTAACACATACATGTGTTCGTATATAAGTGAATGTTTATAGATACAAATAAAGCAAATATTTATTAATAAATGTTTAAACCAATTGATGAGGAGTATAAGCAAACATTGTTTTAAACAAAATTAATTATGAAAATGACTAAAATTTCATCTACTGCTACTGTTATGCTGCTAGAACTAACCCTAAAGACGAAAAGGGTGAATTGCATAAATTTGCATATAAATCCATATGAGAATGCATAACTAAGGTGAGCGACAAAATTTTAAGGTAATTTTTTTTTTGTTCTGTATACAAAAAGATTCAATGGGTATTTGATGGTATTGCTAGCTAAAATATTTAATACTAAAAGGTGTTCCTGTTTGCTATTATTTATTTTATATTTGATATTTTTATAAACAAAAACGCTGAAAATGTGCACCTTTCAATGAGTAAAATTTATATGGTCAGTCCTTTTGTTTCCACTAAAATCACATTTTTGGCAATTCATTTCTTGACCATTTTTATTTGTTGATATATAGAAGTGCTTAGGAAGTGAATTATTTTAATTCCAGAAGTGTCAAATTAATGATATCAAACGGTATATGTAGGAACACCTTTCCATAATAAGTATTTTAGCTAGCAGTACCATCAAATATCATTTGAACTTTTCAATACACGGAGCAAATAAAAGTGACCTTATAATTTTGACGCGCACCTTATATTGGTATGTGTATATTTAGCCGAAATAGATTTTACAAATGAGAGAACATTATATAGATATAATTCATTTTCATCGATGCCCATCGATGCCCAGGCATTGGTTATTAAAAAAATATATAAAAAAATTTAAAATTTATTTTATGGTAAATGAAAATTTTAAGTATGAAATGATTGTATTAAGGGTAAAAACTAAAACATTTTTTTAAATAAGCTTTAATAAGCTTTAAAAAATGCATATTTTAGATACATTTTTTAAAACGCTCTACCCGTTCGATTCTAAATTTCTTCATTTCATCTTAAAAAGTGGATTATATGTTAAAAAAAAATCAAAATAAAATTTAGATATTTATTATTTTTTACCAACACTTTTCTATAAAAAACATTAGTATACAACTTTAAATAAACAAAAATAAAAAAATTTGTTGAAAAACTTTTACATAAAAATTTTAATCAAAATTTATAAGAAAATTATATTAGAATTTTTTTCATGCAATAGCAAATTTTAATATTTAAAAATTTTTAAAAATATATTGAAAGAGGCAGCCGAATTTTGGGTATTGATTGTTGCAGTAATTAATTTTCTTTCAAATGTAAAGCAAATTCATTTAGAAGAATTGATTAAGGATGAAATTTAAAGATTAATTTACATTTAAAAGTCGATAATAAAAATTTACTTCTATTTGTGTTCCTATAAAAAAATCTTGAAATTTATTAAAAATTTCAATTCTTATTGGGCTCATATGTAGGACTGTATTTATGTTCGACTTTCGAATTAACTGGATAGAGTTTTTAAACATTTTGTGCAATAAGCCTTTAAGGGATGTTATTAGGCTATATTTGATTATATAGCTTTTATTTGCACAAGACTTATTTATGCTTTCTGTTCTCAGATAACCATTTTATTGCTCTAGTACTATAGACGTTTTAAAGTCAATTTATTTATTTTTTTAATAAGTTATCAATATTCACACTTTCGTTGAAAATTTCGACTTTTAATAAGTCACCTTTAACATTGCGACCTATTTTTAGTTCCAAATAGAAAACAGCAGGCTGTCCTGTCTAATTGCAATTTTCATATTTTATATATTTTTTGATACATCAACTTGATTTTAAGTTGAGGATAATATAAATATAAACCTTCTTAAATGCCAAAAATTTGAGAATGAATATGAAATTCTTCAACATGAAGACGGAACTTGAAAAAAATTTTTTTAAGTATTCTCAGCAAAAACATGTAATCAGTTAAAAAGCTAATATATTTCACTAATTACACATTAGCTAAATAATACATTATTTTAACACGGTGATGACATTAGAGGCAAACTAATTACTTCATATTATTACACTATGTGAAAAATTTTGGGTCATCAAATATTGCGTCAATTATTCTAATAAATATACCATCAGATTAATTAAATCTCTAAAGGGGTTTTCAAAGTTAGTTTGAATTTCGATTTTATAGACTCCTAAACTTCGGATATTTTTTTATTATGTGTATAAATGAGTGTTATATGTATAAACTGATTTAAATAAATCATTTGAATCAGTAATTTTCAATTTGGCTATTTATTGTTTTATATAGTACCTAGCTTCTCTTAGAAATGTAAGATTTTAATTAAATGCTTTTATAAGCCCACTTCTCATAACAAGATTATCTGCAATATGTGAGTAGTCACATTATTCAATCGATTTAATTGATAGTCAATTTTTCTACTTTCTTGATGCTACTAAGATAATTCACATAAAATTTGACATACGCAAGTATTAGAAAATATTTTTTTTTACATAATTTATCTTGTATGGGTGCCACGGCTCTTTTTCGACACTACTGTGATATTTTGTTTACCACTGTTATCAAAATATTTATGAAATTTGATTACTTTGAAGCTCTTGAAAACGTGGGCGTGGCATCCAGTCAGTACCTCCTTTAAGGATATACATATGTGTCATGTTTAATTTTAAATGGCGTTAAAAACGGAGTGACATCCAGAAAAAATCTAGTATAATAAATGTATAGACATAATAATACCGGTCCAAAAATGTCCATATAAATTTGCATGAAAAATGCGTAATTCGGCTCGGTTAAAAAATAAATTTTATTTTAAATTCTCTCCGGATTTTTGGTTGGTTTAATTTTCTCACATAAAATATTATTATATTTTTTTAAATTTTATTAATTTTATAAACATAAAGGAAAAATAAAAATTTAAATGAAAAGAAAATAAATGAAATTGTTGTTTATTTTTCGTAACCGTTTGAATTTTTGTTTAATTTAACAATGCGAGCAATGTAAAGGTTGTGTTTATACATTAATGCTGTTAGTTTATAAAACAACAATATATAATAACATTTGAATTAAATAATATAAATGATTTTTTCCAATCATACTGAAAAAAGGGCTCCGAAAAATTCGAACTCCAAGAGGCCGTAAAACCGAAATTCCAACTAACTTTCAGAAACCCTTTTTGCTGGACTATTGATATGCTTCCATTTTGCGTTGGAATTATTGATCATTACTTAGATGTCATTACAAGAACTAATTAATTTCAAGCTATTCAACAACTCATTGATTTTCAACTATTACAGAAGTTATTATTACCGAAAACAATAAGAACTAGTTGCATTTTAGGTTATAAATAACTAATGAAATGCCAAAACACAAAAGCAGTTTTTTTTATTGTTTTGTTTTAAAAGTAAAAAGAATTTATAAATTTTAATTATAGATTTTTAAAACTTAACAATTACGCATAATTATATCAATTATTCATAAATGTAAAAACTGTGATCTCTACCAATTAAAGGTTTTGATTAAAATAACAACTAAAAATAAAGCATTCAGTTGAATGAATCAACAAGATATTTAACAAAAAAATCAGTATTTTAATCAAATCAATTAAACAGGTGACTGCATGAATTAAACTGTTAATTTAAAAGAAATTTTGTATTATTTAAGTTAGTAAAACTTTTAACAAACCTTTTTAAATTTTTTACGTTTTCAATTTTATAGAAAATATTATATTAAAAATATAAAATATTTAGAAAATTTATATTCAATTTTAAGATTTCAAACACATTTATTCATATATTAAATAAATATAAAGTGACTCAAAAGAGGAGTTTTGCTTTCTAAAAGATTTGCAATGGAAACGAATCATTTTGTGTTTTTGGATTTTTTTATTATTATTTTTTTTTTTTTTTTTTTGTTTTTCTCTATGTACAATTATTTTCTAATAATAATAATATAAATTTAATATCCAATATTTTACAAAGCTTTCATTTCACACAGTAGAAATAAAAATATTCTTTTCACCATAGTGAAAATAGTTTTTGCCATAGAACTTTCCTACCGTTTCATACAGGCCCTTTAATAAGTTTAACCCTTATGTTTACAACCGCATACCCGAATATGGTTTTCATTTTTCAAATGTAATACTTTGAGCTGTACTTATCATATTAAATTTAAAATTTAGGTGGCGTTAAAATATTTTAAGGACATAATTGTATGGACCAAAAAAGATGTTCTTAACCTTAAAAATCAGCCCCAAATATTTTCCATAATAGCTCAAATTTTAAAATAATAAAATCTATTTTCGATGTAAAATAATCACTAAGTAAGATATGTGTTTAAAATTTTGTGAAAATTCACTTCTTACAAAAACTAAATCGCGCTTTTTGTTAGGAATATTATCATGAGTGGTAAGGTTTAAACGAATATATTTTTCAAATCAGTCTTAATGTGCACTTGATTTTTTCAGCAAAATATCACAAAATATGTCTATTATTATCTAGTGCACTTTAATAAATATTAAAGATGTAGTAATAGGTCTAACGTGTGCTGTTAACAATTTAGAAGTTCTATGAAATTGCCTTATTTTGATTACGATAAAACAATACCTATATTTTTAAAATTTATTTCTTTAAGTTTCAACTTTAATCCTTTACTATTAATCCTTTTATCCTTTAATACTTTACTATTATCATTACGAACATAATTGGCATGCATATATATTACTTAGTGAAACCGCAAATGGACGATCGTATCAGAAAAAAAAAGGATTTTGGAAATATTTTTACTAAAATTTTTCACAATTTTTGAAATTCCTAATATAAAAAGCTCAAAAAGATATACCCACAGGTTATATATTGATGTCATGCTGTAGCTGGCCCCATTCTGTTACTATTTTACGAAAAATATTAAATAATTTCTTAAATAATTATATTCTAAATATTTTACGATATTTGATATGAACTTTCATAATAAACGCAAATCTTTAATTTGTCATTTCAAAAATATTTATAACCAATTAAAAAAAACCAATTGATTCATTTATAACAGTCTATATCCCTGCCAGCATTTTGAAGAGGATTATTTCACAAATTTGCAATAACATTAGCCTCGAAAAGAGAACAAATACGACATAATTTCGCTCAGTAAATGTATGCGTAAGTTTTGAAGCGATCAATGTTGTTGTTTTTTAAGTGTTGTGTAAAATATATCTTAATTTAAAAATGAATTCGACTTTCAAAAACCCTTTGGGGGTTTTGCTGCACTACTGATATGCTTTCATTTTGCGTTGGATTTCTTGAGGAAGTTGTTTCTTTTGCGATGTGTGGCATTTTAGTAAGTCATTACTTAGATGTCATTAGAAGAGCAAATTAATTCCAAGCTATTCAATAACTCATCAATTTGCAACTATTACAGAAGTCATTATTACCGAAAACAATAATAAGTAGTTACATTTTAGGTTACAAAAAACTAATGAAATGCCAAAATATAAAAGTAGTTTTTTATTGTTTTTTTTTTTTTTTTTTTAATTACAGATTTTTAAAACTTAACAGATTTTGCGGCGTACCGAGTAATGCATCTCTAAACAAAATAATTATATCAATTATGCATAATTTTAAAAACTGGGAAAACAAGATCTCTGTCAATAAAAGGTTTTGATTAAAATAATAAAATTTTAATAAGTGACTTTTGTAATATATCTTGTTTAGTTTAAAATAACAGTAAGTTAAAAATAAATTGATGTGTATGTTACTATAAGGTTAGCTTGCACAATACAAAATTCTCACTAATATTGTACATAAGCAAATTAACAAAAACCTTTCTTTATCATTGTGACAAGTAGAACTTTCTTATATAATTAAGAAAGATAAAAACTAAGAGACCTAAACCAGATTTAAACACAATCGTTATAGAAACTTCCAATACGTTACAAACCAGAAAATTCGAATACGCTAAATTTAGAAAAACTAGAATACCCAGAACAAAAGATTTGTTGTGTTTTTGGACCCATTTTTTTTTTTTTTTTTTTTTGAATAAGTTCACTTTTTTTAAACTTTGTTTAATTTTTTACTTGACTTTAAGTGTTATTTAAATATTTTTGTCTATAACGCAATGCATTTCAAGTGGACTGAGTTTTGGATAGTTTAGTGTTTAGTGTCCTTATTACATAGCAATACTATTTGTTTGATACTACGCATTTGCTTTTTTATTTTAAAGATGGGATGCGTGATCAGGGCAGTAAAATTATAATTAGTTGTACTTTCTAATGAGAGAAAGGAACAGTTTTCGAGAGCACTCATTTGTATACATTTCTCTGTTTAAAATGCTATTTGTTATGAATAAAGTACTTTTTTCCTCACACGATCAAATGGCTAATCAGACCACAAATTTGTTTGACAGTTTCGATTTTTATTTACACAATATTTATCTGCTGGAATTCATGTCCAAAGCGTTCTAAAAAGTTCGACAGTTTGTAATTTATATTGTCTTTTAGAAGCAATCATAATTAAAAAAAAAATAATAATAATCTCAACAATTTTCGCCTTTTTTTTTGCCACTGCATTTTTTCAGGCTTTTTTAAAAAACTTTATTGGGTGTAAAATATGCAAAATTTTTGTTGCAAAATTATGCCCTAAATTATAAAATATGCAAAAATATGTCACTAAAATTACTAAACTATTCCCTAAAGTAACGATTTTCTATGAAGATATAACAAAATATACTGTTAAGCCTAAAATATTAACAAATATGCTGTTAAGATCAAAATATGCAAAAAATATGAAGTAACAAATCGATGCTATATTTCTTAAAATTGTCCAAGGCATTTATACGCAATATTTTCGTTCATTTGGAGGCCAGGAAAAAATATGATTTTTTATATTTTAAATTACCCTAGTTATAAACCTTAAATACTTGCGCAGTACTTAGTACAATTTTCAAATTTACTTAAAGATTGATTTGAAACCTTTAAGTAAATTTTGAATATTGTAATTAACCTTAAAATTTTACAAATTAAACCTTCAGCCTTTGAATAACTATAAATTTAAAAGGTTTTATATATTTAACAAGGATTAGTTTTCTTAATGCTGCTAAATACATATAAGTTTAGAATTCTAATATTACAATAAAAACTTCGTACTTTTACAACTTTTATACAACATTATTAAATTAAACAAATTCTAATTTGTGCCTAATGCTTTTTTCTACTTAAACCATGTGTTACCCCATAAACGAACCAGCTCCTTCAAAGGAAAAAGGTCAACAAGTAATAGAATGTGTGTGTGAGCAATTAACTTTAGAACCTTTTTTTTTTGTATGTAAAAAAGGTACTCTTAATATACGAGTGTTAGAAAATATAATTTAATTAAAATATTACTACTCAAACTAACACTACCTAAGATCTTAATATTCCTATACACTAACACTTAAAACGAAAATGTTTAGTTTCAGCTCACTGTAGTGCTGTGCTTGTAATTGCCATAAAATAGAAAATTTTGATTGTTTTTGTTCTTATATCTTGCAATATGAAAATAAAAAGAAAAAAGGTCAAAAACTTAAAATTTCTCGATAATTGTTTAAATATTTATAATAGTTTTAGGGAGAAATAAAACGACAACATGTAGTTTATTTAAAAACATTAAACCCAATCATATTTTATATTCGTTAGTTTTTCTTCTTTTTGCCAAAACTAATAAATGTCCAACCCAGCTAATGCTACCACTATGGAGTCGGTCGTATATAGTCTACTTTGTATTTATTCTGGCATATATTGTTAAATATATACATTGTTTTTTAAAGCCAAGTCATTACGGCTATAAAGAAATGGTATGCAAATTGGCTTGAGTAAAAGAACTTCTCAACAAATTTTCAACAAATGCAAATAAATTTAAATTAGTTTTTGGCACATTAAACATAAATGAAGGTGAACTTTACCACGTCTTTTTATGTATGTATATGGTTCAATATTAATACAAAAGAAATCATAAAACTACAAGAACAAAAGTTACAAAAAGAAAAAATTAATGATTTTTTTTTATATGGGCCATTATCAAGATTTGTTAACCTGAAACTGAATTTTATCTTTAATAAGTTTTGTGGTAATACTATTTTAAATAGTTTTTAAACAAATGGGTTATATTCACACGATTTGAGACTATTAGAGTGCAATATTTTAGCACCACAGGTTTCATTTTATAATCATGATTGCTGTTCAAAATTCTGAAACTTAGAGAAAATGCAAAAAATTACTTACTTCCTATTCTTTTACACTTTTTGTTCACGCGTTTATACTTTTTGACTTCATTCGATCTTTTATAAACCAACCGAACTTTGCGGATAAATTCTACATACAGACTAGTCAAATCTTTATGACAAAATTTCTTAATTTCTAAATTTTTTTGGTTTTTTCGGCGGAGTCTGTGCGCCGCTCAATGAAATACGAATTTTCAGATAGGAATTTTTTTATAGTTATGGGTATTTTAAGCTATATCTCGTTGATGTGCCCGAAATATTCAACACAGTAGATAGTCTCAAAGTCTGTAAAATAAGAGTGAAAATTTTTAAAAACGTCAGTTTTTTGCGAGGCATATTCACACTTTCTAATGGAATAGCATGGATTACTGCGTGAACTTATTTATTTTTGTCAAAGGATCATTAAAAACAAATTTCACAAAAAAAAAGTATAATGAAATTTTGGTAAATTACACAAAAAATGCACTTTTTGTTTTCGTATTTTTATATAGCAAATTGAAATTTGTACAGATCTTGCATATACAGATATAGGAACGGCTATAAGCATAATTGATAGGGATCATAAATTTAAGTCAAATATCATTGATAGTTGAAAAAAAAAAAACAGTTTAGTTAAAACGTCGCATGGACAGCAAGAAAATTTACCATAATTGGTATAAAGAGTTGGGGTTTGTAAAGCTTAATGGAGATGTAGAGGCGAATTAAAAAATTTCGAAGCATAAAAATTTTATGGACCAAAAAACTTCACTTGGGTTAAGAAAGGATTACAATATTAAATAGCACTTCTTTGCAATAAACTCTTATAAAATATGTTTTCGTACAATATATGGAAAAGTAACTTAGACTCGATCCGCATTTTTCGCAAGATTTTTAAAAATCGTGATTTTTATTATAATGAATATTTTTAAATTTTACTAGGAGCCCCTAAAATATGCCACACTAATAACATAAAACGCTGGCAATATCATACACCTTATTTAAATAACTCAGTAGGTTTTGATATTACGTGAAATTTTTGCCAGAATTATACATAAACTTCTAGTTTGTAAGTTTAACTTAAAACCATTATAACTTACACGCTCCCTGCACGAAATGAATAACACGAACTAATTTTACATGCATTCGAGTCACTTTGTATTTACACAAATAGATTTTAATGTGCTGTCAAATTAAAATTTTTTTGATAATGACCCATATACATATACGCACAAACGCAGATATATATTAATTTTGAAACAATGTATGTATGTAGCAATTTTTATACATAAGTTAATTTTCTACAGCCACCCCTTTTCTCTTACTAAGAAGGGGTTGGTGTGTACTGATGTAAAACCTATAAACTTACTTGAAAACTAAACAAAGTATGAATAATACTTTAGCAACATCTTTTGAGGTAACTATACATATTCCAACTTTAACACTTATACTCACTTAAGCACATACAAATGTATACGAATATACTTATGGATACGAGTAGTTATAATAAATGTGAATGTGGTAGTTAAAATATTTTATGTTATTCAAAAAATTTTCTTTCACAACCAGCCTCTAAAAGTTACACATAAATTTAAGGCTTAATTTTCTAAACTTACATTTAACGTCTCCACGCCTATTTTTGGTTGTTACGGAAAAAACTAAAAAAACTAACGTGACCAACTAAGTTCACTTTATTTTGAATGTATGGATTATTGAAGTTACGATAGTCCATTTTATTCTCATTCAAAGCCAATTTTTACATATTTCCTTGATTTCAAAAATGTATACATAAGGACAATCAAATAAATGAAAAAAATTTTAAAATTTAATGTTTTAAAAATTTTTCAACTTACTGCAAATTTCCATTTTTTTTTTTTGCATCAAACTCTTTAGATTTGTGTTTTCTATCTATGGTATTAATTTTAAAGACAAAAGTTAATTCTAACACTATGTTTTTAACTTTTTGTTTTTAGTCTATTTACATACAACGTATTTTTTAAGAAAAAATGAGATATATACAAGTTTTTGTTCGATTTTGAAAGTAGTGTAAAATTTAAAAGAATGGTAAATAATGGCCATTTGATATTTAAACCTTTTTACACATTTCGAATCAGAATCTTAAAATATCTCATCAAAATTATGTTACCTTAATACAATCTGAAGAAAAAAGCCATTAAATTTCGACCTTTAACCTTTTTGAGGCTAAATGAAAGCACTATAGCTTTAAAGACAAGAATAAAATATTTTAAATAGAATTCGTAATTATAAACAAAATGTCTTAAATATCAAAGGCAGTTTCTGATAAAAGTTATATTTAAATAGAAACTGCGGTAAACTCTAAAAGTGGTTAAATTTTTTAGAGATATAAAATGTAAAGAAAAATGCAATATAGATTCTAAATTATTTTACCTTTATTTCATAAACAGCACAGAATTAAACAAAAATTATTTTATGTCGTTACCAAGTTTTTGCTGGAATATTATTCTAAAAGTATCCTAAATACAATTTTATTAAACGAGATGGAGCGGTTTTACATCGAGTCCACTTGGTTGTTTGCCTATATGATGCAGTTTTCTGGCCACGATGTTGACAAGCATTGATAATAAAGTTTTTCTTTTCCCTGTATTTTTCTGCTCTCGGAAAATAGTGCTTAGGTATTAAATTTACCGGTATCCCGGAAATTCCCGCCAAAAACAAATAATTAAACAATTTGAAATATTTATAAGACAATTCAGTTAAATGAAGGATAAACAATTTTCAAATAAACCAATTAATCGTAAAACTTTAAACTACAGTTTTTCTAATACTGATATTTTGAAAATTAAATGAACACTTTTTATTAAATAACAACTCATCCGAAAGTCGAATCATTACTTTGGGTTTCATTTTGCCCTGTGGGTAAAACTTTTTCGGCAGTAAGTTTGTTGTTAAGAGAGTCCCAAAGAATTTTATAGATTTCTGAATCCCTACTCTTTTTAAGTTTACAACCCATTGTTATGACTAACGGTTTTTCTTGTGCAAATTATAATGAGGTTCCTTCTATTTTTATGCTACACTATAAATCTGTAGCTAAGAAAACTTGAGCCAAAAAATAAATTTATATTATGTTCAGTTCTTGGACAACTGGACCCTTAAAACTGCATGGTCTTATACGCAAACTTTTTGTTATTTATTCTGTAAAAAATCCATATACAGTTAATACTTTGGATACTTTTAGGCCCACGTTTTTACATGAGTTTTAAAATTGTATGTTGTTGTTTGAGATTTCCAGATATTTTAAGGAGATTTCTCTTACCATTTTCATATGTGTACAAATTACATCTTCAAATCGTTTAATAAATATAATTTTCAAATGTCGGATTTTACTTCTACTAGTCCTTTTGCAACAACTCTATTTGACAACCTTTGATTGTTTGAAACAGAAGCTTTTTTTATAAATTTTTTGACTGGTTCTACACCTAAGTCTCGATGGAGATCATGATTGCGGCTGTACCGCATACGTCACAAAACTTTATTTTGGGAAAACTTCAATGTATTTAATTGTTAAGTTTTTTTGCACAGCATTACCGTTTGGCAACTTTAGTCGCCAATTTTCCCATTTTCGACCACCTGACCACTTTTTTTCTCCTTTTTTAAAATGGAACTAAATGGCAATTTTTTAAGACTATGTGCTAAATGACGAGAACCTAAGTTGTTTCAAATATCTCGATACATTATATATTAATTCCTGTGACAAAATTAAATGTTTTGAGATTGTTTCATAATATACTAATGTAAGAAAGGACCCCAAAGGATTTATAAATGAACTGAAACTGTTGAAAACTAAAACTAATTATAAAGCTGATTAACAACTACTTAAAATATCAAATAGATTTGATGAGTACTTATATATTAATTTATATTTTTGTTTTGGCTCATAGCAGGGCCTCGACGGAACGTTTTTTTTTCTAAATTATCACTAAGGAAAAATAAATTGTCCAACAGACTTAAGGTTAATACTTGTGAATCCATGCTTTCAGTCCTAAATTTATTAGTTGGGAATTTGTCAGACTTGACTTTATTTTTGCAATAACAAAAATTATTATAAATAAATTATTTTGTTATTATAAAAAGTTGGTTTATTAGTTTACCTTAAAACACATTTTTTGTTTATATCAAAGGAAAAAATTTTGAGGAGTTCTTAGGTTTTGAAGCAGTTAGCCCGATTTTTCAAAAAATCCCTTGTGTTCGTAACTTTACTTTTTAAAATATCCTTTTAAATTTCGCTTTTTTATCTATAGATTTTTCTAGATATTATAAATATTAAGAAAAAAAATACTTTGCAAAAATTTGTGAGAGAAATAGTTTTTATGTTGTCCTGAACAATTGGGGTTGTGCAGATGGCCCTTTATTAATATATTTATATTTTATTTACTAAATACAAATATCGATAGAGTAAAAAATACTTTTGGAATTATGTACATTGGAATTTGGAGATCGGAAGAATTTTTTTTAATGAAACCCCATATTTTTCTGTTGTTTACAATTGTTTTTAAATTACAAAATAATTTTCTATTTTTTAAACTAAGTGCGGAGTTAACAGACCTTCCAACGCGCGTGCCCAGGTGGCGGATATGGGAAACTTTGCCATTATTTAGGTTTAACATACCACACTGTTAAACCTAAGAAATGTCTAGTTACTTCCCCGAACCAAAACTGTCACCACTTGTAAGGTTAAGGTGGTTGGAAGCTCTGCCGAGAACCTGAACCCCTAGTTAGTGGTTAAAGAAGTTTAAAGTTCTAAAGGAGAACCCCAAACCCTCTCAAACGAGCGATTGGCCTCGCTTCTGAAGTAAGCTGTCGCTCTTTTGGAAGGCCTATGGGAAGGCGCTAGACCACACGTGGTCTCTATTGATGAGATTCCACGTTGGCCTAGAGCCATGGTCCGCGTACCGGATGAACCGTCCAAACCAGAGCAAATACTGAGATTCATTCGGTTCGTTAACCCCGAGATTACACAAATGATTGGAAGGTGACCAGAGTATCTGAAGAAGATAGTCATCCTTTGTAGTTTCTAATAGAAAGGAGGTTCTCGATATTACGTATGTCATGTTCGAATGTCTAATATTAGTAAATACTAGACATTCGAACATGATCAGCAAATAGACGGTTTCAAATGATTGCTTATTCTTCTATCTTTAGTACATTGACTTCACTATGGTAGTCCCTTTACCTGGGGTAACCCTGATTCAGAGCAGGAGGAAACGAACTAGACGGAACATATGACGTTCTGTCAACTCCTCACGATTCCCCCCGCTATTTTTAGGGTTACCCCTTAGGGTTACCCCTTTACCTGGGGTAACCCTGATTCAGAGCAGGAGGAAACGAACTAGACGGAACATATGACGTTCTGTCTCAACTCCTCACGATTCCACCCGCTATTTTTTATCGGCGGAACATTGAGCCCTCTATAGAATTGCTAACAACTACATTTTACACAGCGACTTCTGCAGCATGCAGACCTAATGCCTACAAAGGAAAGTGGAAACCACACTGGTTGAACTCCGAAATAGGTGACACTCGCAAAGAGTGCCGCCGTTTATTTAATGAAAATGGTTAGCTTACAAATTCTCAGCAAACAGGTTTAAAGACCTGATCAGGAACGCGAAACGCAAATCTTGGAAGGTCTTGTAGCGGCGTGGAAGGCCAGGAAGGGTACGATACCGTCCAAGACATTATTCTGATGCCAGTAGAACTAATGGCCAAACAAATCGCCATCATGTATATATATATATATATATATATATATATATATGTATATATATATATATATATATATATATATATATGTATATATATATATATATATATATATATATATATGTATATATATATATATATATATATATGTATATATATATATATATATATATATATATATATATATATATATATATATATATATATATATATGTATATAATACTTATATAAATAAATAAATATATATATATATATATATATATATATATATATATATATATATATATATATACATAATACTTCCTATTGTTAGTTACAACTTCAAAAAAATTAATTTAAAAACTTCCTTATTTTTTTCTTACACAAAATTCTAAGAATTCTTCATGTCGAAAATTTATACTGAATCAATATTATTTGAAATCTTGATAACTAATAAAAGTACAAAATTTGAACCTGGGCAAATTATTTAATTACTGCATATGACAGGGTTTGGGGATAATATGTATATATCTGTCGGTCACCTTTTATTTTTCAACGTACATTAATGTGTATGTAAATAAGTTTTATATACTCTATTTATGTTTTTTTTATTTCTATGTTTTCTCAAGTGCGTTTTTTTTCCTTCATTTCTCTATAGTTTTTTGTCAACCTCCAACAAATGTAATTTAACACTTCTACTTATTTTATGAATGTTACATTATCTGTACTTTTTTTCCATACTTTTTTTAATTTCATAGAATAACATGACATTTAAACCCGTTTTACACTTAAGTCTTATATCTGAAATAAAAAGGAAAAACAAAGCCACGACAAAAACTTGTTAAGAGTTTGCTCGCTCCCGTCTTACGTGTTACATCTTCGCATTCACTGTTGAATTCATGGTATATTGAGATATATACACGTAGAGAAAAAAATACGGTTACGACATTGTGATTACAACCATATTATGTTTTTATTGTTAATGTTCATTAATCTCAATAATACTGTATTCATAATAAAAATGTTTTGTTTAAGTTTTATCATTCATCGTTTACATTCAATCAAAATTTTAATATAGTTGACTACAAAAATTTTATGTTTTTTAATAATTTTACCAGAACCAAAATTTTATTAATATAAAAAATATCATTATTTCTACAACTGTTAAATATTATCAATGTTTTTCCTTTTTCTAAAATTATATTTTGTTTTCCAACCATAATAATATTATTATTCCCATAACAATAAAGTGTTACAAATAAATATACTTTTTACAAATATGGTTAAAAAATTCATAATCTTTTTGCTTTTAACGTTTGTTTTCTCATTTAATTTATTCATGAATTAATATAAACAGACAAGGTTTGGTTATATTTTCTGTAGATATTGACTAACTATTAAATAATTTAGTTAATAAAAATATATTAGTGTTATTCTGTACAATATATATAATGAATCAAATAAATAATTAGTGAAACCATAATATATCTGATCATAATATAATAAATTAGACCGTTTTCAGATTATAATTTTCATATTTATTATTATTTGTGAAAATTTTTAGAGTAACAATATAGTCCAATCATAATATGTTACTCTTAGAGTATGGTCACCGCAACTATATTTTTTCTGCGTGTACTATATAGTTCAACCAAGTTCTTTTGTGTTTGTATATATTTTTTTTGTGTTTTGCTCTTTTTGCTAATTTTTTCTATGTTTCTTTATTGTTGTTTTTGTAATTGTGTAAGATTGTTATGTGCTTTCATTTTGTATCATTATACACTGTTTCTAAAGCAAAAACAAGACGCGATATATATGAAATTGATTTTGTTTTTTTTTTTATGTGCTAAAAGGTGTAAATATTCCTAAGTATAACAAATAACGTGGGTATTTGTGTGTTGTTTTTGTTGTTGGTGTTTGTAAATTTAGTGGGTTCATAAAATGGTTGGAGGGGAAAATGAAAATAGTGTGAAGCGTATTTGTTACTATAACCATATAATTCATATAGTACTTCTGGAGTTGTGTGTGTAAATTTTCACTATTTCTATAAAAATCTTTTAAGTAAATTTATTATAAAAATGCGTGCATGAGGGGGTTTTTTTTTGTCTTATATATTTCTAAGCAACACCTTTTCAGAACTGAAAATGGTTTTTTAAAATGACAATATTCTAAAAAAAAACTAATGCCAGTACAAATATAAATAGTTTCCTACACGTGTAAATTAATGAGTGTATTTGTTAATTTTTAGTGATTTAATGTATTAGTATATATGTAGTTTGAATTGTATTAAGGTGACATAACTAATACTTACACATGTTGTCATGTTAGCCGGATAAGCAAAAACCTTTTAAATTTAATATTTGTTTATTTGAAAATTATTTTAATTTTCAAGAATATGCTGTGAGAAAGGCTGAAATTTTCTTTCATTTAAAATTTTCATATAACAATTGTTTTTTTCAAATATTTCATAAATTAAAACTGAGCTAGATGTTTCTTTAACAAACAAATGTTTCAGAAATATTTTCGAAACGTTTTTAAAAATTTTAAAATATACTTGAAATAAATTTTGAAAATATTTCTTTCTAAACTATTTTTAAAACTAAAAATGCATAAATCATACTCTAATATATTTTTTACATTACCCGAAAAGGAAATTTTGCACTCATCATTCTAAGCATATTGTTCATTATATTTCATTAACCATGATAGCTGCTTTTGTTCATTTTATTGCCGTACAAATGTATAAAAATATTTTTAATATAATGTATATGCAATATTTAATTTTTCAACAAACATGTCTAACTTCGACCTTAATTTCGAGCTTTTCACGTGATCGGATCATTCGTGTTGTGATAGATGGAGTTTCGTAGAATGTCTTAAAATTGAACTTAGGAGTACACCACCGCTCCGTCCTTTCTCCATCCCTCTTTTTGATTTTTATGGTTGATTTGTTGCCACTGACCAATAACCCAATCTATTCCTTTGCTAATGACAGCACCATCTGTCACTCGAATTCATTTGACCATATAGAATGGCTCTCTTAATCGTGATTCGACTTCAGTATCGAGACAGGGTGATCCTAATAGAGCTAGTATTAATACACTTACGACTCAATGTTATTTGCCGACACTCAGGAGACTCGATAAGTCTCTTATATTACGCCTCCATATGAACGGTGTAAATTTGCAAAAATCAGAATACCTTATGATTTTAGGTACAGCAGTAGAGCTCGATATCGGATGGAATCATCATATGCATATACATATTTTGACCGGTGCTACAAAATGCAGTTTGGAGTTACTAAACCGTGTTAAAAGTAGAGCACCGAACCTCAATGGGAATGCAAATACTTCCAGGTTTAATAAGCACTTTCACAGAAGATGTTCTGCAGAGATAAGTAACCTTTAACCCAGTATACGTGTGTTCTGCCATTGCACTCGCTTATCGCATAGATCTCATCCAGTTGTCATCGACTGGAATATGAGTCGTACAACCCACTATAAGCAAAACTCCTTCTTCGGTCGAAACATTGGTATGTGGAATTTACTTCCAGTCTATATCTTCCCACCCGAATACATCATCAATTGATTTAAATTAATCGTATACAAACACTATTCCCTCCATCCTCCTAATACCTATATTTCCTAATAGCAACATAATGCACTTATGTGTTCGTTGTAATTAGGGTTTGGGATCCGGGAATTTCCGGGAGGGAAATCCCGGGATTTCCCGGAAAAGTGTCGTAGGATTTCCTAGGATTTTTTATATTGTTTTCGGGAAAACGGGAAATTTAATATTAGTCTTAAATGTAGTTTTAAAATCCTACACCAAAAATATTACTGATCTAAGGCTTCAATGAAAAATTTATATTATCGTACACTTACTAAAGGTATTTTTAGATGGTAATACTGAATATTAAGATTTGTTAAAAATTCGATACAAAAGTGGTACTTTAAATTATTCAAAAACATTTCATTTCCATATGTATTAATGATTTACTTTTTCTTCATTATCAAAAATAAGATTATATAAAAGCTTTGTAAAGAAATAAAAAGAATAAATAGTGAAAGAAAATAGAAACTAAATTAAGTACTAAATCATCTTATTACCGCCTGAAGTATTCTCTATAGAATCTTTAGACATACTGATAAAATAAGAAATATTTTATTTTTCAAAAGTATTAATCTACTTTTCGTAATAGAATGTCTTAAGAATTTAATAAAATTTCAAAAAAATTTTCATTTTTGCAAGTGAAATTTTTAATTGTTTAATTTGTTTTTTAGAAACGAATATTAAATAAGTGTCGCTTCGGAAATATTCACTATTATAAAAAATATTAAGTTGACAGTTTTTGCACTCAAAACATGACATGCTTCAGTTCTCATGAGACACATCTCTTATTCAATTAATGAAGCTCTAAAGAAATATATGAATAAATGTTAAAGCCTTAAAATTTAACTGAGGATTTTTAAACGATTAATAGAAACAATTTTAAATATTTTCCAGAATTGCGTTTTACATCTTTAAAATAGCAAGGTTTAAGATGAAGATAAAATGGAAATAAAACGATAAGAAGAAATACTTGTGTTGAAACTTGCATATATTATCATAGATTAGGGATTATTTATTTATTTATTTTTTGGCCTGAAAACTGAGATATCTGATATCTGAGATATACAGTTTTTAATATAACTTACAATAGCTGCTTATTTTATTTTTATGAAATATTTAAAACTGTTTAAATCTATAAATCATTCTTTAATATTATTTTACTTTGTGTTTTTTTAGTGCTATTTTCTTATAATTTAAGATTTTAAATAAGAAAAACTAAATTTCAGGATAAAATCATGAAATAACGGGAAGTTAAATTTTTCATTACCATTTCCCCAGAAAAGAAATATCATAGGTAACCCCAAACCCTAGTTGTAATAAAAAAAAATGCAATGGAAAAAATGCAAAATAAACTGGTTATAAAATAACTTAATTTCATATTTTATAATCAATGGAAAATTTTACAAAAAACCTAACATTACAATTTTATAGGAATTTTTCTTGTTTATTTCCTAATTTGAGAAATATGCTATTTATTAAAGGAAATTTTCCAAAAATTTTCTTAGGTTTGAGTTAATGTTTATTGAAAGCGGCATTGAAAATTTTTAGAAAGTGTCCAAAGAAAAGGGGACATCAGAAAAGAAATCGCCAGAAAAGGGATTTTTTTTTTAAAAGGTGCAAGCTGCTTCAATACCTAAAAAACTTCTTAGAATTAGATTATTTGTAAAAATAAAAGCAAAAAATTTATATGTTTTAAATAGTCTATCATACACTTCATCATTTGATTTAATTTTTAACAGTATTAGTTTGTCTAAATTCTCCGTGTTTTTTTTTTTTTTTTTTTTTTTTTTTATAACAACTATATTTTAAAACAATCTTAAAATAATTAATTTATTTGTTGAAAATAATATATAATGGGTCCAAATATATAAAATAACTTAGTTTTTCGCCATTTACCACATAATCTTAAAAAGTCGCCGTTTAGTTCCATTTTAGTTGAAAAAGGGGAAACTGGGAACTAAAGTCGTCCAACGGTTACGCTGATTGGAAGTTTTCGTGCTTAAGGCGTTACTGTGGTAGTAAGTGTTGTATTGGTGGTTTGAAAAAGTTATGTCATATTGTGTGAGAAGATTATAGAGTTTATCGTCTTCAACTGCAAGATATTTGTAATATTTGCTAATATTTGTTTAGAAAGCATTATAGGACACAATCAGCGTTACCGTTGAGAATTTTTAAAAGGCGTCCAAAAAAGGAGATTTCAAATCAAAAAGTTGCCAAAAAAAAAGGTTACAATTGCTTCAATACCTATAAAAAGACCTCTTAAAAATTGTTTATTTGATAAAATAAAAAAATAAAAACAAAGATATTATATTTTTGCAAATTAAAAATTTATTATTGCAAAAATAAAAATTTATTCATTGGAATGGTTATCATACAGTTCTCCTTTTATTCATTAAACTTCTGTACTTTTTTGCGATGTTTTCATCCGGACTCCAGTCTTACAAATCCCCGTGTAATAAATTTAAGATTAAAATCATGGACAAGTGTTGACCTTAAGTTTTTTGGACAATTTAGTGATAATTTAGAAAAAAGACGTTCCGCCGAGGTAGTAAACATATAAATTAGAATATAGGTATTCATCAAATGTGTTTTTTTATTTTCCCAATCCGGTACAATAAGAATCGGCATTTAATTTTTAAATAGCAGTTCATAAACCCTATCTCAGATTTAGCTTTAACGGTTTTAACAGTTCATTTATAAATTATACATACATAACTATATTGTGAAACAATCTCAAAATAATTTCGTCATAGGAATTAATATATAATTGGTTGAGATATTTCAAACAACTTAATTTATTTTGTTTTAGCACATTGTCTTAAAAGGTCGCCATTTAGTTCTATTTAAAAAAAAGTATCCAGGCCAAAAAAGTATCCAGTTGGTTGGGACAATAGACGACTAAAATATCGGTGGATACAATATAAATGGTAACGCTGGATACAATATATGATTAGTACATTCTTCAAAGGTTTTCTGCTATCGAGCATACTATAATTCAAGCGAAAACATAGAAATAGCTGTATATACATGGAGCCTTATGTCATCATAGTATTTCACATAATAATTCTGAATATATATATATATATATATATATATATTTATATCCTGTGCATTGCTAAAACTAGATAGATTACTTACGGAATTGTTGCAATATTTTTGTGTTAGTTTAAAGTTGCGTAATTTAGCTTTTAAAATATATTTAATAATAACAATTCATGATCCTATACTTCAGTAGATACTTAATTTTTTTTTTTTTTTCATAAAATTTAGCAACTAAATTATTCAATTTAAATAAATAAAACTCAACTTTTCTAATCCCTCTTATATCCATTAAAAATCAAAAACGAGCGCTAACTTTTAAAAATGGTGAACATCATTAAATTCAGCATCATCGCCTTAGTTTTACTCATCTTGTAAAAAAAAAATCAATATCATTTTTGAGCACAGTGTAATTAACATAAATATGGGCCATAACTAAAAATTTTTAAACTGGCTGAAGCTTGCATTAACCCCTTTGTGGTAATACTATTATAAACAAGCGGGTTAAAGATCTGAATTTACAACACTTGAAGCTAATAGAATGGAAAATTTTACCACCATAGATTTCACTTTATAAACATGATTTTGATTCATAAAAAGGCCTTTAAAATACTTAACTTCTTAAAAATCTTCTACACTTTGTTTTTTCGCGTTTATACGTTTTGATCTCATTCGATCTTACATAAACTCATCGGACCTTGTGAATAAATTCTACAACTTTTTTTATTTTGTAGTCTTTCAATAATTACATACAAGGAAGTCAAATTTGAATATAGCTGATTTTGCGCTATATCCCTTGATGTTCCCAAAATATTTAACTATAGATAGTCTCAAAGCTTGGAAAACAAGAGCGAAAATTAAAAAAATCAGTTTTTCGCCATTAAAAAATTTAAAAATTTAATAAAGAATTTTATGAACTTTTCCAAAATTACTCAAAAATTTCTCTTTTTGGTTTTTTATTTTTTTTATTTTTATATAGGAAATTGTAATTGTACAAATCTTGCATATAGAGATATAAGAACGGCGGTAAATATAGTTGATCGGGACCGTAAATTTAAGTCTAATGTTGTTGATAGTTGTCAACGGGAGACTTTTGTCGAAACAAATTTTGCTAAGGTACATCGCATGGACAGCATGTAATTGACCATAGTTGATATAATAAGGTGATATTTACAATGCTTAAAAAATTTTATGTACAAAAGAATAAAAAAATTACTAGCATTAAAACAGGATTACAATATTATTTGTAAGTTTATTTGTAATAAGCTCTAATAAAATATATTTTCGTATAATGTATGGCGAAACAACTTAGATTCGAATTTTTCGCAAAATTTTTAAAAGTCGCGATTTTTAGTATAAAGAAATTTCTTTAAATTTAACTACGAAACCTTAAAATATAGTGTAGTATCAAACATTGAAAATATCATAAGCTTTATTTGAATAACTCTGTAGGTTTTGATATTGCGCGTAATTTTTGCCAGAATTATACATAAGCTTCTAGTTGGTACAAATTTTTATATGTTCAACTTAAAACCACTGCAACTTTCATGCCCGTACAAGAAATTAATAACGCAAAATGACTCTTCATGAAATCGAGTCACTTATGGATTTTGTGTCATCAAAAAAAAAAAAAATAAGGCTTGAAATCAAACATTTTTATAATGGCCCATATATTTTGGTTTAAAGTGACTTAATTCAATCTCTTAATTAGAAGATTTTATATATGTATCTATCTTCTAAAAATTTGTTCACATTTGTCGATTGTAAGAACTATTTTTAAATCCATTTAGAAATTACTATTACAACTATCAAATGTCTACGAAAAATCTATCTTGATATTCGTTTTTGTAATTTTAAAATGTCAAAGTAGGAAAATTACAAAGTACTTACGTTTTTACAAACACTCATGAAATTGGTAAATCTTAAGTATTTTTCAAAGAGCTATAGAAAAATTTTCCCTTAAAATGTCAACACAAAATCAAAATTGTCAAGAACAACTACGATGTAGTATAAGTAAGCTTTAATTAAAATTATATTTGCTGTCGTGGAAAATATTTAAAGAGTATTTTGAAACCTACACAGTTTAACATGATTTGTTAAGCTTTTTTATTTGTTTATTATAAATACATTTTTTTCAATACTTTTTTTTTAGCAGGTTTTCAAGTTTATGTAAATAAATATTGGGAAAAAAAATCAAAATAATTTTATTTCACTATTTATGTTACTATTATACAAACTGACAATAAAATAAAAATCAACTTTCTGCGACACGGTATTTCTCAATTAGTTTAGATGCATGTTTCGAAAAAAAAACTAAAATTCTTATAAAATTTAATATAAAAAAATGTTAAAAAAAACATAAAAAACGCTTATTTTTCTCCTTTATCACAAAGCTAAATATGTTAAAAACAAAATGACTTATATATCATTAAAATCGATGAATAAATATAGATTTTATTCAGAATTAAGTTACGGCATCTAATTAAATCTTCATTTTTATCATAAAGCCGGATATGTTACAAATGATGAAGCTATAACATGGAGACAATTTGAATAAGAATTTTTCGGTATTTTACTAAACCAAATGAGATGAGTCATTTTTAACCCTGCGGTTAGTGAATGAAATTACCTTGAAATTTGCCATTTTTCATGTTATGATATTAAAAACACTTATATTGATAAACACTGCATGAACTTGCAAAAAATCTTACATATTTCAGTAATTTTTTTAAGAAAATTAAATTAAAATCCCATCAAGGAACTATGCATTTAAGCGACATTTCCATTAGTAAGTTTTTATGTACAAGTTATTACATGATTTTTATAAGATGACTATGGCATAAATTGAATAAATTTTGTTGTTGTATAGAATTTTTAACAAGAAAATTTAATTTTTCATTAAGAGTAAGCTTTATTCTTTGAGCAATAATAAAAAAACCACAAAATAATCATTATAAGTTGAGCGAAAAAATCGAAGATAATCATTATAAATTGAGCAAAAAAAAAAAAATAATAAAATAAAGGAAAATTAAATTAAATTCAAAAATAATAACTAAAACTGTTTTTATTTTAATCAAAATCAGAAAAATAAAAATCATTCCGGATTTCGATATAAACCATTTATAGAAATACATTTACACATTTATACTTTTATCCGGTCGTTCCTTGTATCTGATTTTTTTTTTAATTTCAAATACAATTATTATTTTCTGTCCTTGATCCTTAATATATTACATAATTTTGTTATAAATATAATCTTGTATATACTTTTTAGAGAGTATGGTCTTTTCTTTCCAATAGCGTTCAAAAAAATTTAAATTGGTTAACAAATTTTCTAGATACAAATTTTTAAATCCGATTTTGAGCAAAGTTCCGATTTTGTGGTTACATCGAAAGTTCTAAAAATTATATAATAATCTACTCACCTACATCTACAAACTACATAATGATATAACATAAGTATTTTTTTCACTATAGCACCGTTTTATTAAAGAAATACGAGCATTTCAAAGTTGAAAAGGATGACCGTAAGATTAAGATATATTGCAATATTCGTTGCAACCTCAATAATTTTCTATATTACGGTTCATCTCAAGAACTAGAGTCAATAAAAAAAAAATGATTTATAGGTTTAGAACTCCAGAATTACAAATGTCTAATTAACTAATAAATCCCGTGCTGCAGAATTGGTATTTCTCTGTGTAATTCATGTATAAAATATTGTAACTTACAGTACAATACAAATTTTCTACTACCTTCACATAAACTGAACGGTATATATTAGTTTATATATGTCTGTTTGTCCGTTTGGACGTCTGTCCGCTTGCATGTTGAAATCGATTTTTTTTAATCCCATAGTCCAATAAATTCATTTATCTTTCAACACATATCACATATGTCTCAAAGATCTTGGTGTTGATATTCAACGAAATTCGTTTAGGAATGGCGGATTTATAAACGATTTTCTAGAATGATTACAAAAATTTGTCCAATTTTCTTTGTCCGAAATTAATAATATTTTCTATTTCATATACAATAATATATTAATGCCTTTCTATCGGAAAGTTGTGAGCACGTTTAGTTTAGAGAATATGTTCTAGACTACAAACCGTTAAGCTTGACTTCGTATCCCAGCAAATAAAAATTTTCATTATTAAAAGAAATTCATTTCACAAGAATTTCTATGCACGTTTTGATATTTTTTATAAAAGAATATTGTTTAGAATTGAGTTGCGTTTTAAGCTTTTTATCGATATTTTTTAATCCCATAGTCCAATAAATTCATTTATCTTTCAACACATATCACATATGTCTCAAAGATCTTGGTGTTGATATTCAACGAAATTCGTTTAGGAATGGCGGATTTATAAACGATTTTCTAGAATGATTACAAAAATTTGTCCAATTTTCTTTGTCCGAAATTAATAATATTTTCTATTTCATATACAATAATATATTAATGCCTTTCTATCGGAAAGTTGTGAGCACGTTTAGTTTAGAGAAAATGTTCTAGACTACAAACCGTTAAGCTTGACTTCGTATCCCAGCAAATAAAAATTTTCATTATTAAAAGAAATTCATTTCACAAGAATTTCTATGCACGTTTTGATATTTTTTATAAAAGAATATTGTTTAGAATTGAGTTGCGTTTTAAGCTTTTTATATAAGCAATAACGACAGTAAATTTCAAAATATCGATATGGTATACCACTTGGGTTTGCAACTGAAAGTCTGTAGGTCCTGAGTTCGATCCCTTGCCAAGACTATGAAAGTTTTTTTTTTATAATTTATCAAACAAAAACTAAAATTTTAAAATGTCAGATTAAATAACTGTCAAATATATGTTTATACAATTAAATATGTTTCTTTGAAATTTATTAAACATAAACTACATAAACTAAATTTACTAAACTGGCAACACTGCTATTGAATATTAACGGTGATAGTAAAAAACGATAATCACCTGGCTTTGTAGCACTTAGTATTCAAATAAATAGAATGAAAATAAATCGACGTCAAAGTTAACATGCATAATTTTACATGTTAAAACCTATAAATGTAAATTTTGTTTGAAATTACCTATGATCGTTAGTAACAAAACGCAGTTATAGTGGTGCAAATTGATTTTCAAATAGTTCAGATTTCACAGAGGGGTGAATATATATAATTGTTTTTTAAAAAAAATTTTATGGGTTTAGATAGTATAGTGAAAATGTTCTAGATTACAAATCTTCAAGCCATGGTTCATATCCTCGTAAAATCCATTTGAATTCTGTTTTAATGTCGGTATACATTTTTGGGAAAAAATATGTTTTACAAGTGAA
Organism: Protocalliphora azurea; assembly: GCA_932274085.1. NCBI lineage: Eukaryota > Metazoa > Arthropoda > Insecta > Diptera > Calliphoridae > Protocalliphora > Protocalliphora azurea. Next base: position 19,226,693 of record OW026519.1, on the reverse strand, counting down.
TCTAAGTTTTTGAGTTGTTTTTTATTAAAATGTTACCGCTTAACTGTAATTGTGGTTCAGGTTTTTAAATGTAGATAATAAGATGAACATATCATGTTCGGTGCAGTTGTGTTTTAAAGGTGAAAATTCTTAAAAATTCTGAAACTCTTAAACTACCTAATTCAAGTTTTTTCTGAAAAAAGTTGTTGGTGGAAAACTGAGAGAAATTTACAATTTTATTTATCTCTTCTTTATTCAGATCTTCAAAAGAGATATGAATGATATTCCTAAATCATATGCTCAAGGAGTTTTCGGAGACTTTTTGTGCTGCAAATTTCCGATGTCAGGGTTAAAAGCAGTTTACAAATATTAATTTTATTTCCAGATTAAATTAAAAATTTTGATAACAAGTAATATGTTTATATATTTATGAAATATAGATTTTGTGAAGGGTATAAAAGATTCGGTGCAGCCAAATATAAACTTCTACTTGTTTTGTTTCATTTTTATTTTTAACCATATTCATTTAAAGTAGCTAATAATTGTGAATAATAATATTTTTCCAAAACAATGTTTAATGAACTTTAAAATTGTACATACATAAATAATATATAATTAATATAATATATAATTAAAATAATTAAAAATAAATAATAAATAATTAAAATTTAAAAAAAAATTCAAAAATTTTCTGAGCATCAAACTAATATTCGTATGACGATATATAATTTTGGATTTAGTTTAATTTGTACACATTTTCTTTTCATCTCTTTAAAAATATATTTATCTACAATATACAAAATGTAAAAGTCTTATAAAAGTACAAACTTTACCTATAAGCTAAATGTAAATGCCATTGGAACATGTTAAGCTAGATGTGTTTATATTATGTTATTTATTTACTTATATAACTTAATCATATATTGTTTTATTATAATAGGGAAGATGATTTTAAAATTAAAAAATAAAATATCTAATACTACATATAGTAGCTGTGCTGACGAAAAGTCCTATACTTTTTTGAACAACTTTTCAGGAGAACAAAAAAAAAATTGTTTTATGTATGAACGCCATACAAAATTTCGTTTTAATTCTTTTGATAATTTCGGAACTAATGTAGATATTTTAGAATAGATTATAATTAAAAACGTATGATCAACAAAGCTTTCTGTTAGCTCAATAAAAAAATATCCGAAAATTACACATATTATTTTTGTCAACGCACCAGCAACATATTTCTTTTTGTAGTTATAATTCATATGTAAATCTTTCATATCTACAAAAAGAAATAGAAAAATCTTTCCCTTTAACTATTTTACAGAGTATATAAATTTTTGTTTTTTATGCTTTTTGTAAAAATATAATACAAATTCCACTACATCTGTAGCTTATTTTATATTTGTTTTATATTTAAGGTTTCTTCCTTATTGTGTAAGTGGCCTCTTGACATTTCCTTGTCTAGTTAGTATTATTGTTGTTATTCTTGGTACTGCTGTTGATGTTTTATTTGTTCGCTAGAGGCTTAGATAAATATTTTATATATATTTGTTTAAATAAATATACAATATACTCACACATTTACGAGTAATAATCCTTGATAGAATGTCAACAAAAGTTAAAAAATAAGTGTGTCCACTCTAAGGTACGCCTTTAAATACTTAAACAAATATACAGCAGATATAGGAAATATGAAATTATGTTAAACAAGATTTATAAATTGATAGTTAAACAAATTTTCATTGCTTTGATATTTCTGTGATTTCTAAAAATTTGAATTGTAAATTTTTTTTTTGAATTGGTTCCTTCTTAAATTATCCATCTGGCCTTATCTATCTGGCCGTCTATTTAGAGTAAAATATAATGACTTCGTGACAGAAGCATTTGAGATAAAAACAGGTGTTCCACAGCACAGTGGGGCAGAATAGACATTTTTTGGAAATAAACTGTAACTTCTGATCGGCTGATTGGATTTTTATGCAATTTTGTATAGCCGTAGCGGAGGAGCGTACAATGTTAACTTTGGAAGGGGGGCACAATAAACCCCTCAGTGGCGGAGTTAAGGGGGCTCAAATTTAGGTACCTCTGACATAAGAAATTTTTAATCGCTTGCCAAATTTTTGTTTCTCGTCCGATTTCAAATATTTATAAATATTTATTATATACTGTTGTAGGCCATGCCAAGACCTATAAAAAACATGCTTATATGTCCTATTTATCTTTTACAGTTTTTAAGTTATTTGCGTTTGACTTTTTAAGCACATAATTTTGTATGTTCTGGGTCCAGTTTTTTTCATATATATCCTAGTATTTCCGACCGATTTTTTTTTCCTATCTAGTTAAAGAACAAAATTATCTATTGAATAAAAAAAAAATTGAAATCGATATCTTTACAGTGTCCAAAAATAAACTATTTTGAAAATTCCAAAAAAGACGACTTTTTGTGTTTTTTTAGCCGAAAAAGTATCTACACTCTTTTTTATCTAAAATAAAAATTTTCTTTTGCCACATATAAGAATTTTACACTTTTCTGAAAGGCAACTTCACAGAGATGACTTTAAGATAAAAAACAATCCCAATAACTCAATTGGTCATGGTACACACCCTCCCGAATTCGACCCACTATATATGAAAGTTTTGACTTTAGACCATTTTTTATCAAATCCCAAAGCACGAATCGACAAGCGGAATATATTTTAAGAATCCTCAATATGTTGTTAAAAGTTCTAAATCAAAATCTACGGGCCTTCGGAAAAATGTGGATTCTATAGCCATAAATGTAAAAAATTATATTTTTGGGAATTTTGATTAGTTTTTTGGGAATTCAGGAAAACCCTACCCCTGATTGAAATTTGGTTGACGCGCTTTACATTAATAAGATCCACATTTCTTGCAAATTTCATTAAGATATCTTTATAAACAAATATGTTATTACAATTATAATATTTGTATTTTCTCTAAAAACCCCAAATTGGGCCTTTTGTTTGGTTTATTTCTAAATAGCGAAAGAAATTTTAAAAATATGTATTTCAAATTAAGCTTATCCTTTCGCATATATAATTTCCGATCTTTTGCAAAAGGTTTCAAGTCAATACCATGCCTCATTTCTGAAATATGCGCGTTTAAACTTGTATATTTCCAATTTATTGTATATATGACTATATTTTTACAAACCTGCAACTTTTGCCTTTAGTTTTGCGTGAATAATTACTTAGAAAATTATGAATATTTCTGTATGCTTTTAACAATATCTATACACAAAATATTTTTATAAAAATAATTAATAAAAATTTTTTATTTTTAATAGCGTTTCCACATTTCCCAAATTTAAGTAAATCTTTATCCTTTTCTAAGCATTCATATATTTCTATTAATGAATTTAAAATAACAAAACAAACAAAAAATATCTATTTTAACAATAAGTATTTTATTAGTTTACATTTATGGTGTTTACCTAAATTTAACAAATGTATTTATTTATTCTTGATGGTTAAAAATTTATATATTTATGACCAAGTGGCAATGTACTGGTATCTTTTCCGGTGATACCTAACAGCAACATATAATATCAATGAATTCGGTATAGGTACTTTTCCAAATTGACTCTTTCAGATATTTTACCTAATGAAAATTCACAGAATACCTATAAATATATATCAGTGCGATATATCTAATAGTTATATATAAATGATTGATGAAAAGGTTAGTAATGCGATTACGGAAACATCTTCTTTTTGGAAATGCTCACTATGTGAAGAGACGAAATCAAAATTTTCGGATATTGGTACAGCAAGGAGTATTAATGAAGAATTTCTGTCTTTCGGAATATCTTCACTTCACGCCAGAATACGGTTCATGAAGCATTTTCTGCATATAGCATATGATATAAAGTATAGAAATGTGCCAGAAAATTTAACAAAACCTACCAAAAACAACGAGGATTTAAAAACACTTAGAATATCTGAGAAAACTAGAATCTAGGAAGATTTCAGAGAAGAGACTGGATTAAACATCGACAAACCTCTGCCGACTGATGGTAGTACAAATGATGGAAATACGGCAAGAAGGTTTTTCTGAAATTTCGAAGCTACATCAAAAATAACTGGTATTAATAAAGAGTTACTTGAAAGGACTAACATACTATTAATGCCAATTAATAGTAAGCACAAAATTAACTCTGCTCCATTTGGAGAATATGCAACAGAAATATCTAAACTACTTGTTTCTCTATATCCATGGAAAGAAATGAATCTTTTAAATATGTATACAGACACAACAGATTATTTTATAGAAAATAAGTAGTATAAGTTTAAAATATTAGAAAAAATGTCTACAGAAATTCAATGTAAATAAGTAATAAAAAATCATATAAGAAATAGAATATTTATTAATGAAGATGATAAATACCAAAAATAATAATATTGGTTAAGGTAAAATAGACATTTTTTGTTTGTTTTGTTATTTTAAATTCATTAATAGAAATATATGAATGCTTAGAAAAGGATAAAGATTTACTTAAATTTGGGAAATGTGGCAACGCTATTAAAAATAAAAATTTTTATTAATTATTTTTATAAAAATATTGTATGTATAGATATTATTAAAAGGGTATAGATATTATAAAAGTATAAGTATAATTTCTAGGTAATTATTCACGCAAAACTGAAGGCAAAATTTGCAAGGTTGTAAAAATATAGTCATATATACAATAAATTGGAAATATAAAAGTCCAAAGGCGCATATTTCTGAAATGTGGCATGATATTGAATTGAATCTTTTTGCAAAAGATCGGAAATTATATATGTGATAGGATAAGCTTAATTTGGAATACCTATTTTTAAAATTTCTTTTGCTATTTAAAAATAAACCAAACAAAAGGCCCAATTAGGGGTTTTTGGAGAAAATACAAATATTATAATTGTAATAACATATTTCTTTATAAAGATATCGTAATGAAGTTTGCAAAAAATGTGGATCTTATTAATGTATATAAAATCGCGTTACCCGAATTTCAATCGGGGGTAGGGTTTTCCTGAATTCCCAAGAAAAACTAATCAAAATTCCCAAAAATGGAATTTTTTACATTTATGGCTATAGAATCCACATTTTTCTGAAGACACGTAGATTTTGATTTAAAACCTTTAACAACATATTGAGGATTCTTAAAATATATTCCGCTTGTCGATTCGTGCTTTGGGATTTGATAAAAAATGGTCTAAAGTCAAAACTTTCATATAAAGTGGGTCGAATTCGGGAGGATGTGTACCATGATCAATTGAGTTATTGGGCTTGTTTTTTATCTTGAAGTCATCTCTGCGAAGTTTCCTTTCAGAAAAGTGTAAAATTCTTATATGTTGGAAAAGAAAATTTTATTTTAGATAAAAAAGAGTGTAGATACTTTTTCGGCTAAAAAAAACACAAAAAGTCGTCTTTTTTGGAATTTTCAAAATAGTTTATTTTTGGACTCGGTAAAGATATCGACTTAAATTTTTCTTAGTCAATAGATAATTTTGTTCTTTAACTAGATAGGAAAAAAACTAATAAAATCGGTCGGAAATACTAGGATATATATGAAAAAAACTGGACCAAGAACATTCAAAATTATGGTGCTTAAAAATTCAAACGCAAATAACTTGAAAATTATAAAAGATAAATAGGACGTGTAATGATATTTTTTATAGGTCTTGTCAGGGCCTACAACAGTATATAAAAATATTTGAAATCGGAAGAGAAACAAAAATTTGGCAAGCGATTAAAAATTTCTTATGTCAGAGGTACCTAATTTTGAGCCCCCTTAGCTCCGCCACTGAGGGTTTTTTGTGCCCCCCTTCCAAAGTTAACATTGTACACTCCTCCGCTACGGCTGTACCAAATTTCATACCAGCCGATCAGAAGTTACAGATTTATTTCCAAGTGGGGCAGCGTTCTTGCACATAACCACTATTTATTTTAATTTAATTTACACTTCTGACTTTCCAATATGCCATGAACTTTTACATTTGCTGATGACATCAGTTCCCATAAAAACCCAGACGTAGTACCTGACCAGCTACTAATTTACCTCCGATGTTTGGAGACATGCCTGAAAAACTGGAAAATACGAGTAACCATGTTATATTCTAACAAGTGGAATCTGCATGTTGAGAAAAAACGTGATTACAGCATTATCACTACAATAATATTATGTTCTAGTTGTTAATTTTCTTGAGTTTTAATAACTCTGTGTTCATGGTGACAATGTTTTTGTTTAAATTTTGTCATTTAATGTTTACACTCAATAAATATTTTAATATGATTAACTGCAAAAAGTATACGTTTTTAAATATTTTTAAACATTTTATTAATATGAAAAATATCATTACTTCTACAACCATTAAATATTTGCGGCCTTTTTCCTTGTTCTTCTTAAACCGTATTATGTTTTTAAACCATATTTATATTATTATTCCCATGACAATAAAATTTCAAATTAATATAATACATATCTTTTTCACAAACTTAGTGAAAAATTTCATAACTTGTTTTTAATGTTTGTTTTCCAACTTCAACTTCATAAATATGAATAGACAAAGTTTAGTTATACTGGATGTGATTCAGTCTATATAAGATATCGATTAACTACCATTAAAGGGTTTAGTTAAGAAAACATATCTTGCATTTCAACCATATATAGTGGTACAAATGAATATAATTGAATAAATAATATGTAAATTATTTTTGTTATGGCTAATGAACACTTTTTTCTGTTATTTATTTTAAAAAAATATAAAAATAATTTTTGATTAACAGGTTTCATTTTAATATATAATAAGATGAAATAATAATTTAACAAAACGAAATAATAATATGATAAAATTGGATAATTATATGATAACATGGGATAATAATATGATAAAATGAAATGACAATGGCATAATAATATTATAAAATGGAATCATAATAATACATTAAGGTAGAATAATAATAAAATAACATCGAATCATAATCTGCTAGTATGGTATAGTAGGACTGTTCAATGAAATAATAAATTGGAATCATAACATGAAAAAACAAATCATAAAATCGGACACAATATGAAATAATTAATTACTTATAATCAGTTATATTTTTCGCTGTGATCGTATGTTCAAATCATAATATGTTGCTCTTAGATTGTTGTCACTATAACTATATTTTTCTCTGCCTGTGTACGCCTGCTACACGTAATCTTATAGCCCAGTCAGATCATGTTACATATCTTACTGACTTACCGGTCGTTGTGCTATAGAAACTAAGTTAAAAGCTCCTTCAGTAGTTGATCAACAGTCATTCAGAACTAAAATTCGACAATGAAATCAATCTGTATAAAACCATTTTTAAACAATTTACGTATAGGTCATCTAATTATGGGGAAGTGATGCGAAGGAACAAAAGAATAATTCTTAAAATCATAATGAGTGCACTATGGTACACAAAAAATAAAAATATCCATAAATACTTAGAGGTGCCGTTGGTAAAAGACGAGTTTAAAAAATTCTGGGATAATATATTCTCAAATCATAGAATCATCCCAATCCACATGCATACATAGTCAATTTCAAAAAAAAAAAAGAAAAAACATCCGGGCTTCGTAGATATGAGGCTCAGTTTTCCGTCTAACCCAAATAATTATTTTAAAGCGCTGAAGTTTTACAATTTATTTTAAATTATTATATGAATGAAATTTACAAAAATTTTAAAAATATGCTTGATATAATTTTGATTCATCTTTGCAAGTTTAAAAGAAAATTGTCAATTAAATGTACTTAGAAGGCTTTCGATATAGTTTATAGTCTAGTTAGTTTAAAGAAAAATTATCTCATAATCACAACTAAATTATAAGATATAACTTATGTATGTAAACATGTTTTTTTTTGGCGATCGATCTAACTGTGAATCCAACCATTTATCAAACTAAATTTTCGATAAATAAAATTAAAAAACTTTCGCCCATAAACAAAAAATATTCATTGATGGAAATATTGTTTTATAATGAGAACCAAAAAGTTGTTAATTTGCTGTCTAAAGTTTGATTTTCGAATAATATGATTTCGACTGTTGATTAGTTTCTTCGAATTGATGTTTTCGTTATGTCTACCCTCCTTTAAGGATCTGGAACATATAAAGGATGAAACCATAGCATAATGCGCAAATATATAATTTCCATTTTTTTCACTTTCGATTATAATTAAATCTATTACCAGAGTTTATTGCACATTAAAAGTATTTATCAAATCATACAGTTTCTTTTCAGAACAATTCTGTCCATAACTTTGTAAAAGTTTCATATTAAACACAAAGTTATTAGTTTTAAAATGGTATTTATATCCTTTATCACCATATGTATAATACGTAACATACATAAAATCTTGCAGATTAGTGTTCCTACTCGGAGCACTTCCGGGAAATTAAATGAGAATTATAGTCAAAGAAAACAAACTTTAAATATATATTAATATATATATTATAAAAACGAGTTCTGAATTTTTCAAACAAATTTGCAGAAAACATATTCATTTGTAACATTTTATTGTTCAGGGAATAATAATATTAATGTGATATGATATGGTTTAAGAATAAAGGAAAAGATTTTAGAAATAATGATATCCTTGAAGTTAAAAAAATGTTGTTTCTGGTAAAAGTATTCAAAGTATTTTGTTGTCAGCTATATAGGATTTTGATTGAATGTAAACATTTAATGATAAAACTGAAACAAAAAATTGTTATAATGAACGTAGTATTATTAAAATTATTAAAAATTAACAATGAGAATATAACATGCTTGTAGTGACAATGTGTAACCATGTTTTTTCTTTACGTGTTGGTCCACAGGGATTTTGTTATTTGGCACTTGGTGGCTTAGATTATCTTAGATTTTCTAGACAGATAATCTTCACGTGAACATAAGATTATCTATGGGACTGTACTAATTATTTTAGGAGAAATAAGTTTTACTTAATAATTTTTTTGGGATACCGTTTATTAATTAATAGCCGGTCTTTAGATTTTGAAGTCTGTGATATATCCAAAACATAATTTTCCTTTTTGTTAATAATATGAGTTTATAAGGAAATAAATTTTTATAGGTACTTTTCTAAATATTTAGGATTTTTGTTTACAAATATTGTATCTTTGTACATTTTTGGGTTTTGGGCAATTTTCCCTCGGGCGATTATTTGTACAGCCGTATCATACAATATAATAATTTTCGTACCAGAAAGTGTTATAAAGTTCGTGGATATTAGGATCTTGAAAATGGATGATGTTTCGTAAAGATTTGGATGCTTTTCAATAATTTTGGGCAAATTTTACATTTTTTTGTTCAATTTTTCATTTCTTTTGGATGATTTTTCATTTGAGCGATTTATATATATTTGCTTTGCGCTATTCTGCATTGGGATATTTTGCTGGCAGCCTCAAGAAATGATGAAAACATAACATTTTACGAACTATCGAATGCTTTATCCAGTGATATTCATTATTGACATAGAGTAAATAGTGGGCAAATTATGCAATTTTAGGGCGCAAAAAAAAAATGTTTGGTTTTTATTTTATATATAATCCTGAGGATATGATAAATTACGAAAAAAAAATTATTCAAAATGCTCTATACTTTCGCTCCTTCTAATTTGGAAGCCAAATTTAAGTTAAAGTGAAATTAAACAAAATGCTAAAAGATTTTAATTCGTTGATATAATATGCAAAACCTTTTAAGCTAAATTTTATTTCAAGCAATCCTACAAAATAACTGGACCGCAACTCAGTATTAATATTTAATATTTAGCTTTAGCTCTCTTAGCTTCAATTATACTCGTATTTATATTTTATTTTCGGGGACAGAAATTAATAAACCTATTTCAGATCCACACCTTAAAGCCACTGACTTCCAAGGGACCATAGTAACATCTTAATAATGTATTTACTTGTTAATTAAAGCCGATGGAGTATCCAATTGTGTTATTAAAATATCTAATAAAGTCACGAACTGAAGACATGGGACGTCGAAAGCCGATTTTCAATGTCTGAGATTCTCTTTCAGCGCCACAAAATAAAATAGTTGTTGCCACAAAATAAAATAGTAAAGCCAGGACAAGCAGAAAAATTGGCACCAAAGCCGAATAGCCATAGTGTTCAAGTAATTCTACGTATTTAGTGGGATCTGTAATGTGTCACAAATTATGTGCTGCTAAAATATGGTAAAATGATCACGAGAGACCTGTTCCTTATAATCTATATATGAGTCTATCTAATGCTGTCCGTCTGGTCGGCTGGCTGTCTGTCCATGTAAATCCAATTTAGAAGATATCTCAACGAAATTTTGCACAAATAATTATTTTGACGATACACAGTGGTTCCAAATTTTTGGAAATAATTCTGTAATTTGTGAACCGTTGGAAATATCTCAATAAAATTTCACCTGGCCAGAGACGAGATACTTTCGAGTTGACATGAAGGAGCACAGATTCCTAGAGGATCAAAAGTGAAGTAGGTAGACCTCAAAATTGGTCAAAATTTATTTATGATTTGACAGAAAAAAATTAAATAAAGATAGTCCTTTTAAATCCTCACAAAAAATGCGCTAACATGTGTAAGTTATATATTTTAGTTTAAGAAGTATTTAAGTCGAAACAAATTTGTTCACTCATTTTTGGCCTCGTTTTGACCCTACTTTTTTCATATTCATTTGATTCCTTATATTCATATAAATATATAGATTAGATAAAATGTTATATTAATCTGAGGTTGGAACTTTAAAAAATTCATATCTTTTGTTTTTTTTTTTCAAAAAAGGTTTCAATATCTTTTTTAATTATAAAATTTGTTTTTTATTCTGGCTCATATATTCTTTTATGTGTCCAAAGGTAATCTTAATGTGGATGCGTGTAAAGTAAACCGGAAGGCGGTTGCAGTAACGATCTCCCCACAAACCCTATCCAAGCTTTGTCAATTTTTCAAAGTTTTTTTAGTTTGTTTGAAAAATTCTAAAATCGCATAGCTGGGTTCAAACAAAAATTATAATAGTTAATTATATTGGCAAAATATATGAAAATTATTTTCTGACGGACGCCTCTTACAACGCCATTTGTGTGGGAAAGGTAAATTTTTAAAACACGTTTCTTTCCGGGTTGGAATTTTGGGTATTTTGGTACAAACCAGTAATGTATTTTAATTCACTGATTTTAAGAAAAATCTATCTATATTGTATCAAAATTTTATTTAAATATTTCTACTCGTTATTTTTTTTTAGGTCCAACTATTATTTCAAAACATATAATTAAAATTTAAAATTGAAATTTTTTTAGGTCATAGTCTGAAGAAATTTGACCCCACTAGGAATCTGTGCTCCTTCAAATCAAGCCGAAAAGTCTATGGCTGGATGAAATTTTATTTATATAATTTATGTTTATATATTCATATAAATATAAATCTTTGTGCCACCCCTCTTTCAAAAATCGCCTTAACGTGTATAAATCCCATAGAAATATTATTATTAAGTTAATATTTTATATAAACTAATTTCATATAAATAGAAATCATAGTGCTAAATTTTAGATGGTCGATCCATAATTAACAATAGCTCACAATATTGACCACTTTCGAGAATCAGTTACCATTAATTACGTAGATCCCATATTAATGTTAGTATCTATATGACACATACTTACGTATCTTTTACTAAAAAATAAATCATACTTTTTAAAAAATCAAGAGTGATATAGGGGTAGGAACTGCGGAAATTTTCTTTAAGAATATTTAATTAGCTTAGAAATTATAATTACAAAAAATAGGAGAATCACTACAAAAAAGATATTATCTCGATGTTTTTTTAATGTTAATTAAACTTTCACTCAATATTACTTAAATGGATTGTTCCCAAAATATAGATTTTTTTATTCCGAATATTCTGTTATCAAATTAACTGAAATCAAAAATATTAAATATAACTGCTATCTGTTTCAATATACATAGATTGAATCCATATAGAATAATAATAGTAATTTAATAATAATAATAATAATAATAATAATAATAATAATTATAGTAATAATAATAATAATAATAATAATAATAATAATAATAAAAATAATAATAATAATAATAATAATAATAATAATAATAATAATTATAATAATAACAATAATAATAATAATAATAATAATAATAATAATATGCTAATAATATCTTGTAAATAACCTGGAAACAAACTTAAATCATTTGAATTAACTTTGTCCATCTCAGAAATGAAATGTCTTGTTTATGTCACTACACCTGGTGAATATGTTAAAATAATACGTTTGTTGAAATGCGGTGTTATGGCTAACGTCGTTATTTACTTAATAGGGTGTGCTATAACATCATTTGTGCATTTGTGTATGTTTTTTTATTTTTTATTTTATAACAAAAGAGTCACTTTTTGTACTTGCGTAATGATGACTGTCTGCTTTAGTTGACCTTTCATCTAAAGCAATGGTTCTCAAATGATGGTTCACGACCCACAAGGGTCTGTACAAACATTTTAGGGGCGTCGCGGAGACCATTTACTAAAACACAAAATTTAAAGCTCTTTTTATTTAAATGTCAATACACTTCTTTTTATGTTGTCATAAAATATCTTGCAATGCAGTAAACATTTATGTACGTAGTATGTGAAAGTAAATAAAATTTTACACAGAAAAAATAAGATTTCGTATTCTATTACTGAATTTATAAAACTAATTATATTTTTTACTGAAATCGGACCTATCACTGAATTAGTAAAATCAAACATACAAATTCGTAAATGTTTTATTGAACAAATTTATTTTTTTTTAAATTTTTCTATGCACAAATTTGAATGTTTAAAAACTTTTACAAATTTCTACAACCTTTTTTTTTAGAAACAATAACAATTATATTTGGTTTTTTTTAACAGAATTTTAAAAATATTTATTTTTAAAACAATAAAATGTTTAACAAAATTAAATAAAAATATACTTTTTGCAATTAATACGTTTTTAATAATATTGCAAACAAAATACACATTCATGAACGTAGAATAATAATAATAATAATAATAATAATAATAATAATAATAATAATAATAATAATACAATAATTTAAATGTTAGTTAAATGTTAAAAATATTTATTCCTTCGAACAAGCCTTCACTATACACCAATGCCCAAATCGATCTAAAAGAAAGTATCGTTATTAAAATTTAGATAATAGTTTTTATTGAATCTACGAAGAGTAGTATAAATAAATCTGGATGAAACGATTTCTAATATGTAATTTATATTTCAATAAAATATACGCATACGTAATATTATGCTGATATTAACATTTTATGGAATGAATGCACTAAAATGTAATTCCAGGAAGTGGGCTTTGTACGGAAGGTATGTTCAATTATAAATAGATTTTAATGTAATTTGTTATAAACAACACTACTTACATTAAGGTGTTTTTAGATCCACATTTAGTTTCCGATTGCCTCGAATAAGATACATTTGGAAAATCTTTACTTAAATAATATCGTCCTCAATTTAAATATAAAAATTTTCATTAAAGTACATTCGGTCCCGCTGTCCTGTTTTCCATTTAGAACTAGTAAGATATCTCTCCTTTTAAGATAACATGGAAAACGTAATCTTCTCTTCAAAGTGTGAAAATAAATTCATAATTGAGTTTATCTTTCAAATGGATATAATTACACAGAAAAAATTATGTCTTAAATTTTTCTAAGAAAATCATTATTTGAATTTAAATTAAATTTAATAAAAATAATATTTGGTTATAATATTTATCTTATTGGTTGTAAATATTTTCAAACAAAATATAGAAGACAAAAAAAATTATTTGTTTTTGACAAGTTCAGTAAAAATAGCAACAAAATTATTAAAATGCTGATATATATATATATATATATATATATATATTATATATATATATATAGGACAGCGGGACGGTACTTCATATTTAAATTTAGGATGATATTAAATTAGATTTTATAATTAAATAATATCGAAATTTGGGAAATGTATTCAATTTACAGGGCGACAAAATGAAAACTTTTTCTACGGTACTAGATTTCCTATTCAATTTGAATATTACCGATCATGCAGTTGCTTTATTTAATTGATTCTAGTTTTTGTAATAAACCATTACATAGAAAATTATTGAAAACCTTTTTTAAGTTTTGTTAAAAAATTTGATGTTTTCCGACAAAAATTTTTTTTAATATCTGAAACTACACAGAAATATGTTTGTACGTAAATATAAAAATTTACTTTCATTGACTTCAGTTCGTAATAATTAAGCATAATTTCTTAAGCATTAAAACTTTTTTTTATTTTTCAAATGAATCAAATGAAAGCATTACATAAATTTTCATTTAGTTTTTCAATTTGTAAAAAATCATTGAAGTTTTCCATGGAAAATTTTGAGTATTTAATGATTTTTGCTACATTTTGGGAACAGAACAGAAGCGATTTTTATCAGAATGATGTGCCGCAGAATTCGAGCAAAATTATGTAAATTCATTTTTAATTATCGCTTTTTAACAGATTTTCCTTGGAGTTTTGCCATTTTAAGGCGTTTATCATTTGCGATCAAATCTATTAAAATTAAATCAAATATTTAAAAAAATTGCAAAATTCCTAAAATTTTCATTATGACCAAGTAATATCTATGAAAAAAATTGCATTTTTTATGAAAAAAAGTCATGTTCGATTCATAATATTTAGAAAAAAATAAAATAAAATAAAATAAAATGAAATAAAATACGGTCGACTGGAAGATAATCTAAATTTGAATTTTGGTATTTTATTAAACCATAACTCACAATTCGTTCTCGACATATGTTGCAATATGTGATACAGATTTTGACTGAGAAATCCCGTGCTGCCCTGTATTATCAAGATTGTTTGAAACATAATTTTTAAATATATTTCAAATATGTCGCACAAGATATAGTTTTAAGAATGATTTGAAAATAACTTCTCTTATCAAATTGAGAAAACAAACATTTTTGAATACTCTACTTTGCAATATAATATATTCATGTATGCTAGACATCAAACATTAAAATCATATATCAAACCTTTGGATTGGTGTTTAATTAATATCCACAAAAACTCTGAGGGTAGTTCTCGAGTTGTGATATCCCAAGGGGGTCGCGAAGCTAATGCTTTTGAGAATCACTGATCTAAAGGATTAAGAAGACAATTTCTTTTTTACCTTACACAAAAGGGAAAATAAAAGTAGAAAATAAATAAAAATTAATAAAACAATAAACAATAGAAATTATTAATATTTTTCTTAATAAAAAATCAACAATAAAAATTAATTTAAAAATAATTAATAATAAATAATAAACAAAATTTAATTATAACCAGAAAAAAATTGCTTGTTTTTATGTGAAAGTAAAGGAACAAGAGACAATGAAGGCTTATTAATCTTTAATATTAACATTTTATAATAGACACATAATAATAAAAACAAGAACAAAATTATAAAAATGGTTATTGAAAGTTTGTGAACTTAACATTGGTAATTAAAGAAAATTGATTCAAGCAAGGTTTAGATTTTTTTAAATTTATTACTTGGATTTGATTGAAAGTATTCTAATTATATATAATTCAATTTTCTACTAATTTACTGCAGAATTTTAGCATTGATTATAATTATGTTTAAAAAAATAAACATTGCCATAAAACACTAAAAATAATTTGTTGAACAAAAATTTAAAAACATTTTACTTCATTAGAACTTATAAAATTTGTTCTTTGTTTTCTTCATTTCCCATGAACTTCTCTATGCTATGATTAAATAAATGTGCAAATACAATTTTATTTCCAAGTTCGTTATAGAATATGGTAGAGAGTTGAAGAAAGAATTTCTAAAAGTAATTTACTTCAATTAAAATTTTGTTAAAGAATTTTCTGTTTCTCTTTTTGCCAAAAAAGAACAAATAGTATAAATTTTATACCTGAAGAAATCTTTGGCTTCTATAGTAATATGAAAATGACAGACTGACAGTTTTTCCATTTAATTTTATTTTATTTTTTATTTTTGTTTTTTTTTTTTTGCTATTTTTTAATAGTTGGTGAAAATTAATAGCCAGAAAAAGTGTAATGTTAAAAATGAATGACATTAGAAATACGCTATAGAAAGAAGTTAAATGGAGGAATTTTTTTTTTATTAAATTTATTAATAAATTTAAGAAACACAGCAATAGTATACAAAAATATTATAAAATATACAAAGGAAATAAAAGTTTGTAAAAAAAACATTTTCACACTCTTTTAGTTTTTAATTTATTCTTCGAAATTTAAACATATCTCTGAAAGACAATTTTTTATGTCTACTTTTATGTTCATGTACACTGAAAGGGTATATTTTTTTTTAGAGATGTAAAGAATATATTCTAATAAAATCGTTTCAGTATTTTGGAATTTGTAAGCATTCTAGTTTGAACGGAGAATGCTCTCAATATCATCTTTCGCTTGATCTGATGTCGGTATTACTATGAGCTATATTGTTGGGATCGAGAACCAGGAACGCTCTTTATAAGATATATTTTACTTATGTCAAATTTTAGACGTCACACAGTGTCTCATTCAAAAAATGAAATAGAAATAAATCTACAGTTTCCGAACGGCTTGTCCAATTTCAATTAAATTTTACGTAGTGATAGTAGAGGTGCAGTAGAATTTCGACTTTGGGCTATATAAATATAACAGGAGCGGGTCTATATAAAAGAGTGTGAAGGAAACAATTTTATTTTAAAAATTGATTCCTGCGAGAATTAAGGTCTCCCGAACTAGACCTATTTTTTCATTAATTTAAATTTTTGGTAATAGAAATTTTTTTTCTCACTGATATCGGTTGGGAAAATATAGCAAAATGGTAAAAAAATCGCATTTTAGCAAATTTTTATAAGGCTTTTACAAATTGCGGGATTTATGTTGATATAACGAATCAGGTTCGTTTTAGGAAATGTTCATACCCAAGGTATTCAAATTTTGGACTCTCTGAACCCGCAACCGGTAAGTCTGTATGGTACAAACTCAAAAGTTAAACTCGCCTGTACCTCACCATGTGAAATTTTATTTCCATCAAGCCAGCCGTTTCGAAACCGCACAATTATTACCATTTAATTTTTTGGATCCTATAATGAGCATTGTGTGTCACCTTTTAAGTTTCTTTGTTGTTGGCGGCCTAATGAACAATCATAGAGTGGTTGTTGTATAGAAAAGTCAAGTTTCTGCATTCTATTAAATACTTTTTGACTTTAATATATATTTCGATTATTTTCGTAAAATTTAAAGTAATAAATTAAAAGTTTAATTTTGTAAAATCAAAAAAAAAAAAAAAAAAAACAATAAACGAAAGATTTATTTAAATTTTTGGATTTCCAACGTGCTCCTGTACACGTTTCTTACGGTTTCATATTTCTGGATATCCGTACCACAAATGGTGGCATAAATAAAATAAACACATATATTTCTTTTCTTTTTTTGTTAAGTTATTGTTTTTATATTTTACCATATGTATAATAAAGTGCCTAGATTTTTTTATGGGGACAAAAACTTTTTCAAATATACCCCCCTAAATTTAAAGATTGGTGTGTTATAAAATAATTAAAATAATTAAAATACCTTAAAAGGTTTTTAATTTTTGATTAAAAAAAAATAAAAATACAAAATATTATAGACACATGCCGAATAATAAATCATGTGCTATTTTTTTAAATTAGTTTTCATTGTCGTAAAGTTAAGATTTTACTAAAATTTTCTAAGAATTTTTAAATACTATTTATTCAAGTTCGAATACTTCAGACATTTTCCATAGTAATTTAGATTTTGTGGCATCCTTAGAAAGGTCTTATTCAATAACATTGATATATGTTTTCATTTAACCCTTTAATGCAAAAAGCAATATATTTTGGGATCATCGGTCCATAATAGGTTAAATTAATTTTTATGACACATACATTTATCATAAAAACTATTATTAACACGTGTAAAATAGCGACTATTTAAAAAATAAATTTCAAATATTCTCTTTTATTCAGTTATTACCGTAGCTTTAAAATTTTTTATTATATATTATATTTTTTGGTATTTAAGTACGATATGTTAAAAAAGTAACTTATCTGTAAAATTTTCTAATTTGACCTTTTGGGAACCAAATCTACAAAATTTACTATTTTGCTTTTAAAGGGTAATTACGTATAATCTTCAGTAATATCTTCAATAGCATTTCTAATTAAAACCCAATGTATGTTGAAAAATGTTATAAATATATAAACATATATATTTAAATAATGAAAATATGACAAAAATCTTATTCAAAGCGTATTTTTGCGTGAATGAAAAAGATGTAGTAATTAATTGAATGGACATTCTAGGTGTTAACGTATTTCTCTCTATTATATTTGGAAGTTAATTATGTTATAACGAAAGTTACTTTTCTAATGCATGAAGCAGATCCCAAACAATATAAATGACTCAATTCGACCGACATTCATTATCGCTTTTATTGAAAAAAAAAAATATTTTCAAATCTCGACTATAGTAAAAATTGTTATTTTTCATAGCCTCGAAAACTAGAACAAATTTTGAAAAAAAGAGTGTAGATTCGAATTTAGCACACTAAGTTATCTTACAACAACCCACTGTGATTTTACCGATCACTTTTTTTGGCCAAAATTAAATTTTTTTTATATTTTCTTTCTGTGTTTTTGTTAAAGTAATTTAATATTAAAAATTATAAAACTCCAGAAAATTAATTGACAAATTAACGTATAAGAAATGCGTCATTAATTCGCATTAATTTATAATTTTTGAATATAAAAATTTAAAAAAAAAATGTTTTTTTACTGTAATTTTATAGTAAAAACTTTAGAACTCCGGAAAATTAATTCTGTTTTCATTATTCATTATTAATTCATTTGCCATAATAACACGACAGATCAAAGTTGAGTTTATTAAGCAAAAAAAAAAAAAAAAAACATTTCATTAATTTATAATTTTTGAATATAAAAATTTTTTGAAAAACTTTTTTGTAGAAAATATATCTACAAGTACTTTTACAATTTAATATAAAAATTGCAGCAATTTGCTGGCTGGGAAAAAATGTTTGTTTCATGCAACCCACAAAAAATTTATTTCGAAAAAATCAATTGAAACAAATAGACCGATATTTTCCACTTATCTGGTTTTGCAATTTTTTTTTTTTTTTTTTTTTGAGAAAATCCATTTTTCTCCCAATAAGTTAGCATTGTCAATTCCTGTCTTTTACAAATGTGAAAACAAAGAATAAAAATATAAATATAGAAATTAAATTAAAAAAGTTAATATATATGGGAAAACTTCGTTTGGAATGAGTTTTTAATCACAAAAGCTAAACTTTAGTTATGACCCATAAAAAGTGCAAAAATGAGAAAACGAGAAAAAAAAATATTTTTGCTCTTTAAAACATCATTATATTGGAATAATAGTGATAATAATTATATTAATTATGACAATAAAATTTAAATATTAATTATATTCAATCTAAAGGACAGACAATGGTGGTGGTAAAAAAAAAAACTTATAATACACAGAAAAAATAAAATTTCGTATTCTAATACTAAATTTATAAAATTAATTATATTATTTACTGAAATCGGACCTGTCACTGAATTAGTAAAATCAAATATTCAAATTCGTAAATGTTTTATGGAAAAAAGTTTAATTTTTTTCTTATTAAAAAAAATATTTTTGCTATTTATAAATTTTAGTAGTTTATTCAAACAATACTTATTATTGAATCAATCAAATTTTTAATGAAAAATTTATATCTTTTAAATATTGCTTATTTTACAATTAAATTTCGAAATCTGAAATTTGTGGAAATTCGGTAGAGAATTCATGAAAGAATGCGGTATATGAAGTGTAATGTTGGTATTTTATATATTAGTAATAATGATATAATAATAATGTGTTTTAATATACATATAAATACAAAATCAAAAAATAAGAAAATGCTGATCCTTTGACGGTTCTTTCACATTATATAAATTACAAAATCGATCTAAAAAAAAATTAAAACCCACCGTTATTAAAATTTAACATTAGTTCCAATTGACAACAAATTATTTGTCTTAGATGTGACTTTGATATCTAAAAGTGGTGACTTCGATATGCATGATCAGGAGCGTTCCGCGAAGCCAAAAATTTTTTAAAATGAAGAAGTACTTGCAAAATTGTTGCATGTGTATCAAACAAGAGTATCCAGATATGCAAAAGCACTTCATCCAAAAGCAAGGAAATTAGGTAGCACGGGAGCCAAGAGTTTTAGCATACCTGAAATGCGCCATAAAACCAAATCGTTTTTGAATCAAATATTTACGGGCGATGAAAAGTGTATCCATAATGATAATTCAGAACGCAAAAAATCACTTATGAAGTCCTGTAAACCAGGCAAATCCAGATGAAGCGATCACGGGAGATCTGCAAGATAATATTGATAGGAGAAGCAATAACTACGTATAGTTATTTTATGAAGTAAAATATATTTATCATCACTTGTTTTCGCATCATCTGAAAGATATATAAATTTTGATCGTTATTAGGGAAATCTGTAATAGCAGTAACTTACCTCAGAATGTTTTCAAATCTTGGATTTCATATTTTTTAATGTCGTCATTTTTATAATTTCATTTTTTTTTTTACCAAAATTGTCAAAATACACAAAAATGTTTTTGTTTTGTGTATTGGTTTTAAAATCATTTTCAACCAATACAATCTAATGTTAAAATCTAATATTTTTTTAAATAAAATTTTATTTACAATCATATAATGATTTATTAAAAAATATTTTAGCCATCATTTTTTCGGTGTATGAATAAACAAAAATAGAATTGATTACTAAACTGATTTATGTACAAGTTTTTTTTTTATTTTAGAAGTTAATTTTGATAAATCATTTAATGAAACCAAATCAAATTTATCATTACCGTTTTTGATTTAAAAAATGTACTACTCTAATTGAAACATTATTTATATCAAAATATTTAATAAGCTTTATAAACTGTAACTATGTTTCAATTTATCAATTGTTTACAAAAGTACAACAATTTGTTTGTTCCAACTGACAAAAAATATAAAACGGTATTTATTTTTCGACATTTCTCAAAAAATATAATAAAGAAAAAAGGAAAATTTAAGAGAAAACTAAAATAAAACAAAAGTAAAAATTGATTACCGGATTTTAAAGAGTAAGTTTATTTGAATATTCACGTTAGTATATGTATGGGATATTTTGAAAGCATTTGAACCTTTCGTGTTACCTATTTTTTAATTATTTCTTTTAACAATTTTTCAGAAACCAATATTGTGCATATGGAATTTAATAACCAAAAAGGTTTTCTATTTTCTTATATATATGTTCGTAATTGAAAAAACTGAGTTTCCTGAGTTGCCCTCGCAGTATATATAATTTTGTATAGAGATTGTGCTGTTGATAAACCTTTATTTACAGATTTCATCTACGAATTCATAGACTTTTTAGTACTATGTTAAAAAATGCAGAATACTGAAGGCTAAGGAAATTGTAAGCGAAGAAGAAATGCCGAAGTTCAAAAGGCTTATTGTAACGCAAATAAAGCACACATACATACGTACATAATTTTAAGAAAACAATAATTATATTCAACCAGCCGATGTTTTAATTGTTCCCATCGAATTAATTATTTAAAACAGTTGTATGTACTTTATCATGCCGAATTGTAGGTACTCTTAATTAATATTTTTTATATATACCAATAAAATGCTATTAGGAAACGAAATAATCGGATATAACAACTAATTTGTTTGATAATATATGTAACCCACCAAATTCGATTAGCAAAAAAATTCGGTTACCAAAACGAATCTCTTTTCACTGCAGAGGAATGTTATATAAAATTGAAAGATGCCTGGGAGAACAATATATAAATTAAATAACGTTTCTCCTTTTTTTAACCAAGACCTCACCAAATGGTCATAAAATTTAACTTAACATCAATATAACTGTCCTCACATTTACTATATTTCATTGTTGAATTTTTGATTAGCCTTAAGCAAAATAAAAAATAAGTATCATTTGTCATTTTTTTGAAGAAAAGGAATTTTAAATAAATTAATGCAATTAACTTACTCTAACAAACAAATACCAAATAGTCTATGCAGACGTTCTGGATTGAAACTCATCTCATATTCTCATTTAATATGATCTCTTATCCCCATTATAAACAAAGTAATGCTAACATTAGAATCTTATTTCTCTAGTCATAATTTTCCAATTTCAAAAGTGTAGGGTATTTAAATAATTTATCTATGTATATCTTATGAATGTGTAAAAATGTGTATCTAAGACAAACAATTCATTTAGGTTGGCAAACATTAAAACAATAAAATTGTTAAGTAAACCCAAAAAAAATTACAAAAATGTCCCTTTTCCCAAAAAAAGAAAAAAAAATATATTCCTTGTATTGTTACTTTGGTGAGGGAGTGCTTCTGCTAAGTTTTTCTCTTACAACAAACTACGAAAAGTAAAATAAAATAAAAAACGAAATTTTCTTTATTTAGAAAATTGTAACAAAAACTAAACGACCATTTCTTTAGCAGCTGAAATGTAAAAATCAAATACAAATTGTCATAACATCTTAGAATGCAACAAAATACCTTTAAGGTTTTACAATTTCATACTAACTATGTACATCTACACTTACTTAATGTAACAGTGGTTTGGATATAAACCTCCCTGGCTACCTGTCCTTTAACAAATTTACAGTAAGAAAAGAAAGGAAGAGAAAAGGACAAAGAAAAAAATAAATAATAATAAGTTAAGAACAACAATAAAAAATGAAACAAAGTTAAGGTAAACTAAAGCTTGATTAATAATTTATCTTAAAGTAAAAGCATTTGCAAAAAAAAAAAAAAGAATACCAGCTATTTTAACTGTAAAGAATATTCCAAAGTGATTTGAATAGGGTAAGTGAGATTAAATCTCATGTCAAAGAAATTTATATAGGGTCTTTTTAATTTTTAAACATAAGTTTTAAATTATAAACATAAGTTAAAATATATGTTCCGCTAGTATGCATTCTATTGAAACTCAGCATTGAAAAATATGTAAGGAATATCAAAATTTTTACATTTAAAGTTATAAAGCAAAAAAAAAAAGCGAAATGTTTACCCCAAATACTTCAAAAAAGAACCAACGAAATATTTTTTACTTCTGTGATAATGCGATAACATTATTAGAAATTTATTTTTATATTCATTGATTTAGAAATTACAAGCTACCAAAAACGTACAAAAAATATATTTTTTACCGATTAACCAATAAACGTTAAAATTTTGAAACAAAATGTAAATCCAATACAATAATAGATCGAACATAACAAAGATATACCTTATGCTCTGCCACTGTACGATACCAGTGCTGTCAGATTTTTTTTGTCTCTATTTCATATAGTGGTGTAGTGATTTTTTGCTATCGTATAGCAAGAAGAAATATATATTATTCAGTAATTGTGTAAAAATTATCCGATAAATACATTCTTTAAATTAGAGACCCGTAAAGAACATGCTCTTACAGATTGAGCTTTCAAACCATAGAATAGAATTAGCGGTTTATGTGAGAGGCACTTCAAACTAAATTTTCAAAAAACTTACTAATTTTTTTCAAAACACAAAAACAAAATATATGTGACTACAAGTATTTTGTTGTTGCATGAATTAGATTTTTGACAACTGAATCAGATTTCTTTCTCTCTCATAATTTTTTTATGTAAAAACTAACTGTGTGAAACGATATAAAAGTATATTTGTTATTAAATTTTTGGATTGGTATGAGATGAATAAAATTTTACTGCTCATAAGGCCAGTAGAATTTTTTAAAAACATATAAATTTTCAACATATAAGATTTAAAATTTTTAGAATTATTTTAATTTTTTTTTAATAAAGGGCTTAATTATGTAAAACACTTCACCCCACCTTGAAAAATTGTTTTGGTTTTTCAAAAATTTGTATAGGAAATTTATAAAATAAGGGGAAAGATTAAATTAATACATTTTTTACAGTTTTTATTTCACACAGTAGAATGAAAAAAATTTCTCACCATAGAAAAAATATTTTTTACCATAGAGCTTTCCTACCGTTTCACAAAAGCCCAATGTATAAAAAAAATATTAGTAAAAAATTCAATGCGACATTTTATAAAACGGAACGGAATTTTAATTTTACGGAATTTTAAATTTATTTTTTTTTTTTACAAAATGGAAGGTGGATGCTTTAGTATTCAATTCATGCAATTTAATTATTCATTATTTTATATTCAAATTATTATTACATTTTAAAAATAAAGATATATCCACTTATACTATTGTGAAGTCTTCAATCACAATCCAGAAAATTTTCTTGATTCTAGGTCGGGAAAATAAAGTGAAATTAATAAATAAATAATTTGTTCTAAGAATGCAAAATTCAAAATATTTAGCTAAATGAACCATTTCTTTATACAAAAGAATGAAAATTAGAAGAAGATAAAGGGTCAGAAATCCTAAGTATAATCGTAACCATGTTGCACCTATCGCTAAAAGCGTACGTAAGCGTAGAGATAAAAAAGAAACGATTTTAATTATTACTACCCTAACTGTAAAATTCAAACAAATGGGTTTCAAAAGTACCAATTCTAAGAAAATGCTACTAATAAGAGCTGCTTTTACAAAAAGGTGGAAACGATAAAGCTTTTTACAATTATTCTGTATTCTCCTTTTTCAATTATTACTGTTATTATTATTACTGTTGTTGTTGCTTAAACCTACCAGTTAGGTAGTAAATCAAGCGATGTATAATCGTTATTGTTTAGTCACTTACTAAGTAGTATCGAACAATGTTATTGTTACTTTAATTTGTCCCTTCTGTTTGTTTTCTATTTTTAGAAATACTTAACAGGGGAAGTTAAGTAACACTTTTCACCGTGCCTTTTGTTTAAGGTTAATTAGTTTATAGTTTTTTGTTGAACTTTTTTATATAGTTTATTTTATAATTTTTGCATTTCGACTTAAGTTCACGGAATAATTGTAGAAGAATGCAGTGTTAAAGTTTTATTGGACATTCGGCATGAAATAAGGTAAACATTTCAGCCTTTTTCAAGCTTTTTTCAAACACTTTTCGGTTTGAAGAACCTTTTAATAAAATTTTTATTAAAATAACTTTATTTTAGAATGATTATGGGACGTTAACGATTTTTTTTTCCATTACGAGTCGCTTTTATTATATTAACGGCATGTAGAAGTCACTTTACTTAGAATAGATAATTATGAAACTCAAACGTTTATGCTTTCTCTTGCCAGTAAGAGTAGAAGTTATTTTAATTACATCCTTTTTTATCCCTTAGGATGATGAAATTCATTCTCTTTTGGCGAGCATCGCGATATGGATTCTATTTTATTTCATGGCATTACGGTTTCTTACACACAGTTTCTTCTAATTTTCATTAAAATACAGCCAACATTACACTTTTACCTCAAACTAACTCCATATCTTATTTTGTTTATTAAATTAAACAATGAAAGGTAACAAATACTTGGAATTCAAAAAAGTATCACATAGTGCACCTAGAAGACGGATATTATGAAGTAACTAATAAGAATACGAAACCGCACTTTACTTTGTCCGACAATAAGTTACTTGCATTTATTGTTAAAAAGGTACCAAAAGAGAAAAACAATTTCCCTTAAATATTTGAATTTTCAAAAGTACTAAGTATACAATACAACTTTTTTCAATTTTATTAGTTAAGGATTTACATAAAATAAAAAAAACTATCAAAATACAGGTTTTACCCATTTTTAGCCAAATTTTCAAAAACTACTAAACACCTATTTGCTTTTTTTTTTTTTTGAGAAGAGAAAGAAGTGTTTTTTTTTTTTCTTTGCACAAACTTTGCAGTGTGGAGAATATAAACTCAATAATTTTATTCCCTAAACATTTGATATTACGATAAAAATCTCATGTCTCTAGCTTTGGGCTGTGCTGTGATGAATCAACAATCAGTCATATGGGCAAAAGTAAAAACTTTTAAAATTTCACTAAATTTTTTTCAGAATTTTTTCTTGGCACATTGACAGCGATTTGAATGACTCGGGGAGCTGAAAGTTGTCATGGTTTAACCCAAATTAACCCAGCGTAATGCAAACAACGATTGCATAGAAAGCTATATAGCATAGAAAGTATTCAAAATTTTAATAAAATCAAAATTAAATTTCATCATAGTGTGGAAGCTTATTAATAATATTACATTTAAGAACAATATTTTGAAATTTATATATAACCAAGTAGTGCTATATTATAGTATATAAAATATTTTTATTCAGTTTTTTTATGAACTATGTATCTGTTGTATCATTCGGGTGCACTAAGAGCGAAATTGAATTTTTTTGGTAGCATTTTCCTTTGATTTTTTTAAAGAAATGCATTTTTTTTTGGTGTAAATCGTAAATCAAAAAGTTAACCGTCAATTAAGCTTCAAAGAACTTGGGTGTAAAAGCTATAAATATGCTTAAAAGATTTTACAGATATTAGTGACGAAAGCAACGCTGGTAGCGTTTCTAATTAATATTCCTCGTTTAGTCCTTGAAATGTTAATTTAAATCAAAATGTGATTGTTCATTACTTCGAATATAGAGGAGAAAGATTGTAAAACATGTCTAAATGCATTTGTGTTGAAAATTTTGGTCAGCTTCAGCGTAAATAGAAAAGTAGTCTTAGTTAGTTAGAGTTTAGGAATCCAATAGCCATTTACTACTCTGTAAATGAGAATAAGTGGATGTCTTCCAATACCAAAAAGCGAATTCGCAACACATTAAGTTTTGATGATTATGATAAAGGTCATTTTTAAGTATCAACTGCTAAAATAAGACATTACATCGTGACTTCTCCAACTCAAGTAGGTATACTTAATTCTGGATGATTTTTATGTAAACTACATATGTTTCTCAATACCATACTAAAACTAATATTAAATTGTAATTCCTTAAGAAAATTTGCCAGCCAAAAACAAATTCTTCTTACATTCAGCACTACCTAGACGCCGAAACCAAATTTTATATAATAGGTAATTTTTCTTAGGCTAGATAGATATATATATATACCATACTAAAACTAATATTAAATTGTAATTCCTTAAGAAAATTTGCCAGCCAAAAACAAATTCTTCTTACATTCAGCACTACCTAGACGCCGAAACCAAATTTTATATAATAGGTAATTTTTCTTAGGCTAGATAGATATATATATGGTAATTTCATCAATACCTAAAACAAAAAACATTCCCGGTCAATTTGGGTTAAAGTTGAAAATTAAAAAAAATCCAAAAATTTCAAATTTCATTTAAATACTTTATAATTGTATACATTTATAAACCTTATGAAAGATTATCACCACACGCAAAATATCTCAAAATATTATCATTACAATCGGAGTTAAAATTTTTGTAATAGTGCAAATTAAATATAAAATTGACTTGATTTCTTTATTTAATACCAAATAAACCAATTTAATAATACCCTTAATTTTTACTGAACACTTTTGCAAATATTTTATAATATAATATTTTATAATAACGATTATTTTTTATTTTTACTTGACTGAGATAGGTTTTTTATCTTTTCTGGCATTTGACTTTGGTTCTTCTTTTTTAATATCCTATATTGGATTTGGGGAGTGAATTTGCTAGTCAAAAACCTCCTTTTATAATTTTTACTCCAAGATATTTTTAGGGTGTCATTTGACGAACTTTCATCATCCTCTTTAAGTTCTATATCATGTATATTCGCAGAACTTTTGATCTCTTAAACTATTTTCGGATTAAACTGTAGAAAAATAATAAGTAAATTTTCAGATTACTATTTTAAATAAAATTTTATAATGTTCTCATTTTTGAAATTACGAAAATGCATTTTTATTAGTAAATTTCACAATCTTTCAAGTTTTTTAGAGCGCCCTCGATTTTAGGATAAATATTAACAAACCTTCCTATTGAGTCACTTTTTGATAGCTTTTATGTCGGATTTTGGATATGTCAAAGCAAAATAAGTTCAGATAAAAGTATCCTGCTTTCCGCCAAAGCTGTTTTATTTTGACAAATTAAAAAAATCATGACTAAAATAAACTACAGCAAGTCTCTATATGTGCTATATATAATTCTAAGTCATTTTTTGGTACCCAAAAATGCTGAAGTTAAATCTGAAAATTGCTAATATTATGTTATTAGCCATTTTGTAAATTTTTTTTTAATTTGTCAAAATTTCGATCATGTGATGTTGAAGACAAAAGAAAACTCAATTCGCGCAGGAAACCGATTTTCTAAAGTAGTTCCGAGAGTGTTCCTAGTGGAAAGCTGTAATTTTTTCAAAAACCACATTCATTCAAGGGCATATTCATTTGCAACGAAGCAGAATTACCGCGTTTTAAAATATATGACAAAGTCTGTTCCATATAGCAGACTTTAGTTTCAAAGTCTGCTATCGTTTAACTTTTGACCGAATAGCGATACTCCCAACCTATAAATTGATACTGTCTCCCTATTTCCGGAGAACAGTTCTTTTATACAATTCTAATACCAAAAATTTAAACTTGTGGAGAAAAAATAAAATCAAAAATATAAAAAACTCCGGCTCGTTTCAATCAGATTTTTATAATTTTTCAACTTTGAAGAACTTTAACTAATAACGATAAAGACCGCGGACCATAAAACTGCAATTTGGTTGCTTATAGCATTGCTAATATTATGTTATTAGCCATTTTGTAAAAAAAGTTGTTTTTGCACACATATAGATATATACTAGAGTGTCCCGAGAAACAGCGTTATTGTTATGTAGGAAGACCACCCAAACGACAATACCTGTTAATTAGCTGAATACTGAAAAAATTTAAGAAATATTTATATTTCGTCCATATGTAAAACTTTAGACTTTCGAAATAAATTAACCTCAAATATATATTTTTAAATAGTTTAAAAATAATTACCAATCAAACAAGTACAATTTTTTGAATTTTTCATTGATTGAAAATTGAGATTATCTCGAGAAACAGCGTTATTGTGATGTAGGAAGACCACCTAAACGATGCCTGCTAATTAGCTGAATACTAGAAAAATTTTAAAAATATTTATATTTCGTTTTCTTTCCATACCAGAAGATCACGGAAATATCGTTTTGTGAGATATAAGGATTTGACTTTTTATATGTCAAGCTTTAGGCTTTCGAAATAAATTAACCTCATATATATATATATATATATATATATATATATATATATATATATATATTTAAATAGTTTAAAAATAATTACCAATTAAACAAGAACACGTTTTAATTTTTTACTTTTTTCAAATTTTAAATCGGAAGGAGCCCTGAGTATAAATTGTAAACCAATGTTATTAGTGAATTTCATTGAAATCAGAGATATCAAATCCGATTGCTGTTAGTTTTGGTATGGAATCACCCAAATATAAAGTTATAATAACCAGCGTTACCGTTTCGCGATTTTAGTAGCCAACTGCCCCTTTTTTAACCACTTTTTTGGCTCTTTTTTAAAAGTGGAACTAAATGGCGAATTTTTAAGAATATGTACTAAATGACAAGAATCTAAGTTGTTTGAAATATCTCGACCCATTATAAATTAATTCCAATGAAAAAATTATTTATTTTGAGATTGTTTCACAATATAGTGATGTAAAAAATGAATTGCAATTATTAGAAACTAAAGCTTATGATAAAGCTTATGAACAACTATTTAAAACATCAAATGGCGTATCTTTTTGGGCTGGATAGGGAAAGTTAAAAAATATATTTGATGAAAACTTATATCCTAACTTATATTTTTAATTTGGCAGATAGAAGTGTCTCTAAATTAACACTAATGAAAAATAAATTGTCCAAGACCTTAATTCTGTTGTCAACGCTTTTGAATTCATTCTTTCAGTACTAAATTTGTTAGACGGGGATTTGTAAGACTGGAGTCCTAGTGACAACCTCATACAAAACTGCAAAAGTTTAATTAATAAAAAGAGAAATTTCTGCTTACTATTTTTATGAATATATCCTTTCTATTGCAATAATAAAAATTATTATAAATAAATTATTTTATCAATAAAATTGAATTTAGTTGTTTTTTTTAAAGTAAAATATTTTTTTTTTATCAAATAAATAAATTTTGAGAAGTTTTTTAGGTATTGAAACAGTTGGTTCCTTAAAAAAATCAAGTTTTTCAGCGACTTTTTAGAAATTTTCAACGGTAACGCTAATTATAACTTACGCAAATTGTACGGAGTATAAAATTTACTTAAAGTGAAGGAATCCTAAACGTCTAACAAATGTTAGTCTTAACTCTTAAACCAAATATACATAGAGACATATTAAAGCATAACAATCTATACTAAGATACCTTATGTATCTTAAAATCAACGTGATATATACATTTAAACATAGACACGGACGGACATAATTTCTGCTTTCAGATGTTTTAGTGATAAAATTTTCTAAAACTAAAGAAACCCTCTTTATTTTATAAAACACAATATCATCAAAATTTTCACATATATATAATATATGTATGTATGTATATAAACATCTATTTAATGTACTAACTACTTCATCCTGAAACATAACCAGCATCACTTGAAGTAAGGTATGGTATCCTTTTTTTGTTTTTAGTTGCAAGTGACTGAGTGCTGCTTGCTGTCATTACTGCAAGCATTTCATAACAAAGGAAACCAATTAAGAAAAACCATTGTTGCATTTGGCAATTTAACTAAATTTTTCAACATTACAATTACCAAGTAAGTGTAGGGAGTGAGTACCTTAATGTAAGTAAGTATGTATGTATATAAATGAGCGATAGATATCCTTCTTGATACAAGCTGTTACCCGCAGTTGCTTTCTATTTGCATTAGTGTTAGTTAATATGTAGTTGCAGCAAATTTTTTATGAAAATTAGTTTATATATTCAGCAATATTGTCAGTATGATTGGATTGTAAAAAATTAAAACTTTTTTTCATCTATTACTTAATGTCATCTAAATGGACATTTAAAAAACAAAAAATGGTTAAAAAGTATTAGTTAATTGTGATTCATATAAGATATATATGTTTGGAAATATGATATTTTAAAGTAAATTTTAAAATAATAAAATAGATAATGAATACGAGCTTTAGGGGAGTTTAAAATATTCTTAATGAGCAAAAAACAAATTTAAAAATAATTTATAAATATTTGACTATTT
This sequence comes from Protocalliphora azurea, assembly GCA_932274085.1. Classification (NCBI taxonomy): domain Eukaryota; kingdom Metazoa; phylum Arthropoda; class Insecta; order Diptera; family Calliphoridae; genus Protocalliphora; species Protocalliphora azurea. Next base: position 19,195,392 of record OW026519.1, on the reverse strand, counting down.
AATCTCTTCATTATTATTAAAAATATCAGCCAAATAAAATATATTATTTAACTTTTATTAGCCCTTGTTAACGTCAAAATATTTTCGTTTACAAAATCATAAAGCAAATTATAATTCTTCTATATTCTCTATACTAACTAAAGAAAGCTAACCAAAAAGAAATAATAAAGTATAAATGAAAACTTTGTGAATAATTCTAAGAAAATTTACGACTTTATATTCGCATTGTTCGATGACAACAAACACATGTCAGTAAAAAAATAAGAAAACGAAGGAGAAAAAAAATTAAATGAAATAAATTTTACGATGTATTACTGCTACTGCTGACCCCCACCTCTATAAAACAATCTTGTTGTTGAAAGTCCTGCAATTTTATTTATGCTCATACACACAAACATTGGTTACTGGGGCGAGTCGCCTTTTTCGCCAGTTTTAAAGACAGTTATGGTGCAGAATTTCAATCATTTGAAAGACATTTGTTCTTTTTGCTTTTTCTTTTACTATTTTCTTACGGCTCGTTTTACATTTTGGCACAGTGAAATAAAAGAAATCTGCACCTATTAAATTTACTTAAATGTTTAACGCAATCGTATAAAAAGAGAATAAGATGAAGATGACAAATGCCGGAAAACGGAAGTAGAAAAGTAGAAACTGAAATGAATGTGTTTAAAAGAGACAACTACAAAGATTAATGACTTTAAAGAATTTATTGTACGTTGCTGAGTAAAACTTATTAAAATTATAAATTTATAGTTTAGAGAAGATACTAATTTGGTGAAGAGATTGATGAAAATTTTCCTAAAGGAGTAGAAACTGAATTTATTACATTGGAAAATGATACATAGATTTTAGAGGACTTAAATTTACAATTAATCTATGTTTTTAAGCGTCAAATTTAAAAATCGTGACTACTAAATATATATACATATTTTGATATGTAGATACGTGCTTATAAAAAAAACAAAAACAACACTAACAACTAAAAGAAAGCCCAAACATGCACAAAAAATGATTGTATGTATGCGAATACAACCAATAACTACTGCTTGAAACACTGAAAGTCATTGCAATGCATTTTATATATGTTTTGCATTTGTATAGTTTTAATAATTTTTCATATTTTTTGCCTATAACTCAATTGTTTATGGACCGATATGGTTAAAACTGAAATTCCGAAACTTACAAATTCCAAAATTGCGTTTTGATCTCAGTTAATAATTCACCCATTTTGTTCATTTTTTTTGCAAAAACATTTCAAACTTTTCTGTGAAAAATATAAGTCGCTAGCTTATTAGGGGCTTAAAAAAATCGAAAACAAATACGTTTTTGGAGACCTTTTCGGTCTTCTGGCGATATCTGATTGATATCTCGGCTATTAATGGATCAATTTTGTTGATTTTTAAAAGTGTTATTCTAAGGAATATTAACTATAATTTGGCGTATAACACATTTATATCCGATAACTGGAACTTTATAAAAACTAATTTCAACAGACAGACGGACAACGTTATATCGACTTCCCTATCAGGAAGGATTCAAAAAATATATACTTTTTGGACTCTTAGATGAATATTATAGAAATTACAAACAGAATACTAATCTTATATATACCCCTTATATCTGTGGTAGAGGGAAAGTTGACTAAAAGCTAGCACATAAAATGTACGTAGCGTTAGTATTAAAAGTATAATACTTATACGTAAATTTGACGTATGGTTAGTGTCAACACTATTAATTTGTATATTAATTTCATTAACTCTAGTTAAGAGTAGCAGATACAATTGTAAATTTCTGATTTTAAATTATTATAACTTTTTCTAACACCATTAGACCCTGAAATTGTCTGACATAATAAAGATTATTTTGTCGAAATATTAGAAAAAATATTTGACATCTTCCCTAAAGTGCCGTTTGTATTTGTTATAAAGAGAAAACGTGAAAATAAAATTAAAAAGTAGTTGTTTTATTGAAGCCCTACAAATTGTTTGAACATACGAATGAGTAAAAGATAAGTAAAAAATATTTTGATTGAGTTTCTTGACATGAAAATGATGTGGGTCATATTGTTTTTCTCAGACAGTTTTCACGCATAATATACTCGACTTTCTAATCTCATATTATTTAGGTTCTTAATATTGGCAAAAGTAAAAGATCTGAAAAATGACTGAGGTTCAATTCCTGTCACAAGATTATGCAAACCAGGTTCTCATGCTATAATAATACGTCGCAAAAATACTATTTCCACTACAATTCGAAAAAAATTGTTTTACTAAAAATGATTCTACTCTAAATGATGGAATAATTATTTATCTTTATTATTTATTACTGACAAGTATAAGCGTTTTCAACAGCTGTATTTCCTTAATTTAGTCCCTGGATGGTGCTCATTATATATGGTGATAGTTTCGATGTTATTTTATTTTAATATTTTATCCATCACATTTACTCCAATCAGCGTTGCTGTAGAAAATTTTTAAAACATGTCCAAGAAAGGGGATTTAAAAAATAGGATCGCCAAGAAAAAAAGGGATTTAAAAAATAGGGTCGCCATAAAATGATTTTTTTTTAATACCTAAAAAGTTAATCCAAATTTCTTTTTATTTGTTAAAAAGAAAAACAAAAATTTTTGCATTTTTAAAACAAACACAATTTAATTTTATTAATGACAAAATAATTTATAATAATTTTTCTTATTTCAAAAATAAACGTTATTTGATATAAACAGTTAATATAAAATTCTCTTTTTATTAACTAAATTTCTGTACTTTTGTACGAGGTCTTATCTCGAACTCCAGTCTTACAAATTCCCGTCTAACAAATTTAGGACTGAATGCATGGACAATTTACTTTCCATTAGTGATAATTTATAAAAAAGACACTGCTATGGGACAAAGTAAAAAATATAAATTAAGTATTCATCAAATCTATTTTTGATTTTCACAATCTGGTCCAAAAAGATTCGACGTTTGATATTTTAAGTATTAGTTCATAATCTTTATCATTAGGTTTAGTTTTTAACAGTTTCAGTTCATTTGTAAATTCTTCGGGATCTTTTTTTACATCGCCATATTATGAAACAGTCTCAAAATAAGTAATTTCTTCATTGGAATTAATATATAATAGGTCGAGATATTTCAAACAACTTAGTTTCAAGTCATTTAGCACATAGTCTTAAAAAGTAGCCATTTAGTTCCATTTTAAAATAGGGGCTACAAAAGTGGAAAATTTCATTCCAAACCCTGCTAAATATATAGTTTTTGCAACAATCTTAATAATCAATAACCCATTTTATTATTTTTTCCGTTCATATTAATAAGGGTTTTGAAAAGTCCTTTAATAAATTTCTAAAGTACCCATTGTTTAGAAGCTTTATTAAAAAGAATAATATTCGAATCCAATGCGAATTTATTTTTGTCGTAAATTGAATTAATTACATATGTAAATCACTACTTTTTGATACCAAGCAGCTAATGAATGCTGTAGCGCTATTATGCTACGGCGTCTTTACAGAAAGGCTTATTTTAGGCTTGAGTACAAGGTCCAGGCTTTAACTTCAATTAAATTTAACGTATTTATGGGAAATTGAAGCCATCTTTCTGCTTAATCTGCGGTTTTGCTAACATCGTTTGGCAATTAACACCAAAATCTTTTATAGTCTAATTCCTTACAATATATAAGTTATTAATTAGTCGTTAAAAAGGTGGAAATGATTATCTCTCTAAACAAACTATTATAATTAGGCTTAAGTTTCACTGTAAGTTAATAAAACAACTTTCGTTATTCAATTGTTTATGATTATGTTAACACACATTAGTTTCTGATTTGTTTTTGAAAAATACAATGAGTTTAAACACCACTCTTCACATATCATTTTATTGTGTTTTTCCTTTTGGTCTGTTTTCCGTTTGCTAAAATATTTTCACAAGTTTTTGATTTAAATAAATAAATTTCACACACAAATACCTTTCAATTAAAAAAATACGACTTTCAAGCATATAAAATTTATAAAAAAAATTATAAATTTCATTCACAATTTTCCGTTTTTTATTTTCAAACTGTGACAATTTTTACAAATTATTTTTCAAATAAATACTCGTATCTATGTACTAAAATTACTAAAAATTTCTTCCCTGTATGGAAACTTACACTTTTTGTGTGTTAAATAATTAAACGACTAGTATCGAGATATTTTTCGACTTTGAAATATATAAAGAAACAAATCAATTTGTTTATGTTTTTTTCAGAAAACGACTCGTTTTTCAAAAAACCTCTATATGTGAACATAGCATATAATAGCATAATAAAATTTATATAGATTTGTACTTAATTCCACTTTCCAATTGTTGTGAAACTCTAAAGAGTTATTAGCAAGTGCCTATGCACCAAAATTCTAGAGGATTACAATAATCAGGAAAAATTAAATCATATCTAGGAATCACTTAAAGGTTAATTGAATTGCTATATTACTAACCTAAATAAATTAATCGAAATTACAAAATGTCGGAAAAGGAGTAAAAAGAAAAGAAAAATAATAACTAGATTAATTATTGATATTCGTCAGTATTGACACAGAAATCTTTGTTTGTTATTAGGTTTTATGGTTATTTATTGAAGAACACCATTATCGATAAATTTAATGAAGGCCTATTCTAAAGAGAAAGTTGTAAAAAGAAAAAATCGTCAGACAATCTCGCCTTGGTTTTTCCAAATTCAGTCTGCTGTTACCATTCGTAGCTAATAATAAGAAAATAAATTTCAAGATTATTTTAAAAATCGAAATAAATAATAATAAAATGTTCACACAAATTAAGAAAAAAAGAAAGGTCCAGAATATTATAGTATTTTATTAAGTGCTACTCGCTTATAGCCTTAAAATAAAAATTAAGAAAATACAGAAAAAGAGAAAGTTTAAAACAAGGAAATTGAATCGAGCGTGGAAAAAATATGTAAATTGAAAAGTGAAAAACGGTGGTGCCAGTTTGGTCTTTTTAAGGCTAGCCTTTTGTTTTGTTTTTAGCTTCAAAATTTTCTTTTTAGCTTCTAGCTTTTTTAATTTTTAAAATTGCCATAAAAAAGACTTAAATGTTAGTATTTCAACAAAAAAAAAAAATAAAATACTTTGCATTTATTTATTTATATTTTTTGTATATATAAATTTTTACAAATTCTTTCTTTTCGCTTTCTTCACCAGTGTTGCCAGGCTAAATGCATAAAAAAATTAAGACCTGAAAAAAGTAAGATATTTTAATATAAAAACTTATTTTTTTTCAAATGTTTTAATAAATTTTTTTAAACAAATAAAAATTATCAAATGAAATTACCCAATGGAAAAAAATCCCATACAAATTTGGTTTATATTTTATATAAGAAAAAACTATCTAATGCTTTGAGGTGATTTTTCGACACTTTTTAACTATATATATATTTTTTTTTTTTTTTTGATTAAGGATTGCAAAATTCTTGGGTGATTTTTCGCTTTTATAAGATTTATTTAAAAACTATATTTATAAATAGTTTCGATGGTTAATGAAGTATATTGAAGAATAATTACAATAATCAATTTAGCATGTCCGTAGAATAAGCAAAATTTTGTTTTTGTAATTTGGAGAACGCAGCACCGTAGGCGAAAATTTTTGTTAAATATAAATAACCTCGATTTATTTTGCGAATACATAAACATAATAAGTATAAAAATACAAAGAGAAAATTATAATAGAAAAATAATAATAATATGCTGATATTAGTTCAATATTATGGATTATATAAAGAAAATCATGAAAATGGAATAAAAAAAGTGATTTTTTTAGTATATGGGTGCTAGTTAAAAATATGGTCCAATTTAAATAAAAAGTTTCTGTGACAGTCCTTTTATTTTTAAATTTTATTTTTTTTAATATCTAAATGTAAATTATGTGTCCGTTGATTTTTAAATTTTCGATTAACATAATAAGTGATACATGTGTATAAACTTTATTTTTTTAGCTCTTAACTTTCATAGCGTACTATATACGTTATTTTTTGTGACTTCTATCAGCATGTATAAGATGCCAAAATTGCTTCCATATTTCCAGGATTAAAGTGTGCGTTCGAATGAAATGTAACGCAAAATGTTCATAATAACTCTTCCTGTCGCACGAAATTAATTTGATTAATTTTTAATTTCTAATTATTTCCAAAAGTCCAATTTTCCAAAATTTTAATGCCATTTAAGATTAAACATATTGAAACCAAATATTGGTAATTGTGGGCGTGACATGCTGTTAAAAACAAATATTACATGTTTTTTTTTTAATGCGATTTTTATAAATTTGATCATAAGTAAATTATTATTGCACGCAAATTATTATCGATAATTCGTTGCATGTTTTTGTTATATTGATAGGATAACAGACTTTAAAAAATGGTGTGATGTGTCAATGTACCGTTTATATCTCCTGCGTTATTAAATATTTTCTCCGGTGCTATATTTCAATCAAATTTTAACTTTAGTGAAATAGAACTTTTGAGGGTCAAAAGCTGTTAAACAAATTTTACTACCGGAAGAAAGGAGAAAGTGTCTTCTTTAACAACATATGTAATTTTTGCCTGTATGGACTCGTCTGTAGAACACTTTTTCCATTTGAATGAAATTATTCGCAAAATTTTTTCTTGGAAACACATACTAAAAGTCAGTTGTGATTTTATTCTAAACTTACACGAACAATACGAAACAACGACACCAAAAAGAAGTTAAGAAGTTTAAAAAATAAACATGTTCAGGATGAATTTCTCAAATATGGGTTGATTACAGATCAGCCAAAACAATGATCAGGCAATACAAAAGATAAGATCATAACAAGAAGGTTCTTTTCAGATTTCGAAAGAGCATCTAAAATAACAGTTGTTGATATAATTCTTCCTTCAAGATTTAAAATGATTATCGATGAATTTGGTGATTATGCGAAGGAAAATGCACGAATATATACAACCAAATATTTATGGAAAAAATTTTCGGAAATAGTTCAAAAAATCCTTTATAATGGAGAAGATGTCATTAAACAATACCAAAAAATATCATGAAATTCTACAAATAAGGATCTATCTATATATTGCTGGCAACGTCAAATCTGCTCATCTTTAGCATCCGAAGTCAATGGAAAGTAAACATCGGTACTTAGATGAAGCTAAAGGGCTGCTAGAAGACAGAAATAATATAGAACTAAATATGAAATATTTGTAAGCAATTTTCCAACCGAGTGAATAATAATTATAATTTTATTTTATTGTTGTTTAAGTAAAAAATAAAATAAGCTTTAAAAAACTTTAAGTTATTATAAAAAATAAAAATTTTTCCTTAATGTTATTTATATTTTTAACTTACTAGAAAATGTTGACTGAGTAAAATTTATCAAAAGTGTTACATTTCATGGTAATAAAAAAATCTTTAAAAGTACCCTGAGAATGAGGTAAAACTTGCTTCTGAATAAGAAAAAGTCACAAGAATGAAGTCTAAAGGTATAGTAGCTCATAAAAAACAAAATAAGCATTAAAAAAATCGTATTTTTCTTTTTGTTCAAAATTGATAAACCGGGAACCTGTTCACAAAATAATCTTGGGTATTATTAAAATGCTTTTTTGTCCGCTTATAACTTTTTTTTATAAAAAAGTTGATTCAAAAAACAAAAAATTCTCATTTTCATACTAAATTCTATAAAAAAAAAGTTAAAAGTTCAAATTTAACCTTAAATTTCTCAACAACTGCTGAACTGATTTTTATGAAATGAAATTATATTCCTGAAATCAGGTTGCTTGTCCACTTGCAGATAGCAGTCAAAGAATAATGTGTAAAAATAAAATTTGATTTTTTTTAACTTTCTTTTTATTATTATTTTTTTTTTTTTTTGAACTTACTAGAAAATGTTAACTGAGTAAATTTTATCAAAAGTATTACATTTCGAGGTAATAAAAATCTTAAAAAGTACCCTAAGAATGAGGTAAAACTTGGTTCAGAAAAAGAAAAAGTCACAAGAATAAAGTCAAAAAGTGAAGAAGCTCCTAAGGGCTATGACAAACAAATTCGGCGGCTTAATGACACGTTGCGGTTATTTTTTAAAGATACGCGTAATCGTTAGTCAATAAAACCTAAAAAATGTTAAGTAACAAATCTGAGAAGAATTCTGAGGAACGAATGATCAAAGCTCCTTAGTAATAAAACAAAAATTAAAATATTTTGCATTAGCCCAGAAAACATATGTTATTGCTGACTTTTGCCATGATGAATGGTACGTGAAGAACGGGTAGTGAAGAAGGTGTGGTTGGTTGTGCTTCGGAAATTACCATTTAAAATGTAGAGGCCTTAAAGCCGATGCATTATCCGATAAAGCCGAAAACTTGCAATGCAAGTTACAGAATAATTGGCATTGAATTTGAATTTCTTCAAAAGTTATAAAGCTAAGTTTGATGAAATTAAAAAAACTCTACACGGAAAGCTAACTACATACGGTAAATAATTTTCTAAGTTCACAAATTTAGATAGTTTTGTTGCCTTCCCGAGCCCAAAATATAAAATAACTGCTAAGTCACCTCTTGTAGATATGGGTCAATACTTCTCACAATTCCATCCCGTTACCAACCGCAAATCTAAGTAGTAGTCATGCTGCTGTTGTGACTACTAATTCAAGTAATTTTATTCAGCATCATAGTGCTTCGAATGCTTCCATTTATAATTTAATTCTGTCAGAATCAACTTTAGTTACTCCTACGGCATCTAATTTGACAAACCTATCTATTTTAGCATGCCTCTCTCATCTTCAAACAACTCAACTAATTTAGATGTCATCTACAAGCCACTTATAAATCCGTTTACTCGAAAGCTCTTAAAAGTGATAGCTCCATCCATATTTGCTATCCGTTTTTCAGTAAATATAAGAGTAAATGTTATTGAGTTTCATATTAAAATCTAACTTTGGGGTTGAAGATTATAATGATGTCCAAATTTACAAGATAAATACGTATAATAGAGCTACATTTAAAATAATTCTCCCAGAGAGTATTTTTGATCGTTTTGTTAATCCACAATTTTTTCCAAAAATATAATTGTTCGACAATTTATTTATCGTGATGATAGTAATGTAATTCTTCCAAGGGCTTCTGACCAAAATCCATAATACTAATTGAATTAAATAATATAATATTTGTCCAAGAAATTATTACAACTCCTCACCAATTTCCATCACATACCAAAATGTTAGAGGTATGAACATAAAATTAAAATCCCTCTATTTAGAGAGCTTTGAAATTAATAAAGAAATTCATAATTCTGAAATAATTTGCAGTATATTTCAAATTTATAGACGTGGTAGAGGGGATAAAGAAGGTATTGGAGTTTCAATTTCTGTCTCAACACTTTTTCCTTCGGAAGAAATAATACTTAACAATGATCAAAATATTGAATTTATCGCCGTATGTTTTAAAGCCAAATTTAGAACAATTTTTATAACTTGCTCTTATATTTCTCCTGCGTCAAAGATTAACGTTTATGAACAACATGCAAACGCGATAAAATTTGCTAATCAATGCGAAATTCTTGATTTATGCTTTCTACGCCCATCAATAAGATGGGAAACATATTGCTATTGCTGATTTAGAGCTCTTCCAAATAAATAATATAGTAAAGAAGCTTTGCACTATTAACACCTGAAAATGCTTATCACCCCACTCTTGAAATAAGCATATTGGTCGAAACAAAACTATCATTACAGTCTAATGTAAATGATGGTTTTTGATTTTAGCAAAGCTGCCTATTCCAAATTAAACCACCTACTTTGTTTTGGAAATTAGTTTGAATACATTCCTTACAACAAAGTGTGTCCACGTAATATCGAATCATTTTGAATAAATTCTATGATGGCTTATTTAAATGTTTTAAGAAATCAATTCCAATGACGAGAAAAAGAATTGCAAATGAATCGCCTTAAAATGCAAAGCAGCTTAGTAGCTTGAAAATTATGAAAAATAAACATAATATCTAATATTGAACTTCATTTGTAATCCTGTTATAATTTTTTTCGACAATGCACAGTGGGGCAGAATCTAAATTTTTTGGAAATAAATCTGTAACTTCTGATCGGCTGGTTGGATTTTCATGAAATTTAGTATAGGCTTAGAAGAGGAGCGTGCAATGTTAAGTTTTGAAAAGGGGCATACCAAACCTCTCAGGGACGGAGCTAAGGGGGCTCAAAGTTAGGCACCTCTGACATAAAAAATTTTTAATCGCTTTCCAAATTTTTGTTTCTCGTCCGATTTAAAATATTTTTATAAATTTTTGTAGGCCCTGATAAGATCTATAAAAAATATGTTCACGTGTCCTATTTATTTCTTACAGTTTCCAAGATATTTGCGTTTGAATTTTTAAGCACCATAATTTTGCATATTCTTGGTCCAGTTTTTTTCATATATATCCTGGTATTTCCGACCGATTTTATTAGTTTTTATCTTATCTAGTTAAAGAACAAAATTATCTATTGAATAAAAAAATTTGAAGTCGATATCTTTACGGAGTCCAAAAATAAACGATTTTGAATTTGAAAATTGCAAAAAATACAACTGTTTGTGTTTTTTTAGCCGAAAAAGTATCTACACTCTTTTTTATCTAAAATAAAATTTTCTTTAGCAACATATAATAATTTTGTACTCTTCTGAAAGGTAACTTCACACATATATATTTTAAGAATCTTCAATGTGTTGTTAAAAGTTTTAAATCAAAATCTACGGGACTTCGGAAAAATGTAGATTCTATAGCCATAAATGTAAAAAATCCCATTTTTTGGAATTTTCATTAGTTTTTTTTGGGAATTCAGGAAAACCCTACTCCTGATGGAAATTTGGTTAACGCGCTTTTGTTTATATCAATAACGTCCACATTTCCTGCAAATTCCGTTAAGATATCTCTGTAAACAAATATGTTATTTCAATTAAAAAATTTGTATTTTCTTCAAAAACCCCAAATTTAAAAATATGTATTCCAAATTAAGCTTATCCTTTAGCATATATAATTTCCGATCTTTTGCAGAAATATTCAAGTCAATAGCATGCATCATTTCGGAAATATGCGCCTTTAAACTTTTATATTTCCAATTTATTGTATATTGTATTTTTACAAACTTGCAACTTTTGCCTTTAGATTTTTATAAAAATAATTAATAAATATTTTTTTATTTTTAGTAGGGTTGCCACATTTCCAAAATTTAAGTAAATCTTTATCCTTTCTAAGCATTCATATATTTCTATTAATGAATTTAAAATAAAAAAACAAACAAAAAATGTCTATTTTAACTTAATCAATATTATTATTTTTGGTATTTATCATCTTCCTTAATATAATAATATTCTATTTCTAATACGATTTTTTATTACTTATTTACATTAAATTTATGTAGACAATTTGTCTAATATTTTAAACTTATACTACTTATTTTCTATAAAATAATCTGTTGTATCTGTATACATATCTAAAAGATAATTAAGGTCATTCAAGTCTTCAGTATTTTGAGTTGATAAAGGCTCATAATAGATCCAACGTTTTCTCATTGATGATAGTACAGGGTCTGATGATAACAATAGGCTATTAAAAATATCCTCGTTTTGTGACGTTCTGGAGCATTTCCTGGAGCTGAATAATTGAATGTGCTTAAAATCTCTGTTTCTTGCTTTTTCGACTCCCTTGTGTATTCGAAACAAATGGGTCTGTAAAAGTGTTTTGATCCTGGAGTGGTGTTAAGTCATATATCTTCAAATGAGGTTTTACGCTTTGATGAATATTGCTTTAAGGAATAAGATCGCATTCTAAATGGCACCAAAGATGCTACAAATACGCTTTTATAATCCGCCATTTTCTTACTTCCACTAGCATGTTTGTATTCAGGAAAGGCTGATAGTCTGTCACAACCCCACTTACAGGTTAATACAACGTCTCTGTTATTTACCTTTTCCATCTGATCTGCATAAAAATCTGCAACTATCCTGGTAGCTGTATTCTCAAGCAAAGAAGATAGCTCTGCACATGCTTCCTTTTCAATAACCGAAATAGTTGGTGAAATAGTTTGCTTTTTTTCTTGAATAGCCTTTATGATGGTAGAATTGAGTGTCCCTTTTCAAGCAAAGCTTTTCTTAAAATTTGATATTTGTTTCGACTGAGGTCCAATTCAAGCATTGAAGTAATTGCTTCTTCTTCTGTAAAATTGGGTTGTGATGTTGGACTAGGTACACTTTCGGCATTCCGTTTAAGACGTTTTGGTGATGCAGTTGGCAGTATTTCAGCAATATTAATTGCTTATGGGCCAGTCTTTTCTTCTTAGATCTTGTACTTAAATCATCATATGTCTTGCAGGGTGCTCCAGTTGATATTTTGCACGCCGATATTTCTATATCAGTATCTATCCAATCGAAATGTTTAATTTTTAATCTGTTAGTACGCTTAATCAAGGACTTCATTTTTACGTCATACAACTTTAAAAAGCTCTCTATCTGAGATTTACCAATGACGTCGACTTTTGCATGATATGTAGTTTTTATGAATTCCATTATAGTTTCTAAACGATTAAAATTATTTTTAGATAAATTCCACAGAACACAACACAATTGTTCATGTTTCATCGTAATCACCATGGTAATCAAATTCGTTATGATGTTGAAAACGATTAGCTGCGCATTTATATCGCACAGGTATATATATTTACAGGTATTCTGTGAATTTTCATCAGGTAAAATATCTGAAAGAGTCAATTTGGGAGAGTACCTATAGCAAATTCATTGATATTATATGTTGCTGTTAGGTATCACCGGAAAGGATATTACCTGTGAATTGTCACTAGCTCACAAAAATATAGATTTTGAACCATCAGTAATAGATAAATGCTGCAGCTAGGTATTACCGGAGAGGATACATGTACATTGCCACTAGATCATAAATATATAAATTTTTAACCATCAGCATAGATAAATACATTTGTTAAATTTAGGTAAACACCATAAATGTAAACTAATAAAATACTTATTGATTAAGTTAAAATAGACATTTTTTGTTTGTTTTGTTATTTTAAATTCATTAATAGAAATATATGAGTGCTTAGAAAATGATAAAGATTTACTTAAATTTGGGAATTGTGGCAACCCTATTAAAAATAAAAGAATATTTATTAATTATTTTTATAAAAATATTTTGTGTATAGATATTATTAAAAGTATACAGAAATATTCATAATTTTCTAGGTAATTATTCAGGCAAAGCTAAAGGCAAATGTTGCAAGTTTGTAAAAATATAGTCATATATACAATAAATGGGAAATATAAAAGTTTAGAGGCGCATATTTCTGAAATGAGGCACGATATTGACTTGAATCTTCCTGCAGAAGATCTGAAATTATATATGCTTAATTTGGAATACATATTTTTAATTTTTTTTTCGCTATTTAGAAATAAACCAAACGAAAGGCCCAATTTGGGGTTTTTGGAGAAAATACAAATTTTTTAATTGTAATAACATATTTGTTTATAAAGATATCTCAACGAAATTTGTAGGAAAGGTGGATCTTATTAATATAAATAAAAGCGCGTTAACCAGATTTCAATCAGGGTAGGGTTTTCCTGAATTCCCAAAAAAACTAATGAAAATTCCCAAAAATGGTATTTTTTACATTTTTGGCTATAGAATCCAAATTTTTCTGTACGCCCGTAGATTTTGATTTAAAACTTTTAACAACACATTGAAGATTCTTAAAATATATTCCGCTTGTCGATTTGTGCTTTGGGATTTGAGAAAATATGGTCTAAAATCAAAAATTTCATATAAAATGGGTCGAATTCGGGAGGTATGTACCATGACCAATTGAGTTATTGGGTTCGTTTTTTATCTTAGAGCTATCTCTGTGAAGTTACCTTTCAGAAAAGTTCAAAATTATTATATGTTGCTAAAGAAAATTTTATTTTAGATAAAAAAGAGTGTAGGTACTTTTTCGGCTAAAAAAAAGTCGTCTTTTCAAAATCGTTTATTTTTGGACTCGGAAAAGATATCGACTTAAATTTTTTTTTTATTCAATAAATAATTATATTCTTTAACTAGTTAAGAAACAAAACTAATAAAATCGGTCGGAAATACTAGGATATATATGAAAAAATCTGGACCAAGAACATGCAAAATTGTGGTGCTTAAAAATTCAAACGCAAATAACTCGGAAACTATAAGATATAAATAGGACAAATAGGACGAGCCCCGTTAGCTCCGTCGTGAGGGGTTTGTTGTGCCCCTCTTCAAAACTTAACATTGTACACTCCTCTGCTACGCCTATACCAAATTTCATGAAAATCAAGCCAGCCGATCAGAAGTTACAGATTAATTTCCAAAAAATTTCTATCAAAAGGTTTAATTATAAGTTCATTAAAAGTACAAACTTCCTCTTTTATTTGTCAAATCATTAAAATTAGTACCGTATAAACATTATTTCTTTTACTGTTTACATTTTTGGAACATTTTGAAATGCCAAATTCTATTATGATATAAAACAAGTGGGTTTATTATTAACGTACCTTTTTGTATGAAATATTCTTCTTGGGGAATTAAAAAGATGGTTCTCTATAACCGTGTTCTTTATAAACACAGTTATGTGTATGCAAAGTGTTCATAAAATCAATGGGACCAAAGAAAATTGTTCACTATAACTAGTGTACACTATAACCGTGTTCGACTGTATTATACTTTTTTAATTTACTCTTATACTCATACGCAGTCTTGCAAATTAATAAAGAATGATGACCTAATGGTTAAACTAAACAATCAGGGGGGCAACAATATGTGAATAAAATTTTTCCTTATTTCTCTTATAATCTGACTACAGACAAACAATTGCTCTCACACATATATTTAGTTATCTACTGCATTCTTCCTTTTTATATTCAGTGGACATACTTTTTTAGCTCAGAGGAATATTTATTCTTTCCCCGCTTTGCCGCACATCATTCAGAGGTTTTACTATTTATGCTAGCTTCACTTGTGGCTAGTCTTTAAATATGTGGTTTAAATTTTTAACGTAAAACTTCTTTTTTCCAAAGAGCAACTATTGAACGTCTTCTTACTATTTAAAAATTGAGATTATCAAAATCTTGAATTTGTCGTCCTATTTAATATGCAAGCAAAATCTTTCCAAATGATTATTCGAGTAAAGGCTTTCAAATCCTTCAGTTTTTATCTAAAACTATACCCTACAAATTTAAGATCTACAGTAAGAAATAATGAATTAAAACAAATGTCTCTAAAGGCCAGTTTGATGATTGTTTGCTGAGTGCGCACAAATATTTTCCTATTACTTTACAAGGATATTTGCACAACATTGAGAAAAGAAAATTAATAAATCAGCAACTGCTGCCTCTACTGCCACTATTAGTCCCAGCATACAAAAGACATCATGAAGAAGATATTTTTCAATGAACGCTCCATCGCTAGACGTACTCTTATTATATACTTTTTTTTTGTATCTTCATTTTTTATATGGACTTTTTCTTTTTTGTTATGTTCCATTGTATATTTTCTGTTTGTATTATAAACACCAACTGAATTTTTATGAGTTAATTTAATTTATAGTTTTATTATTATGTTGCGAACATAATATTAACGATGGCTGAAACAAGAAAAGAGATAATAATAATAATAAAAAAACAAACAAATCTTTTAAAGGGAGTTGTCAGAACTGATGGCAATAGTAGTGGTGGCTGTGATACTAAAGAAATGCAAAGACTATATAGTAGCAATTTCTTGAATTGTAGTCATCATAATCATAGTATAAATAAAAAAAGGAAAGACAGCAATTTTATTGCATGAGTTTATATATATTCTATATTTTATTACAGTGAGTGCAGAATTAATGAGAACAGATTTCAGATTAATAGAAATTGTATAAAATAACAATATTCTTGTATTAAGAATAAAATAAAATTTATAAATAGTTTTGATATTTAAGTAACTACACTTTAACATTTGAAATATTTATTTGTTCAATTTATTCCATTAATCCAAATTTTTAAAAACGATTATGATTTAAATACTTATATTATTAATTTAGAATAAATTCTATTCAATATCCCTTAAAGTCATTAACGGCAAAATGTAATATCGATTATATTTCGCCGCTGCTCTAATGTAAATATATTTTTAATTATGCCTTATTAATATTCTGTATCTCACTGTAATACTTTTTATTGTTTTATATTTATATAAGAAATTTTGCATTTACCAGTGACTTTTTTCTGTTTTCTGTTTTTTACTTTTTATTTTTTTAGCAATATCTTTTTTAAAACGTTGTACACGTTCTTAACTTGGTAAACAATACGTTAAAACATTTGTAACAGCTATGGCCTTGAAACCAACTTAAAATATATACTTTGCCGCATATTGGCAAAGACTGTTGAAAATGAAGAACAAAAAATTAAAGTTTTCTTTTCTTACTTAGATTAAAATGTATAGGAAGTAAAATAAAAAAGATATGCTAAATGTAAGATGTCGCATTTAGAAAAAAAATAAAATAACAGCCTTATTAGTGATTAAATATACAAAATTTCAAATGCATGGTTATTTCAATTATATTATTTTCATATTCCTAATATACACACTAAAGTTTAACTAAATTTGAGATATAGAAAAGTACTTTAAAGTTAAATATTTCTATGTAGTTATAATTTATTGGTATACGAGCAAGTTCCATTCTTTTGCCTAAAGATATAAATACATATATATACAAGGAAGAAATTAATTATTATGAGATCGTTTCACTATGTTATGAAAAAACTCCGGAGAATTTATAAATGAAAAAAAAACTGTAAAAAATTTGTAAAGTTTATGAACAACTATTTAAAACATCAAATGTCGAATCTTTTTGGACCGTATTGATAAAACTGAAAAAAACATATTCTAAATTCCCTCTTTCGGACACTATAAAAATTATCAATGATAGCATTGTATGTATCTACATTAGGACTATAACCAAATTTTTGGCATAGTAAATGAAAACACCTGTTTCCCGTCTTTTTGAGAAAAAAAAGCTCACGCAGGGAAGCAAATTTCTAAAACCTTCCAAGATTTTTTTTAGAAACATTTTTTATTATTTATTTTATTATTATTATTTTTTTTTTTTTTTTGTATTTATACAATATTCATGAATTAATTTATTCTATATTTACTTAGTAGTTTTAAATGTATATACTATTGGATGAAATAAACTTTAAGTCTAATGTTCGCGATGATTTACACAGTTGATAAATATCTTGTACAACTATTATTGCTCTCTCTGCACATATATTACTTCTTTGTTGAAAAGGAATTGCTGAAGGTTCTTTTACCCAGTGTTTTTCAAAACACGCCTTTGCTTTTTGAAATTGGGTCAATGATTGTACTAAGCATGGAATCTTCCAATTACAATTTATTCGCTTGGTATTTTGCTAAATTTATATAATTGTTTGTCGACATCGGTAATATTTCTCTGAATTTTAATGCTATCTTGAAATTTGTTCAAAGACTTTGACCAGACTTTAGAATTTTTTTGGACATTTAAATCACTTTTTTGGAAAGACATCTTTTATTAATTCAAACAAACAACAAAATTTAATAATATAATACGCAACAATTTCCATGCTTTCTTAATTATAATAAAAGTTTTTAAAATAAAAAGTTTTACAACTTTTTCGTTTGTTTTGTGATTTTTTTTAATTATGCATGAATTTTGATTATCCTTTAAAATATAATAACCTAGGCATTTAGTGATGGTACAATCTATGAAATTCGGATCATTGCTTATATATTTATATCGCTTTAAGCATAAGGTATTTTACTCAGGTTTTTACATATAACGAATTTTGAACCGCGATGAACTGTAAACCGTAGGAAAATTTTTAAATTCCAAAATAGCATTTAAGTGATACGTATAGGAATATATACAAATATCAGTTGTATATTTTTCTATGCCGTTTTTGATATTCGCAAAAAGTGTGAAAAAGTTATAGCCCTAATGTACATATTTTCAGGAGAGGGCTTCATATAGGTAAGATAGTCATTTACATACAATATGTATTGACATGATCACAAACTTATTTGGTAAGCTAACTTTAAGGTATACATTATAAATACCAGAATAATTGCACAATACTTCGAAGATCACTCACGTTGTCCCAACGCTTTAACGTAATATATAACTTTCATCAAAAAAAAAATATTAAAATTTATCATTAACCCTCCGCAAGCAGTGTTGCCAAAAGATGTAGTTGGTAAAGTACTAGATCTTGCAAAAAATTAGGCTAAATTATACTACACTAGCAAATAATAATGCTAAATTGTTTTCTAAAAAATAATTCAATTTCTTGCCCTTTTTCTTGTAAAATAATGTTCAAATGAAAACTTATAAACAATTTTTCTTCAAGACTATTTTGTAATATTGGGAAATAAAGTAAATATAAGCCATATATTTTAAAACTGACAACTAATACCGTCAAATGTTTTTTTTTCAAATCTTTAAAAAAATCGAAAAGTATTTAATTAAAATGTAGAGTAAAACAGTGATAAAAAGCATTTCGCATATTTTTGTGAATTGTCAATGCATTTTAAACTATTCAAATGCTAAATCTAACAATTAAAGTCTGCACTTTGGCAATACCGTCCGCAAGACATAACATGAGTCTTATTTGACAAAATAAAACATATCTGTCAGTAGACATTTTAATTGACTGCTTTGCTGTAACAAAGCAATATAAGGACTGCGCATGAAAAATATAGTGAACTCTTGAAGGCTTGTAACTTTCATTATACGAGCATAGCGTTAAGTTGTTTATTATTAGCCGTAACTAGTGCTAAATTTTGCTGTTACATCATAATTTATTTTTTTAATTTTTTTCTAAAATGAAAATTTAACAAATGCATAATAACCGAAGAAAAATTTTATTTACTGACTAGAAAAAAATAACACGTATTTTAAAGGGAAATCTCTACATATCTGGATGGAATATGGCACATTTAACCTAATCTTGTCTATCTATATTTATTCTTGTATAAACTATATGAGATTTACAATGAAAAAACAAACATTAAAAACAAAATATATTCAAAACAAGCAAAAATTGAATTTTTCCACTATGTTAGTGAAAAGGATAAATATTATAATTATTTGAAACATTTTATTGCCATGGGAATAATAATATTAATATGGTTTAAAAACGGAATATGGTTTAAGAACAAGAAAAAACTATAAATATTTAATGGTTGTAGAACTAATGATATTTTTCATATTAATAAAATTTTGTTTCTGGTAAAAATATTTAAAAACATATAATTTTTGCAGTCAGCCATATTAAAATTTTTATTGAGTGTAAACAGTAAATGGCAACATTTAAACAAAAACATTGTTATCTTGAACACAGAGTTGTTAAAAATCAAGAAAATTAGTAATGAAAACAATATTATATTGTAGTGATAATGCTGTAACTATGTTTTTTCTCTGCGAGCAGCTTTTGAATAGATCTAAGTTTTTTTTTTTAATAAATAGAATCAGTACTTGATCTACTAAATACTAGAATTGTTAATGCTTCGATGAAATAGAAAAAATATTTAATTTAAAAAAATGTTCAGCAATCAGAAATTTGTAGTTGCCTGTGTGGCAACTGAAGTTGAGAGCTTTCAGTTGATAGTTGCTATATGTAATATCACTTCGGCAGCTAGCAACGCAACTAAAGTTCGATTGCGATACATAATCGACCTATTAATGCTAGTGACTCTTTAAAATCATTTATAACATTTTAATTCATAGACTTAAATACTTTGAACGTACTAAATTAATTTAACACAGAAAGAATTCCTTACGGAATTTACACTCAATTGAACAATGTTTTCTTTAATCTAATTCTGTTACAAATGGGATTAACAAAATAAACTGAATCATTAAAATATTCTTTAGTTCAAACCTATTACAAATTAGCTTTAGAAAATATTCCCTAATTCATTTTATAAAAGATTAAAAGACAAAAATTATATATTTCAAAATTTAATAATTGCAAAATATTTTCATTAAATTAGAAGATTGAATTGATAAAAAAACAGTCATTCAATCAATTCTATTCAAACCAATAATAGAGAATAATCGTTATTTTTGAAATTAAAAAAAAAATCAAATAAAAGGGACGACTAGATAAAAAGGTTAAATATAGAAATGTAATCCTCAGAACAGGTTCTATAGAAATCTTTAATTATTTTAATTTTTTGATTTCTATAAAAAAAATTAATTTTAATGACGTAGATTTTTATTTTCTTTGTTTTTTAATGATTATTTTTGATTCTTATTTTTTTTTTGTTTGCTCAAAAATAATGATAAATATTTTAATTTTTTCATAGAAGTTATAATGATTATTTATTTTTTTTGTTTTAGCTAACAAAATAAAGCACATTTTGTGAAATGATTTTTGGTAAAAATTACTTCTCTTATCTCTAATTTTGTGTAAAAATCAGTAAAAATCAAAGTTTTTATTAAAATTCAAAATTCTAACCATCTAAATTTAACTGAAAATCAAATATTTTGCTAAAATCAAAATTTAAAAAAATAATTTTTTTCTAAAAATCAAAAGATTTTTAAAAATCAACATTTAATTGATTAGTGAAAAAAAAAGATTATTTTTACAATTTTTTTTTAATTTTACTAAATTTTTCCAAAAATCTAAATTTAAAAAAAAATAAAATATTTCATAAAAAACCTCATTATTTTCATAAAAATCAGATTTTTCACTGAAAATACGAATTTTCCATTGCATAACTTTCGAAAAAAAATCGACTTGTAAAAATTTCGCTATTTAACGGATATTTACGATATTTATAAAGAAATTTAATTCAATTAATTTAATGTATTTTACGATTTTTGGAAAAAATTTACATTTTTAGTAAAAATTTTAATTTTTATATAAAAAATAGATTTTAGTTTTAATTTTTATTTTAGTAAAATATTTGATTTTTTTTTTTTTGTAAAAAATTTAATTTTTAGTAAAGTTTTGATTTTTAGTAAAAGTTTTAATTTTAAGTAAAGATTATAAATTTTTGGAAAAATTTTAATAATTTTGTCAAAAAAAAAAAAAAAATCTGAATTTTGATGTTAAATCGTACTTACAACAAAAAAATCAAATTTTTATCTAACACTTTGGAATAAGTTTTATTCTTTGAGCAATAAAATAAAAATTACAAAATGATCATTACAATACGTAAAGAAAAACTATGCATTATCACTACAATAATATTATATTCTTATTATTAACTTTCATGTTAATGATAATAATATCTTTGTTTAAATTTTGTCATTTATTTTTTGGACTCGATAACAATTCTAATTAGTTTTTCTACAAAAATTCTATATTTTTAAATATGTTTATCAGAAACAAATTTTTATTAAAATTAAAAATATCATTACTTCTACAACCATTATATATTTGCAGTCTTTTTCCTTGGTTTTAAACCATGTTCTGTTTTTAAACCATATTATATTATTATTCCCATGACAATAAAATATTTTCAATAAATATAACACTTATCTTTTCACAAAATTAATAGAAAAATTCGACTTTTTTGTTTGTTTTCCAACAAATAAAAATTACATAAATTGCTTTCCAACAATCATTGTTATAATCATTGAGTTTATATATGAATAAATATAAGTAGATGAGTTTCGGTTACAATCGGTATGATTCAAGCAATATAAGATATTGATTGACTACCATTAAAGGATTTAGTTAGAAAAATATATCTTGCATTTGATTCACATATGGTGGCACAAATGAATATAATTAATGATCAAATAATATTTAAATATATTTTTTGCTAATGAACACTTTTCTTTATTATTTTCAATAAAACATTTATAAAAATAGTAATATTTTACTAAAACATTTATTTTTTATTAATATGACAAGATTGGATAGCTATATGATAACATGGGATAATAATATGCTAAAATGGAATAATAATACAAAGAATAGCATAATAACATTATAGATATGACAATGTGGTATAATAATTTAAGATAGAATAGTAATACGATTATAACAACATCGAATCGTAATCTGATAGAATAGGATAATGATATGGTAAGATTTTTCATTTTTATCACAATATCAAATATCAAACCATAAAATCGGATACAATATGAAAAAATGGAATCATAGTAATTATTACTTATAATCATTTATATTTTTCTCTGTGATCATATGTTCCAATCATATTACGTTGCTCTTAGATTACGGTTTTTAGATTTTTCTCCAATTGAAGTTGGGCGAAAAAATAAAAATCTAAAAATATCATTATTTTTAAGCAACAAAATAAAGGGTAAAAATATGCGTAATCATTATATGTTGAGCGAATTAATTTTTTAAGTCTAAATTTATAGCATACTTTTTGACGAATAATTTGCTATAGAGACATTTGACGTATGGCCATTTTAGCCAGATTTGACTATACCGTCAAAATAGATTTTTGGTTCTAAAAATGGCTTGTTGATTATTTGCCGATTTTTGTCCCAAATTTTCAGATTTGTTTTCAGCATTTTTATGTATTTGTCTTTAAATTAGTTGTACATAAATATTAAAAATTAGAATAAAAATCTTTTTAAATTTGTTAAAGAAAATGGCCCATTTATAGAGAAGATTTATGAGAATGAATATAAAATTATATCCGGTTTAATTATATACGTTTTTTCCAATTTTTATAAAAAGTTCTAATTTCATAATCAACGCATTAGAAACCCTTTAATATACTAAGTATTAAAAGACATTTTTTGATTATTTCAAAATTAAATTTTGTGTATCGTCAATGTACTTAGAAAATGGTTTATGCTTTTTTACAAATTCAAGAAACAAAGTAAATAAATTAGTATTTGGTTGTAAGTCATACACAAATTACATATTCATTATTTTTATGCATATATTATCAGACTTAATAGATACTTGACTTGACTTAATAGAAAATTGATACTTAACTTTCATGACAATATAAAACTAATGTGATTTTCACTGTTTTCTTTTTAATTAAAAATTTAATCATAAACAAAATAAATTTTTCATCATAAAAAATCATAGAAAATACTCGTTGACGAATTTTTGATGATTTTAAATGGTCAATTTGACGATTTTGTACCAAATTTATATGGCAACTATGCGTATGAGTTATATTATACATACAAAGATATTGATATCCTAAGTATAAAGTATACGTATAATGCGTTCTGAGTTATACAAAATATTTATTTGTTAAACTTTTTAATGTATAAAAACTAGTTTGAAATTCTTTAATAAATAAATCTTTTAAATCGTTTCAAATTTCTAGTAAGTCTTAATAAACATTTTTTTTAAATAATATAATTTATTTTAAAGTATTTGACAAAAAAAAAAAAAAAATCACACTAAAAATACAAGGATACAAAAGATAAGAATACGCCTCTTACTTAAATATATCCTGTCCACCAGCAGTAATATGTTTGAATCAGTTTTCCCTATCTTTAAAGATTATTATTATTTTTTTTTATCGAAGAAAAAAGTAAAAATAAATGTTGAAAACCATGAAAATTCATCTACACTACATAAATTTCTTTATTTTGAATTACTTTGTTATCTTTTCGTAAGATGCCTGTAATCCGATAAGCGATTTCTTTTCTTTTTGTTTAATTCTTTTTTAGCTAAGAAAAGGACGATATAAAGTTCTAATGAAAGACGAAAAGTAAAACTTTTTCCTTGTTTTCATTTTAAGCATTTGCTTTCGCTTCGTGTTATCTTTATACTTGTATCTAACCATCTATTAAGTAAATGAAATTAAATTTGAAGGTAACTGCTGTGGAGAAATGAACACATAAATTACCGTAAATTGTATTTATTTATTATGTTTACTAATAGACAACTGAATAACAAAAGCAAAAGCAACAGTAATAACAAATATCTTTTATTTTCTCTTCGTTCTTTTTCCTTTTACCTCCCTATTTACAATACATTCATTTACGATATACAATTCACCTTTATGTCAAATATCTTAGAGGAATCTTAAAGAAGGGGGGATTAATGGTAATAAAGAAATATGCCTGAGGATAATCACTTTACTTAGTTGTTTATAAGTACAAGTGTATGAGTGTAAAAGTATTTACGTATATATATTTGTGTGTCTTTGTACATTACATTTGTTATTTAAGACTTGTTGTCTCCATTTTAAGCCATCTCAACAAAATGCTTACCCACCCTCCCGCCACCCTACATACTTATACATTTTCCTCTTTCTAATTCTAGTTAAAGGAATATGGGCGAAAACATGATTAGTACATATTAGGTACATATTAATCTTCGAAATATAATATTTTATGAACTGAATAAATATTTCTTGGAAGGTGTTTTTAAATATCTACTAAATTATTTGCATAGATTTTTTTTTTTTTTTTTTGAAATATTTTTCTAAACAAAACATAACAAAACAAATAAATAATAAAAGAACAAAGTTAAATAAGAGCATAAAA
Source organism: Protocalliphora azurea (assembly GCA_932274085.1). Lineage (NCBI taxonomy): Eukaryota > Metazoa > Arthropoda > Insecta > Diptera > Calliphoridae > Protocalliphora > Protocalliphora azurea. The sequence continues at coordinate 19,170,856 of OW026519.1, read as the reverse complement.
CTAAGGTGTTAAATTAACACCTTCTTAAGCTATTATAGAAGCAGAAGTCACCCTTGTTATCTTAACTATTTACAAAACTTGTTGTATTTGTTTTAATTGAAATTGTAGAGAAATTTCGTAAGCAAATGTTTATTTGTGTCTGTTGAACCAAATATTTATTGTGCTTATATAAATTTATTTAATTAAAATTTTTATTAAGTTGCTAAAAACGTATTTATTTTCTAAATTTAGGAATTATGATAATAAATACAATTAGAAGTTAGAAAATTGTCTACTATAAAAAAAAAAAAAAATAGAATTTACTTACATAAGTTGCTTTAATCTATATAATTAATAGACAAACACATTTTTTGTAATCCGTTTTACGCTGATACACCCAGAGAAAAATGTAGTTGTAGTGACCATAATCTAAGAGTAATATGTTATGATTGGAACAAATGATCACAGCGAAAAGTAGAAATGATTACAAGTAATAATTATTATGATTCCATTTTTTCATATTATGTCTGATTTTATGATTTTTTTTTTCATATCATGATTCTAGATTTACATATAATTGAACAATCTTACTACTTAACTATCCCGTTCTATTTGATTTGATGTTATTATATTATAATTCTATCTTCTTATATTATTATAACACATTGTCGTATTATTATGCCATTCTTCATATTATTCCATATTTCATTTTATCATGTTATTATCTCATGTTATCATATAGTCTTCTAATCTTATCATATCATTGTTTCATTTTGTCATATTAATATTCTATCTTGTCAAATCTTATAATAAAACATATTAATAAAAATTATTTTTAAAATTTTTGTTTGCAAAAATCAACATCTTATATTGCCTAAATCAAACCGAGTATAACCAAACCCTGTCTATTTATATTTACTCATATGTAAACTAAATGAGAATTACGATTAAGTTGGAAAGTAAACATTAAAAATAAAATAAAATCAAGAGTTTTTCCACTAAGTATGTGAAAAGGATAAGCGTTATATTTGTTTGAAATATTTTATTGTCGTGAAAATAATAAAATTAAGAAAATGGAAAAAGACTGCAAATATATAATGGTTATAGAAGTAATGATATTTTTTATATTATTAAAAGTTTATTTCTGATAAAAATTATTGAAGATATATAATTTTTGCAATAGTTATATTAAAATTTTTAATATGGATTATTCTCATAAACACAGAGTTATTAAAATTCAAGAAAATTAATATACATCTGATTATAATAAAAAAATATGCCATTATTAGAAAGTCTTCTTCTCAGAGATGTGCAGAATATACATTTTATTTAAACACGTTCTGCATTTTAGAAGTTATAAGCTTTAAAAGTTGCTACTAATACATATAAAAAATATATGTATGGAACTTAAAGAGTGTGAACATATACAATATCCCACAAAATCTTGTTTAAAATAAAGCCAAAATATGTAAAATAATATATTTAAAAATACTAAAAATTCTTATAAATTAATAAATTAGTTTTTCGGTGCTATAATTGAATTTCGTGTTAATTTTACATGATTTTATCCTTATGATATTATTAAAAAAAAAAAAACGATTATAAAACACAAAAAGAAAGAGATTGCAATATGTAGGAGAGCTAGCTGATTCATAAGGTACTATATCCTAACAGTCTCCAAGTCATTCAATTCATATACGTCGCAATTCACCCAGGTCGTTGTGGCATTACGTATCCTACCTATCCTATCTATGTATAAAAATGATGTTGCAACCAAATTATGAATTGTACCACTATATATATATATATATATATATCAGTTTGTTTGTAAACGCTTAAATATAAAATATATAAATACGCTTGGTATGAATTAAGATTCGTTAATGTTATTATTACAAATATATTACAAATATTTTATAAATTTCACTTCTTTCTATCTACATATTTTTCATATTTAAATATTTCTATACGCAACATATGGTTTATTTTTTTTATTATTTTCGAAATAAATATTTGATAATTTTAAATTACTCACTTCATATACACTGCCACTTGAATAAGGAATCACATTTTTAAAACTTTAATTAAGTGTATCAACCAAATTTCAAAGTGTTGGCTTTAGATTCCTGAAGAAATAAAAAAATATACATATTTGGTTATAATAAAATTATGCATTTATTTAAAGGCATGTATTTCTGTGGTACTATTTCGTGTGTCACTTGAGTAAGGAATTCTTTTAATATTAATCAGGAAGGCTATGATTTGAATTTCATTCAATATAAACGGCTAGAGAATTTTTAATTTGATAGTTTTTAAATAGTTTTTATTCAAAATGGAACTTGGTAAGGCTCTTAATAACTCTGTACAATTATTTCAATGACGTGGAAAGATATGGAAAAAACATGAGAGGGAGGAAGAAAATAGCAATAACTCCAAAAGAAAGACGAAACATTCTTAGAATTACATCAAATTCTGCCATGTCGGTATCAAAAATACGTGAAAAAAGTGGAATCAGTGCCAGTCTAAGAACAGTGCACCGTATTTTAAAGTCGTGCCCATACATAGTCTGACGAAAGCTGCAAAAAAATCACCACTTAATGAAAAATGCAAATCACAACGTCCACAGTTTGCCAAAAATACAATGACATTGTCCGACAAATGGTTCAAAGTTGTATTTTGCGATGAAAAAAAGTTTAATATTGATGGTCCCGACAGGTATAACTAATACTTCCATGAATTAAATAAGGAGGAATTACTTTTGAGCCACAGACACAGCCAAGAGGGCGGAATAATGGTATGGGGTACCATTACGTATTATGGTACCATAGAATTGGTTTTTGTATCCAACAAAATGACTGCAACGACTTACAACAACATTCTGGAGGAAGCATTTCCAAAATTTAATGATTTAATGATGTATTGGTACGTCAAAAGTATAGGTCCAAAACCTTGGACGTACCAATACAACAACGCTCCGATTCATACCGCCAGTGCAGTAAAACAATGGATTAATCAACAAAGTGTTCATCTTTTGGATTGGCCCCCATATTCACCAGGCCTGAATCCAATGGAAAATGTCTGGGGTTGGCTTGCAAGAAAAGTTTATGAAGAAGGAAAACAATTTGAGAAGATAGAATACTTAAAGGATGCAATAACGGAAGCATGGAGTTCAATTTCGCTAAATTACTTAGAGTCATTATACAAGTCGATGCCAAATCGCATTTTTGAGGTCATTTCTGAAACTAATTGAATGCTATAACATAATAACTTTCATTTTTATAACCTAAAATTTAGAAATAAATTACAGTTTGCTTAGTTTTAAAATATTCCTTATTCAAGTGACACACGAAAAAGTACCACAGAAATACATGTCTAAATAAATGCATAATTTTAGTATAACAAAATATGTATATTTTTTATTTCTTCAAGAAACTAAAGCCAATACTTTGAAATTTCGTTGCGCAAAAATTTATCTTTTTCTGAACTTTAGTGTAGGAGATATGCTTAATTAAAGTCAAAAATGTGATTCCTTATTCAAGTAGCAGGCAGTGTGTGTAGGATTTCACATTATTTGTTTAAAATTTTTTTATATAAAATGTATAAAGTACAACTTAAAATGTTTATTGATCATTAAACATATTTAACAGCATTCAAATTAGTAGGTTTTGTCTGTATTTATGCAGACAGAAGTACGCAGTAAATACCTATAAATATTACGTTTTACGCATTCTTAGTTACTTAGCATGAAAACATACTTATTTTATTGTGGTAATTTTAATTGCATTTTTAGAATTCAGTTCATTATATTTAATACTATACCGTTCCTAATTTTTGTTTTTATTAAACTCATGAAACGTTTATTTACTTTTCGCCAGTATTTAGAGTTACATTCGTTAATGTCTATATTTAGGTAATTTATTATAGGTTTTCCAACTACCCCACAGTGTTCATTTTTTGGGAATATGAGTGATAAAAAGTCCATAAATTTTGAACGGGTTAACAGTTTTGTCACCGACTTTTTTATGTTATTGTGAATAAAGTAAGCTATCACACACAATAAAATAACCATTCCAAATTTATATATTTGTCTTGTAAAATTACAACAAAAATCATGTATTACGCGTACTTTGGTAAAAGTCATTCAAGGCTTTTGAATTTTGAAATATATGGGCCTTAAAATTGAAACACTACATCTGTATCTTATACATTTAAAACTTTAACCAATATAGAGAATGCTAACGGAACGCATATTGAGCTGAAATATTTAAACTTTGGATGCAAGTCCGGACGAACATATTTAAAACATCATATAGTTATCAAATGATGCAAGAGGTAACTAAATATTGTTCGTTTTATGTTTCCTATACGTTTCTTAATGTTCATAATATTTTCTTCGTTTGTTCTTGAAATATAAACAAAAGTGTTCTACTAGATAAAAGATCGTCGTACAAATTGCAATTTTAATATATATAAGAGGTTTGGGTTATTTTTTTATGTAAATTTTTATGGAATGTTAAGAGGTTCCTTTTCTTTTTCTTATGCAAAGTTAAATTCTTATATTGTTTTATAGTACGATTCTTTTAATTAAAAGCATTCTCACATCCAGTCTTGCACTTTCTTGTAGCTAAGTTATATATAGAATAATATAATATGACTTACACTATAAGCATTTTTGGTGGTTTTGCAAAATAGTTGGAAGCTTAGGTAAAGACAAGAAATTTTGCACAAAAAATGTTAAAAAAAAAAATATATATATTGAAATTTTAAAAAATTAGTAATCACTTAATAAATAATGAATGTATCATTTAAATAAAAGAATAACAAATTAAAGATATATAACCGTTTGAAGATTATGGGCCCCGATATATAAAAAAATTATTTTTTATTCCGATTAAGTTTAGCTAATTTCAAAACCAAATGTCTTTGCAACTAAAAGAGATATAATAAAACCAATAAGGAATTTAAAAAATTGAGCATGTTCTAAATTAAGATCAATATTGCAATTTAATGTATTCTAACATTGGTTTTAATGTTTTTACTTATTTTTGATCACTCACACCCGAAAAATAAAAATTATATAATTTTATATAAAAAATATAAAAATTAAATTACAGTATTTTAATTTTATCCTTATTATGAAAAATGTTAGAAAATACTAAATTAATTATTAGCAAATGCTAAAGAATATGCTAAGTGAAAAATTTGTGGTTAAATCTGAGTAAAATATGCTAAATTTAGCAGCAAAAGTGCTGCAATAGTCACACTGGTCTTGAACAAGAATGAGTTTTAAATTTTCAAACACTTCTCTATTTTATTTCTCATGTCTCTCTGAAAATTCTCTCAATTCAAAGCAGGATCATTGTTTAAAAAAAGAAACCGTACATGATGCAGTGATATAATAGCGATGAATTAGAGTTTTTTCCGCTTGAGCTATTTGTAAGAGAGAAGTGATAAACAAAATAGAAAAGAGTTTATTACTTTGAATTGCTTTATATAATTTTTTTTCTTCTGATTCTTATGTATTATTAGAAACCATAGCGAAATGAAACAGGTGACAGCAGTTTCACAAAAACAACAATATGGCGAATTTATAAATTTTTATATACGGAGTCTGATACTTCAGCGCGTAAGCAAAAAGTGTGCTTATATGACAGTTGGAAGAACTAAAAAAATAATCAGCTGATTGACTGAGGTCACCCATTTGAATTCGCCTTAATGAGAAGCAAAGTAGAAAAAGTAAACAATTTGTGTTTCCTTTTGGAATGTGTTTTGCTTTTGTTTTTATGTTATGACTTTTATCATAAAGTCAGAGGATTATATTGTCAAATTTATAACTTTTTGTTAGCCAAAATAACAGTTATTATGTGAGTTTTATTTCTTTTGAAGGAATAGAAACGTTATTTTCTTATTTTTATTATTAGTATTGTAGAATACAAATAAATCGCAAAGAAAATCGTCAAAGTAAAAAATCAACAAAGCGAAAAAAAATAAAAAACATCGCCAATACGAGTAACACGCTAATGCGACAAAAACGCCAAAAAAGTCCGCGAAATTATAAAAGTCGCCAAATGAGAAAAAACGTAAAAATAAAAAATCTTCAAAATAAAAAAATTAAAAAATAGTCCAAAAGTAAGAAAAAGACAAAATATAAAAATAACTTAAATAAAAAAGTCGACAAAAAAGAAACAAAGCAAAAACAAAAAATGGTCTAAACGGTAAAATCGTAAAAACAAAAACCATCTCCGAAACCAAAAAAAAAAAAAAATCGACAAAGCAGAAAAAGGATTTCCAAAAAAAAACGACAAGACGCAAAAAAATGCTAAAAAAATACAAATCAGGAAAAGCTACGGATCGAAAAAACCGTCAAATTGGAAAAACTGATAATTATAAAAGAATTCCCAAAACGGTAGAAAGTAATTTGGGAGTTTTATTCGCCCTCTCTACTTTAAAGAATTTAGGGAGGGTTTTCTTTTCATTTTTTTTTTTTTTACAAATTTTTGCAGTTTTTTTTTATAAAAACTGGGATATATAACATTATAAAATTGGTAAAATAAAATATTTTAAAATATTTATATTCTTTACAAATTAAAATTTCCGCATTTGTTTAGTTTCAATCAGTGTTGTCAATTTAGCCTTTTTAAGGCTAAATCTAGCATTTTATTTTGCTTTCAAGGATAAAATTTTTTCTAAAATAATTTCTTATTTGTTATTACTAATTTTATTTTTATAGAATCATCCATTAATGCATTTTTGTGTATTTGTTCACACAAAAAATCGAAGAGCTTCATGGTCCAAATTAAAAGTGCTTTGATAATTGTTGTGGAGTTTCTAAAACGATTATTATAAATATTTTTTAATATACTTCATCAACAATAGAAAATATTTATGAAAATAATTTTAGGAAGTCCTGTTAATGGGAAAGATCATCCAAAAATTCTTAATCAAAAAGGAATTGTAATTCAAAAATGACAAAAAAACCATTGGTCAATTTTTTATATGAAATATAACCAATTTTCGTATGGGAATTTTTTTGGACAAGTTTTTTATTGAGTCATTTTACTGGGTGTTATTTATAAATTTATTACAACTTCTTTAGAAAAATATCAAAATCTAACGAAAACGGGAAAAATAAGTTTGAAAAAAACTTTTTTCTGGCCTTATGTTTTTGGCATTTTTCACCTTTTTTTAAAGTTCAATTTAGCTTCTTTTTTCTCATATCTTAGCAACACTGGTTGCAATAGTTAGCCGTTTCTACTGAAATTTTTTATTAAATTGTTAATAAGAGATTTGTATATTTTAAAAAATACAATAACCGAAAATTTATTTTATATTTATTTAGTTTTATTTTCTAGAATATTATGATGACTTTTAAACTTTTAAATTGGATAATAAAGTAGGATGGATATAGTGGTTGGATCCCAAAATTCAATGATTGTGCTGATAATGTTGTTTTTTCTTTAAACAACGTGTAAAAGCTAGTGGTATCGTAGAAGATAATTAACCGGTCGCTGCAGTTAATTTTCTTTATTTCTTCGAAGATTTTGGACAAACAAATGATTGCGAACCATTAAGAACTAAAATTACTTGGATATTCTAAGCGTACATTGGCAAAGGGTCCGGATTTCAGAAGAAATACACAACCGTTTTATTTTTAAATCGTTTGCCGAGTACAATTTTGTGGGGTTGGGTAAATTTTGAAAGAGTAATACTGTAAGGTGATCATTTGTTTCGGAATTGTATTCTTAGATTCAGATTTCGTCATCTGTAAGAACCCCATAAACACGTTTTCAATAACATTAAACAAAAAAGCAGTGGATGCTCAAATATTAATTCAAAAATATTCAAGTTTGCATTTCTCCTCTCATTATTATGTGAAAATTTTATGAAAATAAGATTTCTAATTTCTTTACAAAGTTAATAAAAATGAACTACCTTGAACAAATATTTGCTCTTTCGATTATTTCTTTGTATAAACCACCACAAACTGATTTATATTTTAACTCAGACGGCAATGAGCGTCAAAGAAAAAAATTTTATGGAAGACCGTCATCAGCACTCTTCAGTGAACTTGGTGTTCTCTGTAAACATCATCCATTTAACTTACAACTTTTAGGGAATTGGAATCTGTAACTTATTTGCCCTATATATTATTAAGTAAGACGAATGGTTTACCATAAAACTTTTTACAATTGTTCTGTATTCCACTTTTCAATTATGTAGGGAGTGGACTTGACAAAAAATGAAAACACCTGGTTGTTTCTACACAACCACTGAAAAAAAGACATATCAGCTTACAAAAAAACTAAAAAAGGAAATACTGAGGCCCGAAGCAGTTTAGTGGAAAACAAACTCCCTGTTACACACGAATGAAATATTTATTTTTGGCATATGTTGGGCCAAATGTTACCCTCCCAATAGAGAATCATCTCACCTTGAAACTAAACAAACTTTTGTAGTGTCCCCGAAGGATAACCTCATCCTTACCCTTTTACTCTTGCCTTTTTCTCACCGCTGTTAATTTATTTTACTAATTCATTCTAATGAGAAAACTTAAAAACTTTAAAATCAACATTATGAAATTTAATGTTTATTATTAATTTAATTTATATACAAAAGTGTAAGAATTTAATTCATTAAAACAAATTTTAATAATTGCAAGAAAATTTCACAAAAAGTATTTAATTTTACAATTTGATTTTAATTAATGCTTTACTAAATTTTTACTTTTTATCAGTTTTCGTTCTAGTGACATATAATGATAGGTATTACCAAAAAAATGAATTTATTTCTAATTTTTCCCTTTTTCTCCTACAGGTGACAGCAAGAAGTAGTTTTATCAGCGGTTGGAGTGAGATGACTTTGAGAGGTTTTCTGTCCGTCCGTATGTTGTTCCATGTCCTGGATTTTTCTGGTAAGTATTTCAATTAATCATTTATTTATTATTATTATTTTTGTTTTATTTATGTGTATTTTTTTGTATTATTTTATCTTTTCCAGAATTTTTTTTTCTATTTTTATTTTTAGGTAAAACATTTAGTTTTGTACCCTTACATTTAGGGTCCTACGATTTTCTCTTTTGGATGATCTTTAGGCCTGAGCTCAACCCTACTCCTCGCACGTTTTGCCAACAATAAAAAAACTATGTATATATTTTTTTTATCTTCACGATATCATTATTTTTTTTTACTAATTTCTATTTTTCTTTTTTATTTATTTATTTATTTTTTATTTTAGATGAACGGGTCTTGTCTGTGTTGTCGTCCAGGTAACATTTTCACAAGTCGAAAATCTTTTTAACTAGTAGTGGTACAGTACAGCTTCTCCAACGTTGGATGAGACTATTGTGCAGTGGCATTTTGGGGTGATGGGTGATTTTACTTTTACGTTTGGTTTCTTTTGTAAAGTGTTTATTTTTTAAGTTTTTAACTTTTGTTTGTATTATTATTTTTTTACTTTGTATTTATGTCTTTAATTTAAATGTGAATTTTTTTATCTTTATTTTTTGTATTAATATTTCCTTTTTCTTTAGATTGTTTTTGTTAGCTTTAAGGTTCGATTTAGCTTATTCGGATTTTTAATTTCATTTTATATCAAAAACTATTAAAATCTTAATAAAATTTTACTTTTTCACAAATTTGTTATTGTTTCTTTTCTTTGTTTTCTTCGTCGGCCACTGGTCTCACCTTCTTCAGTATCCCAAAAGAAAAAGAACGAGTTTTTTTTAAATCTGCTTCCACGACACCTATCATTGGACAATATGTCCTCCTACTCCATTTTTCTACCTAAACTTTGCAGCAATTAGTTTGTTTATATTTTTATTCTTCTTCTTTCTTTTTTTTACGTCCGTTAATTTTCCCTTTCCTTTCCCTTTTCTACACGTTCGCGTTGCCAGTTCTTCTCGTACAGGGTGCACACGACAATTATTATTGTTTAAATGCTTAAATCTACCAGTTAGAAGATCACTTTAACTTTATCGAAACTCAATTGGTCATCAACTGACCATCCCCCTCTGAGAAATACAATGATATGCTCAAAAGCTATGCTACTGTCATGGTAATGTTATGCACAAAAATTTGAAAAATTTCATAAGAAATGCTCAATAAATTTCATATTGTTAAATAAAGTGTTACAAAAATAATTTATACTTTCAGGGGAAAAAAAGACAAAATACATAAATGCCCTTAGACTGAGAATATGTCAGCTAAGAGCCCAACAGGCGTCAATATATAATTTTTCTCTTTCAAAGTGGAACAAATTATAACAAATTTATTTAAGAACCCTATGATAAGATTTCGCAAATATAAGCATTTTTTGATAATAGCGACCTAAAATTATACTATTAGTAATATAAATTAGTAACGTAATATATAATATTATATAAATATTATTAGTATTCTCTACTAATATTTATTTAATTAAAAAAATAAGTATTTCCATAATATTTCTGTTATTTGTCCAAATTCATCAAAGATTTTTTTTTAGATTATAAATATTGTGATTTAGCGTTTTTTAGCATCTTAATAAAAAGGATATTTTTAATTTATACATATTGAGAAAAAAAAAATAAAGAAATAATATGGAAATATCATTTCGGAGATATTTTTTCAATATGATTGTAAATATACGTGATATTGGCATAACAATTTTAAGATCTCAATTTGATTATTGTATTTAAAGATAAAAGGAAGCAAGAACTCCGGCATTTTCAAATTGTTTGGGCGAAAGGGAGGTAAAATAAAATATCAAGAACAATTGACAATAGTATTATTATTCCAGACAAAAATAACTCCTTCGTAACTTCGGAACCAATTTCAAAAGATATTAATGATATAATTCTTTCCAGGGCGGTCCATTAGAGTTTATCAGGTGTAAATTAACGTGGAAAAATAGGTCAAAGAATTCCGATAAAAAAATAAGATATGACAAACTTTAGCCAGAAGTTACTCAAATAGGACCTGGCCAGACGGCTGACAAAATATGCCGCAATAATACAGGAGCGACAAAATACAGGGATGTATGACGCCTCATGAACAAGAAATTTTAACGAACATTATAAAAACTACTGTCGTGAAGAGTGGCGGAGGAAACATAATTATCTGGGGATGGTTTTAGTGATACGATCCTCTAGAGAAAATATGCACCATTCATAATTGAAGAATAATAATCCTAAGCATACTTCAAAGCTGGACTATGATTTACTGAAAGATAATGGTGTAGTTCTATTCATCTGACCAAGTAAGTCCTGATATTTAAATCAATTAGAAGAGTTAAAAAATAAATCAAAAACAAAAATTACGAAATTTTTCTTAAAAAAGTGAGATAAGAAATATCACTAGAGATCTGCCGTAAACTCACTGCAAGAATGCCAAAGAAAATATCATTGAATCAATCATTGAAAATAACATTCGATAAGCGAGAAAGCAGCAAAATCGTGAAAATATTAAGACAAAAAAAGTTCAAAAAAAGAAAAATTTAAGTATTAGAAAATACTATTCTTTTTGATATATCTTCTTTTTTCAATACCAGATCTATATTTCAAATGGAGCATTAATCTTAACTTTCGCCCATGATATAAATGCTATTGAGAGGACAGTTTGAATATCACAGCATTTCTTAGTCAATTCCTTATATTATGTTTTATAACTCATTAAATTTTTTGTCATAAAATTCTACGACGAGAATATTACAACTTTTTTTTCAATTTTCCTGTATTTATCTACATGTAACCATAACACTGTCAATAGTTTATCTGCTATATTAAGAGACTCTCGAAAACTTTGTTCTAAAGATGGCGCTAAAGATTATATTTAAAATATTTTCATCGAGAAGAAACATATTTCACTCAAATATAATGTATTGTTGTATGTGTACAATGCAAACATATACAAATGCAAATCTAGTAACCATATACCCTTATAATAAAAACCTATATTTAAATATTTAACACAATATATGTAAACATGCATGATGCTTATACGTGGCATACATAGACTTTCTCTCGAAAATTGTAATGGAGTTTGATTACTGATGCAATTGTTAAGTTCGCGTAAAAGCTCATTACAAATTCTATGAAAACAAGAAAAAATAAATCCAACAACAAAATACTGCAACAAACAAAAAAGTAAAACAAGTAAGAATGTTATATTCGGCTTGGCCGAATCTATTATACCCACCATTTGCAACATTTTGTGCAAACCTAATTTAAAATTTCATATTATATGAAAGTTAAAGTTGGATGATCACTCACGAGTTTACATCGATACTTGAACTATTTGTACAAATATTGGAAGTCATAAATGATTTTGTTTAAGAGATATAGGCGAATTATAAACTGGAGTTACGATGCACAGTGTTTTGTCAAATTATTGTAGAATAACGTTTTCAAAAAAAAAAAAAAAAAAAAAAACATATTTTTGTGAAAATTTTTAAGTTTGCATATATATAATTATAATTAGAGACATATTTTTAGGTTTGCAATAAAAAAAAAACATGAAAAAAGTATATAAAATTACTGCTTTGTAGTTTCTTTAGAGTTATTTAATAGACTAAAGAACCTACAACTTAAAAAAAGTTAATTTGAAAAAGTGCCCCATTTTATGTTTTTTTCTTTCGTAAATTTTAAAAGTTCTCATATTTACTTAATTTATTCTGTTAAAATGAAATAAAAATTTTATTAAAAATATTTAGAAATTTAAGAAACAATTAAGGAAGGAAAAATATAATTTTTGAATCAATATAGTATGCCCAGGATCTACAAGATGTCTCTAATTATAGAGATTTTTTTTATTTTTATACAAAAACTACATGAGCAATGGAGTGTAATAGTATTTATTTATTGTGATTTCTTAAAGATAGAATTAACAATAAGTATTAAAATCTTAAATTTAAAAATTATAATTTATCTGGTCGAACTAATTCTTCTTTTTAAGCGTATGAGGACATTATTTCTTAATATATTACGAACGAATGGTTTTGGGTGTTTTTCAATCTTTATTATTATTTATTACTAGAAGTGCGCTTAGATCTTTATGTGTATTTTTATACATATATATACATATATAGCAGGGAGCAGATGTAATTGTTCTTAAAATTTTATTTTTGCGCCTTTGTATTTTTTCAACATTAGAACCTAAAGTCATGCCCCATAGTTGAATACCATAACATCATAGCTTTAGAATTAGTTTGTAAAGCAATAGTTTACAGTCTGAACTCAGCATAGAATTTCTTCCAATGAACCGGTTAATCTCAAGTGATTTGGGTTAGCTTTGCATCAGTGTGTGTTTTCCATGTAAAACGTCAGTCTAAATGTACACCAAAGTATTCAAACTCCATTTTTTGAGGTATAACTTGATTATTTATGATGATACCCTTTACTTTTATTTTCCATTATCTTAACCATCTTTCTAGATCAGATGTATCATCTTGCAGAAGTATATATGCTTCTTGGGGGTTTTGATGAACTCTTAGAATAGCTGTGTCGTCTGCTAATGTTGGTATATGGGTTCGACTATTTGATAACATATCAGTGGTAAATATTAAGTACAAAAAAGGACCGCGGTGTACGCCTTATATGCTAGGGTGAACTTAAGAGGTCTCTTTTTTGAGGATAAACTTACGTTAAGTTAAAGAGTTTTTCAAGTAGCTTGTGTATATGTGTGGGTAAATTTACAAGCCTTTGTATCATACCTTGCCAAAAGCTTGCGAAACGTGAATGAAGAGAGCGGAACAAAATTTCTTTTCTTCAAAAGCCTTGAATATAAAATTATTATTATTATTATTATTTTATTCATAATCTATAAACCTATATGGCTAAATTGATTACATAGTTTTTAAATTTTTATGGCAAATTTTTATATTTCTAAATAAAAAATCTATCTGAAAACTTAATACTATTATATGGATATGGACTGCTCCCAAAAAAAAAAAAAAAAAAAAAAAAAAAAAAAATATCAAACCATTATCAACATTGAACTTTCATTTAATGAGATAAAGTAGCAATTAATTTTAATTCAAGTTTATTAATAGAATGAGCATAATGTCTTTTATCATATGGTATAAGTGAGTTCCATCATCAGTGAATTGAAACGCGGACATGTCAAACCTCGAGATCTAGATGAGTTCCCAAACACAAAACGGCACGTAATATAACCTGGTGACCCAAACTTTATAGCTTTATAAAAAAGTAACATCGAACTTACTTTAACGTAATCAAGGAAAGAACAGCCTAAAAAGTCTATTGTACAAGCAGAAACACGACCTCCAATACTTAAGGCATGTACACAATGTATAATTCTGTTAAAATATTTTTTTATACGCTCCAAATTTGATTCACTTGTACAAGAATATACCTCGACCCCATAAGAAATAATTGGCATTAATGTCGCATGTGCTACCAATTTCCGAATCTTCAAGGGTAAAAAGTAACGAACATTGTAAAGCCCACGTAGTTTAAATGATAAACGAGAAAAAATACAATTGATATGTTAATCAAATGTTAGTTTATTATCTACTATAAAACCTAGTGTCCTTATATAACAAAGGTTATCAATTTCCTGATTGCAAATTCTAATTTTTGGTATATTAACACCGTGTTCATTGAATACCATTGCCTTTGACTTTCCTATATTGAGTACAATAAAATTGTTATCACACCAGCTTATAATCATATTTAAAGATCTTTGAATTTCAGCAAAATATCATACAATATTATTTCTCTTAACTGAGAACAATAAATGTAAGTCATCTGCATAAAAACAACTAAAAGTTATATTAACAGAATCAAAAATGTCGTTTACGTATAAACTAAAAAGTAACCTATTATAGAGCCCTGTGGGACACCTCTTACAATACTCTTACAGCCATAAAAATTTTCCCCATATTGCACAAATTGACTTCTGTCAGACAAAAATGACTCAAGCAACACAAAAGCTGCTTTAGAAAAATCAAATTGTTGAAATAATTTGTTTAAAAGAACTTGATGACATACAGACTCAAAGGCTCTACTAAGGTCCAAACTTAAGAGTATAACAATGTAATTACCTTCAATTCGTTCCCTTATTTCCTGAACAAGATTGATCATGAGAGTAGTAGTATTGTGATATCTCCTAAAACCTGACTGTAAATCAGAAATTCTACTCTCATAATTCTCACTTTCCATAATTTGCTCATACATTATCATTACTAAAACTTTTGAAAAAATTGGTATAATACTTATCGGTCTAAAATCTGAAGGACTTTGTGGGGTCTTAACTTTGTGCACTGGTATAACCTTAGCATTTTTCCAGCAACTCGAATATTTTGAAGAGGTTAAAATATTGTTAAAAATATACAAAATAAATCCTGATATCATTGGAAAAATTAACTTTAGAAATTTCAACGAAATACCACCTGGGCCAATAGCTTGTGATTTAATCTTTCATAACGAGTTAAAAATTTTCGTTACGGTTACATTACAAAATAAGAACCTTCTAGTGTTTGCATATGGTACTGTATTTTGGTAAACCAAGGGTGGTGAATTACTAATAGGTGGCATTACAAAATATTCATTGCATTGTTCAACGTCAACATCACCCTTCTGTATAATCGTATCACCAACTACGCCAAATTTTCTCATTTGTTTCCACAAGTCTCCTTGACTTAGATTTGAAAATACTTGTTGGAAAAAATACTTTCTTTGTTTTCTGATAATAGATTTTATCTTATTTCTATATTTACAATAAATACGCCATCTTTCATTACATCTATTCTCAGTATATGCTCAATACATCCTGTCCCTTTGTGGCTGTGCTTGTGTAATTACTGGTAACTTCATCCAATCAATATTTCTTCTCTGTACAATAGCACTCAATGGAATATGTTTTTCATATAATGCAAAAATTATATCATTTAGACAATGAACCTGCCCATTAATATTTGAGTTGTTAAATATTCCATTAAGATCAAACGTTTCAAAGTCATTAATACAGTTACCATAACTAAAGTTCTTATAATTCCTTACTAATCTTCTTTGGGGCACATATTGATTCACAATTCTCATAGACACAAAAATGACCGCATGGCATGAATTCAGGGCTGGAAAATCAAATTGTCCACTACTATCTATTAAACTTTGTTGTTGGAATCCCAAGAGCAAAGTGAGTCTATTACATACACCCCTCATCCGATCTCCCTCCGCAAACAAGTTAATATTAAAATCACCCATAAAGCAAACATTGCCATAAGGACCAGAATATTCAGCAATTAAGTCATCACAACTGGAAATCGAACTGTAAGGCAAATAAATTACATCAATTAGTATTTGGATTAAAAATAAAAAATATTATTTTTAACGCTATCCGCGGCAGCTCCAAAAGCATCTTGTTACTGATTTTATCAATACCAGGGGCTTTTTTGGCGTTTAAATAAAAAACAGCCTTCTTGATCTCTCGAAAGACGTTGAACTATTCTAAAATGTTTCGCAACAGGTGGCATCTAATAAATTTGGGATAACAAATTTCTTTAGATGACAAATGAATTGATTCGCCTTTTCACTATCATTTCTTGCCCAACCTTCATTTGTATTACGTAGAGGAGATCTGCTTAAAGCTCATCAATAATTCGAATACGGGGTTGACTTTTCAACAATTGGGTAAACTGGACAACCTCTGTAATTTGCAATGTGGTTTTCTTTGAATTTCTACTTTTTTTCAATCTATAGTCATTTTTATATTTGTCAAATTGGGACGAGTTCTGTAAATCTCCACAAAAAATGTAGACATGTGGTAATATGCAAAAAGTATTGGTATGACCATAATCTTGGCAATTTGTACATTGGACAAACCCCGAACTTGTAAGTACTTATGGTTGTATGTATATATATTTCAGTCTCATATTACCGGGTTCAAGTTCTACTCGGAAGACTATTTGAGGAATTTTTCCCAAATTCGAATATTCGTTACATTTTTAATTTTAAAGAATTTGTTCTCCAAACTTTGTTTACCTTCAATTAGATCAACAGCGAAGTCAATATCCTTTAAACGATCTGGTGACCTGTATTGAGTTGATAAGTATAAAAATTTCTCTAACGGATTTCGAGATCTATAACTAACTTGCGAAAATCGTGTTCAATATTCTTCTGGATTTTTGTTTCATTAATAGTATCTCGCTTAATTGGAATTACGTAAAATTAGTTCTCGTCTATCAATGAGATCAGATTTTGAATCAAAATATTTGAATTCCGTTCTCTCAAAATAATGGGGGTGATTTGGCTGATGTAATTTTACTTACTGATAATAGTATTGTTTTTAATATATAAAAGAAGAATTGTGTCTTACTTTTTGCCATAACCTAAAAAAAAAAAAATGATTTAAAAAACTTCAAGAATTCTTTATGTTAAAATATTTCGTTATTTTAAATTGATATTACTTTAAAATTTAATATAACATTAAAAATCCACAAAATTTGGAACTGAGCTTCACAAGACTGGGCAAGTGTAGGGAAATTGATTAATAACTGAAGAGCAAATATAAGATTAGAAGTAAAGACAATAGCAGGAGATAAGAACATTTGTGGGAGATAAGTGTGCCCTTGGTTCTATTAAATCAAATATTGTCCGAACCATTAAACATATATCTCTAATAGCTGTCTCAAATTTTGTTACTGCTTTGACTAGTATTTTTCATTTGAAGATATATGAGAGAAAGTCGTGTCCTTGCATCAAGTTTACAAATTTACCATGGATCCAAAGTATATGTGCACAAAGTTTAAATTTTCTATGACACCTCCTTTTATTCTTATAAAGTGTTGAACTGAAAATGAGTTTCTTAATTTCAGGGGGTATGGAAGGTATGGGAGTTCTTCTTCCAAATATAATAAAAAAAATTAGACCGCTCATACATAAGTACGAGTAATTAATATTTAACTGCAGTGACAAATTTTGGCAAAGTTGTGATCAGTATTTTAGAAGAAAATGTTCTTACCTGTCCTTGCACCGATTTTGCCCATTTTTAAACCTTATATAAGAGAAATATTTGAACTAAATTTCATCTCCCTTGTTGATCCGCCCTAGGCCCTATCCTTCTTTAAACAGACGCACAGGAGGCCAGACGATATTGCTATATCGTCTTAGATTTTCACAATGGCCAAGAATATATCTTATTTATGTGGTCTCAGACGATTTCGACTTGCTACACACGGAATGAAAAACCCAATATATCCCACATTTTTTGATGGTGGGTAGAAAAAAAATATATATACTATATAACAATATCAAGGAAGAATGTTAAATAAACAAACTCTAAAATAAGCAAACTTCATGAATAGTGAAGCATACAAATACAATTTGCTTAGTTGTTCTCTCAACATTTACAGAACGTACTTACTAACACAGTTACATCTTTCAGCATAAACCCAGATAACTTTTTAAATAAACTATATTGCAATTCACTTCAAGCATTCAAACATAAATCAAAAATTTTAACCAAAATATTTATATGTTTAAAATTTAAAATAATCTATAAAATTCTTTGAGAATGAATTTAGTTTGCTTTTTTTAACATCAGCTAATACTGACAAATAGTCAAATGCACTAACTGTTGAGTGATAAATTTAACTGCCAAATATTTGCTGGGATTTTATATATGCGTTATAATTTGAATCTATAGACGTGGGTGTTTAAGTTCTTGTTATTGGTATGTAGTTGTAATTGTATGGTAGAGTGTGCGAATGTGGTTGTGTTTCTAGTTTTAACTGCATTAGTTTTTCCTAAGCAAGTTTAAGGAGATGGGTTTTTGGAATAAATTCATGCTTTATACAAAAAATGGTTAAGTTTCTTTTGTATGTGCAAAAATACACATATGGGTAAAACAGAAAAAAAAAATTTATATCGAGAAAACTTATATTTGTTAGAGTATAGTTAATTTTTAAATGAATCGCGATTTGTAACTTAATTCATAACTCAACTCAAAATTTTCAGTTTATCACTCTTTATACAGTGTAATTATTTAACGTGAAAATTCCACACGAATGACTTTTTGGGCAACAATACAACATGTATGAATTGGTTATAATCGGTTCATTATTTCCCCTACCGCCCGTAAAAATACTCTCCCGGAAGAGGTAGGCATAAATTTGAGTATGGTAGAAGGGGGAGCATAGCCACTTTTTTGGTTAAAGTGTTCTATATATAAATCTATATCTATATCGATATCTATAAAATTTCCTTTGCACTAAGACTTTTATAATTTGGATTTAATTTAAGTCGTTTTGGAAATCACTAAATGATTTTTTATTTACATTTTAAAACACTAGCGAATCTAAATGACAAATCTTCAGTTATTAAATACTTCTTAGTTGATTGCGACATCCCAGGAGGATAAGTTGGGTCCGGCCTACGGGAGCCTGACAAATTTTCCCTAGGAGGAATCTTATGCACCAATGATATTTTTTATACTTTAAATAAATTTCTTAAAACATATATTTTCAATTCTTGTTCATTACTATAAAGTTTATAATAGAAAGAAAACCTTTCTTAAATTCTAAAAACTAAGAAAGTTATCAAAGAAAATACCCACAATTAATCACGTCTACCTACGATAAAATTTGAATTAAAAGAAGTGAGAGCGATACACAGAGATAATCCCGACCATATGATACCCTACGCCGTTGTGTATGTGCATCAAAATTTGAGGATGTGTCTAATTGTGTCTGCATATTTCTGTAAAAAATTTTTATGGGATTTATGAACTTTAGAAGGATTTTCAGAAGCGGGCCTCTTACGGTAGCTATGGTCAATTATGTACCGATTTTGATAAAATTTGTCGTTGTCGTTTCCACTTATATAAAACTTATTTGTGTCAAATATTAACTTGATTCTAACATAAACATAGGATTTATGTACGATAAAATACGACATAAAATTTTCCTTAGGTAAGAAATATAAAAAAATCAAGCGAAACTTTAACTAAATTTTTTCTTGTAATTTTTTGGTTTTTCTATAATAAAAAGGAAAGTCAATAATTGTATTCAAAAGAAGATATGTATGAAAATATATTTGATCGATATCCTCTCATGCTCGATGCTATTGTATTTGAAAAGGATATTGCAAATCAAGTTAAGAACAGTTCAAAAATTCAAAATAAAAGCTAGTAAGCAACAACCTCAGTTTTTTAAGATGTCTTTCGGTTATTCATTTGATTCCAGAGAAGATAAGTACTTAAACATTTTATTTTCCAAGGATGTTGTTAACGAATCTGAAGTGGTTCTGGTACATCAGTTCTATAAATAATGATTTTATATTGAAACAAGTTGTAACATTTTTGCTGAGTTTTTATTTCCTGGGTTTTTATTTGACTTTCCTCATATGAATGTTTGTTATGTAGTTTATGGTGTATGTATGAATGTAAGTTTAATCATGTTAAATGTTTAGTGTAACCAACATTTAAAGGTCTACTAAGATCATTGTATTTGATGCTGTGTACTTTCGAAGTATTCCTGCAAAAAGTAAGAATTTTAGCTTCCTCAGAGCTATCGAAACTTTTCAGGGAAGTTTTTGGTAAAACAAATAATATATCAATTACTAATAATTGTAAAAAATTAAAACCAGAGATTTTTGCAATTAAACAATTTGTTAATTAAATGAATCAAAAAATTAATTAATAAAAAAATATAATATTATCAAATAAAGCAAAAATTACTTCAATTTATTTTTACTATTTACTTTACCTTATTTTTAATTTTGATTTGCATTTTTTTTAATTTCTATGTGACACTTACCTTTTTGATTTGTATTTTTTATTTTATTTATTATTATTTTTTTTTGTATCCCTCCTAGTTCGCATTGCCCTGAACAGAAATTGTCACTATCTTAACTACCAAGTTTTGGTATGTGTTTGGGATCACTGAAAAGGGGAAGTTATTGAGATGTTATATAAAGAAAAAGAAATTTGTGCTTAAAGATTTGTTTTTGCAAATTTGAAAAACAAACTATTTATATTGTTAGAATAAACATGTATATATCTTATTACACCATAGGAGGTATGGGTAATAAGCGTGTAATATTTACCTCAAAGTATAATGTTCAACTTAAAATCACATTCTAAGTCGAGATAATGATATCCACCCCTCCGTCTGGCTGGATGGCTGTCTGTCCATGTAAACTGTGTAAAAATTCTTAAGATATTGTAATAAAATTTGGCACGTATATTTAATTTGATATAAGGACGAAGTGGACTGAAATATGTTAGGATCCCTTTATTATTTCCCCTATCCACCATAGGGATTTCCTTCCGAAATGTGGTTTTAAGATCTTAAGTTCCTTAAATTAATTATGATTTGAAAAAAATTCAGCAAAAATAAGTTTTTTTTATGAGCGCAAATAAGTGTGCCAAATTTCATGAAGACCGGCCTATAGTTATGATATTTTTTTAAATTTAAAAATAATGATATTAAATAAAAAATACATATAAAGTACAACGAAAAAAAAAAACAGGTCAATAGAGCATAAACTAAAGCATAAGCTATGGAGTTACATAGCTTTTAAGCCATGTTAAATTTTTTGCAAAGTTTTATTAAAGGGTACGCCTTTACGCATTGTATCACAGCTAAAAAGCTTAATTGGATGTTTTTATATATGATTCATAACCACTTATTCGATTATAATATCGGCACTTACTGGATGGTACATTCTAATGGCAGTGAGTATCTTATAATCAATTAAGGGACATTCTCTAATTATCTTCTTTTCTCTTCAATAAAAGATATGTACGCAAAATCACAGAAACATTTCGTGTTAAATAAAGCATGTACATGTTTATTCCAATTCAAATTAATTTCTGTCAGGAAAAATGGTATTTCTTCAAACAAATTTTAACATAAATATACACTTGTAACTGTTAAACAAAAATCTATGTATTTTTCAATATATACAATTTATTATAACAGACGAATTTATTAGTTTTTTGAATACTTGTATGATCATTTAATAAAATGATTAAATCAATTAATATGTTAATTAAATTTTGATACAAAATTAAACTACTGTTTTAATTGAAAAATTTAATGTAATAATTTTCTCTGTTAGAATATGAGAAAAAAAATTTGAGTTGGTTCTCTTCTGAAAATTAAGCAAAATATGTTAGCTTGTTTGATGATGCTAGGAATGTAATTGTTGTTGTTTGGAAGATTCATACATATGAACAAATATAAATTTGTTTAGTTTCAACGAATAGTATTATTTGAATTTGTATATACATATTTTGTTATTTTTTTTTTCTTTAAATTTGTTGCCTTGAGTTTTATATCTTAAAGAAGCATAACAAATGTAACACGTTTATAAAGTTTGTGGTTGTGCTTACATTATGCAAAACAGCTTTAGTTTAGTTTTCTATTCCGCTCATATCCTTATTCTCTTAAAGCGTGTGTGTAAGTATGCTTTGTATATATACATTATTATGTATGTATACTAGACTGCTCTAAAGACAGCCGACTATCGAGCGGATGTCGCTTACACCTGCCGCATCGATCCTGAAGTGTGTAGAGTGCATTTACATGGAAAAATTTTTACTTTTTCACAAATTTACTATTATAAACACCTTTTTGCAACTCAGTGTAAAAAAGCAATAATCTGGATGTAATTATCTACCAAACAAAATTAAAAAAGTTAAAATCGGTCAGAAAGTATTAAAGTTATTATGAATTTCCTAATCCTTTAACATGTTTTCGAACACATGTGTAAGCAACGTACAGAAACTTTTTTTTAACTTTTTTAGAAATGTTGCAACAAGATGTATTTTAAGACAAATTTTCACCATAATTACTCAAAAATAAGCTTCTTGCAGCATAACATAAACCTCTATTCATGCTTTATTAAAAACCATTGATTTTTATTATGGGTGTTTCAAATCATTATTTTAAAATTTTAAGAATTTTGTTAAACAAATTTCAAAAGAGTTAGGAAAAGCGCATGCCATGTTGTAGGCAACATCATAAAAATTAAATTAATTAAAAAAAAAAATAGGTCGATATCTCTTATAAGTTTGTCGTACCTTAGATTTGAATTTTGTAGATTTCGGCAAAAAGGTATTTTTTTATGATTTTTGTGTTGTGGAGTAAATTTTTTTGGACTAGTGTACAGATTATTAAAAATGAAAACATATCAAGATAATATAGATTATGGGATATATATTTCGAAACTTTTAACCCATTTTAACAATGTTAACCTTTAAAGCAAGAAAGTGAAAATCAAATTTTCGAATATTTGAGGATTTTATCCGAAATATAACTCAAAATTAATTATTTTTATTTGAAAGTTAGTATTGTTTGAATAATTCTGCATTGCAAAATGAGTTAAGTATTTATTTCTTTGTCTCAAATATCAGTTAATAAAATTTACTTTGCACGTTATTAAAAAATCAAAAGTTGATCCCGAGTTCCCCAACTGAAATTAATTTTAAATTTATGTTTTTGGATGTAAATGTTATCTGTTGTCTTTTAGTTATATTTTTGTAAAATTGCATTGAAATCTAACTAAAAATAAATAATTTTGAGTTATATTTCCGTTAAAAATCTCAAATAATCCAAAATTTGATTTTCTACCTTCCTATTTTAGAGGTTAACATTGTTGAAATGCGTTAAAAATTTCGGAATGTATTTTCTACAATATATATATATATATATATATATTGAATATATGTATATATATATATATATATATATAAATATATATATATATGTTGAATATATGTATATATATATATATATATATATATATATATATATATATATATATATATATATATATATATAAATATACATATTTATATATATATATATACATATATATGTATATATATATATTATTTTGCTATGTTATAATTTTGAAAAATATGTATACTACTCAAAAAAAAAAAACGACTCCACAATACAAAAATCACCAAAAAATGCCTTCTTGCCTAAATGCACAAAATTAAAATCTAAGGTACGCCGAATTTGCAAGAGATGTGAGCTAATTCTTTTTCATCTTTACTTGCTATGGTGTTGTCTATAAAATAGCATAGTTCTTCCCCAACTTTTTTGAAATTTGTTTAACAAAATTTTGTAAAAATTGAAAATGGTGATTTCAAACAGCCATAATAAAAATCAACGTTTTTTTAATAAGGTATGAAAGAGGGATTATATTATCCTGCAGATTTCAAAGCTTATTTTTCAGTAATAATATTTCAAATTTCGCTTAAAATAGCATTTTATTTCAACATTTCGAAAAAAACTTAAAAATTTGTCTCTATGTTGCTTGCACAAGTGTACGGGAACATGTTAATGGTGTGGGAAATTTCTAATAACTTCTAAAAAGGATTGATAGTAGCCAATTTATTCAAGCAATTGAGAAAAAAAATTAAAAATTTTCCCATATAAATGCAACCTTCAAACTTTAGGGTCGATGCGGCACGTGTTAGTGACACTCTAATATTTTGCACACTATATTTTACATAAAAAATAATAATCCTAACGACAGCTATGGTCGAAATTCGAAAGTCGACTTTTTTGGAGCAGTCTAATATATACATGTGTGTATACTGTATGTATGATGTTGTGTATGCCTCCTTTTTACTTACAAAGATTTCATCAATTTAAATTAAAGCTTTTTCTTGTTTTATGCATACAAATATAAAATTATTTACATAAATTAAAATAAATTGATAATTTTAAAAATTTAACTCATTTGCAGATAAAAATTACAAAATGCAATAAAATCGCGGTTTTTTTCTTTTTGGTCCATTTAAAGCGTTTTAATTATTGATATATTTCATTTTTTTTTTTTTTTTTTTTTTTTTTTTTTTTTTGTTTTGATTATTTAACATTTCAACCCATGAAACAGTAAACAATCCATTTCGTTAAAAATAAATAAATTGATTGCGAAACAAAGCATTCTGTGTTATTAAATATTTATAGAGAATCTATAATATTAAATGGCAGTTTGTTAAGTTATGACAGAAAAACAACTTTAGGCAAGAATTGAACTAAAGGTAAACAAATAAATGTTCAAGGAACATGAAATTGTATTACGATATAAAATAACTCATTTTATTTTCATTCGAAAAACGACTTAAATGGATTGCAGATCTTTTTGTTATATTGGTCATACTTTAATAACTTTATATTTCAAAAAAGCATTTAAAGTTTAAAAATTACTATTACCTTAATAGAAAAAGTAAATGATATATACTATTCTTAATGGGTGACCATTAAAGATATGAAGACGATATTTTTTAGAAGATAAAACATGATATAACGCATATTTTTTATCATTAACTAAAAAATCTCGTCTTTTGGTTCTTGACTAGCGTATTCACTCGAATAATGTTTGTTCTATAAATATATATAAATAAATATCAAATAATTGTTTGATTGAATTAAAATCAATAATTTCGAGTAAAAATTTATTCCAGTGAATTATGCTAATTATTGAACTAATATATAAGAACTTTAACTTCTTAACTAATTCTAAAGATGTTTTTAATTTTATGTTGTTAACAAATTTAGCAAGCATTTTATAAATTATATTTATAAACAATTTCTGTGATTAAAGAAGTTTATTCAAAAATAATTATAATAATTGGTTAAGTAAGTCTTTATGATGAATTAAGTTATATTTGATTTAGAAAATAAAGTGACGAAGGCGAAAATTTTTATTAAATATAAATAATCTCAATTATTTTGTGCGAATTAAATGTTTAAATGGATGATTCGGTAAAAATAAAATTAGTAAAAACAAATAAGAAATTATTTCCTTCTTTTCTGAAATACTAAAAATTTTAGGCTTTTTAAGGCAATTTTGAAAAACAAAATAGGGCACAGTGTGGCAGAATCAAAATTTTTTTGAAATAAAACTGTAACTTCTGATCGGCCGGTTGGATTTTCATGAAATTTTGTATAGGTGTAGCAAAGGAGTGTACAAAGTTATGTTTGGAAGGCGGGTAAAACAGTCCCCCCAGGGGCGGAGCTAAGGGGGCTCAAAAATTAGGTATCTCTGACATAAAAAAATTTTAATCGCTTGCAAAATGTTTGTGTCCCGTCCGATTTCAAATATTTTTATATATTGTTGTTCGCCCTGATAAGACCTATAAAAAACATGCTTACATATCCTATTTATCTCTTATAGTTTTCGAGTTATTTGCGTTTGAATTTTTAAGCACCATAATTTTGCATGTTCTTGGATCGATTTTATTAGTTTTTTCTTAACTGGTTAGAGAACAAAATTATCTATTGAATAAAAAAATTGAAGTCGATATCTTTACCGAGTCTAAAAATAAACGATTTTGAATTTGAAAATTGCAAAAAAGACGACTTTTTTTAGCCGAAAAAGTATCTACACTCTTTCCTATCTAAAATAAAATTTTCTTTAAGAACATATAATAATTTTGCACTTTTCTGAAAGGTAACTTCACAGAGATGACCTTAAGATAAAAAAGAACCCAATAACTCAATTGGTCATGGTACATACCTCCCGAATTCGACCCATTTTATATTAAATTTTTGATTTTAGACCATATTTTCTCAAATCCCAAAGCACAAATCGACAAGCGGAATATATTTTAAGAATCTTCAATGTGTTGTTAAAAGTTTTAAATCAAAATCTACGGGCCTACAGAAAAATGTGGATTCTATAGCCAAAAATGTAAAAAATCCCATTTTTTGGAATTTTCATTAGTTTTTTTGGGAATTCAGGAAAACCCTACCCTGATTGAAATCTGGTTAACGCGCTTTTATTTATATTAATAAGATCCACCTTTCCTGCAAATTTCGTTGAGATATCTTTATAAACAAATATGTTATTACAATTAAAAAATTTGTATTTTCTCCAAAAACCCCAAATTGGGCCTTTCGTTTGGTTTATTTCTAAATAGTGAAAGAAATTTTAAAAATATGTATTCCAAATTAAGCATATCCTTCAGCATATATAATTTCAGATCTTTTGCAGGAAGATTCAAGTCAATATCATGCCTCATTTCAGAAATATGCGCCTCTAAACTTTTATATTTCCCATTTATTGTATATATGACTATATTTTTACAAACTTGCAACATTTGCCTTTAGCTTTGCGTGAATAATTACCTAGAAAATTATGAATATTTCTGTATATTTTTAATAATATCTATACACAAAATATTTTTATAAAAATAATTAATAAATATTCTTTTATTTTTAATAGGGTTGCCACAATTCCCAAATTTAAGTCAGTCTTTATCATTTTCTAAGCATTCATATATTTCTATTAATGAATTTAAAATAACAAAACAAACAAAAAATGTCTATTTTAACTTAATCAATAAGTATTTTATTAGTTTACATTTATGGTGTTTACCTAAATTTAAAAAATGTATTTATCTATGCTGATGGTTAAAAATTTATATATTTATGATCTAGTGGCAATGTACATGTATCCTCTCCGGTAATACCTAGCTGCAGCATTTATCTATTACTGATGGTTCAAAATCTATATTTTTGTCAGCTAGTGATAATTCACAGGTAATATCCTTTCCGGTGATACCTAACAGCAACATATAATATCAATGAATTTGGTATAGGTACTCTCCTAAATTGACTCTTTCAGATATTTTACCTGATGAAAATTCACAGAATACCTGTAAATATATATACCTGTGCGATATAAATGCGCAGCTAATCGTTTTCAACATCATAACGAAGTTGATTACCATGGTGATTACGATGAAACATGAACAATTGTGTTGTGTTCTGTGGAGTTTATCTAAAAATAATTTTAATCGTTTAGAAGCTATAATGGAATTCATAAAAACTACATATCATGCAAAAGTCGACGTCATTGGTAAATCTCAGATAGAGAGCTTTTTAAAGTTGTATGACGTAAAAATGAAGTCCTTGATTAAGCGTACTAACAGATTAAAAATTAAACATTTCGATTGGATAGATACTGATATAGAAATATCGGCGTGCAAAATATCAACTGGAGCACCCTGCAAGACATATGATGATTTAAGTACAAGATCTAAGAAGAAAAGACTAGCCTATAAGCTTTCTATAATTTCGAATGAGGAAGTTTCTGATACATTCAAAGAAATGTTAAAAAAGGAGAAGCATCCTTAATATTGCTGAAATACTGCCAACTGCATCACCAAAACGTCTTAAACGGAATACCGAAAGTGTACCTAGTCCAACATCACAACCCAATTTTACAGAAGAAGAAGCAATTACTTTAATGCTTGAATTGGACCTCAGCCGAAACAAATATCA
This sequence comes from Protocalliphora azurea, assembly GCA_932274085.1. Classification (NCBI taxonomy): domain Eukaryota; kingdom Metazoa; phylum Arthropoda; class Insecta; order Diptera; family Calliphoridae; genus Protocalliphora; species Protocalliphora azurea. Next base: position 19,142,632 of record OW026519.1, on the reverse strand, counting down.
AATTTTAAGAAAAGCTCTGCTTGAAAAGGGACACTCAATTCTATCATTATAAAGGATATTCAAAAAAAAAAAAAGCAAACTATTTTACCAACTATTTCGGTTATTGAAAAGGAAGCATGTGCAGAGCTATCTTCTTTGCTTGAGAATACAGCTACCAGGATAGTTGCAGATTTTTATGCAGATCTGTTGGAAAAGGTAAATAACAGCGACGTTGTATTAATCTGTAAGTGGGGATGTGACAGACTATCAGCCTTTCCTGAATACAAACACGCTAGTGGAAGTGAGAAAATGGCGGATTATAAAAGCGTATTTGTAATATCTTTGGTGCCATTTAGAATGCGATCTTATTCCTCAAAATCAATCTTCATCAAAGTGTAAAAACTCATTTGAAGATATATGGCTTAACACCACTCCAGGATCAAAACATTTTTGCAGACCTATTTGGTTTGAATACAAAAGGGAGACGAAGATAACAACAAAGGATTTAGTTGAATATGTTAAAGATGAAATAAATAATTGGCGACCTCTTTCAATAACCATAAACCAATACGCATTCGACATATCCTTTCAACTTAGTCTAACAATGATTAATGGAAAGGTTAGTAATGATATTACTGAAACATCTTCTTCTTGGAAATGCTCACTATGTGATGAGGCGAAATCACAATTTTCGGATATTGGTAAAGCAAGGAGTATTAATGAAGAATTTCTGTATTTCGGAATATCTCCACTTCACGCCAGAATACGGTTAATTGAGCATTTTGTGCCAGAAAATTTAACAAAACCTACCAGAAACAACGAGGATTTAAAAACCCTTAGAATATCCTAGAAAAGTAGAATCCAGGATGAATTCAGAGAAGAGACAGGATTAAACATCGACAAACCTCTGCCGCCTGGTGGTAGTACAAATGATGGAAACACAGCAGTAAAGTTTTTCGGAAATTTCGAGGCTACATTAAAAATAACTGATATTAATAAAGAGTTACTTGAAATCACTAACATACATAACATGGCAATTAATGTTAAGCATAAAATTAACTCTGCTCGATTTGGAGAATATGCAACAGAAATATCTAAACTACTTGTTTCTCTATATCTATGGAAAGAAATGACACCAACAGTACATAAAGTATTGTGCCATGGCGAAATTATAATTGAGCGAAATATTCTTCCACTTGGAGAGCTTATAGAAGAGGCTCAAGAAGCAAGAAACAGAGATTTTAAGTACGTTCAATTATTCAGCTCCAGGAAATGCTCCAGAACGTCACAAACCGAGTATATTTTTAATAGCCTATTGATAACATCAGATCCTGTACTATCATCAATGAGAAAAAATTGGATTTATTATGAGCCTTTATCAACTCAAAGACTTAAAGGACCTTTATTATCTTTTAGATATGTATACAGATACAAAAGATTATTTTATAGAAAATAGGTAGTATAATTTTAAAATATTAAGAAAATTGTCGACATAAATTTAATGTAAATAAGTAATAAAAATCGTATTAGAAATAGAATATTTATTAAGGAAGAATAATAATATTGATTAAGTTAAAATAGAAATTTTTTATTTGTTTTGTTATTTTAAATTCATTAATATAAATATATGAATGCTTAAAAAAGGATAAAGATTTACTTAAATTTGGGAAATATGGCAACCCTATTAAAAATAAAAAAATATTTAATAATTATTTTTATAAAAATAGTTTGTGTATAGATATTGTTAAAAGTATACAGAAATATTCATAATTTTCTAAGTAATTATTTACGCAGAGCTAAAGGCAAAGTTGCAAGTTTGTAAAATTATAGTCATATATACAATAAAATGGAAATATAAAAGTTTAAAGGCTCATATTTCTGAAATGAGGCATAATATTGACTTGAATCTTTTTGCAAAAGATCGGAAATTATATATGCTAAAGGATAAGCTTAATTTGGAATACATATTTTTAAAATTTCTTTCGGCCACTGTGCAGGGTAGAAAAAAAACCTAGAAGCTAAAACGAAAATTTTGCGGCCAAAAGCAAAAAAAAGGCTAGATTAAAAGCTAAACTGGCAACACTGCTATATACAATAGCTATTTTTCTTTCAACAAAATTTTAATTTACTTTGCTCTTGTTACATTATTATTTGTTTTCCAACTCTTCTTAATTGCCATGAAATTTTTTTTATATTTCCTATTATTTTCTTATGGCATCAAAAAAAAAAACGAACAATTTCTTAAGTTTATTTATTAAAACACTTTCAAACAGCAATCACTTAATATATGAATTAGGGATGTCAATTTCTGTGCTGGCAAAGTTCACACTTATTCTTACGCTCTTTCATTTAATCGTTGCTGGGAGTGCAAAGAGTACAAAATGCACTTGGAAAAATTTATGGAAATAAATTGTTTGGTAATTAATAACCATCCATTTCTGGAAGAACGTGAAAGGCAAGATTAATAAATTTAAGTATTGGAAAAGCAAAAATACTTTAAAATGTTTTATATAATAAAGCACCATGTGTAAGTTGCCTTTTTCATTTACTAAATCCAACTTTTCTTTGAGTGCATTTTTTCCCTTGCACTAACCTAGTGTCTACATTAGACAAATTTTTATCAAAACAAACGTCAAAATCAGTGCGAATATATATAAGTAAGTTTGACGTTTGTCTTGATAAAAAATTGTCTAATGTAGACACCAGGACCCTATGTAATACATCTACATTTTTAGTCGTTGACACCCTAGTTTAAATATACAACTTTCTTTCATGATATAAATATAAGAAGGTGGTTTCACTTCGCTCTCACAAAATTTTTTATTTTTTTTTTTTTGACTTTTAAGCCAATTTCTTCTTTTGTAAATAAATAAAAAGCGTTGTCACAAAAATAAAAAGGGAAAATTATTTTAGGAATATTTTTTATTATGTGTAATTTATATATTGCAAATAGCCACTTTTTCACACATATGGTATTATTTGGACTTGAAAGACCATACATCTGTATTTCTGCTGAAGTAGTATTACAGTAGTTATTGAATATTTAAAGATATTCATTTAATAAATAATTTTCAACTAAAAATATCTTTTTTATTCATTGGTTTAAAAATATAATATTTTCATTAAATGATTGCATGGAACTTTCTTTATAAAATACGATAACTTTAATATTACATTTATATAGATATATTTCTGGAATAACAGTAATTTTAAGAACAAATTAAGAAAAAATAACTAACTATTAAATATTGCAATTTAACGAATCAATAAATTGATTTTTTTCGAATATAATATAATAGATATTGGAAAAGCACTTTCAAATGATATACATCTTATTTCGATCAGTTTATAAATAAAAGATATATAAATTTTTATATGATCAAACTTTACATCTTTATATCTCTTAAATTAAAAGCTGGTTAGCTAAATTATATATATGTATCGCTAGCCTTAGAACAATAGGCTCTACTAAAAAAAAGAAAATTTGTCAATAATTCTAATAACTTTTAATAATTTTCATAATGTACCTGAACATAAAAAAGTAAACAAACACCTCGGATTTTTTTCTTAAATTTGTACGGTAACACGATTTGAGAGATTAAAATTAGTGTTGGCAAAATAATTTTACTTTTATATCATGGTTTTCGAAACGTAAAAAATATTTATAAATAACACTGTGTAATAAAATTTTGAGTTGAACTCATAAAACATTTTGGTTACATAGGTTCTTGTAATAATGTATCCTTAATTCTGTTATTATTTTTTTGACTTCTTAAACTTAAACTGGTTTAGTAAGCAAAGGAATTAGGATATTCTTGCGTGTTTTTTGGACCGATTTGGTTGTGTTTTTGTGCAAAGGTGTGAAGTCCGTAGCTTTAATAAGGGCTTCAAAAAGTTTTATAATATATGCTTTTATGGCGATTGTAGGAAACGTGTCCGATATTTTGATTTTTGTAGTTAAAAAATTTTAGACTTTTTGATGGTATATTCAAGTCTTTTTGTACAAACATAAAGTGACTCGAATGTATGTAGAAACTGTTTGTTAACCATTTTGAGCAAGGGGCGCGAAAATTATAGCAGTTTTAAGATGACCATAAATAAAATTGTACAAACATGAAACTTGTGCATAAATTCCATCTAACTTATTTTTTCACATATTGTATAAAAATATATTTATTTGATTTTATTACAAAAAACGCCGCTACTTAATATTGTGATGTTTTCTTCACCCAACTAAAGTTTTTAGGTCCATAAAATTTTTAGTTTTCGGAAATTTTTGATGCCATTTATGTTTAATTGCGATCTGTCTTAGCAAAATACGTTTTGATAAAAATGTCTCGTTTTCAACTATCGACGATATTTTACATAAAGTATTGTCCCGTTTCATCATATTTATTGCAATTTTCTACATAAAAATACAAAAACAAAAAGTGAAATTTTTACGTAATTTTCCAAAAGCCTATAGTATTTTTCAATAACTTTATTTTACACCTTCGACTTTATTGTGCTTAAAAAAATAAGCTCACGCAGTAAGTCGTGCAATTGTGAAATGTGCACAAAATATAAACAATGTCAGCAAGAACTAACTGCGGTTCAATATTAGTATTCCACATAGACCTCGCCTAAAAAAAACAAAAAAAATTTTAAAATTGAAAAAAATTGATAAAGTTCGACTACCCCATTGTAAATGTTGAAAATCTGCACGATAACAGTGAAGATCCAGAATTTATCCCAAAGTCCATGATGATTCTATACAGGATCGAAATAGATCCAAAAGTATAAATATGCGAGCAAAAAGTATAGTAGAATGGGAAAAAGTTAAGTAATTTCAATCAAGTTGTCTGAGTTTTTGATTACAAAATGAAAGCGATGGTACTAAAATTTTTTACTTTATTATTTTCAAGTCTTGTGAGATCTGTCTTCGGTTCTATAGCATATTTCTTTAAAATGGTATTAACAACTAAATTTATTAAGGGTTAAAGTCAATATCAGTCAGGTTAAAAATGGATCATATATCATATATCCGAGTTATAGGTGGCCTTCAAAAATGCCATTTTAGCCGAACAATCAGCGAGTAGTGACTTTACAAAATTTTTAATAACTTTTTGAGTTTTTAATAATTTTTAAAAAGGATATCTCATTTTAATCCAACCAAAATATTATTCAAGATATTTTTGGAGTATTAAGATTTTTAAAAAATTCCAATATTGTAATACAATTTTATCGTCTAAACACAATTTTTTTGCTACGAAAAAATTACTTATGATTATTTTGAAATATACCAATTGTATTTTCATTTTCATATGTATCAATAATGCATTTTTAAACTAACGTAAATGTAATCATAAGAATATTTTCTTTGAAATATAAAATGAACTAAAAAGAAAACATCACGAAGGAAAATTAAACCAAAATTTAATATAAATTCTTTATCTTACTTCCTAAAATACTTAAGAATTTTTCTATAGGATTTTTTTTTTTTTTTTTTTTTTGACATACCGATAAAATGTGTTTATTCGTTTGTATGATATTTTTACTAGTTTTACTATTTTTGCAAGTACTTTACTCGAAAAGAGTTTCTGTGCACATAAAAATAGTAAAAGCAGTAAATATTTTAAGAGGAAATAATTTTTCAATTTGCTATATTTTACTTGAATATTTGTGAGAGGAAAATTATTAAAAAATTTGAAAATTTTTTTCATAAATATTATGAATCGAACATGCCTATTTTCCCAAAATTTTTTCATAAAAAATAAAATTTTGTTCATAGATATTATTAAATTGTTCATAATGAAAATTTTAGTATAATTTTGCAAAAATTTTGTTAAATCTTTGGTTTAGTTTTATTAGATTTGATTGCAGATGGTAAATGAAAATACTTATATATGAAAATAATAACAAAAACGCCTTAAAATGACAAAATTCCAAGGAAAATCTGTAAAAAATAATATTTCGAAATTTACATAAGTCCGCTCCCATTTCTCAGCACATCATTTTTATAAAAAGCGCTTCTCTTCTGTTCCTATAATGTAGCTAAATATCATTAAAAACCTAAAATTTTCCGAAGAAAATTTCACTTTTTATTACAAATTGAAAATACAAATGAAAATTTAAATAATTTGTTTAAATCTTCTTGGCTTTTGATGTAAAAAAATGTAAAAAAAGCATTAATTTTAAGGCAATATTCTTAAATACTAATAACTAAAATCAATGAAAGTATATATTTATATTTATGCACAAACTTTTTTCTATGCGAAACATCCCAGAATATTTCTTCGTGTAGATTATGTAAATTGTCAAATAATTAAAAAATAAAAATATGCAATAAAAAATTTGAACATTTAAAAAGAATAAAAAAAATTAAAAAGATTCAAATATGCTGAAGAATAAAATCACATTCACATATAAATTTTTAAAACAGTTTAGTGTTTTAAATAATAAATAACATTTCAAAAAATAATTACTTATATAATAAACAATAAAATTAATAGTCATTTACATAAGAAATATTTGAAACTTTTCGCCCGAATTTTGACTTCGTACAGAGGGAGTCATCAATGTTTTGTCCCAATATTATTAATTGAAACCACATGATTTAGTTAGAAATTTTCTGAATAAATAGCAATAAAATATGTATATTAGATATTAGATAAATATACTGTTTTAAATCAATTTTGAGAAGTAGCTACATTAGTCACCATTTTTTTTATAAAATTTTATTATATTATGTCCGTCTGTCTCTTGAAATCGAATTTTAAGGATATTTATAAGGAATATTTCTTAGAACAACGCTAATAAAAATCATTAAAATCGGTACATTAGTGGCTGAGATAAAGCCAAAAGAAAAAAAATTGAAGAGGCCTCTGAAAACGTATTTGTTTTCGACTTTTCTAAGCCCCTATATAAGCTATCGACTTCGTTTCTGCACAGAAAAATCTAAATCCTTTTTTGGCATGTTTTTGCGGAAGAAATAAAAATAATCTGTTCATTAGTAACATAGATGTCATTCAAAATGCATATTTGGACTTTGCGAAGCTTTTATATAAGCTTTGAATCTCGTTTTTGTATTAATATGTTGTAGATACTTTTTGAATTTTCATTAACATTTCATTTTGAATTAACAAATCGGTCCATAAACAACCGAGCTATAGGTAAAAAACTGAAAAAATCATTAAAAATATACACACAAATATATGTACATAAAAACATTGCAATGACTTTCAGTGTTGTTGCTTTTTGTATAAGCAAGCAGTAGTTGTTTGTATATACACATAATAATGTTTTTATGTAGATTTGGATGTTCCCGCTCGGAATTTCCCGTGAAAAGCTATAAATTTAGCAGTTATCAGAAGCTATCAGCGTTATTGTTATTTCTTTTTTTAGGGAAGCAGCGATTGCTGTGATAGTTTAATTTTGTATTTAAATTTTTGTAGCGTGGAGAAAGGAGATTATTTTTTTAAGTATAAATGTGAAAATATGAAAACATACTTTAAAGTATAAATTTTATTACTAGTTGGTAAGGTAGTGGAGGATACAAAAGATTCGGCACAGCCAAATATAGCGCTCTAACTAGTTTTCTTTTATTAAAAATTTCTGAAAATTTAACTAACATCTTAAATTTTAAAGCGCAATATTTGTTTTCTTTTGTATGTACAATCAAGAAAATACGTTGCTTTTCTATTTTCATAAGAATTCTTCGAGAAATTAAGAAGATTAGATAATTTCTCTATTTGGTTTTGCTATTTTATTTATGAAAGTTGAATATTGTTATTTTTGAAACTCCCGAATATTACGCGAATCTTTACTATCGAGAAAAATTCGATGCAACGAATATTCATAATTAATATGATTCTCAATATTTTTCGAACATATTTATTTCAAAAATTCTTCGTTTTTAGCGAACATTTGCTAATATAGAAACTTTTGTCAGGCGGGAAATGATTTCTAATGAAAGAAATTTATAGGAAACTGATATGTCAATTAGAAGCAAATGAACATTTTCATTACTTCTATTTTGATTACGAAAATGCTAGTATTAAATTTCTAGCTCTTACGTATGTATGTAATAAAAATTTTTTCTGCTCTGAAGTGTTTATGATGGATGGTATGATGAAAATGTCGATAAATTTAAAAAAATATTTTTTAAAACATTCTTATACTCGAATGGAGATTTCACACATTCCCTTTTTAAACAAGAAAAAAAGCCTAAAGAAAATTTATTGCTTTTGTAAAAGTTTTAATCAAATTATATTAAATTTTATAATTTCATTTAATCCCCTTAACGATAATTTCTTTTGTTTTTTTGGGTCCTCTTTAAATTGCCAACGCCAAATTCAGCAACAACAAGAAATCCGTCTTACAACTTACTCTCATCATCATTACCTCAGTTCTATAAATAAGATTAACATAATAATATAGATAATAACCATAACATAATAATGTTTGTTTGTATTATGTTAAATCTTAAATAAGGGGTACTACATGTACCTATAAAATATCATTATTCTCCATCAATCACATAGTAAACGTGTCCTTTCTATTTAAGAAATTCGCACTTTTTTAACACAAGTTTTACAAAAATGTTTTTTTTACATGTAAAAAAATCATTAAAAGAAAACAATTTTACAAAAAAATTTTTTTTTAGTAATTTCCAAAATATACATGCACACACACAAAAACTTTCATATAAGATAGATGTGTAGAGAAATCTCATCACAACAGACTCATAAGACTTCTTGTAATACTAATATTTGAATCTGCACGTGAGATAATCCTCTCAAAGAACGAATTAGACTATCTCTCTGACAGAAAAATCTTACATATTCTGTTACGTGTAGATGGGCTGTTACGCAGGGGTACCAAAAATCAATATCAAGATTAACTGAGATAAACATCATAAGACAAAAGTAAAACAGAAACCATAATAAAAACACACTAACAATACACAGACATAACAATTTATTTAAACCAATCACCGGCGCCCATAGCACTCCGGAGCCGAGCGTTATCGGCATTTTCACATACGCAATATGAAGGTTAACGAAACTAAACAACTGAGAGCAAATAAAAGGCAAAAAATCATTCAGTTTTGTTTTAGATTTCAACAAAGCAGGTTCATGTCACTTGGTTAAGCAAAAACAAAACAGGGAATTAAGATTATAAGATAGATTATAATTTTTTGTATGGTAGATATAACAAACACATTCCCAATACAGAGCGTGAGCAATCCAAACACATTAACACATTCAAATTTGTACGTCCTCTCTTTGTGCCTATCGCTGATTTAAACATACAAGCTCACAAAAATACGAATATAAAATTATATTCTTATTATAACTGAAATGAAGTGACCATGAAATAATGTGTGGTCACTAATATTTTTATGTCTCCCTTTATAGATGTGGTAGCGGGGTAGAGTAGGGGATAATCAATCTATAAAGAGAGGGTAATTATAATTACTCATAAATAGAGTAATTATAATTGTGGGGTTTATGGAATAAAAGAAATAAAGTGGGATTAGTATTTCTTTTAATTAGTGCGTGCGGTAAAATTATGCTCACCTTTATTTCCAGAGATGGGCCAATAACAAAAAATAGGTATTTCTTTTGCGGGTACATACAACCTTTATTGCCAGTAATTTGTGCTTATAAAAGTAGTGGGAAAGTAGTTGATTCCACAACGGTTGAAAGATAAGTGAAGTTTCTAGAATACAATTTAGTTGGGCGAAACTTCGGTTTTTTAATGAAGACGCGAAGTTTTCGTTAGCTTAATTAGTGCTAATGTAATAGAATTACAGTAGCACTTCAATAATTACAACTAATTGCTTATATTAATAAATTTATGTATTTATTATTAATATAATAATTAAAAAAAATTTATTTCTTTTTTTTTTTTAATTAAAGTGTCCAAGTTAGTTTGGACAATAACATTAAATAACAAATACATAATCAGAAGCTAATATAGCTTTCAAAACTTATACTAAATCTTATACAGCATTTAGTCGCAGACACTTTTTCATTATTATTGACGCACATAATCCGCAATTTTTGATGGTAATAATTTCAATACTATAAAAAAAAGTAACAAAAAAAAATTAAGAATGAAAAATAAAACCAAAAATCTAATACAAGCAAAAACTGAAACACTTGTATTTAGACTAATACTGCCATTTGGTTATATTTGATACATTTTTCGTTTTTAAAAGAATTTTCGTAACTTTTAATCTCTTCAATAAAATTAAGTACTATATATAAAAATAACTCTAGCAATGATTTCATTGACGTACATAGGTCATGCAAAAATTTTGCAACACTTGCAATAAATTTTTCTCAACTTTCTCACAATTTACCTCCTAGCACATCACTTCTGTTGAAGACAACACAATTTTAAATATCTTCTTTTCTTGCACGTGGCTATCTTCTGTTTTGCAGGGTAGATGAAATTATTTTGCTCTTTTTTTAATACATTTCCGGTCAACAATATGTAACTTTAGCTATGAATACACTAAGAAACAATATTGCAATCCAAAATATAAACGACAATTTAAATTTTTTTTTTCTTTTGAGAGTAAAAGATTTAAGAAATGTGCTCTTAAATTGCTAAAAGTTTCGTGAAATTTTCGACATAAACAAAATAAATATCCAGATAATTTATCAAACTTAAGAAAATAATGCCTTTGTTATGAACATTAAAATATTTCATTTAACTTTAACAATAATATCTTTAAACCATAAATGTAGTTAAACTTTACGAGGCCCGATATTTTGGTCTAAAGGGGCACAAGTGATTTATTGAATGAAATTTCTAATTTAAAAAGTTTAATTCACGGGAAAATTTTGGTAGAATATTTTCTTCGATAACAAGATATTAGGACTATATCCTAATTTAAGTTTATGGTCAACAATATAAAAAAGCATTACGTATTTTCAAAAGCATACAGTAGAAACAATAAGTATTCGACATACCATTTCATTTCTTAAAATTTCTTTATAATTTATGTAACTATTCAATTATTTCGAATAAAATGACAAATATTTATTTGATATGTGTGTTTCCTTTTAGTTTTCGTAACATTTTCTCCCAAAAGCACAGAACTTTAATGATCGCTGCCATTATTTCAAAATATTCGACATGTTTTTTATTTGCTTATTTCCAATAAGTGTAATAATTACACCCTACACCACCATAGGTGGTTGAAGTATTATGCGGTTGTGCTGATGTTTGTAACGCACATAAAAATCATCCAATACCCGCCTTAATGTAAACCAGTCGACTGAGAATCACTTTTTGAGTAGATCTAATGATGTACGCCTGGCTGGACATATGGCTGGCGTAAGGAAGTTTTTTATAAGTATTAATCGGTCCATAATTGATCATAGCTACCACATAAAACCCACTTCCGAAAATCACTTTAACGTGCATAAATCACTTACACATGTTAGCATTAAGTCTATATTCGACACAAATAAGTTTTATTTGAGTCGAATGTGTAAGTAGAAATATTACAAATTTTATGAGGATCGCTCCATAATTTACTGTAACTCCCATATAAGCCCACTTTCGGTAATCATCCTAAAGAGCATAAATTCATATAAATATTAGTATTAACGTAATATTCTGTGTTCGTATATTTTATTTTACACTTAGTAAAAATATCAGCCCACAATTGACCGCATGTCTAATATAAGACCCCTCCATGAATTTTGATAGACATAAACAATGGTGTGGTCGGGCTTGATCGACTATCTCCTTCTTACTTGTTTTCTTATGTTCCTCTATTTTGTTGTTTTTACAAATATGACAACAATTACAAGTATTTTAAATAATCTTAAATAATTATATTGTGATCTTGTGTAAATAAAGGAGGCAAAAAAAGAAACTTCAGTTAAAGCCAAAAAATTCACAATTAATAATTTTTAGCATGGAAAAGCGAAAAACTAAATTGTAAAAAGGCGTAAAAGGTAAAAAAGTGTACCAATATATTATTAAAAGAACTAATATTCACATGAAAATAAACCTGAATCAGCAGGACATTAAGGTTTATAAAAGCTGGTTGAACGTAAAATTTTGTGTATATTGAAAAAAAAAAAAAAATCACAAACTAAATGCATCGAACATGGCTAAAGATACTGAAAAATACTATGGAAGACGCGTCGTATTCTACATATTTAGAGATATTGAAAAAATACACAGTTTTAGAGCGAAGTCTGGTATAAAAAAGCCCTAAAATCTCAAAGTGATATAAAATTAAGACTAAAATTTATAAGAGAATACACCAGGAAATCGAAAAAGTTCTGGAAGAATGAAAATTTTGCAATTGATATCAAAATTATTTTGTATGCAATATGAACGTCCTAGTCAATCTAAAACAATGTACCGGGCTAGAAGAGAGAAATTAGTTAGAAACAGTAAAAGGATTGATTGAAAAACGTTTGTATCCATCATCATTTTATAAGATATAATGAATTTTTGTTGCTATTACTAAATTTTTATAAATCTAACAGACTTTCTGCTCCCATACTTTGAAATTCGTAACTATTGTAGAATGTAGATTTCTACGTAATTGAACTCTAACAACATAATTTTAAGTATGTCGGTAGAGACAATTAAATTGAACTCAGAATAATTTTTATCAGTACTATTGATATGGATTTTGCAATTATAAAATAATTTATGTTAATATATTTTAACACGTAAAATATATTGTCAATTATAATAGCCTATTTCCCACATTTTGACAGGATATAGGTACAAATGGCAATACTGATTTAAACGGTTTTTTAACAGCCTACATCCACTAATAGAAAAACTCAAAAGAATTGAAGATAAAGAGTACAGCAAAGAAATTCATGCAAATATCAAAATAGTAAAATACTTGCAGACAAATTTCAGATAGTTCATTTACTTTAAGAAGGCCATAACTTAAAAGACGAGATTTCAGAGAGTAAAATAATCAGAGCTTTAACTTTTATATCGTTAGGACAAAAATAACTATATTTCTTTTGTACCTAATTTTCACATAATGAAGGTTCCGAAAGAGTTATCTTGTCTACTCGCAAAGCCAAAATATTTTTTTTAACTATTAATTAAAAAAAAAAGACTTTTTCCTAAAGTTCTTTTCGATTTTTCTTAAGTTTCGCACCAGCGAATGAATGTATTATTAAGTTTAATCCATTGATTAATATATTTTAGATATAAAACTTAAAATAGAAACTCAATTGAAAAATATTCCTGAAAACAATTCCTCAGAAAAGCACACGTACAAGTATGTATACTTAGATTTAGGTTTTTTTGACAACAATGGAGTTTCATATCTATGTTAATTTATGGCTTAATTATTAGCAACCTTAAACCGTCTAATTATTAGTAAATACCGCCCTAGATATTATTTGCTTATTTTTTCCATTATGATCGTAATTGCAAAACATAATATTTTGTAATGTTTACGTAAGTCATTCTAATGCAGTTTAATAAGGAATTATTATTTTATTTTTATTTAGAAAAAGAAGTAAACAAATTGTAAAATAAAAATTTATATAAAAGTTAAAAAATAAATTTTAACGGTTAAAGCAAACATAGAAATTTTAAAATAATGAAATCGGGTTACGGTTACAACAATTACGAATATATTTTTCTTTCGACAAAGTGGCTAAATATATTGAATTAGCAACGCTATGCGCAATCATATTCCAAAGCTAGTGGACAACGGTCTTTATAGTTATTATTTATATATGTACATATTCATAGTTGCTCAAATTTGAAAAATTAAAAAATGTGATTGAGACAACCCAGAGTTTTTGAATTTTTTTTTAAAGTTAAAAGTTTTTGTTGTTAGGGTTGTAATTATAATAGAAATGCTCTCCGAACACTGAGGAACAATATTTATGTGTTATGACCAGGGCAACCAAAAATATGCTATAAAAAAGTGTTTTGTGCACATAAAAAAATGCTCTTAAAATCATAAAATATGTCCTTAAAATTTAAAAATATGCCCCTAAAACAACTTTTTCGAGATATATTTTAAGTTATCTAATTTTTCATATTGAAAATGGAATTGATTTCATAATTTTAATTATTTTTCTGTGATGCTTCTACATATATTGCTCTTGAAAGTTAATTTATTTTTAGTTTTTGCTGTTTTCTCAAATATTTTTGTTGAAATCCACTATGCGACAAATTTTCCAATAATGCCTTAATGGTTGCAAAGTGAAATGAAAATACAATATCAGATTAATTAAATATCCAAAGTTGTTTTTTCAAGTTAGCTCGAATTTAGATTTTATGAACTCTTAAACTTCAGATATTTTGGAGCACTTTTTCTATTATGTGTGTAAATAAAAAATATTTAACTCAGTAAATGTCACTTATTTATGGATATTTCTTATTTTGTGAGGTACAGAGCTTTCCTTCTTATTTTATGTAGGAGTTTAATTAAATTCCCTCCCTTTATACGCCCACTTTTTTTAACAAGATTGTATGCAATATATAAGTAGTCTTACTATTCAACCAATTTTACTGATATTTTGCACATATACATGATGCTTCTTCCAAATATATGATATAAAATTAACAAATATGTCACGCCCACTTTTTATAAACAATTATTTTCTTGAAAGTTCAAGTAAAATTTTGAACATATACAAAGTATTTTTTGGAGAAAAATACGGACTCAAATGTAAGTATATATCTATATATATATTGTTGTGTGCACCCTGTGGTGATAGAATAAACAGAATTGATAACGCGAATTAGCAAAAGGGACAAAAGTATAGATATTTGAAGAAAATATTTTTAACGAAGGTAGCAAGAAGAGGAAATAGCAAAAGTAAACAAATAAATTGCTGAAAAGTTTAGGCAGGAAAATGGCCCAGGCAGATATATTTTTTTTTTTTTTTTTTTAAATAGGTTTCGTGGGAGAAAATTTGTGAAAAGTCTTTCCTTTTTCCTTTGATTCCCGATGAAGGTGAGACCTGTGGCTACGGAAAGTAAAACAATCAGAATCAACATTTTGAGTGGCATAATTTATTCATATATATTTTTCCTGTAAAGCTACGAGTTATTAAATGTAATATATTTTTTTTTTTTTTTGTAAAAAAGAAAACTATACTAAATTAAAGCTAAAAACTAAAGTTAAAAGTAAAAATAAACATAAATATATTTATAAGACTATCATCAGCCGCACGCCACAGATTCCTCACTCAACGTTGGAGTAGCTATCCAGCACCTCAATGCCTATGGTGCTTTTGTAATAAGGTTTTGGCACTTGACCCGTAAGTTTGCACTCGGACAACTAGACGGAATAAATAGGGTAGAAAATACCTTTTCTGAAAGAAAAATAAAAAAATAGATAAAAAAAAGTTTTTATAAAAGCAAAAAAGGAGAAAAGAAAAAACATAAAAATATTTAAATTAACAAAAAAAGGAAACAAGAAAAACAACAAAATTTTCAAGTTGAGAAATTTCAATTCCATCACTATAATAACTTAAATATTACAATTGTTAAAAAATTACTACATTTAAAAATGGTTGATAATTCTAATGCAATATGAGGTATTCTAATTAAAATTTTGTAATTACAATAGTTTTCCAACCAATTTTTTTCTGTATATGATTTATTAATTTCTGCAATAGTTTCTTGGGTAATCTCCATAAAATTTCATAAAATTCCAATTCTAATTATTTTCGTCTTTCTTGGTATTTATATAGATTTGGGAATGTAAGCAACGTGTTTGGATACATATGTTACATTTCGAGATTTTCGAGAAAATTTGAGGTGTCAGATCACTTTGATATTTTAAGCATCTCGCACAATAAACTTTCTAGTGAAAAAAGAAAAAATAATAACTTTGGATATTCAGGTGCTTTTATTACTTAGATGTATCAAAAATCCTACAAAATAACAATAAATATATAACAAATAAATATATAAGTTTGTTTGTTTGTGTATCAATCGCGTCTAAACAAATATACATATTAACTGCAACAACTGTGTAAAATTATACTCCAAGTATTTATTGTGTGTACAAAGTTAAAATTAGGTGTGACATTATTTTAAAGTAATAGTCTGAGAAAGAGTTACTCAATAACTTATAGTTTTTGGTGGAAACGTAAAAGAATCTATTAAATATATTTCAGAAGTTTTTATGAAACACTATAGGTTGATTATTGCATTATGGGAAAATAATTACAGTCCTTTACATTATATATTTGCACTTCCAAGAAAATATTTTTCACTTTCGATTTCTTTTGAGAATTATTTTTTTAAGTTTTCAATAAAATATTAATTCCAAAACTTTATGTTACACATATATTATTATTTTTTTTTTTTTTTTTATTTTGATCTCATATTTCACAACGCTAGAGAAAAATAACACTCCTTACTATAAAACCCTCTAGAAACAAATCAAAACAAATTTCTTACTCACATTTAATTTTACTACTTTACAAGCTACAAGTTCTAAATATAAATGTATACAAAATATATCATATTTATGATATATATTTTTGTGATTGTATTTGTCTCAATGTGCTTGTATTTATTATATGCTGCTAAATAAAGAAAAATGACTTTGAAGAAATTGCAGAATTATTAAACATTAACATATTTTATTCGCAGCCAATAAATCATTATAAATTAGAGAAGACAAAGAAATAACTGGCAGAAAAATTACTTGGAAATGAAAATGATTCACAGTTCTGGCAGAGCAGCAATATCACTTTTGTTTTGATGACTTTTTGTCAGAGACAAAGAAAAAGTCGAAGAAAAAAATAAAAATGTAAAAAGAAAAGTATTTGTTCGTTATGACTTTAACAGATGTCACTGCATGCCACTGATAAAAACGATGATGATGATAGTGATGATTATTATCACATTTCCCTTTGTAGAAAATAGTGTTTCTTAAACTAAATATAAACAGAAATGTGAAAATTTTAATTTTTTTTTTGGGAGAATACTTTTCCATTTGTACATATTCGAAATGTTGTAGTATATGGCAGTGAGTCAAGAATATAATTTATTCCAGAAACTCTTTTCAGGAGACTTATTTTCTTGCAGTAAGAAGGTTTCAATTTCAAGAGAAACAGTATTTTTTCTCGTCTAGCTGTAAAAGATATCCTAATAACTTAGTATTTTTATCAAGACAATATAATATTGGATTTTAAAACCCTTCATAAAATTAAAGAAATATGATTTTATCACTTACTAAAACAAAACTTTACGTGTAATTTTCTTTCTATTAATTTTTTTTTAATTTTTTTTTTAATACTTTGAATAATTTCGTTAATCTTTTCATCAGCTGATAAACCGTTTTCTAACATAATATTTTTCGTTAGATTAATAACTAGATATTTATGTGAGAGAAAAAAACCTAATTAAATTCTCAAAAACCTGATTCATGCAACAACAAAACATATGTGTCATATATATTTTGTTTTTGTGTTTTGAAAAAAAAATTATTTTTTTTTTTAATTTAGATCAAAACTTCTAGTTGTATGCTATGATTATTAATACCATCGCAAGGGTGGTTCCAATATGTGTTTTTCTAAACCTCGTCGAGCGGAGGTACGTTAAGAGGCGGTATAGGTACAATTGCACTTTCATATAATTTCCATTGTAATTTAAATTTGTTAATTATAAACTAAGTAGTTAGCTTACAATAACTTTGTACATGACTTGAATAGCTGCTTAGTTGCAAAACGATTTTTTTCGGTTTCTATTATAAAAAAGTTTGATTATTTTGATTTTCCGAAAACAGCAGTTCTATAAAAACAATAATATGACTAATTCATTAATTCCTTTTTTATACTGGAGTTTGACACTTCTCCGGGTAAGCAAAAATTGTGCTTATATGAAGTTTGACTGTTCTAAGTAAAAAAAAAAAAAAAAACAGTCAGCTGATTAAATGAGGTCACTTGTTTAAATTCGCCTTGTGCATATACGAAAAACGAAGGATAAATTAAATTCTACAAGTCTGTTATATTTCCATTAACTATCCGTAATATATGGAAAATTTCTTCCAAGAAAGAACTTTTTCACCACTTCAAAAATAGAACTAAGTACATATTTTTCACTTTTTTGTAAAAAATAAAAAAATAAATGTAAAAAAAAATGCAAAAAAAAAAATGGTGAATAATTTCTAATAAATAAAATTTCACAAATTGAAAAGTACATCTATTAATATTTTTGTTAAAGAATTTTCTAAGTATAGTTTTAAGAGAAGTACTTCAAAAGCAAGGAGCAAGATGCAAAAAAAAAACATCTTATGACAACCATGGAATAAAAATATAACCTATGCATAAACTTTAAACTGTATAAACTTTAAAATAAACTTGTCTTAAATTCTGAGAATTAAAAGAACTCCCATATTTTATAACAAAACAGCCAAAATCCAAATAAAAAAAACGTGTTTAAAAAGTTGACTTATTTCATTAAAGTGATTATAAAAGGAATGCGTCAGAAAATATTTATTGTATGTTTAACCAATATCCCAGCTTTGCCTTTTGAGAATTAAAAAAAAAAAAAAAAATAGAAACCATTGAAAATTAACAAGGTTTAAATAGGGCTGCTAGGAGATCGTTTCCCAGTACGTCTCCGGTTTTACTTTACAACATTTTCGTAAATTTTTCTTTTGAAAACATTAAAAAACATCCAGAACAAAAACAAAATTTTTAAGTGAAAATCAGGTAGTCAAGATAATCGTAGTCGTTCAGCCGGACCATATGATACACTACACTATTGTGTATTTGGACCTAAAATAAGTGTGGTTTATATTGTTATAAAATGTGCACAGAAAAAATAAAAGTCTTATTTAAGTACAAAATTAAAAGATACAAACAAAAAAAATTCAATTTCCAGCCTATAAATAATAAATACACTGTTCTCGAAAATAAGACTTATTATTTTTAACAATGATGATGCTGAATTTAATGGTGTTAACCATTTTTAGAAGCTAGCGTTAATTTTTGAGATACTTCATTTTGAAAGGCTAAAAGAGAGGTTAGGAAAATTAAGTTTTTTTTTCATAAATTTAATAATTTAGTTGTTAAATTTCAACAAAATTTACATTAATAATATTCCTTTTATTTTTAATTTTCTATTATTTGTGCTACTTCCATAATAAAGTTAAAACCCAAATATCCCGAATACGAGCGATAACTTCGAAAAAAGGCTGAATTGAATTTAGCGAAATTAAACTCATAGTAATATTTTTGTC
This sequence comes from Protocalliphora azurea, assembly GCA_932274085.1. Taxonomy (NCBI): domain Eukaryota; kingdom Metazoa; phylum Arthropoda; class Insecta; order Diptera; family Calliphoridae; genus Protocalliphora; species Protocalliphora azurea. The sequence continues at coordinate 19,123,443 of OW026519.1, read as the reverse complement.
ATATTGCCAAATGAATTTAAATTTTGTTGTCAACTTGTTTAATTTAAATATTTGATAAAATAAATATCTTATTGACTAAGAAATTTATTAAATATTTATTTTAATTTTTAACAACGTTTTGTTATGAAGCTAATCATCATCATTTGTTTTTTTTATTAATAATAAAATTTTGTAATAAAACAATTTTTCCCTTTATTATGACAATTGTTAATTAATAACATCATTTTAATTAATTTGAGAACTAAAGAGTACATTTATTTGACTAAACGTTTTATTAATTTTGAAGAAAATAATTATCTATTCAACAAATTTTTTCGTTTAATTTTGATTTGTTTTCAATTAAAAGTTTTTTCATATTATTTCACATACCTCCTGAAGCGAGAAAAAAATGTATTTATATTTTTATTTCTTTCAAAAATATATTAAAATATATATCCAAATTACTATATATATAACTTAAATATAAAATATAACTTAGAACTACTCGTACTTTTCAGGGAACATTAAATTAAAATTATATTGAAATTATAAAACGTACTTTTTTCAAAATTTCGTTTATAAAATTAAATAGTTTTGAATATTTTTTGTCTGAATTGAGTGCATAAAAAGTGTTGTATGAAGTTATAAATAAAATTGAATTCTTTGGAAGACTACAACTAAAGATGAAAAGACTGTATAGTTACAATTAAAATGTAGTTGAATTTTTTACAATGCAAATCCACTACTTCTTTGCTAATATTTCCACTTCGAAGAATGTAATTGATTCCAAAATCCTTTTCTGGATCTGTGAAAATATAATAAATTTATGTATTCGCATTTTTATAGACATGAAATAAGAAATATTTAATCTGACCAAATTTCTCCCGAAAGCTAGTATAGATTTTTTTCCGGACTTGAAAATATTCTTTGAAACGTATCTTAGATTAAAAATGATATTGCATTGTTTGCCCATTTAGCCCGTGTTGTAGTATTTCTGATATTATATGCTTGAAAATTAATACCTAAATAATTTATCAGCTAAAAATTTATAATTACCAACTTTTCTGAAGGGAAAATTGAGCACATTTCTTTTTCCATGTTAGAATATTGGCAAACACTGTATAACAATTTTCCAAAAATTTTCTCACACATAAAAAAGTTTATATGTGCATGAAACTAGTGCCCATTCATAATAGAACTCTATGCAGTCTCTCAAAAGGACTTTAAAGTTTCGAAAAATATATAACTCTTTTACTGCAATATTTAAATAAATTATATTATTCTGTTGCAGTGATTCATATCTTTCATTTGTCATCCATATTGGGTTGATATAATTTTGGTAAATTATAATGAACCGCGCACAACCAATTTCAAAAAACTTCGTTATTGGAAAAAAACTTGTGTACCAATTTTCACAAAATTATTTTTTAAATTGCGACCTGTTCTTCGATTAAAGGGTTATGGGGATGGACAGGCGGATGGACGGATATAGCGGTTATAAGTCTAACGTCTACAACTTGTCCCTGCACGGGCGTTGTTCATCGTTTCTACAAACGATATAGATATATTTATATTCGTTGCACGATTTTGTGTATGCGCTCCTATAAAACCAGCTTAAATGAGCTCTTGAAATTCGCAAACGTATTACACCCTGCAACAGACATTTTCACATACGAAAAAAATAATCAATATATGCATAAAACTAGAGACCATACATATTTTTACTCTGTAGCTGCTAATCTTTTTTCCAGGACGGTATTTTTATCTACAAGATTTAAATACTAAATTTTATTATATAGCAGGGATTCTTACCTTTAGTTTAACACCCATACTGGGTTGATATAGTATTTGTAAATAATATATATATATATATATATATATATATATATATATATATATATATATATTGTACATCCTTCGACATTTTGAAGCTCTTTTGATAAGAAATTTTACGCATGGCTTCCAGTTTCATGCAAATATTGATATGTTAATGAGTGAAACAAATCTTGAAAAATTGTGGCTCGGTGTTATGCTCTGAGCAATCTGGAAGTTAGAGTTTGAGACAACGTTGTTAGGCCTTTTGAGATTTTGATTAATATTTTCAAAATGACGAAGAGTATTAAGCTACTTCTTCTGATATTTTTAAATAAATACATCAACTAAAAATAATTTTTTTTTGTATTTGAGCAATATGTAATTAAATTTTGTGTTAGTTGTTCTAAGCCATTCAAGGGTTAAGTTGAGGTTCCGATTTTTTTTCTGTGTGTTAAAAACATCAGTACAAATATATAAATCCTCGCCACCTATGGTGATAGGTATAAATATTACCTCCTTTTTGAAAAAAAAAAAAACTACAAAATATAAAATGTTTTTTCAAGTTTCAACTTCAGATTATTTTTGTCGGAACGATATATTTATATGATTTTTGAAGAAGTATTATTTAGAATGTTGTAAGGAATTCAGTGGATATTTTAAAACCCAAATTAAACCCGTCAAGTTTAAAAGACCTAGAAATCAGTGCAAAAAATAATAGAATATATCCAAGCTTATTAATTAACTCCTAAAGAAATATATTGCACATGTAGTAAGTTTTCCATAAAATAGAAATAAGATATACAGTGAAAGTGATTTTAAAAATCGCCAAAAACTCATTCACTTGATCGGAATGACCAAATTTGCAAGTATTTCCACTAACCCCTAATTCACTAGGGACTAGAACTCTTCCAAATCAATTCGAGAATATCTATGATCGTGTGAAATTTACTCAGGTATCTCTAACAGTTCATAAGTTACAGCATTATTTAAGAAAAATGTGTTTTTGGATTATTGAGCATCGTAAATAATGCCATAGACTAAGTAAGAACTATTGTTTTTATTCATTATTCTATGGTTTACAAGGTGCATTACTTTAGTAATATAGGGTTTTCTTTTTGTGAATTAAGTAGCTCCTCTGGTGTAAATCGTCGACTATTATTACCATGGTCTCTACATGGAAATATTATTACATGTAAGTAGAAGAGTTTACCGTAAAGTAATTCGAAAGAGACTACAGGTTTAAACGGAAAATATTCTAAGATTTAATGCATTTAGGATGTCATTTGTTTCTAATACCGGCAGTGTCATTTCAACCAAAAATATATCCGGCTTTTTACGAAATCGGGCATCAGTTCCTCAGATATAATGCAAAGATATTTTTTCGGCTATCTTATCTTATTATGGTATTTCACTTTAAAAACCATTGCAGTTTATCAATATAAAGTGTCAGTTAAAAAAAATTTAAACGCCCAGATTTTTTTAACTTAACTTTTATTATATTTTCATACGATGAATAATGAATGTTTATGTTTCAGTCCTTATTAGAGATAGAAAATTTCCCAGATTTTTTGATTTCCCGGTATAGCGGAAACAATTTTTCGACTTCCCAGGATTCCCGGATTAAAAACTATAATTATCACCACTCTCGCTAGTTGTACAAATGAAAACCTCAAAGATGCTATCTGCATTAGCAAAATTAAAACATGATTGTATATATACCGAGAAAAGAAAATTTCATCAATTGCTTAATCTAATGAATAATCAATTCGAATGAAAACAGACATGTCGTATATATCATGAAAGAGTTTTGTGGATATCGATACAATATTAAGCAATTAAAAAAGTAAAAAAATACCAAAAATTATGAAACATGATATTTCGCGATCACTTATGTTGTTGATATTTTTCTGAAATTTTTGGTCTTAAATATTAGAGATATATAAATAAAATGATGACTATTAATGATATATAATAAAATGAATTTTACAAAAAAGATTAAGCAGACAAAAAAAAATAGATTTTATTAAAATATGTTTAACCTATTTTTAAAAAAATTATAAAATATGATTACATTAGTTTTTACTTAATTATCGTTTAATGTACATATCATTAAAATTGGTGGGGGAAAAATAAGATTTGCTTTGAGATTGTCAGCATATATGGCCATACAGCATGGTGTTCCAATTGTTGTAGAAAATTTGGCTAAGATCTTATAAATTATGTACCCTTTCATAAATGTAGCTTGCAAAAAGAATTTTGAACCAACCTAAGCTGTTGTCAGTTAAATTTCCTTCAATATCCTTCATAAAATGTTCAGACGATCTTATACGTAACAGAGAATATTTTCTGTTTAATGATTTATCGGACTCACTGCTTACTTTTTTATCTTTCTTAATATTTTGTAAAATTTCTGTTTGGCAAATTTTATATGTCAATGGCTTTATTCAGTCTTCACTCACAAATTAATAACCTAATGTATATTTAACATATTTACAACATACTTTAAATTAGTTATGCTTTCCACATGCTAGTTTTTAATCCTGACATTTCACTGGATTTTTTGCTTAAAGTTCTTTAAAAAAAATTACTGAAGTATATAATTTTTTTGTTAAAGTTTACCCATTTTTCTTCCATTTAAGTGCTTTTAAAATTCCAGGAATTTCATCCCGGAGTATGAAAAATTTCAAATTAATCACGGGACAGGAAATCCCGGCATACATTTTCTAGTCTCTATATATTAGAGTAGTGAAATTTTATAGAGCAACAAAATCTTTTTCCAGTAAAATGTTTGTAAAGCACTGGCTAATATAAATGATTCCATTGAATAAATATATTAACCCTGGAAGGGTTTCGATATTTTTACCCTTCTGAGGGATTCGTTACTCTAGACAATTAACACTAAATTCAATTAAAAATATTTCAGGATATAACATCAAAATTATAAATAAAACAATTGATTTATAAATGATGTAGTTATTTGAACAAAGTAAGATTAAAAGTTCTTAAATACTTTTTAATATGATGCAGAAAATGTAGAGCAGCTCTGGCTAGTCTTGCGTTAGTGTTATATTATTCTGCATATTTGGACGAATATATCAATCGCGTCTTTAGTTTTACTATATAACTCATACTATGGCTTTATACTTGGCATCGTCCAATATATATATATATATATATATATATATATATACAAAATATGTATTTCACACAATAGTAAATATAGTAATTACACTGTAATTACAATAAATGCTTCGTTAGTCGTTTCAACTTAAGATACTAACTTTTCCAGACTTCTTAGGGCAGCATACGTCCGGACACTTTAAGATCTTATTTGCGGCAGGAGTTATAGCAACACACATAGAAAATATGCAACGAATAAGGAGATACTACTCAAAATAGCATTGTTGTTAGTCGAAACGACCAACGAAACCCTTCCAGGGTTAAGAATAACTCCTTGAAAATTTTGCTGATTTTTACTTTCACTTTTCAACCATTCACTTACTGCTATTTTCCGCTTATTCAATTCATTTTCCTATTTTATTCTTTTATTTTTGTCCTTTCCTTTTCTTTGCATGCCCCTTTAATGTTACAAGAACTCTTCAAAAAACAGCCAGTGGAAGTTTGGTATGTATATATATATATATATATATATATATATATATTTTACTATAATACTTTTCGGCTGCTTATTTTCCATCAAATTTCATATTCATGTTCCATGAAAAGATGTGTGTAGTTTTCTTTTTGTTCTTTTTATTTTCTCATCTGCATGCAACATATTTTTAGGGGATACAAATACATGTACAAACATTTATGCTAAAATGTCTCAAGTGGCAATCAAGGCAGTTTCAATGAAATTTAAGTCAAAACAAATTACCACTCATTTGTCAAACCAACGAGAGTGAGTAAAAATGATGGGAACAGCCGTAGCAACTACAACAGTCAGAGTAACATCAGCGAAAGAAAAAGGCTCGAAGAATCTTTTCATTCATTATTTTTGTAAATATAACACCCAAAAAAATGTAAGTGTAGGTGTTTAACTACAATATGTGTGTATGTAAGAAAGAGACTGTTTCATCATCTCCAAGCGGACTTGTGTATATAATGACATTTTACTTATTTGTATACTGTTACTAGCAACTGTTACTTGTCTTTATAAATGTGTTTGTATTTATATGTATGTATTTGTTAGTGTATATGTCTTCGTATTTGTTTAAGAAAGCTTACAAATATGTTCGCACTACAAATAAGCAAAAAAAAAAAAAAATAAATGTCAAAAAGAAAAGTGAAAATAAAAAATGTTATATTTTTTCTCTTAGTTCCTCGTAATGCTCGTGCAGATTTTTCTGTTTGTTGTTGAGGGGTACTTTGTAATTGCAAAGTGTGAAAATGATATATTTTTTTCGCATATTTTGTTCGCTTAGTCTAACACTTTGAAAAATATTTAAGTGTTATATTTCTTAAAAGACAGCAAAAGTGTGACCAACTATTTTTGCAAAAATTTTTATTAAACTATGGGTTTACAGAGGATTGAAGAAATAAAATTTGCATACTAATAGAAAAATAATTTTCTCTTTTTTCTGATAGGTTCACCGCAACCAAAAATAATGCTGGTTGTCGTCATCTATACGATAAATTTAATCTAAGTTCGTAAATTCATTGTGCCCAAAATTTCTTATATATCTAGGATATAATTTTGCAACACCACGGCCTCAAAGTGCATTGGTAACATTTTTTTTTCACTAAAAATTGCCATTTATACTTCACATTTTTCCCCTTATCGAATTCCTATGAAAATGTTTAATTTTATGCTTTAGTTTCTCTGGTATTAAGCTTTTTATAAGCTAATATCAAATATCATTCTGTATGAAATCTTTTTTATACACTCTTCACATAAAAGCATTGAAAAAGATAGAGTATGAAACCAGGAACGTAAAGTGTTTTCTGGTGAAATCTGATGTTATTTAAATTAGTGTTGACAACTTTAATTACAGCATTTATTACATGATTATGATACCATCACATTATATCAGCTACCATGTTGTTGTTACTGTTGTAGACGTCAACAACTATGACAAAAACATTACAAAAGAAGAAACGAGAAATACTCATCATCATTATTATAATCAACATTGCCATAATCAACACTACTATTTAGTTTGTTTTAATTATTATAATTATAATTGAATGATTTTATTTATGTTTTTTTGCGCATTCAAATAATTTGTATATTAAAATAAGTAGTTTAAATAAAGCTTAAGATTTAATTTAATTATCTACTTTAAATAAATATATCAAGTATATACATTAGGGTGGTCCTCTTTTATATTGAGAAAAATTGTGGTTTTTAAATTCTCAATCTCACCGAAAATTACAACAATTTTAGATCATAAAATTATTTATAGGTTATATAAAACGTCAAGACGAAACTATATGTTAAGTTTCGTTTCTATCCTTCTAATTATAGTTGAAACTGATTGGCTGAAAATTAAATTTTTTATGGTACGATATTATTGGTTATCAAAATTTGAAATACATTATTTATGACCGAAGAAAAAGATTTTTTTTTAAATTAATCATTATAAAGATTTTGATCGCTACCTATAAATTTTTTTCAATCAGTCCACAACTTTGAATGTTTTAGTTTTTCATCTATTTCAATATTTCTAGGGGGTGAGCACAAGAATCTGGACACTTTCCAAAAGATAGCCACTCAAATATACATACAAACATACACATGTTTATTAGGGTTACCCGTTTATATAGAAGAAATTTAACTTCACTGTAATACACGGTTTTCCAAAATTTGTATCTTGCCTTAGTCTTTGGCGAGGTGAATCGAAGAAAAGAAAAATATCGTGTTTTGGTTATATTTAATTTGTTATCATATTTTTTCGAACCAACAATATGTATAAACATTTTGTACTATATGCAAGACACTTGAAAGTCGCATTTAATTAAATAAATTCATTGCAATTTTACACAATTATACTGAAAAGGTTTGCTTCTACTTATTCCAATAGTAACGGTAATATTTTCTTTATACTATAAATTAAAATACACAGATTTTCATAATGTAATTTTAGATATTTTTAACCTTTTAGTCCTTTGTAATAGAAAAAAAGACCAAAATTCTGGCAAACTGTACACGATTTTAAATGGGAATATCATAATCATATTTTGGGAAATCCTAATTTGTAAGTATTAAATAAAATTAATTGTATATATATATATATATATGGTTCAAATGCAAGATATATTTTATTAACTAAACCCTTTAATGGTAGTTAATATATCGTCGCAAGAATTAAAGAACGCTATAACTGACAACATGAAATGTTCACCAGTGCCAAAAAACCTGTATGAAAGTATAAAACTTAGGAACATGATTTTAAAAACGTATTTTTATTTCTTCTCACTTTATATATTGGCTGTAAACATTTCCTCTCAAGTGTATTATTCCCGGTGATTCTGCGTCTTACAGCAAACGAAATTTCGTCCACAGACCTATAAAATGCTGTAACTACAATTATATTTTTATGAAAACAAAATTTTTGAATTTTAAAACGCTTTAAGTGACACATTTGGTTTTTTTTAAGTAAAACTTAATAGCTGTGAGTTAAAGTGAATAAAATGGGAAAAATAATTTTTGAACAAAACGCAAAGATTTGAGTACATTTATTTAATAATCTAGAACTAAATACATTTATTTAATGATTTATAATTACATATATATAAACAGGATAAGCCCTTTTTTTCTAAAATATTCAGTCTTCTTCATCGGTTTGTGGTAGGCAATCTTCTACTTTATTGTTATGGTGCATTTTGGCTAAAACAAGAGTCGCAATAAAGTAGTAATGTCTTTACGTTACCTACCCCTTTTGTCAACGTCATTTATAATGTAATTGAACAAACAAGTTGATATTTCTTTTTGCTCCTCTGTCCACACATTGCAATAACGTTTTCGAGTTCCACTCTCATAAATTGTGAAATATTACTAGTGCCGTGAGGGTGTTCAATACCTTTTGAAATTAAAACTTTCGCAAATAACGCTTCTGTGTCTTTCATATAAATTTTGTTGAAAAAGAAATCTTTTCATTGAATCGTCTTTATTTTTTAAATGTCTATTTATCTTATCTGTGTCCTCTGCTGTCAGTACATCGTGGAAAAAAATGTTAAATGTGTTTTTAAAATATACCGAAAAGACTTTAAACGACATACGGTTCTGGTCTTCTTTTCTACACTTCTCAGCGTAAATAGAGTATAAATTTGTAATATTTTTAAATTCCTCTGGAAGGTATGACCGCTTATTATTCCTTCTACAATAATGAGAGGGCAACAAAGGTAAGGAATAAACAAAGTTTTTGGCAAATTCAATTAGTTCTGGAGGGTTTTTTTTTTGTGGGAATTGTGTTTTCCTCTTTGGTCAACTTTTGAACAGCCAAGATCTGTTGAAGTTTTCAAAGTGTATAAAATAAATCTTTGTGACACATCAAGAGTTTGAATCAAAAATTTCTGACAAACTTCTCTCCTCGCTTCTCCTTCATTTATATAATAATTGTACGTCACACTACGTCTAGAATTACTTGGTGAATCGTACTTACTGCGTTTGGTAGTTTTCTTTAACGCCGGATTTTCCTTCAATTTTTCCCCCCTATATTTTTGCCTCTTATATTGGTGTAACTTTCTCCCTTCTGTCTACATGTATAATTCTGTAATTTAATGTGTTTTTTTGTTTTACCTTTTCACTTCCTGCAAAAACATTTTTTATCATTTTTGTCTTCAAACTTTTCTTTTTCTTGTTCTTTTTCTCATTAGTATCTTCTTCCGTTTAACTAGACTTATCTTCTAATTCATCCCAACTGACAGAATTTTCAGATGAATAAGTTTCATTTAGTAATAAACTGTCTTCAGAATTTTATTCATCCATAAAGTCTAAGTAAGATATGTTGAAATCTGATTTGCGTTTTAATTCTGTTCGTTGTGATCTTCTGGATTGTTCAATTTTGTCACCAATGTAAGACTGTATTATATCGTTGTTATATTGGTTGCTACTTCCAGATATTGGAGAATTGTATTTTATGGAGTCATATGACATGCTTCGGGAATTAACTGGTACATCTTTCAACTGCTTACTTTGGGTGACACTCACATCCTGACAGTGCTAAATATTACGAAAATCAGGTAAATAATTAACAGATGCAATGTCAGCAATCTCTTATACTATGACGGACGCTCATTTTCTCTTTGTTTGATGCATCTTGACTGAAAATAATTTCACTCTTAACTCAACCGGCTTTTTCGTGAGATCTAAGCCATAATTTCGTTGTTCTTCCATTATTATAATTTCATAAAAACCACAATATTTTTCTTTTTTACCTCAAAATTATTAAGTCACGAAGAGTTCCGTTGCACTTGATAGAGATATACTCGTATGTACTTGGAATAAATTTTCTTTACCCTAAAATAAAAAAATTCAAAACTACAATGATTAAAATTAAAATTATAAACAAAGTATTTCACCGTGCGACTTCAGGATGAGCGCTGTTAAAACTTTATTACTGACAAAAAGTGTTATCTTGAATAATTTTTAAAATAAATGATATTTATTTGTAATAACTGATACTTTATAATGAATCACATACGCAAAGAATGGCGTAAGTGTTAGTTTGAAAAATTTTGCTGACGCAAAAGTGTCGTAAGCAACAAATGTAAAAAAATACTAGTTTTTGTTAGGCTTACGGTATTTTTCAAAACGCAGACGGCGTAAGTGAATTTTTTTTTTTTCATCATACAAATATGAGACCGGGACCAATCGACGCAGTATTTTTTTCTGATAAAAGTGATGCAAAAAAATGTATTTTCGATTTTTTGTCAGTTACAGCGTTCTTTAATTCTTGCGACGATATATCTTAGATAAGTATGACATTTAGTTGTAAAGTTTTATTGTCATGGGAATAATTATATTAATGTAGTTCAAAAACAGAACATGGTTTAAGAATAAGGAAAAAACTGCAAATATTTAATTGTTGTAGAAGCAATGATAATTTTCATGTGAATAAAATTTTGTTTCTGGTAAAGATATTTAAAAATATATAATTTTTGCAGTCAACCACATATTGATATTTTTATTGAGTGTATACAATAAATGACAAAATTTACACAAAAACATTGTTATCATGAACACAGAGTTATTAAAATTGAAAAAAATTAATAATGAGAACATAATAGTTTTGTAGTGATAATAGTGTTACCATGTTTCTTCTCAGCGTGAAATACAATCAGCTAATGTTATTAGCAAGGAATTAATATTAATAATTTGCAATATCATACTAGAATTATTCCAAACAAATAAGATTAAGAAAGTTAAGGCAAGCTAAAGCATGTAACCGATTTTTTTTCTTTTAATTTTCAAATGTAAATATTTAAGTATCTATAAGTATCAAAAAAATTGTATACCGTTTTTGTTTACAGTTATCAGTCATGGAAAGAATATAAATTAAAAAAATAATATTGTTGACACTTTTTTGCATAATTTTTTGAAACACTTTTATAAATTTCATTAACATATGATAATTATTCCTACAGTTGACACGTTTTTTTTTTTTAGAAACTATGTCAACTTAGATGTCATATTTTCTAACTGGGTTTAACCTTTATTAATTTTTTATGACACATATATTCAATGTATTTTACGGATCTTGTCTGAACCATTTTACCGATTCACTTTGTATTGACAAATCTTGTCGGAATATCGATCTGCACATTACGTTGTATGTAATTAGTAGGTTGTGATATTGTCTTTTTATAATTTTTTTTTTTTTTTTTTTTTTGATAAGTCATTTACCGAAATCACCATTGCAAAACTAAAATTTTTTCGACTTGAAAAAATTCGCCCAAAATTAATTTTGTGCTAAAAAAAATATCACATATTTGTAATCTTTGGACTTCGACGATTCTGAGAAGTATCTGATCTGTATAATAAAAAATTTTTAGTTTACGCATATTTTAAAGAAATTTGTTTAACATTTTTTTTTTTTTTTTTTGATGTTTTACAGTTTCTAAGATATTTTATTGCCTGATCTCTTGATACTTAAAAGAGAAATGTATTCATATTCTCAAGACATTACAGAATTAGAAACCTGTTAGCTTTTTGCAATACTATATACTGTGGTTTTCAATTATATGTACACTAGAGAGTCTCGTTGAAAAAACTTTCCTATGAAGATCACTCAAACGATGCGTATTGATGAGTAGAAACTTTTGTCTTTTTCTGATCATAAATTAGTAATTTTTTAATCTTTGACAATAAATGAATATAATTTGGCAACAGCTATCTTGAGAATATTTTCCGTAAAATTGTTCAATATTATCTAAATCCATTCACAGATAATTCGATAATCTTCTACTGAAATTGATTATTAATTACAAACCTTTACAACTTTTACAGTTTAAGAAGAATGCGATTTGGGAAAGTATAAGTCCTGATCTAAAATATATATATCCTCTAGTCTTCCACAAAATTTCGCAATGATAACTCAATTGTTTTCTGAGATATTAGTAAAAACTTTCTGATAAATGATACTTTTTAATTTAAATATAAACATTTAAAAAAAAATGTTGCATGCTTCTACAAATTGGTAATAAATTCAGATTTAGTTATAGTTTTCAATATGAAATTTTGAACTGAAAAATTAAAACATTTTGTATGATAAATTGTTATATACAAAATTTTTATTGTTGACATAGAAATCAATAGAATAATCGTGATAAAATTTTAATGGGATATAAATTTCATAATAGTGAACTACATACGTAAATGTATTTTTACTGCTGCATTATGCTGCATTCGTAATTGTATACTTACGTCCGTTCCACACTGGTCAAAAATTCACTTTTACTGGCATAAAATCAAAAAGCATTATTAATGCCTTTTTGGGTTGTAACAAAGTCATTTTACCTAAAATTAACAATAATATTTATTAAAACCATTTTTTTTTTTGCTTAAATACAGAATTTTACTTTTTTTTATTTTTATTTTTTAAATATGATATTTAATTCTCTGCTTTTTATTTTATTTTAATTATTTTGTAAGTTTCTAGATTCTAATGGATCAATGAATGAAATGTTATTACAGAATATTTTCTCCTACTTGTTTGTGAAAAACAGAAAATTTCGGCTTAGGTTTACTAAAATTTCACTAAAGGAAAATTGACGATTGCAAGAGTTTGTCGAAAAATGCTGGCATTATCTGAACTGCTGCATAAAATAGACACTTTGCGAATACTTTCACGTTTTTACATTTATGCAAATTGATACTTTTTACTTATGTTATGTATATGTTATGTACTTTGTAACCTCCAAGTTTATAGATTATATTGACAAACAACCGACATGACCACAGTTTTTATAATTCTAGATCCATTTTATTAAAAAAAGTTAAAATTAATATTATTATTTTTCTTATTTATATGGGACTTAAGCACTTATAACTGATTATCGGACCCTTTGTGGGAACTACGTTCAATTATAGATCGATCTTTTTGAAATTTGATATTTATACCTAAATGAGATTACATGTGCTTCTGCATTTCTGTAATTTTTATGAAATTGTACCTAAATATCATTTATTTGAGATTAAATTAAAATTATTTTTAATTAAATTAAAGCTGCTTCTGCCAAGTTGTATCTATTATACTTACATCACTGCAAAAACTTAACTTCCATTTTTAAAAGCAACGGCTTCCCGTATGCGTATCATTACTTAAATAAGTACTTTAAGTGAATATGAAAAAAGTTTGTTTTTTATGCAGCTTAGTTGTTTAAATGCGTCTAACTAAAAAATTAATCTATTTTTTGCAAGCATTTTAATCGGATAACGTTTCAGTGCACATCAAAATAGCAAAAGCAGTAAACATATCGGGAGAAAAATTTTCTATTTTGTTATATTTTACTTGAATATTTTGTACGAGCAAAACTAGTAAACAAAATATTTTCAAATTTATATTAAATTTTATTTTAAAAGAATAATTAGAAATTATGTTTAATTTTTTAAACGTTTTTTTGTTGGAACCTGTCAATGTCAATTTTGAATAAACTCTTGCAAATATTGAAATCATGATTTATACTTTTATGAAACCTAGTCTGAGTTTATACACAGCAATTTTTTTTTTCTGATTTAGTTTATTTCTTTTTTTTTTTCTTTTGAACTTGCACTTACTTACACACACAAAATTTTACTTCAGCAATTTTTGCTTTAATGAAAAAAAAAAAGAATTTCGAAGTACAGGCAAGTTTGTACCCTTTCAAGAAATCAGAATCTCAGCAAAAAAATTGACTTTTGTGAATTCAGTCTTACGTGTACTAAATTGTTTTGTGATACTAATTTAAGCAAAGCGTTACCGTTTGGCGGCTTTAGTCGCCAGTTGCCCCTTTTTCAACCAGATGAAACTAAATGGCGACTTTTTAAGATTATATGCTAAATGACCAGAAACTACCAGGGAGGTAGGTAGAGAAGGGTTAGACAAGATTCATTAGATGAGGACTTTTACATCCACTCGGAGACCTATATATTCATTCCCTTCGGAAGAGTGACACGAGAAGAAACTAATTTGTATGATATACGATACATTCTGAGATTGTTTCAAAATATAATGATGTAAAAAAAAGATCACGAATAATGTATAAATGAATTGAAACTTTTAAAAACTAAATCTAATGTTAAAGTTTATGAATAACTATTTAAAATAGCAAATGCAGATTCTTTTTAGATCGGATTAGGAAAATTAAAGAAGATTTGGTGAATACTTATCCTATTTTATATTTTTTGCTTTGGCTCGTAGCAGTGCCTCGGTGGAAGGTGTTTTTACTAAATTATCACTAAAGAAAAATAAATTGTCCAACAGACTTCAGGTTAAAACTCGTTGATCCATGCTTTCAGTTCTAAATTTGTTAGAAGGGGATTTGTAAGACAAAATTACACAAGTTTATTAATAGAAGGAGAATTTTATGTCAACTATTTTACGAACCTTTATTTTCGCAATAATAACAATGATTATAAATAAATTATTTTTTTATTAGTGAAATTGAATTTAGTAGTTCTTCTTAAAATACAATATATTTTATTTTGTTTTATCAAATAAATAAATTATAAGGATGTTTTTTTTAGGTATAGATGCATTTGGCCCCTTTTTTAAATTTTTAAAAATTCTCAACGATAACGCTGCACAGAATAATTTTCTTATTTTTATTAGCATTGAAAAAAGAGTAAATTTAAAAGATTACTCGATTATTCGAATAATTTAAAAACTACATTTTCGTGTTACCTGATTAATCAAATAATGGAAAAGTAGGGTAAAATTAATATCGTAGGTTTTGTCCATGTATTGTGGTTTTTCAAATTTTAATATTTGATTTGCTTTTAAATTATTTTTTATTCACTTGTTTTCATTGTCAATGTGTGTGTGTTTGTGTGTGTGTGTGTGTGCTTTTTTTCTTGAATTAAAAAAAAAGATTGTTATAATAAACAGCATTCAATTAAAGTTTTGTTTGGCTGATACCACTGCTTTTTTATTATTTACTATTTAGTGATGATTTATTTAATGTAATACGGCATATTTAACATAAATAATAAATGTTTAACATAAAAATAACAAATTTGAGATTTATAGTACTTTATTTTCATTATACATACATATATCTTTAAAAGTACATATATGCATGTTTGCATATACAGTGTGGATAAAATGTTTTAATACCAAAACAAAGCTATATGCTTTTTTAAAAATAGTTATAAATAAAAAATTGTTGAGAAGTTTTCATCAAATAAAATTCTATAAAATTATAACATAATTAAATTCCTTAAAACATATTTTACAATAATATAATTTTATATGCGCCACACTATAGTTATTTACATTATACTTAATATAAACAAATACTATATTATGCATGCATAGTGAAAATAATATATTTGTTTGTATAAATTATAGATAAGTGACACAACTTTAATAAAAATGATGTCAATTTATATTAAAATACTAATAAAAACGAAATGAACCAAGGATTTGAAATATTTTACAAATTAAAGCAATTGGTAATATCTCTAAAACTTTAGCGCTTCGCACAGAAAAAAATTAGTTGGAAGATGCTTGTAATTATTAAATTTTACAGTAAAATAAATTTTTATTATAATGACACTATACCTATACATAATAGGACTTTTTTAATATTTAAAATTGCAAACTAGTTATCTTTACGTATTTAAGGTTTTTATAACCAACAAAATAGTGGACACAGGCAATGACTTTATTCAGATTAATTTATAAATTCATTGCAGGGAACTATATTTAATTGAACAAAATCATTTTCGAGATCGAATGTTGGCGATAAGCAGGGTAATTTTAATTATGCACGAAAAAAAATTAAAATATGTGCTTGAAAAAGCATGAAAAAATGGCATAATATGCATAGAAACATGCATAAAAAGTGGACAAATTCATGTCTGTTCTTGTAAAAATATGCATAAATATGTTTTCTTTTTCTAACCCTAAAATTTTAATATTTTTAATTAAAATAATAAAAAATAAAAATATACATATTAAAAATATACGTCAATAGACCATAACATTCATATTTGTTACGTCTGAATTTTTTTCTTTACAATTATGTACGGAGTATTAAAAAAATTTTAAAAATAATTTATACTAATTTGTTGATCAAACTCCAAAAAATCACAAAAAAAAAATGCATTTTATTTATTCGTTACATGCAAATTTATGCATAGATTAAGAAAAAATAGATTTTTGGTAAAATATTAGTAAATATGCAAAAACTTATTTTTCAAACGAAAAGCTTGAAAAACTTGCCCTGGTGATAACAATCATAAAAAATTCTATTTATTCTATTTATTTATTTATAGTATTTATAATATTTAAAAACATAATACAACCATGATATTAAATATTAAATACTAGCAGCCAGCTATGGTTTTAGACCTAATTCATAAAAAAAAAATGTTATAAATAAATATTCTTTATTTTGAACCAATAATACAACAATTTTGGTATATATAATTTTCATTTTCTCTGACTAAAAAAAATTTGTTTTAAAAATCTGCAATACAACCTAAAAATTTCGAGTTATTTGCTTAAAAACTGTTTTTGGGTATTTCTAGTTCTGTTATTCTTTTGTTTATTTTTCCTCTTTAAACTTCTTTTTAAAGTATGAGAAACAGACCTTTGAACCATATGCATTTGGTTTGTTTTAGTCAAATATTAAAAGTAAATTTTCAAACAACTTCTAGAAAAAATAAAATTTGTCCACAATTTCAAATTTAACTACGATTTATTAAAATCTTTTCAATGAAAGCCTATGCAATGATTTGGAGGGCATTTTTGTTACGAACATAACCGAATTTAGTATGTTTAAATTGGAAAAAAAAAACTGTAGAACTTATTTGATTTTATCTGTAATAACTTGCTAAAATTTTCAATATGTTTTTAATTTTATCCTTAAAAAGCAAAAACAAAGAAGAAGATATGAAAAAAAACTATTTTGTCTTAATATATATGAAGAATCTTTTAATAAACTTCAGAAAATGCTTAGAAACTTTTTGAGTTTTTAGGCGATTTTAAATAGGAAATCTCATCTCGTTTTATTCCAAACACAATAAAATTTCACACTCTTTAAACAAATATATATATATATATATATATATATATATATATAAGGACGTAACTTTAAACAAACATATATATATATGTATATATATATATATATATATATATATATATATATATATATATATATATATATATATATATATATATAAGGACGTAACTTTTCAACTATATTAACATCCTTTATAAACAGTCAAATTAAATAGCGAATTATTCACCACTTTTAAATTTATTTCCATTTTATTTTTTAAATTTTGAGTTTTTTCCAAAAGGCTATTATGCTGACAATTGTATTGGTATAAACTTTTAAGGTGCTGTACCGATACATACCCAGGTTAATTTGGATACATTAGGACCAAAAATATGAAGATTAAATGAAAGCTTTGCCTTAAAATTTAGCCTGTAATACTTATGTGGAATTTATATATGGATAAAATTAAAAAAAAAAAATCCAAACGTATTACATAAATATTTTGTTTTTTTTTTTTTGTGGCATTTCAAATTTAGATCCGTTTATTGTGAATGCAAGCAATTAATAATTTTTATAAAAGAAACTGATCAAGAGAAAGGCGAAATTGATTCTAGAGTTATGTACAAATTGTTATTAAAAAAATAATTAACTTCATGTCATGTCATCATTTTGTTTTAGCTGCAATAAAAAAATAATAAAAAATAGTACAAAATAATTGTCGAAATTTCGGTTTTATTAACCGAAATATGTTTATATAAAACCAATTGCATGTACCAAAAAATTTATCAAATAGTACAGGAAACCGACAGAAGTCGATTGGCAAAGAATTCTTTTTTTTCTGTGTTTTAAAAAGCTTGTTATGCACTACTTTTTCCTGATAAATATGTATTTACATATAAAAACATTCGAATACTTACATTCATACATACACAGATACATACATACATACATAAATGCTGCTGTATTTCCTTTTTATTATTATTCATTCTTAATGTAATTTCATTTATTCTTTAAACGACTGACAGTTAAAGGGTAAATGGTTAATGTCAGAAAAAATACTGACAGGTAATATGTCAAAATCAGAATGCAAATGTCACATAATGTCAGTAAAAGACTACATATCCCTTCACATATAACATGTATATATGTGTATTTTCGTGTTTTTTATTTTTATTTGTTACAAACATCTATCAAATTTTAACAGATGTAAAGTGAATAAATATTTAACATTTTTTTAAGACAAAGTTGGAAGCGTATACTCTTGCGAGAGTATAAAATTTTGGTGTTAATTTTTGGAAAAATTATTTAACGTCAAAACAAGTCTAAAAAAGGGATTAAAAAATGTCGCCAAAAAAGGAAAAATCTTCTGCTTCAATACCTAAAATCTCCTTAAAATTTTTTTATTTTCCAAAAACCAAAATAAAAAATATTTTATTTTAAGAAAAATTAATAAATTATATTTTATCAGTAAACAAATAATTTATTTATAATAATTTTTATTATTGCAAAAATTATTCAAAAAAAATAGTTAACATTTTTATGTTACTTTTTTTATTAATTAAACTTTTGCACTTTTGTGCGAGGTTTTCACTCTGAATCCGGTCTTCCCAATCCTCATTTAAGAAATTTAGGATTGAAAGCATGGATTCACAAGTATTGACCTTAAATCTGCTAAACAATTTATTTTTCGTTAGCGATAATTTAGAAATAAGATGTTCCACCAAGGCACTGCAATGAGGCAAAGTAGAAATGTAAATTATATATCATTGAATCTGTTTTTTAGTTTTCATAATACGGATCAAAAAGATTTGACATTTATCGTGTCAAAATGTTGTTTATAAATTTTATCATAAGCTTCAGTTTCTAATAATTTCAATTCATTTGTAAATTCTTCTGGTTTTTTTTTTTTTTTTTTGTAACATAATAATTAATTTGTTCACTGGAATTAACACACAAAAAAAAGATTGCTTGAATAACGATGTTTATTGCTATTACTTAATATTATTAAGTTAAATAGATTTTTTATTGCAACACCTCCATGTTCATAACTAAAGAGGAATACAATTATAAAATAATCCTATTAACCAATTTAAGCCATCCTTATAACTATTTTTGCTATGTCAGTTGAGACATTCAATTTAAACTCATAATAATATTTGTTAGTACTACTCTAATGGTATTGTTTTTACAATTAATTAATTGTTTATATTAATATATTTGTATACATAAAAATATATTTTTAATTACATTAGCCGATTATTGATAACGCAAATGTATTCCATTCGGTTACTACATAAGCAAACAATAAACAAAAAGTATTCTGTGCTCTCAACCGATGAAGTAATTGAGAACCTTTAAAAGTTTTTTTTATAAATTGGCATTCAAAATTAAATAAAATAATTTACAATTGAAATTTTTACTTAAAAATAAAAAAAAAAAATCTTTAAAAAAGAAACGGAATTGAAATTTAGAAGGTAAATTTGCATGCAGATTTTGCATCGCTAATATCTCTATTATATTTTATTACAATAAAGAGTAAACCGAGCAATAAGCAGACACATATAGCTACTATTTTAGAACTGTAAAGTAAGTAAACTGTTTTTTACGCACGCAAATATTCTTTTATCGATACACTTTTTTTTGAATAAATAAATGTGCGTTTGAAATTATATTATGTATTTCTTAAAATTTCTTGCAGGTTGCGGTGTTGGTGTCATGAAATTTTATTTTGGAAGCCATTTTTTAATAGTTATCTTAGGGTCCTTAATATATATAAAATATGCATATATGTGTCAAATTATATAATTAGAAAATTTAGTAAAATAAAGCGAACTCAAATAGAAAGCATAATAACAAAATCGCTTTTAACTAAAAATCAGCCTTTTTTACTATTAAATTAAATTGTGGAAAACGAATTATTTTTTCTTCAAAACAGTTGCTTCACCAAAATTTTACAGTGACTACAACTGAATTGTACATTTAATACCCAGAACCGATTGAATTCGATTGGCAAAAAATTTGGTTGCCACAACGAATCTGTTTTCTCAGTGCTTATAATAGATCGAGATATTTCAAACAACATAGTTTTTTGTCATTTAGCACATAGTCTTAAAAAGTCGTCATCTAGTTCCATTTTAAACAAGGTGCCAAAAAAGTGGGCCAATGGTAACGCTGCCTACGGGTACAAATTAGTTTATAATTTTGCTATTATAAAAATAATTTGCACTGGCTAAATATTCGCTGTGAACCAATGTTCACAAAACTATATAAGGTGATTTAATTCTATGAAACTTACAGCGTATTGAAGGCTTATATTCAAAAAGAGCCATCTGCAAAATAGGTTTTTCCCTGCCAAACTCTTTAGTTTTGTGTTTTTTATTCATGGTATTAATTTTAAAGACAAAAGTTAATTCTAACACTATGTTTTTCATTTTTGATTTTGGGCTGTTCACAAATAATGTATTTTTTCAAGGAAAACCGAGCTATCGCCAAGAATAATATTCTCAATGTTCAGTATACTAAACTTTTATTTCGAAGAGAAACTTGCGTAATATAAAAAAAAAAAAAAATTTTATACGACGTAAAAATTCTTTCAATATGAATGTCAAAAAAAGTTGAAATGTAAATCATGTGCTAAATTCAATTTCGAATCAACAGATTTCAAAGCATTTTTATTGAAATATCAAAATTGGCTCCGAAGCCCTAAAACTGTTACAAAATTTTCATCAACATACATTTTTATGTGAAACTATTTTTTTCGCTCCTTTGTCCATCAAAAGAAAGAATCAATCTTTTGCGGACGCAGAGAACGATGTGCAGCAATATTCGAAAAAGTCTGTTAATATTAAAGACCTTTTGGAAGCAAAAACAATATTTCAATTATTAATATTATTTTTAAATTATTTTATCTTTACAAAAAATTTTTAAACTAGTTAAATTCCCCCTATGGTCGCGAAGCAAGATCTTTTGAGAAATATGGATGAATTAATTTTATTTTTCAGTTATTAAGACGAATAAATATTACTAAAACTTCATATAGACTATTTTATATTCTTAAAATTTTAAAAAATGTTTCTAATTCTTATCATACTAATACATATCATTTATAAATGTCTAAAATAAAATATTTGAACAATTTAGTTTTTTTAAACAATGGTTGCTTAGCAAACTTAATAGAATTAAAATAATACCTATTTATGTAAATAGGTAGCTACTCTTAAGTTTGAAGAGTAATATATAAAATTATATAATTTAGAAAAATTCTATTATAGTGTTGCACATTATTGGCATTTACTCTTGGAATTTAAAAAGTTAGAAAAGTTTTATTATATTTGTGGTATGTATGGATGAATGAGTGAATTTCTATTTCATGGTATTATTTATATTAACCCTGCGCCACACACATATCTTTGTAACCAAATTCATAACACAAGAGTCTGGATAGACTTTTTGTAGGAAAGGTTCCAATTTTTCATTCACGTGAATAATAATTTAAGTAATAGGAACAAAACAACAATTAATAAAAATAACAAGGATTTCAAATAATAAATAAAAATGTTATTATAGAACAATTTGCAAACTCTGTAAAATATAACAAGGTACACGGGCCATTATCAAAAATCTTTGATTTTAAGCCTTAAAAAATATATTTTTTTTTACGGCACACTAAAATCCATTTGTGTAAATATAAAGTGATTTGAAGGCATGTAGAATCACTTCGCGTTACTGATTTAATGCAGGGGCGCGAAAGTTATAGCGCTTTTAATTTGAATATATGCAAATATTTGCAAACTAGAAGTTTATGTATAATTCCGGTACAAATTACGCGCAATATCACAGCCTAGTGACTTACTCAAATAAATTTTATGATATTTTCAATTTTTGATGATATTAGTGCTGCAAATTTTAATGTTTTCAAGCAAAATTAAAAAAAAAATCCTTATAGAGTTGGTTGGTTGGTTTACGTGGTAGCCCGTAACCTTACGGGCAATCAATTAGACTATTTAGAATCCGTTTTGATGGAACCACACTACTCGTCAGGTAAATGAGTTGTATTGAGTCTGTAATGAGATAGAGGTGTAGGGAAGAACAATGAGAATATAAATTAATTAGATCCAGCCTGTAGCATTGAGATATTTAATAATGTCACTGAGTCTAATATCAGATATCTCACAGAGGTTGTCTAATTGGTACCCTTCCAGAAATTTATGTCTGCTTGCGTTCAAGGCTGGGCATTCACATAGAAGATGAAATGCTGCCTCCTCCTTCCCGCGATTGCCACAACTACGACATATAGAATAATTCTAAATTATTTCGACCCAAAATCATAGTTTCAAAAATTTTATATTTAAAGTGGAGTGTTCATTAAACTAATCATCGTAAATTTTTTCGCGTAGGTATCAGTTCATGTTCAATTCATGTTTTATGGACCTCTAATACAGGACACCTCTGACATTTTTTTCAAATATTAACAAAGTTTAAGATTAAACAACTTTTGTAAGCATTATTCAATTTTAACAAAATTGGTAACAATGGAAAGGAATGATATTTCTATTTACCATAAAATCATAAAATTAAGATATCATCCTGGCGTAAGGACCTCCAAAATGAAAAAAATATCCTTTATCCTAGGGTATACAGAAAAAGCGTCTTTTAGTTTTAATTATTTTTTGACATGATGTGTAAATTTGTTGTTATAGCGCAAAAATTTAAAAACGGGATCTCAATGGCATCAGAAGTTATAACAATTTGTCTATAGAAGTTAGTACAATTTTACTAACATTTTAATATCTTTTTCACTGTTTTGATACTTATGTTTTAAATTTGGTATTAAAGAAAATAGGAAAGGATAAAGACAAGCAGTGTTGGTCAACATCGACCATATATTTTGTATAGGCATTAAAATTGTAGAATGATCTTTGTGAAATTAATTACAATGATTTATGCGTATATTTAAATTATTTATGTAAAATTATATTTCGTTATTGGCATTTATGTAAAATTTTGTGCACGTTTAAGTATTTTCGGTAATATGAATTATATGGAAGCCATGGCCAATTATGGACCGGTTATTGTGAAATTTAGAGGAGCGATCTATACATAACTTAGTGGTGTTAAATTTTATTTCGATATTTATATTTATGTCAGATTTATGCAAGCAGAAATAATGTTCGGGAATAGGGATTATATGGGAACCATGTTCAATTATCTATTATTGTGAAATTGTGTATGATAATTTACACTTATATAGTATACAACTCAAATATACAAAATTTTGTGTTGATATTCACATTAATATGGTATTTATACGCTCTTTAGGTATAGCAACTTACATGAATGATATGATCAATTATGGATCGATTTTTATCAAATTTGATGCAACGATCTATACTTGTATAAAACTTATGTGTGCTGAAATTACACAAACACAACATATTTCAAATACTTATATGCGTTAAACCACCGTTCCGAAAAAAAAGTTGTGTGAGGAACATAATCAATTACAGTAAATTTTGCCTTTTTAATACTATGTATCAAATTTGAGTAAATAATATATAAAATCGTCACAAATAATTCCGCGGTTTTTGTAAAGTGGGTTACAGTGGGTTAAAAGCCTGTTAAGATGTTCCTGAAATTTTAAAGTAATATCAAATTATATTTTCGGGATCAGGAATATATTATTTAGGCGACTCATTTTAATTAATAATGATCTGTTATATTAAAATTTGAATAATTTTATCAATATGCCAAAAAAAAAACACTTAATATGTTATAAAAAAGTGTTAGTTAGTAAAGAAAAATTGCTGTAACTTCTGATTCCATTGAGACATTAAAAATTAAAAGACCCTTTTTCAGGATATCCAAGGATAAAAGATATTTTATAAATTTAGAGGTCTTTGTACCAGGAAGATGTTTAATTATTATGAGTTTACAATAAAGAGGAATATCAGTCCTCTCCAATGACACCAAGTTTGTTGAAATCTGATAATGTTAAAAGTTATTCAAGCTTTTTTTTTTTTTTTTTGATAAAAGAACACGAAGTGCCCTAGATTTTCATTGAATATGAATATTTATCGATGCGGTGCAGGTTGATATGCCATATGAAGCGCATTGTGGGGGAGATGATATGTGCCGAATTTAATTAAAATCGGTGTAGGTCAAAATCTAAGCAGAAACGTTTTCTTTGGAATTACCATATACTAAAAATCGCGATTTCTTTTTTTAAATTTAGAAATTTAGAAAGAAATGCTCTTTAATATTGTGATCCATTTTTAGCTCAAAGAAAGTTTTTTGGTCCATAAAATTTTTATCTTGAAATTTTTTGATGTGCTTTCTCATTCGTTAAGCATTACAAACGCCATCTAATTATGTCAATTATAGTAAACTTCATGCTGTCTATGCAATGTGCCTTAATATTGGTATCGCGTTTTCAACTATCAACGACATTTGATTAAACTTTGTGTTCCCGATCAATTATATATCAAAGATTTGTACAAATTGAAATTTTCTATATAAAAATACAAAAACAAAAGTGCAATTTTTGCTTAACTTTCAAAAATACATTTTTTTACTAAATTTATTTTTAATGCGCCTGAAATTTTGATGTAAGAACTAATGCGAATGTGTCTCGCGAAAAACTGATATTTTTTATATTTGCGCTCTTGTTTTCCAAACTTTGAGACTATCTACAGCAAGGGGCGCAGAGACTTCCGACTGAAAAACTCACAAATTTTAAAAATTAAAAAAATTTTGTCATCAAAATTCGATTACTCTTTATTTAACTGTTGAAAGTCTGTACAATCTGCGCTACCCTTGAGACTTTAGTCGCCAATTACCCCCATTTCAATATTATTAATAACAATAAAAATAATAATAATAATAATAATAATAATTATTATTATTATTATTATTATTATTATTATTATTATTATTATAGTAATTATTATTATTATAGTATTATGATAGTATTATTATTATTATTATTATTATTATTATTATTATTATTATTATTATTTTTAATCATTATTATTATTATAAATTATTTGGTTATTAATAAAATTGAATTTAGTAGTTTTTCTTAAAATACAACATTTTTTGTCTTGTTTTGTCATATAGAAAAACGTTAAGTAGTTTTATGTATTGAAGTAGTTGGACGATTTTTTATAATCCCATTTTTTGGTGACTTTTTTAAATCCCTTTTATTGAACACTTTTTAAAAATTCTTCACGGTAACGCTCTGCACAATAACAAAGAAGGGGAAGAATTTATTCACAAAGACCAATTAGTTTATATAAGAGGAAGTGATATCAAAAAGTTTAAACGTGCGAATAAGATGTGTAGAAGAATTGAAAAAAGTTAAGTAATTTTAAGCACTTCTTCCAAGTTTTTCAATTTTAAACAATGTTGGTGATTATAAAATGAGTCTGATGGCATTAAAATTTTGCACTCTATATCTTTCAAGTCTTGTAAGTCCAGATATATAACCCGTTTATTTAAAACGGTATTACCACAGAACTTACAAAGGATTAAAGTCAGTTTAAGTCAGGTTAAAAATTTTTGATATGGGACATTATCAAAAATATATATATTAAAAAAAGATTTCTCAAAATTACTGAGCATGGTAATACAGAAATCAAACTAAAACAAGTTAACAAGATACAAAAATTATAATATTAAAAATAAGAAAACAAAGAAAACGTGATGTTATATAACTAAAACTTATACGGAATAGCAGGCTACAATAACAACGTCATTCATGCTCCGCAGCCCATATATTTTGTAATTTATTTCTTACTATTTGGGAACAAAAAAAAGAAATTAAAAGAAAAATGATAAAAAGCAAAGGCTTAATAATAGATAAGTGATTTGTTGACTCCAAACATAAAAAATGGAAGCTAATAATAATTTCCTTTAAATTTAAAAAGGATCTTGCCAGACTCATATGATATGAATGAAATATGAAATATGAACATGAAGAATTCCTATAATCAGTGCAACAAGAAAACATTAGTTCAATGATTCCAACGCAAAATACAAACCCAAAGGGGTTTTTAAAGTTAGTTCAAATTTCCATATGATCGGGAATAAAAGTAATTTAAATTATTAAATTCAAATTTTATTACATATTGTTTTGTCTTATGGACTACTGTCATTATTATGCTAGGTTTTTTCTGGATACTACTCCCTTTTTAATTCCATTTTTGTCAAAATATCATTTCCTTACTTGACTTGACCTTATACCTAAACCACTGAAATGGTTAAAATGAAACTCGTCACATATGTGTCTACGTGAAGAAAGTACTGACCGAATATCTCGCCCACCTTTTATACACCACACCACCATAGGTGGTTCGGATATTATGTGTTTGTGCTGATATTTGTGACGCACAGTAAAATCATCCAACGCCTAACAAAGTTAAAAATCGATTCAGAATCACTTCTTGAGTCGATCTAACAATGTCGCTGGTTGGCTGTCCATGTAAACCTTTTGCACAAAAAACAGATCGCAAGTTTGAATATAATTCAATGAAATTTGGCACAAGGACGAATCCTATTGAAGTTGGTTATAATCAGTCCGTTATTTCACCTAGCCCCTATGCAAATGGCCTCCCGAAATAGGGTTTAGTTCTGAGTAAGCAAATTTTATAAACATTTTGATGACAGTGGTAAATAACATCTCACTGCAATAAGAGTGGGCGAAAAAGAGGTATGGCACCATTACAGACTAAAATTTATAGTATCATAATTGTACTAAAATTTTAATAACTTATTCTTTCAAATTAATAGATATCGTTCAAGATGGACATGAAGAGTTTTAAAAAGTTTACGTTTACCCAAGTTTCAAAATCGATGAGTGTTATATGAAGACTTAAAAAACAAAAAGAATAATTGTGTCGGGTTCTCAAAGTATACCTAATACAAAGCAAATAATAATTTTGTATGTGTGCGATTTAAAAGAAAATTCTAAAATTTTCACCAAAAGTTTTGAAGTAAAACCCATTAAAAAATGAAGCTTCGAACAAAACAAGCAAAGCTTGGGTTCTAAGAGGAGATATTAAATTCAGAACAATTGTACTTTTTTTTTTGGTATAATTCTATTGTCAACAATACGGCAGTACTCCAGTGATTAGTACAATTATAAAGTGTGGCTCTTTTAATAAAATTATTGGATGGATTAGCTAATGCAAAGTTAGAATAATTTAGACTTTCTCAGACCTGAATGTTATGACTCTTAAAGAAAGTTTTTGATATACGTTTATTAATTTTGTTTTCTTTTGGAAAATATAAAGTCATTTATTTCGCTTACCATTATGATAAATTTAGTACAATTGTCTTTTTTTAATTGGCAGATGTACAGCAATATTCCAGTTATTAATTTAGTACAATTATAAAATGTTGCTCTTTTAATAAAATTATTGCTTGGATTAACAAAGATTTTTTAATAGTAATTAAATTTGCTTAAATACAGCTAAATTCGTGCATAAAAATGAGAATCATTAAGATATTCTCAGACCTGAATGTTATGACTCTTCAAGAAAGTTTTTGATATGCGTTTATTAAGTTCAACACGATTTTTTTTTTGGAAAATAGAAAGACGTGTGTTTCGCTTTCCATTGCTCAATATGAAAAATTTTAATTTGTATATAAACTTGCATATATGTATCTACGTGTTTACAATAACTGACACATTTGCTTCTTTCACAGCTCAAATTTAAAGAGCCATAATAGTAAAAGCTTTCACAATTTATAGGAATAACTTTCTATCTAATTGCATATTGGGATTAAAGATATACTTCTTTACGACCATAAGGGCTCACATTTACAAAAAATAAAAAAAAAAATAAAATTTCGTATTTTGATTTGAAAACATGGTTTTAGGTACTTATTCTAAATATTAAAAATGATTATTTTGACCTCCATAACCTATGTTTCTGAAAAGGTTATGCTTTGTCTGATCTATTTCCCTATCAAGTTTTGTAGTTGAGATGAAAAATGGGCGGATACGTGAGGAGGAATTCGTATCCACAAAGTATCTTAAAATGAAAGTCTTAACACTTGGTGGAAACTAAATCAAATAGCTTAGTTTAATTACAATTCAATTTACTTTAATTTATTCTAATCTAATCTGATCTACTACTACCTAATCTAACAATTATACCACAATAGCGAAGTGATTTGCTTGTTGATCAATCTTCAGTAAAAAAGGATGACGTCACTAAATAATGCTTCTTCCAGTGTAGTGTAGTATTTTTAACAATTGGGTTTTTCCTAAAAATTTGGTCTTTAGCAACGAATATTTTGAGAGCTCCGGTATTAAGGAAAGTGCCATCCCGAAATATTGGCTGACTACTGTTCGACTTAAAAAGAAGAGTTACTTATTACTGAAAATATATATTTCTTCATTAGATACAATTTAAAGTCGTATTTTATAAAGTAAGTTAACTGTCATATATTTTTGTTAGTTTAGTTGTCTTATCACTATTATTTGGATTTCAATTACTAAACTGGAGATATAAAACATATAAAAGACGTTTACAAACGATTTTTAACACCTTGCCGTTTCTGAAAATGTATTGTATTTATTAATCTTAGCTTTGAAATTTTAGAACATATGGACTCAAAATTTTGATATGATATAGGCCAAAATCAGAAGGATCTAGGCTAGCTTCTTTTTTTATATTAACAATAATAACATATTTATTTCCAATGAATATATCTTCAACTAAAATGCAAAAGGTGCAGTCAACACTTCTTAAAATTTTATATGAGAGATAAAAAACTTAGTAAATTAGTTTTCTATAAAAACGATTTTAATACAAAATCTATTAAGTTAATTCTTTCAGTGCAAGCAATAAATTTTTAAATGAATTTTTGCGAACGGATAAGATGTGACAGTGAAAATATACTTTTAAATGACATAGTTTAGGTCGTAGGCTTAATTGAGTAGCACATTTTGTGATTTTTTGGAAATTCCAATACACAATAATCATCCGAAGTTATGCACAAAAATTTTTTTTAATTCTTAGAAAGTAAAAGAAGAATTTTAATTCCTATAAAAGTATATACAAACAGATAAGCCAAAAGCTATGTAAATTAAAGCAATCTCTGCTTTAATTTACATACTTTAATTTAATTACATAATTTAATTTACGTGAAGAATTAAGTAAAATATTTTTTTACAAAAAATTTGCTTAAACAAGTAGGATTTAATGAAGCTTAAAGTTCCTTTCGGAGAACGTAATATTTTTCTGCCAAATATGTGCATCGGGTTAGTAGTTTTTACCTGATGTCATCAAAAATATGTATTATGGGAAATAAATCACAAAACTGTTTAGATGATGTTTAGATGATGACTTAAATCAGCTTTTTTATGATTAGCATATCTAACCTATTTTTCATTAGACTACCCTGCAGATTACAATCTATTTCCTTTGATTATTTAATTCTTAACTTATTTCAATATATGATCAATTATTCCTTAAATACAAGCTTTTATGTCATCTTTATTTATATCATATATCTAATTAAATTTGTGCCAATTTTTGTCGTGTTTAAGACAATAA
Source organism: Protocalliphora azurea (assembly GCA_932274085.1). Classification (NCBI taxonomy): domain Eukaryota; kingdom Metazoa; phylum Arthropoda; class Insecta; order Diptera; family Calliphoridae; genus Protocalliphora; species Protocalliphora azurea. The sequence continues at coordinate 19,093,435 of OW026519.1, read as the reverse complement.
TATATTATTTAAACGTTGCTGATAGGGTTCTTATTATCTTTATTATCAGCCTTGAACTCTATTGGAGGTAATAGAATAAATTGTAAAGACGTAACAACTAGCATGGTAAAAATTCTTTTTAGAAGAAGAAATGGCTTAAAGATATGCCATATTAACGCACAAAGCCTTTCAAGAAAAATTTAAGAATTTAGATTAATTTTCGAGGACTCTGGTGTAAACATAATTTGTGTCTCTGAGACTTGGTTTAGCGATTCAATAACTGACTCCCTGGTTTCGATGAAAGGCTATAACTTATATAGAAATGATAGATCAGACAAATATAGTGGAGTGGCAATCTATGTCGAAAAAGGAATACCCTGTATATTTAAGTGCAAGAGCGATGACAAAATTATGGTAAATAATAAAGTCGAGTATCTATTTCTCGAAATATGTATTGGCGGAGGAAAAATTCTTATTGTTAGTGTTTATAGGCCTAGGAATAATGTTGATTTCAATCACTTCTATAATTTACTCGAAGATCTAACAGCATTCTATACTGATGTCGTTATAGCTGGGGATTTCAACTCAAATCTGTTAATTGATACAAGCTTAGCACTGAATATGAATTCATTTAATCTTGTTCCTGTAAATATTATCGTTCTTACTCATTCAACATCAACAAACAACACGTTGATCGATTTATTTTTCATATATGATAAATAAAAAGTTTTGATGTATAACCAGTTACTGTTTCTCAAAACACGATCTAATATTCATGAATTATGATGTTCCAATCCATGCATCTAACAACACAATTGAGTTTCGAAATTTTAAACGTATTGATAATGTCATATTAGTTGATAAGTTTACCAGAATAGATTGGAATTGCATTTACCACATGTCATCTGTAAATGATCAACTGGCCTTTTTAGAGCGAAACATTGCAAATTTATTCAACATAGTTGTACCTCTTCAATCAAAGAAAGTTAACATCCGTCAAAAGCCTTGGTTTACAATACAAATCAAGCGCCTTATAGTAGATAGAGACTCAGCTTACTCCGGATGGAAGCGTTACAGAACAAGTGACCTATATAACGTCTTTCGTATAGCTAGGAAAAAATTAGTAAAAACAATTAGATCCGCAAAGACTAAATATTTTTCTGAAAAATTTACTAATTTCATCGATACAAAGAAAATAACAAAAGCAGCAGTATAGGAAATAACAAAAAGCAGCAGTGTAATAGTGGTATAGCAGATCCAAATAAATTAAATGGAAGTTTCGTAAATATTCCAATGATTCAAGCTGACCACACATATTATACCAATCATCGTGTCAAGAATCATCCTGATAGTATGTTGTAAGTCAATTGGATGTTCTCAAAAGCTGTCTGTCCATAAAATCTAATGCCTTCTTCAAAATTCTTCTACCATCACTTCTACCATTAATCACATTTATTTTTAGCAAAATTATTATGACATGCGTTTACCCACTAAGATGGAAGCAAGCTAAAATACTTCTAGTACCAAAATCGTCCAATGAATATCGGCCCATAGCTGTACTACCATATCTGTCAAAAGCATTTGAAAAGCTTATACCCAAACAAATAACTCAGTATTTATGTCATAATAACCTTTTACCTGAGAAACAATCTGGTTTCCGAGCGAAACATAGTTGCATTAATGCGTTAACTGATGTAGCCGAGGATATTAGACATGAAGTTGATAATGAATGTGTTGTTTTGTTGGTGTTACTGGATCATTCAAAAGCCTTTGATACTGTAGATCATTCGATATTGATTCAAAAACTTGAAAAATTTATGCATTTCTCCTGCACTTCCTGTAAACTTATTGCTTTATATCTTGAAAATCGAACACAACATGTTGAAATCAATACCTCAACAACTTCACTTTTTCTTCCACTTATTAGGGGTGTACCACAGGGATCTATTCTTGGACCTCTTCTTTTTTCAATTTACGCAAATATAAACGGCCTAAGCTTAAATTAAAATCGAAATGTTTAGCAATACGTAAAAGATCACAGAAAAATATTGACTCATTTAACATATGCATCAATAATCAGCGAATTGAAATTGTAAGCAAGGCAAAAAATCTTGGCGTAATTTTTAATGACACTCTAACCTGGACAGATCATTTACTAGAAGCTTGTGGTAAAACTTACTCGATGCTAAGAATTCTATGGTCCACGCAGTACTGCACACCAATCAAAATAAGATTGTTAATTGCAAAAACGTATTTAATACCGATATTAACCTATGGCTGTGAAGTTTTTGCAAGTTGTGATACCACCAGTTAATTAAATCTAAATTCTACCTACAACAATATCGGACTGCGAAAAATTTATGCAAATGGTAATCACGCCTTATTCCAAGAAAATATATGGGGTGGAGATTGAGAACTTGCTGAAAATACGAGTCCTAATATTTCTTCATAAAATTATAACAACTCGTGAGCCATACCAACTGTTTAATAGACTGAGATTTAGTACACTTGTAAGAAACAAAAATCTTATACAATTTCGATACCATACTTTAATATCGGAGTGGCAATTCTACATTAACGCTATACGTCTTTGGAACAATATTCCTCGATTATTTAAAGTTATCAGCAACGCATTACAATTTAAGAGAAAATTATTCGAATACTATTCATAACAAATTTTTTATTTTTAGCTTTTATTAACATACCAACAAATTTTACACTACTCTAAAACAAAATTTATATCACTTTAAAGACAAAATTTGTATAATTAATAACTTATGTTTTTTAATATTTAATGTTTCTTGTATTAAGTGTTTCTTGTATTAAATGTATCCATATTTCTCTATAAATAATAATATCATAAGATTTCTACTTTTTAAGACGAAAGTTTTGTTTTAGAAGTTACAAATAAAATAAAAATAAATAAATAAAAATAAATAAATAAATAAATAAAAAAAAACTTTATGTACATATTTGGGTGGAAACAGGTGCATGACATTTAATGAAAAGAACGTATCAATGTAATATATACTATATATTTATATGAATCGATTTAGTGGTTGAATACAAAAAATAATAGAAAAATTAAGTGTATATACTAGTTAATTTCAAAAAGTGAGCGTAAAAAGATATTATATAAAAGAGGCCATAAAAGCCATAGGTCAGTCCGAACTTTATTTGTGCCAAATTTTATGTTCACCGATTCAGTGGTAGTTAATACAAAAAATGTGCAAAATTATGTTAAATAATTTGTTGCAAAAAGTGGGCATATGAAGTAGGTTTGTTATCCATTAAATAGGACTTATAGGCCTTAGTTCTTTCTCACTATAGTATGCCAAATATTATGTGAATGCATTCAGGGGATGAGTCATACGAATATAAAAATTAAGGCGTGGTATCCAATAAATATACTGTTCATTCAGAACTGTTCGTTTGCCAAATTTGGTGTGAGGCAATTCAGTGGTTGAGTCAAAAAATGAGCAAAGTGGGCGTAAAAATATAATCTTCACAAAGAATGGGCGTAAAAAAGGGCGTGGCGTCCGATCGCAATCTGATATAGCCAAAATTTCTTTTGGGGAATTATTTCATCCCAAATTTCATGTAAATCGGACCAGTAGATTTGCCGTGAAAGAATAACAAACAAATAAGAAAACAGTGTCTTTTATACCGCATTTTTCAGAAAATATTTCCACCAAAAGCTATGTTGCTCTAAAAAAATCAACACATGTTATACTATTGAGGTTAAAATTTATTATATATAACTATATTAAGTTTCATATATTACATACAGAAAATATATTTAGTATGACATTTTGGAGATTTATCCGACAAGAAATCAATTTTTTATCATTATATTTAAAACGTCGAATCCTTTTTGGAACGTCAAAACATTTTATTGGAATTGAATTTTTCAATAATTCTTTTTCTGTGACATGACAATAATTTTTAAAATAGTTTTCTAATACCTAAAATTTGTATTCGTTGAGTTTAATTTCGATATCAAGAAATTTATTCAAGAATTTAAGAGCTCTTAAGTGATTCTGAGGGGAATGATTTATAAAGACTATAGACGCAAATATGATCCAAATTTATTTCTATTCAATTTATTGATTACTATGTATTAAATAAATTTTAGGGCAAATTGTAAATTAGAATTGTGCCCAGCTAATTTTGCAAACTCTCATACTATGGCTTAATATGGAAAAATGACGTCTCAATTTTTTCGTTATTTAAAGTGGACCTCTTCCTAATAGTACTCCTTTAAAAATTGAAGTAATATATTATTAAAAATTGTGAATTAATAAAAACCATGAAATTTTTATATTGTTTGTGAAAATGTTATAAATGTTATAAAAGAAAACAAAAACTAATTCCATTGATATGCGAATTTCAACGAATATTGGTTTTTTGATTTTTTTTATCGTGTTAAAAAATACGGTTTATACAACATTACATTAGCCGAAAAACCGGTCTTAAAACCATTTGGAAAACGTATCGATCATTCTAGTGACTACTTATATATTTTATACAATCTTGCTATAAAAAGTGGGAATAAAATAAAAATCTTGCATAATATCTGAGAGGAGCTTTGTACTCTATAAAAGAACAAATACTATTAAATTCATAAACATTTGCAGATTTAAAAGTTCTTTAATTACATATATAACAAAAAAAGTGCTCCCAAATATTCGGATATTTTTAAGACCCCAAAATGGAAATTCGATTAACTTTGAAAAACCCTTTGGAGATTTACTACTGTACTTTCATTTCGAGTTGGAATCATTGAGGCAATATTTGATAACCAAAATTTTTCGAATAGTGTAATTTTTCTTATATATATTTTCACTATAATTATATATAGCTCTGGCCAGAGCTATTCGCATAACCAAGGGTTAATACGAATATATTTGTATAGTAAAATTTTACACACGGATAGAGGTGCTAACAAAAAAAAAAAAAAAAAAAAAAAAAAAAAAAAATTAAACTTTATTCATTTACTTAATGCCACATTGAATCTTATTGCAAACTCAATATGTTGGTAGTCAATGCAAAATGTACTTTTAGATAAAATGTATAAAAAATATGTTTAAAAGAATGAAATATATTTTGTAATAAACTGAACTTTAAAATAAAAAAGTTTTTGAAATATTATTTAAAAAAGTAGGAATTTGGGAAAAAATGAAATGTTTTGATTTTGATAAAATTTTGTATATACATTCATCACGTCAATACAGAAAACACACTTCGTACTTATTTGGCCGACTAAAACAAACTTTTTCTCTAATTGATACCTAATAAATTGAGTTTCCAATTGCTTTTGAAATTAAATTTGAAATTAATATTCGTCTTTGTATCAAAGATATTTAGAAAAGCATATCTTGCGTTTTTATAATTATTCTTAAAAATGTTCCCTAAAGTGTTGGGAACATCATATAAAAAAATAGAGTTGGACCATGAGGGATGTTAAGAAAGTTAGCATTTAGAGAAAAAAAAAATATTTAAAAATTTTTAATGTTTTTTGAATAAAACAATTTGAATAGGTATAAAAGAACTTTTTAAACTTCGGCTTATTATTACCGATTCTATTCTATTAATTTGAAAAATATTACAGAATAAACGTATCTTGGGAAAATAATACAAATAACTTAAAAAAGTAATCCTTGAAACCAGAATTCTCAGTGCCGCAAAATGGAAATATTTTGACAACAAATCGGCGACTTCTAACTAATGGTTTTGAATGATGACTAATATCTCAACTCATTTATGAGTTTTTGTTATTTTGAAAAACTCGAGAAATTATAAATGTATGTAAATTTAAACAAGAATATCTCTAAGATCTCTTAAAAGATTAAAACAATTCAAATTGCGTTTAAATTATATTGTTGTCATCTTCAACTGTAATGTTTTGAAAATCATTCAAATTAAAAAAAAATGCATTTTAATTTATTTTCAATTTTTTTCATTACAATGGAATCCAAACTGTTAATTTATTATCTCTGATACTGATTTTAGAAAAATCTATTCCCATATTTTCATATAAAAATAAAAATTTATTAAAAGATATCAAATTTTTACTATTATTACCACTAATGGTCCCACTCTAATTTTTTAATATGTTATTACCAATACCTTAAGGAACATTTTAAAAAAAGATATAAAAAATTTAAAGTTATAAAAAAGTTTTTAACGTCAGTGACGAATATTGTTTTATTATCTTTTTTTTCAAAATTGAGTTTTTTTACAAAAATAATTAGGAACTAGATTTATTGAGCATCAATTTGATTCAAAGTTTGTTTAAATCGGAAAAATATGTTCAAAGAAATATGAATTTCAATTTCATGTACACATCTTATTCTACATTAATTTTTTAATTAAGCCCTGGAAATATTAGCGCGTGAAGAAAATTTACTTAAAATATTTTTTAGAAAATATATTTGCATTCTAAAAAACAAATAAATTTAAATTTATATAAATTTAAATTTATTTCTTATTTTTAAATTTAAATTTGTTTTCAGTGTAAAATTTCAAAACCATTTTTCGTTTCGTTTTACCAGAACGGACTACTTTGAATATCGAAAATGAAATCTACAGAATTTATGTTTAATAAGCTGAAAAACTGATAATAAAAAGCAGCCACCACAACCTATAAACTGGAAACTATCCAAAGTTCTTTAAGATCGAACTCTCTATTTGCCAATGTGTTGCCCTGAATGAGACCATACTTAGTGACATTATTAGGTATTTTAATTACACAGCATTTATTTCACTAGCATTTAGTTAGTATTAAGTACATTTATTCTTAATGAGAGACGTAGTGTTATCAAAACAGATCAAACATGTTTGATTCTCTGCAGCGATCTATCACACGAACAACTCAATCAGAAGCAGAATTATTGTGCTTAAAATGATTCTTTTGAGCACCTGACTTTGATTTCATTAGTAATTTCAATTTAACTCCCAGTATCTTCTCAATGTCTATATATATAAAAATTAATCTGTATTTGTTTGTTTGCTTTTTATAGAAAGTTAAAACGCTGAACCGATTTTCTTAAAATTTTCACAGTATTATTTTGTCATCCCTAGAATTAAAACAGGATAAGAGCAGGGGAAATGGTAGACCTAATACAAAGTTAATTATCTGAAGAATTATAAGAGGGAAAGTCTTAAGATTTTGCAGAAATAGTTTTCTAATAAAGTTCCATATTTGAGCCGAAAATAAGACGGGTAGGTCAAGGAGGAGTGATAACCCCCATACCAAGTATATCTTAGTTATTGCATATCTCAGAAACTATAATAGCGAAAATCTTAAGATTTTGTGGGAATAATATTCTAATTGAATTTGCACAGATGAGATAAAAATTGGGCGAGTAGGTCTAGGTCTAGAGATAGCCCCTAAGCAAAGTTAATTTTAAATAATATATACCTGAGACCTGAAACTGTGAAAGTCTTAATATTTTGTTGAGATAATTTTCTTTTCCTTTCAATTGTTGCATATTTTAAAGGAGTGCTGCAGAGGGATTCTTAAGATTTGGTGGGAATAATTTTCCTTCTTTCATAGTTGGGACGAAGACTGGGAGGACAGGTCAAGGGGGAGTGATAGAGCCCATACAAGGTTAATTTTAATTACTGCATGATTAAAGAAATATTGCTGAGAAATTCATAAGATTTGGTGGGAATAATTTTCTCAATAAGATTCACAATTCAGATGAAGAAATGGCGAACAACCCTAGGGAGAAGGGTAGCCCCCAAGCAAATTAATTTTATTTATTGAAGATTCTAAATTAAGACGAAGAAAGGGCGAACAAGTATAGGGGAGTGCCCATATAAAGCAAGAATTAATTATAGCATATTTAAAGAACTATTGCAGTGAAATCCTTAAGATTTTGTCGGAAAATTTTCCCATTAAGATTCAAAATAAAAATGGAATGAGTAGGTCTTGGGGGAGTAGTAGACCCTATACAAAGCAAATATTAATTATCTTATGAGTTAAAATTCTGTGGGAATAATTTTCTTATAAAATTCAATAGTTGAGATGAAAATGGGGCGGGTAGGTGTAGGAGAATTGATAGCCCTCAAACAAAGTAAGTGTTAATTAATACACATCATTTTCAAGACCTATAGCAGTGGAAGTCTTAAGATTTTGCTAAGATAATTTTCTTATCAAGATATATAATTGATATGAAGATAGGTAGGCCACGTCTACAAATTAAATAATAATTATTGAACTACAGCTGAGGAATTCTTAAGATTTGGTAGAAATAATTTTCTTATGAACTTCCATAGTTGAGATGAAGATAGGGCGAAAGAGTTTAGGAAGAGTGGTATCTCCCATACGAAGCAAATATTAATTATAGCATAGAAGAACTACTGCAGAGAAGATTTGTTGAGAATAATTTTCTCATTAAGATTTATAATTGGAATTAAAATAGGACGGGTACAACTTGAGGGAATAGTTGCCCAATATAAAGTAAATACTGATTTTTGATATCTAAAGAACTATTGCAGTGAAGGCCTTAAATTTTTTGGGGCAATAATTTTCTTACACTTCGCAGTGGAGTTAGAATAATGCACGGAAAGTAGCAGCCTTAACGCAAAGTAAATATAATTTTTCATATCAATAGGGGTAGCAAAGCACACCGGATTAAGCTGGTCTATCTAAATACAAACCTTAGAGCTGCAACTGCAACACTCTTATCCTAGAACTTTTATGTCAGAAAACTTTATTCTTCTTTTACTTTAACACTCTCTCATTTTGTTACTAGGTTTTATTATACAAGTTTTAATCTACTTCCAAACGATTAGCATTAAAAAAAACGAATATTTTCACACATATGTAAAGTTTTAATGATTATCACCTTTTGGCAAAATGTTCATAAGTTTGTATATTTTACGAATGTGTATGTGCGGAAAAAGGATCATGCTTTGTTTAGGTGTGTAAGCAAACAAGTTAATGAAGTAAAGCGTATGTGTAATAAAGTAATATAATTAGAAAAAATACTATAAATACTTTCACATACAACTCTTTTCTAAATGTAAAAAATAGTTAAATGTTAATAGTTGTTGCCACAAGAAAATGTATTTGTATGTATTCTGTAGTAGATAACATTACTAAGAGTGTTGAAAACATGTTCAATTAAATTATATTAACACATTTGATCGTAACAACTCTTTACAGAAACTATTATTAAAACCTTATACTTTTCAATTAACACAGTTAATTCGTTTTACATCAAAGTTTAATTAATATCTTTAAGCAAAAATAAAATAAAAAATAGTACAAATAAAATTCAGGTAAGATTTTTTTCTCATTTAATTCATTCAATCATCTATTTGATTGATTTAATAAATTTTTTTATTGGAAAATTTTTTCTATGTTTCATTTTTTACAGTCATTGGTATAATATTTTTGGTGAGAGGTGAAAATTTAAATAATTTTTAATTAAATGAATTATTTTGGTGACTGATGATTTTTTTTTTCTATGCTAGACACAGTCTGGGAATATTTAAGCTACAAAAAAATTATTTAAAAAATTAAGTTTTTATTAATAATATCGTGTGTTAATGTATGTGTTAGTTTTGAAATTTTCTTGTCTTTTCAATTTTCTGCCTTATTTTTTTTTTTTTTTTTTTTTTTTGTTGGTATCCTATAAAAATAATTCAAATTTCTTTTAATGCACCTGATTTTTTCTTCTTTTAATTATATATTTTTCTTTTTGCCTTGTGGCCTTGCCTACAAAATAATGTACTACAAACACTTGTATTGTTAATTAAGCATTATTTTTAACAGTTTTATTTTTTTCTCCGATAATGGATTTTTAAAAGTTTTATGAAGCATCCATTGGACCGCATTATGTATAAAAAATAACAAACAAAGAATATTTGTGGTTTTTAATTAAGTCTTGTAGTTTTATTTTAAATTAAATGAAATTCAATGATACGGAATTTTATGGTCACTAATAAACAGTACATACCATAATGGACCAAAGAACACATGTTTGTAAAAGGTAAAATAAGAAGTGTTTGAAAATATAAAATAAAATTATTTTAAATTAAAGAAAAATGAAAACATTGTAATGTTATAAAATTTAATGATGCAAAAATATAACTTTTGCTTGAAAGGTAAGGTATAATAATAAAACATTTAACTTGAGTCAATATGCTTTTTATTTTCACTCAATAAAGAACATAATGTGGATTGTATCCAGAAAAAACTGAACTTTCAATTTTTTCAATATATGTATATATATATATATATATATATATATATATATATATTCTTCTTGACTTTTTTTCAATTTCATGTCATTTTTCTAGTGATGACACCAAAATAATGGAAAGATGTTAGGTGGAACAAAAGTAGATAGGAACATCTTTTAAAAATGTTGAAAGATGTTGAGTTTTGAGCCCTACACAATTTATATGGGAATATGTTAAAATCTTGTAAAATTTATGGTACCTGTCATGTGTGAGTAAGTCTATTATATGCTGTAATCTTTTTTTTATTTAAAATTTATGTACACTGTTGACCGAAAACTATATTCTTGGAGGTCCAACTCACGAAAGCGAAACAGTTGAACTGAAATATTTAGGGGATTAGTTGATAACGTATTAATATTTAATTCTGGGGGTACATTTGCCACTGTGCATGTCCATCAAAATTCGTGGATGTGTCTTTTATTAGACATGTGGCCAATTGTGAACCGATACTTTTACTAAGTGTAAAGTAAAATATACGAATATGGAATATTACGTTAATACTAACATTTGGATAAATTTATGCACTTTAGAATGATTCCCGAAAGCGGGGTTATATATGGAGCTACGGTAAATTATTTGTATGTGGGCTAGGTGAAATAATGGACCGATCATGGACCATTTTCAATAGGGTTCGTCCTTTTGTTATGAAAGTCCTATGTGCCAAATTTCATTAATTTATCTTCAAAATTGCGACCAGCCAGCCATCCAGCCAGCCGTCCAGCCAGCCAGACGGACGGATGGACATCGTTAGATTGACTCAAAAAGTTATTCTGATTTGATTGGTATACGTTAAGGTGGGTGTGGGATAATTTTTTCTGTGCGTTACAAACATCAGCACAAACGCATAATACCTCAACCACATATGCTGGTGTGGGGTATAAAAAGGGTGTGACATCCAGAAAAATTATGCTATTGGATGATCAATTAGAGTATTTTTTCTAATTCTAAATAAAACATTTAAAATGGAATTGGATGGTCAAATCTTTATTATATACTGAAAGAACAATCTCTAGCATTTAGTTTTTTAAAATAACAATTCAAATTTTGGCCATGCTTACACTGCAGAGTGGTTCTAATGCATATTAAATTTCCCGTTTTCCCCGAAAAATTAAAAAAAAATCCCGGGAATTCCCGGACCTCAAACCCTACACGATATGTATTTAATTTTTAAAATAGTATACTTTGACTCCAAGTTGTCATATCGTCCACCAAAATTTTTAATTTTTCTTAAAGACAGCTACACAGAGATTATTCTAGGTGAAATTTTCAATAGGGGCCAATCCAAAGCCTACCGAATTTAACATAATATGTATTGATATGTACAGGTTTTTTGGTTGTTAACATAAAGGTTAAACAGATAATTGATTGTGGCAGCGCATAACAAAGAATATTTATCTTTTACTTACTTTGTTTACTAACTTAATTAATTTGATTTTAAGATAAAAAATTTACTGTAAGCAGTTCTATGATGTTATTTTTTTATATATACAACAACATTTATAATATTTTTTCTATTATAAAATTATAATTAATTTGTAAAGTTTTTCTTAAGTTCTCATCTATTAATTACTACTTTTCCAAAACCAATAAAACGTAATGAAGTTTGAAATGAATTGCATTGACTTTGTAATTGAAATGTAATTAAAATACTATTTCATATTAGTACCATTTTTCCACTACTATTTACTATTTTATAATAAAACTAGAAAAAAAAAAACAGTAGCAGAAACTTCAAATTCTACCTTTACATGCCTTATTTCTCGCTTTTAATTGAACGCATAGTAACTTTTTTAAAGGTCAAATGCTGTTTCGATTTTTTCAGGTATTTAAAATGTTGAAAAAGTGAAAAACAAAACTTTTTCATAGGCAAACTCTCTAATTGACCAAGCGGAAATAATATGCAGAAAAAACCGAATACAACGAGTAGGTGAGGAAAAGTTGAGGTTTGAAGTAGCAGTTGGTATATAATAAATATGGGGAAAATTCATTAATGCTAAGAAAAGTTTTATACATTAAAAGTAACCAGAAAATTATTATTGATTTCAGCGAAAGTTCTTTATACTATATACTTATATAAATTGTTTCTGTATAGAGATTAAGTAACTTGAAAGAAAATTAATAATTTTCTATTTGTCTTTCAATGTCTATAATATGATGGGATTGTTAAGTTTTTCTTGCAGAAGTTATTTCAACAATAGTTATTTATACAATAATCAGGGCTATCACATTTAGGGGTTTGTTTGGAATATTGAAAATATTTTAGGATTTTTTTCGGGGAAATTGTATAATACTTGACCCTTTTTTTTAGGCAATAAAATTGTAATTTTGCACAAATTTTTTTAATTTTTCCGGGAAAATGGAAAATTTAATATTAATTGAATGTACAAAAAATATGTAAAAAATATTACGGTTTTTAGCACTTCAATGAAAAATCTGCATTATTGTACACACACTACTTACTAAATGCATTATTAGGTGATAATACCGATTTGTCAAAAATTCGATACAAACCTGATATTTTAAATTATTCAAAAACATTTTGATTTTCTTATATGCTGCAGATGCATGTCACACACTGTCCCAATTTTATATAAGAGTTCGCCGAAAATAGAAGGAGTTGTCTTAAGTAAATAAAAATTGACTTTTGTATTTAAAAAAGAAAAAGAAACGAAGTTTTGTTTAAATCGGCTCAAGACACGTCCATTTCTAATAAATCTTGAATTATAAAAATAGACTCTTTTCTAAATTTGTAATTCAAATTGAATAAAATTTGGTACAATTTTTTGCCTCTTCATTTAGAAAAGAAAAAAATAAGTTTTTTTTTTTTGAAAATTGGATCAAAGCCCAACTCCCACCCACACTAAATTTTAAAAACCATATATTTTATAAAATTGTAATAAAAATTGAACAAAACTTGATACAATTTAATGTTTTGTCATTTAGAAAAAAGCAATTAAGTTTTATGAAAATCGGATCAAGTACAGACCCAACTCCCACCCACCCCGAATTTGAAAAATTGTCTATTTTCTTAAATATTAATTCGAATTGGACAAAACTTGATACAATTTAATGCTCTATCATTTAGGAGTGAAAAAAAAGTTTTACGAAAATTGGATAAAGGATAATAATTGGACCAAATCCCACTCACACAGAATTTTCAAAATCGTCCGTTTTCTAATATTGTAATTTGAATTAAAGAAAATTTTGTAGAATTTAATTTTGATAATATGTTAAGTAATTCTTGCAATATAATATTTTTTCAAAGGACATGTCCACAATTTATCGATTTCTTAAGATTTAAGTTTTAGAATTTGACTTTTTTGTTACATGATGCTTCATTTGTACAATATATGACATATAAATGTTTTTCTACTTATTTTTGTAAAAATGAAGTCAAGGAAATGATTATAATGCTACCCCTAAGTTAATATACTCCCAACATTGAGAGCGTAATATATTTTTTCAAGATATTTTTCATTTTCGTACATCAAGTATAAAAAATAGTAAAAAGTTAATATTAATAAAATCAGTTGCCAAGTATTTAATCTGACATATTGAATAATTTCTGAAGTTAAGTGTAATACCAATTCGTCTGATTTACAAGGTGGTCACTCTGAAGTTTAAAATAATACAATTTTTGAAATTTTGCATCCAAAACTCATCTTTATAAAAAGAAGAAAAATGCATATTTAAAAAAAAAAATAATTATTTTTAACGATTTAATGTCTTTTTCTTAAGAGGAGATTTTTTTGAGAATTTTACTTTTTTAATTTTGGTGTCGACCAAAAAAAGTATATGGCAGTCAATAATATCCATGCTGAAACAAACCTAAAGTAAACGACGATAACAAAGGATCAACGTTACAAAAATGGATAATTTTCGCAGCAATGATAAAGAAAGTTAAAAACACAATATATACTTTATGGCATACAAGAACAAATACTTTATTACTTTCTATAAATAAGTTTGTTGAATTGTATATTATCTCTTAAATAAAAAATAATAAAAAAAAAACAACGACTATGTTATGTTAAATAGAACGTCCCATTGTAAAGAATTTGTTGGAAAACCACTCAAACGATGCATGAGCTGAAAATATAAAAAAATAAACTAAAATTACCTTCGAAATGGGTGTTATAAGATTCTTAATTTTAAGCATGTTATGAAAAAAATTTCCCTTGGTAATTATTTATTTTAGTATATCAATGAACAAAATTTCAATAATTTTTGGCAAAATATTTTCTACATTTTGTCCACTTATGACTAAAATATTGACTAATTTGTTTACAGTCATGATCCATCTAGAAGTTTAAAAAAAAAATCCAAAATTCTTGGTGAAAAAAAAAATTAAAAATATTTTTCCATAGGTAGAACGCAACAATAAATTTCAGTTTTATTCTATTTCAATTTTTTAATTAAGCCCTGGGAATAATAGCGCGTTGAAACAAAAGAAAAAATTACTAAAACCTTCTTTAGAAAATGGGTAATTCCAAAAAATTTCCACCCAAAAGAACACTTTTAAAAATTTTATGTTTTCGATTTTTGAAATTGAGGGGTCTACATCGTGCATTTTATCGCGTAAGAATCGGTTCAATATCGTTTACGGTTCACGTTTTAAGGGCATCTAAAGTAGTATACCTCGGGCATTTTTGTCAAAATTAAACAAAACTTAAGTCTAAATAACTTTTATGTTTATTATCTGATTTTAACAAAGTTGGTATCACTATAAATAACTTAAGATATTCTGAAAAGAGGTCGCTTTATTTTTATAATTTTTTTACATGATACTTACAATCAATTTGTCGTTATAAAAACAAATTATAAAAAAAAAATTATAAATTTAAAAATGAGATCTCAATGAGACCAGAAATTATAACAATTTGTCTATATAGCAGTTAGTAAAATTTCGCAAAGGAATTAACAGATTTTTAAGTGTTCTGATACTTTTATATTAATTTTAATATCAAAACAAATAGGAAAGGATAGAAAGCAAGCAGTGTTGACTAAGACCAACCATATAATACATTACGTGCTTGTGCATAGCCATCGAGAGAGGGCCTATGGTCAATTGCGAAATGATCCCTATGAAAATAATTATTACATGAAAATCATTTATGTGAAATTTTATTTCGTATATGAGATTTACGCACGCTTAAGTATTTTTCGGGAATGTGAATAATATGGGACCCTTTTCCAGTTATGTACCGATCATTAAGAAATTTAATGGAGCATTTTATACTTGCAGAAAACTTAGTTGTGCTAAATTTTATCTCGAAATTGATATTAATGTGTATTTGTGCAAGTTTAATTGATTTTTGGGAGTGGGATTATATGAGTTCCATCTTCAATTACGGACCTATTGTTGTGAGATTGTGTATGATGATTTATACTTATATACAACTCAAATATATAAAATTTTGTGTTGACGTTAGCATTAGTCCGGGATTTATGCGCTTTTAAGTAATTTTTAGTCAGTAGAATCTATATGAGAGACATGATCAATGACCGATTTTCATAAAATTCGCTATATTATACAAAACATATGTGTGTTGAAATTAGATAAACACGACATATTTCAGATATATATATATATATATATATATATATATATATATATGTATATATCATGATCAGTTTAAATAGATTTTGGCTTTGTAGCTCATGTGTTTCAAATCTTTAAAATCGCCACAAACATTCGGTGGATTTTATAAAGTGGGTTACAGTTGTTAGAAGATCTGTTAATGTGTTCCCTAAACTTCTAAAGTTATATCATATTACTTTTTCGGAATCAGGAACATTGTATAAAGGCGACTCATTTCAATAAATAATGATCTATTATATTAAAATTTGAATAAGTATATCAATATATAAACCAATTAATATCGTATAGAAAATGTGTTATTTAGTAAGAAATATTTTTGTAACTTTAGATGTTCATACAATATGAACAGATAGCGGTATGGTGCAGTCTAGTATAGCCTATGAAGCACATCAAAAAGTACATTCTATGTCCTGAATTTCATTAAAATAGTTGTTGGTAAAGATCTGAGTTAGGTCGAAATTTTTTGGTATTACCCACATATATTTCCATTATTTAAAACTCCAAGGAAACCAACATTTTTGAACAAAAAGAAAAAAAACGCAATTTTTGACATCACCACCTCCGATTTTGATAAAATTTGATATACATACTTAAAGCCAATACAAAATTTGAAGCCTTTCAGAATTTTAAAATTCGCTGAAGTTTTGTTTTTACTACATTTATATAACGAATTCCAATCTGTAAACCATTGTCTTTGTATGAAATTTGGCTATCTTCTGTTACCGATTATGCTGAGTTTGGGGAGTGGTTCTTTTCAAACAAAGACAATAAAGAGGAATCGCAACATAAAAGTAAAATGCTATAAGATAGCTCTTAACCTTAATGAAATAAAAAAGGAATTAAGTAATAGGAATAACTGGAAGGCTACATTATATCAATATATATGATCTCAGGTTGTATTGGTCTAATTTTATGCCCGAATGATTGTCCTACATTTTACTGCCGCTGACATTTAATGATAAATAATGATAAACAATTTATCTATTTTCCAATTCTTTCGTGGCTATTTAATGACAATTTATTATTTCGTCTTTAAAAATATATATGAATTTATTAACAAAAAATAACCACCAATGAACACTTAATATGAAATAATTTGTTTTCTTTAGATGAATTATAATATTCAATAATAATAAAAATAATGATTGATTAATTTAATATAATTAAAAACAATACTGTTAAACATTTTGTATGAAATGTTACTTAATTAAATTTGTTCAAATCCATATTTTAGTTAAATAAGAATAAAGCGAAATTTAAAATTACTAAATATTTATAAACAGTCTATAAACAGTTTATAAACATATTAATATAAAAAATATGTCTTTATTTTTCTTTAGCAAAAAAATATATACAAAATTTCAATTTAGGTATTTACACTTTTTGTGTATAAATATATTTTTATGATTAAAAATGTCAAATATGTACTCACTTTTTCATTTTTGTAATTCCAACGTGACAAGCGCTTGATGACAGCAATTTTTTACGAAAAGTGAGGTGTTATTTATGACTGAATTGTTAAATTAACTTAATGAGTAAATACTTAAAATTAAAGATTACATGAGAAAAAAAGCAGAAATTTAACAAATATGTAACAATATAACATTGCGAGTGATAATAATACACTAACGCATGAGTGATATTAATTATACGCCAGTTTTAATATAATTTAGGTTTAGTTATATAATTTAAGTTGAGCGTATATAGATGTAAGTTTCACAATAGAAACTTTAGTTACATGTCGTTATTTGTATAGTTATATACAGGTTATTGGTTATTTTACTAGTATAAGTATTCAGGATACAACGATTAAAATGGAGGAAACTCGTGTTTAGTATTATTTTTTAGGTTAAGTATATCGTGATTGATAATTTTGATGATTTGCTAATAATAATGATTTGACAATGAGCAAAAAAAAAAAATCAATTCTAGAATTTTCCTTGGTATATTCTAGATAATACTAATAGGAATCAATCGTTTACCAAAAAAGCTAACGATTACATCAAGGAAAGATAAATGAAAGGGAGTCGTGTTTGTATTTATCATAAATTTTTTATCTTTATTTATTTATTTGTACATCACATGTTAGATTTTCTTAAGACATCTTCATTTTATTTTTCCACTGGGCCCATAGATCTGTTATAAATTATTGCAATGATTTTGTGCATACAAAAACTTACTCTTACGAAATACAAATAAACGAAGTTAATTTAATATGCAAGTTATTCAAAGAATCACAAAAGAATTTGAATCAGTTTGCAGAATCAATTCCGATTAGTACGTTTGTATATCTTAAATGCGATTATTTTACAGAATATATATATATATATATATATATATATATGTTCTTATATATATATATATATATATATTCTTATATATATATATATATATATATATATATATATATATATATATATATATATATATATATATAATAATTCTTATATATATATATAAGAAATTAAAGTATTTTTCATTTATGGTCAAAGAATGAATGTAACCTAGTGTCTACATTAGGCAAATTTATATTAAAAATCAGTGCGAATATATACAAGGTAACCTTAGTTAAACAGATAATTATTATTTTGGTTGTTACAGTTGTCAAACTGCATATATAAAAAAACAATAGTGAATACGCCATATTGTTGTTTTTGTGCAACTGTTGCCACCTTCCACAAATTCGATTAAGTTTGACGTCTGTCTTGATAAAAAAAATCTCTAATGTAGACACTATGTAAAGAAGGTCTCTTTCTTACAACAATAATATTTCTTCCTCTTCATATACCACGTCTGTGTGAATTCAACACACTTTTGAGGGTGAAAAACAGTACAAAATAAAGATAACTTTCCTTTCAAATTTAAGGAAAATTACTAGCACACAATATCTTTATTATTTTTTCACACATATTTATTGCATTTTAGCTCCCGTATCATGAATATTTTCCACAAAACGAAAAAAAAATATTTTTTTATATTTGACATTCCTTTTTTCTATGTTCAAATTTATATTGAACGAACAAAGTTGACACTTTTGGTATTAAAATAGAATTTACAATAATTTTAAATTATTTTTATATTCACGTAATGTATTCTGAATCGAAAGACGAAAACTTATGAAAATCTGAGAATATAGTTGTCATAAATTATCTTTAATAATTTTTAATACTATTTTAAACAACTATGTGTGCTCATGATGAGTGGTGAAAGTGGTTCGGGCACTAATTCATAGAAATAAAATTTGGCAATTTTGTTTTTTTTTGACAACAGATTTAGGTTTTTCGGCGAGCCTTCCAGCTTTGTTTTCTTTGGTAATGGTGAATTTGCTGAATTCACAAAGTACACGTATATGTGAAGAGAATAATTTCCTTTACTCACAGTTGAGACTCTAGTTGTACTCTATCTTTTAATCCATTCTAAATTTCAAAAAATTTTTTCTGTGTTCTGTGTTCGATATGCATCATTCGAGTGGTCTTCCTATATCAGAATTGCAAAAAAAATCTCTTTCTCGAGACACTCTAAGTATACAAAAATTTGACAATAACCTTGGGTGATAAGAAATTTGTATTTATGTACATAAAAATGTCTAGTAAAATTTTGAATATAAATATTAAATTTGAAACAAAATAAACGAACAAAACTAAACGACCAAGTGCTCAAACTTAACAAACAATAACAATAAAAAAGTAGCAAACAACATATAGCAGGCCAGCTACAAATTAGTTTACGTATGTTGGAATGCACAGTGGGGCAGAATCGAAATTTTTTGAAAATAGAACTCTAACTTCTGATCGGCTGGTTGGATTTTCATGAAATTTGGTACAGGCGTAGCGGAGGAGTGTACAATGTTAAGTTTGGAAGGGAGACGCAACAAACCCCTCAGGGGCGGAGCCAAGGTGGCTCAAAGTTATGTACCTCTGACATAAAAAATTTGTAATCGCTTGCCAAATTTTTGCTTCTCGTCCGATTTCAAATATTTTTATATATATTGTAGTAGGACCTGATAAGACCTATAAAAAACATGCTTACATGTCCTATTTATCTCCTATAGTTTTCAAGTTATTTGCGTTTGAATTTTTAAGCACCATAATTTTGTATGTTCTTGGTCCAGTTTTTTTCATATATATGCTAGTATTTCCGACCGATTCTATTACTTTTTTCCTACCTATTTAAAGAACAAAATTATCTATTAAATGAAAAAAATTTAAGTCGATATCTTTACCAAATCCAAAAATAAACGATTTTGAATTTCAAAACGACTTTTTGTGTTTTTTTAGCCGAAAAAGTATCTACACTCTTTCTTATCTAAAATAAAATTTTCTTTAGCAACATATAATAATTTTACACTTTTCTGAAAGGCAACTTCACAGAGATGACTTTAAGATAAAAGACAAGCCCAATAACTCAATTGGTCATGGTACACACCCTCCCGAATTCGACCCATTTTATATGAAAGTTTTGACTTTAGACCATTAAGAATCCTCAATATGTTGTTAAAAGTTTTATGTCAAAATCTACGGGCCTTCGGAAAAATGTGGATTCTATAGCCATAAATGTAAAAATGGGATTTTTGGGAATTTTGATTAGTTTTTTGGGAATTCAGGAAAACCCTACCCCTGATTGAAATTTGGTTAACGCGCTTTTATTTACATTAATAAGATCCACATTTCTTGCAAATTTCATTAAGATACCTTTTAAACAAATATGTTATTACAATTAAAATATTTGTATTTTCTCCAAAAACCCCAAATTGGGCCTTTTGTTTGGTTTATTTCTAAATAGCGAAAAAAATTTTAAAAATATGTATTCTAAATTAAGCTTATCCTTTAGCATATATAATTTCCGACCTTTTGCAAAAAGATTCAAGCCAATATCATGCCTCATTTCAGAAATATGTGCGTTTAAACTTTTATATTTCCAATTTATTGTATATATGACTATATTTTTACGAACTTGCAACTTTTGCCTTTAATTTTGCGTGAATAATTACTTAGAAAATTATGAATATTTCTGTATACTTTTAATAACATCTATACACAAAATATTTTTATAAAAATAATTAATAATTTTTTTTTTAATAGCTTTGCCACATTTCCCAAATTTAAGTAAATCTTTATCCTTTTCTAAGCATTTATATATTTCTATTAATGAATTTAAAATAACATGATATTGACTTGAATCTTTTTGCAAAAGATCGGAAATTATATCTGCTAAAGGATAAGCTTAATTTGGAATACATATTTTTAAAATTTCTTTCGCTATGTAGAAATAAATCATACAAAAGGCCCAATTTGGGGTTTTTGGAGAAAATAAAAATTTTTTAATTGTAATAACATATTTGTTTATAAAGGTCTCTTAATGAAATTTGTAAGAAATGTGAATCTTATTAATGTAAATAAAAGCCGGTTAACCAAATTTCAATCAGCGGTAGGGTTTTCCTGAATTCCCAAAAAAATAAGCAAAATTCCCAAAAATGGGATTTTTTACATTTATGGCTATAGAATCCACATTTTTCCGAAAGCCTGTAGATTTTGATTTAAAACTTTTAACAACATGTTGAGGATTCTTAAAATATATTCCGCTCGTCGATTCATGCTTTGGGATTTGAGAAAAAATGGTCTAAAGTCAAAACTTTCATATAAAATGGGTCGAATTCGGGAGGGTGTGTGCCTTTCAGAAAAGTGTAAAATTATTATATGTTGCTAAAGAAAATTTTATTTTAGATAAAAAAGAGTGTAGATACTTTTTCATCTAAAAAAACACAAAAAGTCGTCTTTTTTGGAATTTTCAAATTCAAAAATCGTTTATTTTTGGACTCGGTAAAGATATCGACTTCAAATTTTTTTTATTCAATAGATAATTTTGTTCTTTAACTAGATAGGAAAAAAGCAATAAAATCGGTCGGAAATACTAGCATATATATAAAAAAAACTGGACCAAGAACATACAAAATTATGGTGCTTAAAAATTCAAACGCAAATAACTTGAAAACTATAAGAGATAAATAGGACATGTAAGCATGTTTTTTATAGGTCTTGTCAGGTCCTACAATAATATATCTAAAAATATTTTAAATCGGACGAGAAACAAAAATTTGGCAAGCGATTAAAAATTTTTTATGTCAGAGGTACCTAACTTTGAGCCCCCTTAGCTCCGTTCGTGAGGGGTTTATTGTGCCCCCCTTCCAAAATTAACATTGTACGCTCCTCCGCTACGCCTATACCAAATTTCATGAAAATGCAATCAGCCGATCAGAAGTTACAGATTTATTTCCAAAAAATTTCAATTCTGCCCCACTGTGGAATGTTTGCTTATAAAGTATGCGTTATTGTTTTAATAAACATATGGGCATATCTTCATACTCGTTTAGTTTTGGTGTTAAAAAAAAAAATGTGAAAAATTTTTTAATGGCACATTAGCGCTATTTAGTACCAATATTAACTGGCTTTATTGAAACACAAAAGATGTTCGTGTAAGTGACTTTTAGCGAACGGTGCACGATGGCTCAGAAATTTTTATCATTGACCAAAATTCCAATTTTTTGTTAACACCAACTTCCAGAATTTAATTGTGGGCGAGGCATGCTGCTAAAAACAAACATTTTATGTTGTTTTTTAAAAACTGTAATTTATGTAAACTTTATAGGAAGTAAATTATCAATGCTCACAAACTGTTATTGGTTGGATAATAATCTTTAAGAAGTGATATGATGTACCACTGTACCGTTTGTGCCTGCTGTGTTATTAAATATTTTCTCAGGTACTATATTTTAGTCAAATTTGAATTTTAGAGGAATAGAACTTTTGATGGTCAAAGGGTTAAATAAATTTTACTACCAGAAGAAAATATTTTTGGTCCTTTTTAGTTTTTTGGAACTTTTTGTTTTACTTATTTATGCTACCTAGGATCAAAGTATAACGTAGTGTAAAAAAAGGATTAAAGCAAGTGGTATTCGAGTATAAACTCAGTTGCTTCTATATATCTAAGTAATAAAAATCTAATTTTAAATATCTCAAGAGTATTTAAAAACAAAAAGCGATAAGACGTTCTAAGCCACGTTCAAAGAAAAATTAACTTACATTCATGTCCTACCGAAATACAACTGGACTCGAAAAATAAAATAACTGATTACGTCAAAAACTTAACAAAGCGCTACAAAAAAGTTGGATGGAGCAAACAAGATTTTATAGCAGCTTTGAAAACTGATTAAAGGGAGAACTTACTGTCCACATTTTCTTATAAAGTACAAACCAAAACAATCAAGGTAGACTACCAAAGTCACTCGACAACTGTAGCGATAGATCTAAAAGGCGGATGATGGCAACATAGCAAGAGGGTTCTTTTCAGATCCCGAAAGAAAGTCTGAAATAAGAAGTGTTAATTGATATAAATCTTACTTCAAGAATGAATTGATGTGATTATGCGAAGGAAATTGCATGAACTATACAACCAAATATCCATGGATAAGTATATCTGCAACAGTTCACAAAATCTTTTATCATGTAGAAAATGTCATTATGCATCATTTAGTACCACTTGGAGATCTATCAGAGGAAGTCTGGGAAAAAGGATTAGAGATTTTATATAGAGCATAATACTAAAAGAATATCTCGAAATTCCACAAATGAAGATCTATTTAATATATTACTGGCAGAGTCATCTCTTGTGTTCGAAGTCAATGAAAAGTAAAACAGCAACCGAATAAAAAATAATTATAATTTTATATTATTGTTATTTAAGTAAAAATAATTTAAATATTAAAAAGTTATTATAAAAATTAAAAAGTTTTTTCCTTAATGTCATTTTAATAATAAACAAAATAAATATTAAAAAAATCGTTTCTTTTTCTTGTTATTCAAAACAACCGATTTTAGTGGAAGCGGTTCTTCAAGAACCGGTTCTAGTGGAATTTGTTCCAGAACCGATAAACTGGGAACCTGTACACAAAATTATACTGGTTATTATTAAAATGTTTTCTTTTTTTCTCTATTTATAAGTAAAAAAATCCACTTTAGCCTTAAATTACTCAGCAACTGCTGAACTGATTTTAATGAAATTAAAACTGGAGAAAAATCGGAGAAAAAACTCCAAAAATTTGCTAAAATATCTCTATCGATTCAAAATTTGCAGAGGTCTAGTCGATGAAAAACGATTCCGAGTCACTGTGCGGCGCAAATCGAAAAACTACAAAAAATTTAAATTTTAAAAATTTTGGTTTTACCACTTGTCCGCAATATAAATTAATACTGGTCAACGACACATTGATTGAACACAAGTTGGTCTATTTCCACAAGTGTCTGTAGTTTACATTAGAGTAATAGGCACATATGCAAAAATCTGCGATTACAGGATTCAAATGAAAGAAAAAAAAACTTGTTATTTTTATTTGGATTTTTTAAATTCGAGTGCCTGCCGGCACCACATGGAACCATTTAAAATTTTGCACTGCACGAGGTGCTGTTAATATGATTGCATCAAAAGTTAATTTAAAAAATCTAAATTAAAGAATATTGGAAGTTCAAGCTATTTATATTTCGATTTCTTAAAGTTAAAAGTAAAAAGAGAATGCCCTATATGTATTGTTTTGATAAACAATTAGTTAAAGTATGAGTTTATTGTTTTCCTTCTTTTCATATTGACCCATTTTCTCTCCATTTTATCCACCCCCTATATGTTAAGGTTTGTCTTTTAGTGTATTCAAGTATGAATATATATTTTTGCAAGTAGCAACTCTATCTTTGTTTTGTCTCTGACCCAGAAAACATAACAATACGAAGAAAGACAATAATACGGAAGAACTTCTTTCGGGAGAAAACGTGTCTCCAGGTCAATTCATTTTGGAAAGAATTGGAAGATATCGCTAGAATGTTGTAAAAAAGGAAGATTTTGCGAGAAAACTAACCAAAACAAAAACACTATTAAAAATTTGTTATTTGTAGTAAAACGAATTTATTTCGATCCTGTTTATAGAACTATATCAATCTAATTTATGAGATTGTCAGGTATTTCTTGGTTATTTTAGGAAATTATTCCTAAAATTTTAATTATTATTGATTTTTATGAGCAATTACTTAACACCAGGGAAACCACAAATATGAAAATGCAGTAAAAAACGAAAAATATGCTTCAAAAACGCCAACATATGCTCTTAAAATAATCAAAAAAAAATAATAATAAAGTTTTAATTTCTAAACAAAAATTAATTTTTTCATTAAAGCAAAGCATTTGTAATATTAATATTTTAATATTATAAAATAAGAAAAAATTAAAATTTGTCTATTAAATGTACCGAAATGCCTTATTTTTAATTTGAATTTTATATTATATATATCATATAAAAACTCTTTTGATCTTCCACTTGCTTAACCATTTAATTCTTAACATTAAAAATAGTTCAGAAATTATAAAAATATTCATATTAGTTTTAATTAAAAGAGAATTACATTGTCCTTACAATATTAACGGACGATATTTGGGCAAGTTTAAAAACTAATACGTGTTCTATAGCATATTTTTAAAATTACTATAATAGAGATTAATAATCTGTTTCTGAATCTCTTTATATATTTGCTACATGTGAAACATCTCATCCATTAAAGTTTATTTTAAATGCCAAATATTTTTGGATCTCTTATTTCTTGTATATCAAAAATAAAGTTTGAAATAATCGCATGAGGTATAAAAAAAATCATATATAAAATGTCTAGATATGCTTTAAACGAGTTAAATATGTTCTTAAAATAATAAAATATGCCATAAATACACTTTAAAAATCACTATATGCAGTTAAGAGTGAAATATGGAAAATATACGCTTACAAATTTATGCTAAAATAATCCATTTGTTCTGAAACGAATAAATAATTTATCGATGACTTCATTAAACGTACAGGGAAACACATTCAATTGCATGTTTGTGGATTACCTGCTTATCACAATTGCTTTTTTCTCCTTAAGAAAAACAATGCATAGTTTTTGCTAATTATTCAAATAATTAATATTTACCTTGAGTTCTTCTTACATGTCCCTAAAATAAATTATAATAATAACTAACTTATAAGCCTGCCAATAAAAAAGTAAGGCAATGTAATAAAAAAAAAATGCATAAAAAATCCAAAAATCTTTTGAAAAATTTATTAGCAACTTTTTGTCGCTTTTCACTCCCTATTCGAAATTGAAAGATTTTAATCTGTTAGAATTTGATGGTGTATTAAAAGGTAAAATTTAAAGAAAAATATCAAAAAATTAAGCAACATAAATTCGCTCCCTGAACGAAATAAAAAATCATTTTCCGGTAAGATTTGGAGAGCAAACAATGAGTATAGCAAATTTAAACTTTTTAAAACCAAAACCGACTTTTAAAGATATTAGAGAAAATAAAAATAAAATCGCGTATCTCCGCTCCCTGATAGAAATTTCAATATTTGGCTCCGTTAGGATTAATAGGAGGACAAGCTAAATAAGTAAGCCGAATTTTAATTTCTTTGCCGTCTGGGAGCTTTAGAAAGCTCTGTAAAGGGAAAACTGGCTTAGGAAATTATATACATATAGATAAGAGATATAATAAGCCTTTAATAAAACTCTAGGAAATATTATTGTTAAAGGGAGGCTACACTAATGATTTGATAAAACAAAATTTTTAAATATTGTTAGACTTTTCTGCAGTTTAAATACATTTTAAAAAAATTGTAAGTTATTGCTTTTTTAGAGAGATATATTTATTCCTCGGAAAACATATTTAACACGGACTCATGATAATTATTATGGGGAGATATAAGACACGTTATATGGTTTATATTCAACCATTAATTTTTAATCCTGTCTGCTGAAGAAACAAATATATATGGAATTCAACCTCTACTTTCAAGTCGTTCATAAGAGCTGAAAAACTGTATTAGAAACACTGCGGAAAAGTAAATTTTTGGTGGGCTCCAAAGAAGCGTTTTAAACGGTTCATTTATGATTAACAAATATGTAAATTATGCTACTTGTACTAATTATGTTTTAAAATTCCACAAATATAATACACAGACTAATGTGTTACAATTTATAAACATATAAAATATCTGTATTCTCGCCCCAAATTTTAAAAATTTCATTGAAAATATAAAATCCAGTTTTCTGAAAATCTCTGTGTTTAAGGGTTTTAGCAAACAAAAACGTTGAGGTTCTTTTTTCTAACTTAGAACCAATCAGATTTGCCGTTTTCATAAAAAAAAATGCAAATAATTTCTTCTGCAAAGTGGAATTTGAGTATGTCGTTTTGGACGCAATAAATTGCTTTATAAAGGTTTTCTTAATTGCAATTATTATCAATGTTATTGAGAAATGCCTGCACTGATTTGTTTATTAATATTGGCACTTTTCGTCATACAGGAGCAGAAAAGCGTTTTTTTTTTAAATAACTTTTTATCAGTTAAATTTTGGACATCAGGCTTTATATATATATATATATATATATATATTAATCTTGAACAAAAAATTTTTTAATAAACTAGGAATATTAAAATAGTAGTATCTGGTAATTCGAAATTATTTTTCAAACTTACAAACACAATTACTCAATATTATTAATCACAAATATTACAGGATATAAAATTTGACTGTTGATTTTTCTTTTAAATGAAAATGAGCAAAACAGATTCATAAATAGCCGAGAAAATTTTACGATCGAAATTTAGAAAGATTTTTCGAATTAGAAATGGTGTAAATAGTAATTGTGAAACCTCCTTAAATATATATCATATATATGATATCATATATATGATCATATATATGATATATATATATATATATATATATATATATATATATATATATATATATGATTAAATAAATAATAAATAAATAATAAATAAATCAACCCAATCGATTCATAAACAACCGAGTTATTGGCAAATCTATTTTTTGTTATTTATTTATTATTTATTTAATGTCTGCTTCCCTTATAGTTGTTGTTTTCATGGGTACTGGAAAATAACAACAATAATATATTAAGGCTTTTTTCCAACTTTGTGAAGTCTATTACAAATATTATCTTCGAATTTCGGTTTTTTTAGACATTAGGATCGGTCCATAAATTTCCTCCATATCCTTTTTTAATTTAGTATTGTTTTACATTTATAAAATATTTGTTCTGCCCTGCACTGATTATATCTTACTTAAAGATATCGGAACTTGTGTAAAATTCCAAAGTTTTAAAATTATTATTTACTAGCTTTCAACGGCGCGCTAATGTTTACTTTATGTGGGAGCAACTACTCCCGTTTGACCTATCCACCCTATTCAAAATTTGATATCAAAATTACTTTTAAATCTTTTTAACACTTTCATTGTAATAGTCCCTTAAACAAGAAAATTTAAATCTACCCTCCCTATTTTCATTTCATCAATTCGATATGATAAGAAAAGCGTTTCCACGAAATTTGAGGGATGTCAGTGTTGTGGTTTCTTAGATATGTCATAATGAATATTTGCTTTATATGGGTATACTCTTATCTCTGCTCCGATCGAAAAATGAAGTATCATATTTGAATAATAATATGATGCTGTGAAAATTTTGAGCAAATCGGTTCATCCGTTTTAGAGTTTTAAAAAAGTGGGCATAAAATATTTTAATAATCTCGAACATTCTATCCGTGCATCAAATTAGATGTAAATATCTTCATTGATAACGTAAAAAATTAAAAAATAGATTTTTTTAAAGTAGCCTACAGTCCCCTCCGACACAGATACTATCTCTTTGTCAAATTTCGTGAAAATCAGTTCAGCCGTTTAGTTGTTGATATACAAACAAACAATCAAACTTACACCTAATTTTTATAATATGTGTAAGGACTTATAAAATATTGATTTTGTTTCAACTTTATATGAAAATGTAAATTATTTAAAGTTTTTAGTGTTTACATAGGTATGGAATAGGTAAATATTATGTATTTTATTTTGATATAACACACTCAACACGAGAGAAAGGTATATAAAATTCGGCACAGAAAAATGAAGCACTCTAGCTTGTTTTTAGAGAATAAGCAAATTTAAAAAATTTAAAAGAATAATTTTTTTTAAATTTTTTATTTTATATTGCGGAAATTTTTCGGAAATGATAATATGATGATACATAAACTTCGATAATATTCTTCTAGATGATAAACTGGGGATGTTTCCAGGTTTTCATCTAAGAAGATATCTTCCAATTCCCTACAAGTAAATGGGCAAATGGGAGATATTGTGCTGCACATACAATATTACTAGGTATTCATTTAGATGTTAAAAAGAAAATACCGCCAGATAATCTTCTGGAAAATATAACAAATATATAACAAAATTGTCACTGAATAAATCTAGAAGTAATATAATTAATAAAACTTTTACATCTTGTAAAGCACGCATATAAATCTTAACATCAGAAAGCACGTAAAAATAAAACGTTCACATAAAATAGAATTTTTTTGCTAAAAATTAAACAAATTTCTTTAAGGCGATATTTTGGAGACAAAATGTACTCTGCAAATGACAAAAAATAAAATGGTATATGTTTTATTGTTTTTTTTAAACTGATGAAAATACAATATTAGAAAAATATTGCTTTGATGATTTTGTAAAAATATTGCTTTGATATCGAGTAAATATCTTCTATGGAGGATATCTTAAAAATGTTTGTAGGGTTGTTTGCAGGTGAGTGTTTTACAGTACGAATACGTCTTTGAATGTAGGTGTGTAGTATAGGGTAATCTGTATGTACGGCCACTTGGGTCTATAAGCAAAACAAGCTTGTTTTTCTATATTTATAATAGTTGTTGTTGTGTTTTTTTCTGCTCCTTTTTATTTAGTTGTTGTTAATTTGAAAAGTAACCTATTATTAGTTGAGAGTTTGTTTTTAATGTTGTTTAGGAATGCCAGTATGAATAAAACTTTTTCCTTCTCAATTTTTTGTTCCTGCTACTATAGTTGTTGCTATTTTTATATTTAGAAAGCTATTAAGTTTAATATTATTGTATATATACATAAGGATACACTTACATACATATCTATATACTGTTAAAACATTATTGTTGTTATTGTTGCTTTTACTCCTGCTGCCAGCCACTATTGTAAATGTATTAAAATTAATGTTAATGTATGTTAGAATGTTGGAGTCTTTATTAGTCTTGTTGTTTTTATTTTCCAGTTTTTTTTTTGTTGTAGTTTTAGTTTTCTTTGGGCATTGATCAAAATGTGTGTTAATACTCGTAGCTTAAGGATAAACTTTTATAAATGTATGCTTATGTAGGTATTTGTATAATGTATATTTTTATAAGCTAATTATCAACACTTTCGTGCACACATTTTCTCCTAGTACCCTGGCACTTAAACGCACATATTTAACAGAATAAATACATAAACACACAAACTTAATTGCACTTTTATTATAGAGTTGCCTGTTTTGTATGTATATAATATGGAAACTACTGTTGATTTTATTTTTCGTTTTAAAGTGGTGTTGTCAATCCCTCCGTCTATTCATTGTTGATGTAACCATTCTAATCAAATCTAGTCACAATCTGTAATATTCTATTCTATTCTATTCTGTTCTATTCTATTCTATTCTATTCTATTCTATTCTATTCTATTCTATTCTCTTGAGTCCAGGGTGAACTCTATTATTGGACATTTACGCATTTTCTGTCAGTGCGATTTAAAAATTTTACCATTGTGAGATCATATTCCATGGCCTGATGAGGGTTAATTGAAAAATTCTTGATATCGAAAATTATAAAGACTTCTAGGGGCTGTGTGCTAGCTGGAGACTTGTCTTGTAGCATCATTTATTGTTTATAAAACGAACAGCAATCGGATTTAACATCACCGATTTCAAGGAAATTCACTACAGATATTGACCACTGGAATTGTTTCATAAAGAATAAACTTTTCGGTCTAAAAATTTGATGGTTTGAAAAAAAGAACATAAATCTCACAAAGCTTTTTTTAACGTTTTATTTATATATTGAATCTGCCTTTTTTAAGGCACTGTTAGACTATTTGTTTTTAGTGTTCACGAAGCTGTACACATTCAATTACTAATAACTTGGGTACTGTGCATAGTAAGACTTGAGTTTTTGTTTCATTTTAAGCATAAGGATATTGAATTTGAAATCATATGTAATAAGTTATATTATTTCGAAAGTACAAAGGTCAAAGTTGGACTAATTAAAATCAAAATATTATAACCCAAAAAAAAAACTATTTTTAAAATTCTTAAAAAATTATATCATGCTGATAAAAATAATCTCACCACTTGTGCAATATTTAAAGAAGACACTAGTTGGTTTAGGTCCAAAATATAATCTAATTAATAATAACTCATATATCCACAAAAACGATGTATTTAAAATTCTTAAATAATAATATAATGTTGATACAAATCTTCTCCCTACTTGTGTAAATTTTTTAGCTAGTTGAGAAATTATGGACCTAATATAATCCAAAGTCAAATTTTGTATATGAGGAATTTCAAAAATTTTGAAAATATATTTTCAATTTTTTCTTCTGTCAAACATGTCTTATTTATAAAGAAATATTTATGCATTGAAAATATTTTCGCGCTAATTTTCTTTTTTTTAATGTGCACAAATTTGTAACCTTTTAAACTTAAAAAAAAAAATCTTAGAAATAGGGGTATTGTTTATGGCAACCAAAACTAAAGTACGCATTCTCACTATAAAGCGCTACCATCACATACCAAAAATATTACTGCATCTTTAATATTTATATACTGGAACAAATTTTTTAATTTTATTTTTCACAATTGCGTAAATAGCAAAAAAATTTTACTGGTTAAAAATTTCATAAAATAGTTGGTAATAGTAGATATATTTAGGGATATTTTTCTGCAAAAATCAAATGAATATTGATTTTGAAAAATATAGTTGTTTAAATCCTATTACTCAGGATAATATTCCTTACAAAACGCGCGAGTTTAGTGTTTTTAGAAAGTGAATTTTTGCAAAATTTTAAACATATATGTCATTTAGTGATAAGTTTACACCGAAAATAATTTTTATTATGTTCAAATTTGAACTATAATGTGAAATATGTGGGGCTTATTTTTGCGGTTAAGAATATACTTTTTGGTCTATACTATTATAAGTGCTCAAAATATTTTGACGCCCCCTGAATTTTAGTGTTAAGTAAATAAAATATTTTCAATATTAACGTAATTTATACTTCGCTGTAGTTGTCAGCAATTGAAATGTTTTTGGAGAAGATTGCTGCTGTAGCCGATATAAATGATGTTTCTTAAGTTGTTTTTCACATTATCAATATTAACCATTAAGATGATTTTTTTACTTTACTTTTTAATGATCCAAAGTAATATCTGGTCTTATAAAAATGCCGAACAATATTTGAAAATTTGTTGAACATTTTAAAAAGTGCATAAAATTTTTGCATTTCAAAATTTTTTAACTCTCTTTTGACATGGCAGTGTCATTTATTAAAAAATTCTGTTTACTTTGTGCTATTTCTACAAAAGCGGTATTTGTCAGTAGTGAAGAAGATACTTTTTAAAAACATTTATGCCAATTATATGGAAGTTTGTGATGATGATATCCCATGACTGGTTTCCTGACATCTTATATATCAAATTGTAGAGAATCATTCTAAAATTATTTTCTTTAAATTTAATTTCACTTATGCGCGCAAATTTTCTATTAAAAAAATAAAAAATTGAAATTTAAAAAATCTTAAATTTTTGATTTCATTTTTGTCAGCGCATAACTTTTCACCAGATAGTAACAGATACTTGTTACAAAACATATGCATTTTTTAAGTACTGTTTTTAGACTGGTTAATAGTCTGAATCTAAAAGATGTAAATTGACAGCAAAAAACTGAATTAAATCAAAAAATTTTTGAAAGTTTTAACTAATTTTGTTATACTTTTTTGGCTTGAATGGCTCTAGTTCCTTGAGATTTTAGGCGATAAGATCTTCCAAAATTCATCAACAGTTTTCTTTCTTTCAAAATATCTAAGGTTTATTTTACAAACTTTTTATTATATTCATATTATTTATTTATATTTATTTACATTATTTTACAAAAAAAAAAAATCGGTTTTAAAGAAATTTTAAAATTTTTGAAATTTCTCATATAAGATTTCATTTACTCTAAATATAAGTTCATAAAAAAACACCCTGAAATTAGTTTCTTTAAATATTTTAAATTTTACATAAAAAAATTTATTTTTACCATGTTTTGCTTCATAAATTCATTTCATTGAAATTGGGTATGTCAAATCGGTAAAATGTTGTTTTCTATCCGCTTTGATATCAAATTTTCTCTACCCATTAATAATTGTCTCTACTTATTACCTAGTATATAAAGACACCTCAGAGAAACATATTAATCAAATACTAGGCAAAATATTTATGACTTCTTAAAGAACTCGATTCAGGTTTTTTAGGGCATATAAAAAATAGTAAGTTGAGTACAAAAACATTTTTTGCAAAATATTACTTATTGGTCATTATTAAAAAATTTTGGTTTTAGCCCTTATTTTTTTTTTTATTTTTAATTTTTTTTGATGGTACATTAAAGTCCATTTATATAATTATAAAGTGACTCGAATTCGTACAAAAAATTATGCGCAATATCAAAACCTGTTTGCAATAAAATGTTCAAAACCTTTTTAATCAAACAATCGCGATTTTTAAAAATTTTTCAAAGAAATGGGGTTCGGATGTAAGATATTTTTCCATATATTATACAAAAATATATTATATTGGAGTTTATTACAAAGAAATGTCATTTAATATTATTATCCTTTTTTAGCCCAAGAAAATTTTATTTGGTCCATAATTTTTATCATTCAAAATTTTCTGATGCGCCTCTAGATTTCCATTAACCGTTACACACATTAACTAATTATGCCAATTGTGGTCAATTTCGTGTTCTGCATGCTATTTGCCGTAACAAAATCTGTTTTGACAAATGTGCCCCGTTTTCAACTATCAACAATATTTGACTTAAATTTTAGTCCCTATCAATTATATTTATCGCCGTTCATACATCTATATAAACAATATTTATACAAATTGCAAAACGAAAATAAAATTTTGCGTTATTTTCAAAAAGTTCATACATTTTTTTGATTAAATTTGCTTTTAAAGCTCCTCCGATTTTATTGTGTAAAACAACAAAAAATAAGCTCACGCAGTAATCCATGCTATTCTATTAGGAACTGCGAATATACCTCGCGAAAAACTGATTTATTTTTAAAATTTTCTTGCTCCAAAATTCGAGACTATCTACTATCGTTACTATTTAGGGCACATCAACAATATATAGCGTAAAACACGCATTAATCACTATTTCAAAATTTGTATTCCGTTTGAGGCGTACTAACCTCGCCCAAAAAACCAAAAAAAAAAAAAATTATCGTCAAAACTCGACTACCCTGTATTTATCTGTTTAAAGTCCGCACAATAACAAAGAAGGTATAGAATTTATCCACATATATAAGGTCGAATGAAATCAAAAAACATAAACGTGCGAACAAAAAGTGTTTAAGAATAAGAAAAAGTCTATTTTCTAAGTTTTTGAACTTTTACTACAATCATGATAATAAAAGGACATCATTGATGCTAAAATTTTGCACGTAATTAACTTGTGAGTTCAGATTTGTAACCAGTAACTAACAAGATAGAAAATTTCAGCATCATAGATTTTATTGCGTAATTGATACTATTGTTCAAAATTTAAAAACTTAAGAAAACATGCTTTTTATCTAAATTTTTTATTTCATTTTATGGTCGGGTTTTATGAGCTCCTCAACTCCTCAACAAACGTTGAAACAGATGCGGATAGTTACTGTAATTATGCAAATATTTTGCTATATCCCGTTTATGTGCCTTATATAGTAAATGCGGTAGATAGTCTCGCTAGACACATTTGCAGTTTTATATGGAATAGGAACTATTTCTGCTTGAACTAGTTTTTATTTTTTTTAACAATACAAAATCGAAGGCTATTTAATATTACACAGTTGAACAAGGTTATAACGAACACCGATTATAACGAACTACGGCTATAACGGATACTTTTCTACGGTCCCATTGATTTTACTGAAATTTTCATTAAAAAAACTACGTTTATAACGAACACGGTCATAGAAAACTTCTTTTGTAACAAACACATTTTTGTCATCCTCAAAAGAATATTTCACATAAAAAACTACGTTTATAATGAACTTCAAAAATTTAAAAGCTAAAAGAAATATCAGTTGTTAATTTCATTTTAAATTATTGGGCAAATAGAAAAACTTTTTATTAATTTCAATTTAAATCAGCAGGCAAATTCAAGAGCTGTTGAACTTTTTTACATAACTCGTACATATTTATCGAAAGTAGTTAAAAACAAAACTCTTATTATAAGACGATTAAAAATTAAAAATAAGAAAATCGCTATTTTTCAAAGAGTAAAGAAATAAAAACACTAAATTAGTATATAAAATAAAATAAATATCATTTAGTAAACAAGTTTGCAATCGTAAATTGCCTTGTTGTCTCTGTTTAGCAGTACCAAAGCAGAGTTTGTGGATTATGACTAGGCACCAGCAGAATGGAATACGTATTTTCTGAGTCAATTCATCATCATTCGTAGTGTTTTATCTATTTAGATTTAGCTAAAGTATAAATGTGGCGCCCATCTTGCATTAGGTGCAATTTGAGGGACTCAATTAGTAGTATTGTAAGAAAAACATAGATTTAACTTAGGGTCGTAAACGCTGCTATAGATGTGGTTACAGAAGTGTCGTAAGCCAACATCCGGCTAGAAGGACTATAAACCCTTCGTAACTAGCTTGTTGTCTCTGATTGGCGGTAGCAATCCAGAGTTTGTGAATTATGATTAGCATCCAGCAGAATGTAGTACCTATATTCTGTACCGCTACATACTTCATCAGCAGTCGTGATGTCTTATTTATTTAGATACCCCACACATTTTTAATATTTTTGGAGCGGGTCTTTCATGGGACATATGGCCAATTATCGGCCTTTTCTTATAAGATTTGTTACTATAATTTGTATTTCTGTAAAACACATGTAATATTAACAATGTAATATTATGGCGATTTTAATGGAATTTATTATGTGCTTGATTTCCGAAAATAGGTTTCATATGGGGGATATTATTAATTATGTACCGACTGTGATATAATTTTGCATTAGGTTTTCTTTTCATATGAAACTTATTTGCATCAAATATTATTGCTATGTTGGCATTATTTTCGAAATATGGGCTTATATGTAAGGCATGATCAGTTTTCTTTTGATATTCGTGAAGTTTAGCACACTAATTTATAGATGTATACAGCTCACTCGGTCCGAATTTTAATGAAATCAAAATTATATAAAGCATTTTTGTTAATTTTTACTATTGTTCTATAAAAATGTATGGATATGACCTTATTTCAGTTTAGGCTATTTTCAGCCGCAAAATTTGGCATGTTCTAATCCGATTTTTTTGTGATACTTTGCATATGTGTGCTTAATAAATCTTACCAAATATGGAAAACAGGTAAGAAAATTATTAGGTGGTATGATTTTATGAAGTTTTTATCGCCTCCTGTCATTTTCTATATGATTTATATTCCCTTTTATGCTTCCCTGCTTTACTTGTTGAATTTTTCTTTTTTTTTTTTAATTTAACTAAAATACATATGAATTTTATTCAAAATTGGAATGAATATTTAAATAATAAAAAATTGAAAAAAAATATATGTTTTACCTTTGATTAATTTGTTTTACTTTTTTAATTTATTTTCTTCAATCAGTTACAAAGTCATATAAAGATTCATTTGATTTAGTATATATAGAAATTTTTAATGTTGTTATTCAAAAATTAATAAATTGATTAGGAAATATTTGAAATTAGAAATAAAAAATGGAAATAAAAAAGTATTTTCATTTTTGATTTTATTTACAAGTAACAGTTATGATATGAATATGTTAAAATATTGTAGCTTCATCAATTCTTAACTGATTTTAACAAATGAGCACTTGTATTGCTCCTTCAGTATTGCATATTCCAAATTAATATATCTAAAAATTTTAGTAAGTGAAAAAATTTAGGAAAAAAAAAAAGGAAATTACAGATATTTTTTACAATATATCGGCAAAAGTGTATATATGTTTAGAAAGCTTGATTTATCTTCTATCGAAAACTGTTAAATAATAAATAATTTGGTAAAGAAATGAATTAAAAATTTGACTTTTATAGACAAAAAAAAAAAAAAAAAATAAATAATATTTTTACTCTCACACTATGTATTCAACGTTATAACAACTGGATTAGGGATTCCTTATTACACGAAGATTTCAATATATTTAAATCTAAATTTTGAGGGCGTTTTTATACGGCATTTGTAACATGGGTCTCACCAATAAAGGCTTTTATAAATTACTTGCAAAAAAGGTAAAATATAAATAAAAAAAATAAAAAAAATGTATTACTATATCCGCACATTTTTCTTTTAGTCTTGGCAACCCTGCTTAACAACAATTACCTCACTTGTATCCTTATTTATACGAGTATCGTACTTCTTTCCCTATGAAATCTTTTACTTTAGTTTCGCTGTTTACCTACTTATATTCGTGAACGCAAAAAAAACAAGCTGAAAGTTTATTAAGCTCTTGAGGATTTTTGCTTCAATTTTTTGTACAGTAGATATTATTATAGTTGCTATTGGTGCTGTTGTTTTTAACTTATAATTTGTTTTGAAAATTGCTGGTACTTTTTTTTCTCAGATTTTCATGTGTTGTTTTCCACTTTTTTTCATTAATTTTCAAGGGCATACGTGTTAATCGTTATGAAATGTGAAGTTTTATGTTTTAAGTGCTTAATGTGATAGTGTAGTTTCCTGCTTTTTTTCAAAGTAGTTTTGTTTTTGGTTCTGTGCGCGTCAAAATGCTCGTTTTTTAACACGCATAAGTATATGAATACTTTTGAGAGAAAATTTTGTGCATTTGACTACTCAAATCCAACACTAAGACAAACAATTTTTTCTTTTTTTTGAGTTAACTTTAAAACTACAGTAATTTCATCTATTTTAAGAGAACTTTCTAGTAATAAAGTTACTTTAATTGGTCAGCTAGTTTTAAAAGCAATAAGGTAATAAAGTTTTAAATTACATACGTTTATTTGAATTTCTGCTATTTTAAGTTGTAAATTATGTTTCATTACCACAATCAATTAAATTAATTATATGTTGCTGCATGTTAAGCATATTAAGTAAAAAATTTAGTTTATTTAAGTTAAGGCGCTTTTCTTTGTTTGCTTGTTGGCTATAAATACAATTTAATAGGGACATGAGTAATAATTATTGCAATCCGTTTGTATATCCAGCATATAAGCAGGTTGCATACACTTGACCTTTATTGAATTCGAAGACTAAATTTATTTATTATTGTTATTCACAAGTTCCATAATATATTGGATATATATAGATATATTTCCATTGAATTCGTTGTGAATGCAATCAGTGTATTCTTAATAGAAATCCTTATACTTATAAGATATTGTGTAATACAATATGGCCAATTAATGGTATTTAGCAATAGTTAGTGTTGTCAAGTAAACAAAATACAATAGTATTTAGATTAGGGTATACCAATAATCAAACATACATTAGAATATGTGAATTCATAGGATGATAAATAATACCATTTACCAAAAAGAAACTTATGTACTTGCTTTATTAAATGCTTTGTATTGTATATAAAATTATGTGGGATGTGTATTGTTTAAAGACGTATTATTTTTTTTTTAGCGCAAATGTTGCAATATATAAAGGAACAAAATCAAAATATTTTATAAGTAAGTCATAAGGTCAGACTGACATAAGATTTTGTACAGATCTAGCAGAAGAGCGCTTGAGTTAAAATTTTGAAAACGGATTGAAGTTAACCATTAGAGTCATACTTCATAGTGTGGTAGTATGGAAATAGTTAATACGTAATTCTATTATTTCTGTCTGGAACTGATTTATACAATACACAGTAGGTCAGAATCGTCAAAAATGGCGCTTAATTCAGGAAAACTGTTAACACTTCGTTCGTTTTGTTGCAATAATTAGTACATTAATACATCGAAAAAATACATTTTGAATTTTTTTTTACGCAAACTTCTGTCTGTTCGGCTGTCCGTATATCTGCTAATCTTTAGATCGGCTTTTTAAAGGAAATTTTATGAATTTGGTATTTTAGCATATTTTGAGCAAGAAATATAACATATATATATATAAAATGAAATCATTATTTCACTAACACCCCATATTAAATCAAATGCTTATAAATATCCTAAATATATCCATATTTAAATAAAATTAATCACACATAAGTTTTGTCTAAGCAAAAGTCACACTACCACATTTCATGAGTATTGGTCCAAAATTTATCATACGTCCCATACAGGAATCCTTCCCGGATTTACTTCTTCGTTCTTAATTCCTATATAAATTATAGAATTTAGTAAAAATAACTCCCATTTAAGTATTAATCTAATAGCCAAATTTTAGAACGATCGGTCCATAAATGACCATAGCCTCCATATAAGACCCTGTCATGTTAACGCAAATTCAAAATTGCTTTTACGCATTAAAGTTACTTAATATGGAAAAACTTTTCCTACTGCTATTTTCTAATTGTTTTAAGTATTTTCTGAAAATTCTTATAATTTTTCTTAAGTAATGCAAATAATTAAGTAAATAAAATTGTTGTTTTAAATTTCTTTTACTTGAATTTTATTTTTGTTTTTGTTAACAAAATAAGCATAATTACATTAACATTTTTTTTCCGAATTGTAAAAAATTAGCAAGATGTCTTTTTTTGGGGTTTTCATGTGTTTTAAATTTTCAAATTATTCTTCTTTTAATTATACTGCAAAATTCTTCTCAAAACACATTTCGCTTGCTGACAGCTATTCTGCGAGGTATAAATTATGTTAATATTGATGACAAAAGTCTTTTATTTGTCTAATACTAAAATTCAGTAGGCGTCAAAATATTTTAGGGTCTCATAATTTTATGGAATAAAAAATAATTCCATAATATCAAAAGGCGTCGAAAAATTTTAAGGTCTCATAATTTTATGGACTAAAAATAATATTTTTATTTTAGTTATTTCTAATTATAACGAGGATTATAAAATAATAAAAATTATGTTTAAAATTTTGTGAAAATACTTAAAAAAAAAAAAATAAATCACACCTTTTATAAGGAATAAGAACTGCGCTCCAAAAAATACATAAAAATTGAAAAATATTAATTTTTTAAAAAATTTAATTCCAAGTGCCTCTCATAAAGCTTAGAGCTGTATTCTATGGTTAATAACTTTTATTTAAAAAAAAAAAAAGGTCAACTCTTCAAAAAATAAAATTAAAATTTAAAATATTTCGAAATTAATTGTACACATTTTTATATAAATTTTGGTTAATCAAACCATATGTACTACAGATTATGAAAGATGTTTTTTAATGGTGGAGATGAGAATTTTCTAAAATTAGTAGGTAAGTATAAGTTTCTAGCAATTGCTAAGTTTTCCTAATAATTAGAACTTAATTCGTGAAGTTAGCATTAAATCATTTTGTTTTGTGTATCCATCTATTCTTAAAGAATAAAAGGTGTTTTTTTTTTAGATTTTATTAAAACATGGCACATCTTTCTTAATATTATTGTTGTTTACTGTGTGATGACTAATTATAAATACTTTAATATCTCTTTAGACAAAAAGAAGGTCTAATATGTTCAAATCAGTATGATAGCTCTGACTGTTGGGATTCCAGAATTGTAAAAACTTTGAATACAACTGTACTTGTATTGCCGATTGTCGTAATAGAAAACAATATTTACTAAATACTTGGAATACTAGTTTAGTGCGAAAACCCGCAAACAGTGTCACCTAGCATGTCGCACTTGCTCAGGTCTAGATGGTGAACACTGTGATCAATTTGCTCATATCCAGAAAAGCAAAATATTACATTTATGGTGTATGACGCACTTGTCATCCGACATGTGAAGATTGTGTTAAAAGCAATGATACCATTGGGTTTGGAGACTGTAAAAGCTGTCCTTTGGCAATCATAAGCTTATATGGAAATATTGAAAGATGTGTACCGACAAACGAAAAATGCCCCGACGGATACTACTGGGAACATTTAAACCGTAGAGCACAAGGTCGACTAAGGATAACAAGTTTATACATAATTTAATGAGTACAATTTAAAGATTACCAACGTTTAATTTATGCATATTGCAATACATATTCTTTGTCTATTCCAATAAATATTTTAAATAAAACTTTAAAACTTTTATTTTTATCTTATATTTGGACTATGGTTTTGAATCAGTTAATTTCATTATGTACTCAATTAATATCTTAATTAATTTTAAGTAAAATTTAAAATATAAAAAATACCTGATTTTATAAAAAAAATGTGAAAAAGTCAATTATTTTTACTTAATATTATAATATTCGTAATTGGAGAAAATTCAAACAACACTTTAATTGATATATTCAATTTCGTAATTCAAATCTATTTTTATTTTTTTTTTTTTTTTTTTTTGTGTATATTATGGATTATTAAATATAATAATTTGTTGCTATTTAAAAAATAAGTAACTTTGTATATGTTTGCGCATTGTTTATATTAAGTATTAATAAATCAAAATTTCTTATTAATTGATACTTGTATCTACAAACAAAATATTAATCTACAATTATAATTGTCTATATATGTAGATTTATTACTTATGTATTATGTATGTATGTACACACATACAAAGTATTTATATTTATACAATTGTCTCTAATACAAATACATTTCTAAACTCTATGTATATACGAGTAGTTCCGGAGTTCTTAAAGTTAAATGTTAATAAACATATAAATATATACGTACTACATACACTACATACTATATACATATACTTTGGTCGATTAATTTAAAATCATCTGTTTTCGAATAACGAATAAACAGAATAATTTGTGTCGAATAACTGATTAACTGAAATTTAGTTTTCTAGAGTTATAAATTTAAAAAATTTTTTATTTTTAAGATAAACTGCATCTTTTTTTAAAATATCTGTTATATCCCAACAAAAATAAATAAAAGTAATTTTTAGGGAAGTACTTTTTCATTACTTCCAAAGTTATACGTTTTCTTGTGCTTAAGAAATAATACTTACTGTATCCAAAGATATTACTAAAAAAAAATTCAAATGAATTGTTTTGATATAAAATATTGACATTCGGTTGCTATTTGGAAAATACTTATTTCTTAAAAGAACTTTTTTAAACAAATGAAAAATAATGTTGTGCAAATCATCTTTTTTTGTTTATTTATTATTATTTTTTTTTTTTTTTTTGGTATAGAATTAAAAAAATGCGACATGATTATAACTTCATAAATAAATAAGCTTGTGACAATCGAAATTTTAAAATATACCACAATATTAATTTCGACTTTTACGAAAAAATATTTCGCACTCAGAAAATAAAGACATATTAAAAGGACAGATTTATTAAATAAAGCCAATATTATTTTGGCTTTTACGAAAAAATAATTTGCAAACAGAAATAAAGTG
The DNA here is from genome assembly GCA_932274085.1 of Protocalliphora azurea. Lineage (NCBI taxonomy): Eukaryota > Metazoa > Arthropoda > Insecta > Diptera > Calliphoridae > Protocalliphora > Protocalliphora azurea. Next base: position 19,050,982 of record OW026519.1, on the reverse strand, counting down.
AGTCACATTCAAAAGATTGTTTTGTTAAATAAAGTTGAATTTGGAGAATATTTTGTAGCATTAGGTCAAAAAATTGAAAGCATTTGATCTATATTTTGTTTCCAAAAAACTACTTCCACAGATTAAATAATATAATTAGGGTTATTTATATGTTTTACATGTAGTACTATGATAATTTGCTATTAATAGGTTATTAACCGATCATCTTTTAATCTCGAATAATTATTTGTCTAGTTAACCGATTAGTATAAAACTCCGAATAATTTGATACCCTAATAGATATATAATATATCTACTATATACCTACTACTTACATATATATATTAGGGGATTCAATCTAATATAATATGTTCGATAAATCCACATTTTAAAATCTATTAATTTTTCGATTAAATTAGAATCAAGAAATCTGAGTAAGAATTTATTCGGATAAATTATGGCGATTCATCGAACAATTCAGGTGAAAATATTTTAAAGATATCTTTTTTTACAAATTCTAAAGATGTTTTAATATTAGTTTTTAGAAAGGTTTTGCTGTAAAATTCCTGCAAAATTTGTAGAAAATGTTTAGAATATAAATGCGACACCATAATTTAAAATTATATTAAACTAAACTTCAATCAAAAAATCAAACAGACATATAAACAGCACTTTAAAAAAATAACTATGTAAAATATAAATAAATTACTTTTTATTATTTTAGTTAGAACGTCATAAATATAAAAGATTCATCTTTTTTTTCGTAAGAAAGATATTAGGAATTTCAATTTAATTTGGAAAAATATATTTTTGGTTAATGTAAGGTAGAATCACTATTTTGATAGTGATGTACCAATAGATTCTCAGCCCGTTGTAGTGGATATGATGATTATGATGGCTTGGATGAAACTTGCGATAGGGATTTCGACTTAAAATTGAGTTCACCAAGTAAAAATATACTTTATATTTAGAATTGCTGAACTCCTTTCTATAAAATAATTCAGAATTTAATTCAAATTTAGGTTTTTATGTCAATTTACTCTTAACTTTAAAAGAATTTAATAAATGTAGAGAAACAATGACTTTATGAAAACAAAAGAGCATAATGTACACAAATTTTAACTACATATTATTCTGGAAATACTATTTAAGAAGGGTTATTTAAGTTTTTCTTGTAAATTATCAATTAATGTAGGCAATTTTTTTTTTTTTTTTTTTTTTTTTTTTGATATTTTTAACAATTGTTTTCTTTTTTAATAAAACATAAAAACACATAAAAAGAACTGCATTTTCGAGTTACTTGATTAATCGAATAACGAAAAAGTCGGGTAAAATGAACACTATAATGTGTAAGTATATATACATACATATATGTATATATATGGACCATTATCAAAAATTTTTGAATTTATATATATATATTATGTTTTGATGGCACACTTATAAAGTGAGTAGAATCAGTTCGCGATAATAATTTCATGCAAAGAGTGCGAAAACAATAGCGGTTTTAATTTGAACATATAAAAATTTTTACAAACTAGAAGTTTATGTATAATTCTGATAAAAATTATTGTAAAGTCAAAACCTACTGAGTTATGTAAATAAAATTTATGATATTTTAAATATTTTATGATATTATTGTGGCATAGTTTAGGGTTTCCAAGAAAATTTACACTTTTTATTATACTAAAAATCGCGATTTTTAAAAATGTTGCGAAAATTGCGGATCGAATCCAAGTTATTTCTCCATATATTATGCGAAAATATATTTTATTAGAATTTATTACAAAAAAGTATCCCTTTTTAACCCAAGTGATTTTCTTTGTTTGGTCCATAAAATTTTTATTTTTCGAAATTTTGTGATGCGCCTTCACATTTCAGTTATGCATTACAAACTCCTATTATTTATGTAAAGTATTGTTAACTGAAGTTCAATTTTAAAAAATTTCAATATTTTTTCAACATATAGCTCATGAATTCTCTTTTTTCGAGGGTCTTCCTACACCTAGAGAAAAATCAAACACATACGTGTTGATAAAAATACAATTCAGTGCTAATAATGAACCTGCCCCGTATGTATTCAAATTCAATACTTTCTGTTGGCTTGAACATATACGGTGTCAACTTGATGCTTTAGTATTGTATTATAAAATTACGTTATGTTTATTTGAAATTTGTAAATGAACGGTATCAAAAAGCTGTTGCCGTAAATTACACTCTATTAGTTTCAAATCTTGTTAGTACAGATATGTAACTCGTTTGCTCATTAGAATAAAACTTATTAAATATTAAAGTCAGTTTCAGGCAGGTTAAAAATTTTTGATAATAGCCCATATGTGTAGGACTATGTGTTCATATATATGTGTGAAATCAATTGCCTAGCAGGAAAATATGTTAGTACTTCATGCCTGCAGGCCTTTGTGAATGCTTCCGCACCTCCCCGAAAAAAATGTAAACACATTCATCTATGCCATTTATCACTCTCTTATTAATTTTGCCATTATAAAAAGAAATATTTTTAGTTGCAAAAACTTTCAAAGCTCAAAATCATTTAGTATTATTTTAAGTGTCGTTAATGGAGATAGTCCGTATATCTTTTTCAATTAAATTTCAGACTGTTTTGTAATAGCATTGCACAAAAGAAAGCATGTTTATTTATTTAACAGTTCTTTCCTTCTGGCTTCTTTTTGGAAGGATTTTTTTTCTTTTTGGATTTTAAATAAAGTATTTTGGAATGTCTCTTTAGCCTTTCTTTTTCCAGCTGGGTGTTTATGTATGCGCATTTATCTGAATATGTGGTTGTTTGCATATTGGACAAGTTTGTATTAATTTTGTATGATTTTATTGGTTTTGAATTTTGCAAGTTGCATATTGTTATTGTTGTTATTAGTAACAAGCATTTCATTTAAACTATACAATAACAATTGTGGAATTTACATTATTCAATTTAAGTAATATTTTACAGTGGTACGGAGTTGATGAAAAAATCATATTAATTTAACTTTACTGAAAGCATAGTTTCATGAGATTCGGTTGCTCATATAAGACCCATAAATCCAACAAATTTGGACTTGATCTAAATTTAAACGTAATCACTGATTTTACATATTCCGGGATTTATTGTTGGTTCTAGATATCCACAGATGTTATATAAACTACACAGTGTGGTATTGAAAATATACTTTTGAATTGACCTAATTTACATAGTTAAATAGCATATGCCAGCATTGGTCTTACCCAGTGCTTAAAAAAATATATATTTTGAATCGGATAAGCAACAAAAATTTGTTAAGCGGTTGAGAAATTTTCTATGTCGAGGGTACCCTACTTTGTGTTCCAATAGCTCCGCTTTTGAGGGTATGTAGGGCCCCCATTCCACCCGTAAAATTATACAATCCTCTGCTACGTCTTTTGTGTAGATCCAACCAGACAATTAGAGTTTATAGATTAATTTTCAAAAACTTTCGATTCAAAGTACATTTTAAGTATTTTTTTTACTGTAGCACCTTGTTATTACAAAAACTATTGCATAAAATCCGGAGATCTGGTGAGTTATCAACAAGGTTTTGAAATTATGTCCAAGCTATCTTCAAAAAATTATATAATACTAATTATAACTAGAGAAAAATATATACGTTAAGTAAATCCATTTCAAATTTAAAAATTTTGATCGCTCTGAAATTTTCTCTGCAGCAAGCATACTGATAAGGCTTCTTACCAAAAAAAAAAAAAAAAAAAAAATATATATATATATATATATATAAATTAAAGCCGGACTTTTTTAGACGCACGCTTTGCAAATCCACTGCAAAAAAAATTATATTAATATCTTCTATATAACAAAATTTATGACCATTTAAATAAATATGTTAGTCACTTTCAAAGCTATAGACTTGCCACAAAATCAAAACGGCAAAAATTAATTGTACATGCCTCTGTATCCTCCTCTATTCATGCACCATATTTTATCTAAATCGGTAACCAAGGGTCAACATTTTTAAATTTAAATAAAGAAATATAATTTCTTTTTTGTGCCGCAATTCCGTAACTTTTTAACGAAAAAAAATTGTCGTTAAGTGTCGAAAATTCGTTAGTTAAAAAATGTTGTCGTTAAGTGCTATTCTGTGGTAAAATCTTACCGATTTTCCGGTAAACAAATACTGAGTTTCTATATACTAAAAAATTGAGAGAAAAACAGAATTTTGGGTGAAATTTTAGAGTTCGGTAAAAACTCGGATTTTTATTAGAAATTTATGTTTTTAAAGAAAATTATAATACTATAAAAAAATTTTAAAATTAGGATTTTTATATAATAAGGAATTTTGGTGAAAATTTTAATTTGTATACAAAATTAGAAATATTTTTATTTTTGTGAATTTTTAGTACATAATTATGACATATTTTTTAGTTCATATTTGACGAAAAATCTTTGTTTTTGTAAAAAGTATTCTTCAGTAATTTTTAAAAATAAGTTTTACGTTGATACGTTATTTATAATTTCAACACAACCTTTCAATAAATGGGCCTAATATACATACCATACATATTGGTATGTTGTTGGAAGACAATTTGCATACTTTTATATAATATTTAAACTGTATTCACATTTTATCTAAAAAAAATAGTTCTATTTTTAAATAAATATCCAATTTTAATTTTCAATTATTATTTTTCCAACAATGATATTCTGTCATTTCCATCGATATTTGTCATTAAAATATACTAACGAAAAAATCGTCAACTTTTAGGGAAAAATAGCAAAATCATTAAAGCAACCGAAATTGTTGGTCTTATTTTTAGAGAATTTTGCCTCTACTAGTCTTTTTACAGTTCAGTTTAGTCTTTTTTTTATATAAATCTACAATTTTTTTATATAAATCTACAATTGACCACAGATCCTATATAAGAAAGTTTCCGAAAATTTCAATTAATTAATTACTTATTTTCTTAATGCTGTTAAGATATTTGTGTCTATTTCTATATATTTATGTATACTTTTTCAGAGAGTTTTGGAATCCGTAAGCATTTTTTCATGCGTTAGTGATTATTTTTAAATTATCTTTTCCAAAAAAAAAACTGGTTTTCTAGTTTTCTAATTCATTAGGAATGTAGTAAGAGAGCTGTTGAGGTAATTGAATTTTATTTCTAAGGAAATACGTAAATAAATTCATAAATCTTAATTGTATTTTTTTTTCACATGTTTAACCAAACTCAATTCTAACTCCACTGTTCAACATGTACATCAATATTTGTACACGAAATAATATGTTGCTCTTGTGGACAATGTAAAATTGTATAATTTACACATAAACAAACATAAAGAGCCTTGAGTATAAAACGTGTTCCTGTACGTGTAAAGAAACAAAAGTAATAAGTAATAAGATCATTAACATTATTTGTATTTTATTTTACTATTGTTATTGTAGTTTTTATTGTAATTGTATGAGCAAAAACGGACATCAAATATATTTATGACTATAATTTAAAGTTGTATTAAAAAAAATGATGTTAAAATGCAAAGTAAGAATTACTTAAATTGAAAATTATTTAGATATATTAATATACAGAATATAGAAGAGGTAATGAAATATTAAATTTTTAAAGAGATTATTCATAATCAGCAGCAGGAGGGTTATTATGTAATAATTTCTTTGCATGAAATTATTATTCGAAAGAAGAAATCTTTCGAATAGGATTTTCGATTCGAAAAGATATTCCTATTGTCTGATACTTTCGAAAGGCTTACATAGTTGCAAATATTAGAATATGTGTAATAAATACATAACTTTGCCTGCACTCATTTTTGAAAATTAAACATTTTATTATAATCAAATTTTTATATTGAATAAATAATTTAAAAAATTATAAAATTCAAAAGATGGATAGTGTAGTTTTATAGAGTGATGATAGTGATGATGATTTCATTCTCGAGCTCGTCCAAAGAAGAATTTTACGAGAAGATTACATGTTACCATTGAAAATAACTTTTAACCATTCACTAAGGGAAGGTTTCTTTCTTCAAAAATGGAAATTTGCCGTAATCGTCTTTGTTTTAAAGCCTGGTAATAAGAACTTAATTCCAAGTTATAGACCAATTTCGAAATTAAGAAATGTTACTATAGTATTTGAACTTATAATCTATGATAAATAATTTTCCACCTTAAAAGTTGTATTTCTTTATCACAGCATAGTTTTATATCTGGTATGTCTACTATCACAAATTTAGCTATTTTTACTAAAATTGTGTCTCTAACTTTGAAAAGGGTGTTCAAGTTGATGTCGTTTGATTTTATTAAAATTATCAAACATTGGATTCTATTCTCAAATGCTGTGTTCGTTTCGTCATTATATAACCAATATATATTGTACAGTTTCTATTGATGGATTATACTCGAATATATTCATTCCCACTTCTGGTATACCGCAAGGTAATATCTTGGGCCCATTAATTATAATCTGTATTAATTATATATATCATTGCTTCTAATTATTTACTATATGCTGATGATCTTAAAATAGTTGACCAATTTATTCTATGACTGATTTAAATGATTTGCAAGAGGATATTAATAGAGCTGTTTTTTGACCAAATGATAATGGGCTTCTCATTACTCTTAAAAAAGTGCCATCATATGATTTTTTATAGATGTCGACACATTTTAATTACCCATTATATTATGAGAAATCAAATTTTGGAACTAGTAGGTGATATATTAGATCTTGGTATCATTTTTAATCATAAGCTTTCTAAATCATTTAAATTATATTATTCCCCGGCCTTACTCTCTGTTAAATTTTTTAAAACGAGACTCCACCAATTTTGATTACCGTATTAAGAAAATATTATTTTCTGCTTTTGTCCGATCAATATTAGAATATACATCATTTATTTGGGGTCTTAGTTTTAATATTTACATTAAACGTTTAGAAAAAGTCCAAATTAAATTATTAAAATTTGTATTTTCTTTTTTAAATTTTTCAATATCTCTTACATCTTATGAAATTAGATGTAACAGAATATCAATGAAATCATTAGAAATTCTAAGAAAAATTATATTATTATTAGTTTTTCATGGAATTATTTCAGGCGAAATTGATTGTCCGATCCTTCTCAATTGTATTCAAATACCTATTTCTAAGAGACAATTAAGGAAATTCAATATCTTTCATATTGGTACATATACACATGACTATAGCAGAAGTGAACCAATAACTAAAATGATAAGATCTTCCAGTTTTATAAAAACTTTCATCTAACTTTCATCTAACTAAAGAAAGAACTTAAAGCTACCCAGAGGTTTACTGCTATAACAACAATTTTAAAACTTGCTGCTATTTAAAAATTTTTTCACTGGACAGGACCGACTTTTAGTCAAACTAAACAGGACCGACTATTATTAATTTTACAAACATCAATTTCAACAAGCATTTGTGAAGTGTGCCAGACTATAAAAAAGTAATTTGGTCTAAACATTTTATATTTGAAAGGTAAGAAGAAAAAATAAGAGAATCCAAAATAAATAGATATATGCAGAATTCCAGGCGTAATAGGAGATGTGATGGTACACACATCCAAATGAAAAGGCCTACTAACAATAAACACTTATATTTCATAATGTAAATGCAATGGCGGTAAGTAAAAATTCATTACATGTAAGTTATAAGTACTTTTTATAAAAATCTTCATTTTATAATGTAGATATGTGATCATAAAATGATTATAAAAGCAATTGGAGGTCGTTTTGGAGTAGCTAGCCATGACTCATATGTTTGGAATTTGTCAGAAGAAAGGCAATACTTAAAAAAGAAATATCAAGAGGGTGATACCGGTGCTAGAATACTAGGTTAATAATTTTTTATAAACTTAACATGTTTTTGAGATAAGAAAGAAAAAAACGTAATATTTCTTAGATGATCCTGGATACCCGTAAGAGCCATGGGATTTGACCCCATATAGAAATCCACCTGAATATTCTCGAGTATCATATTTAATAAACGACATTTTAAAGAACGGTGCATTATAGAACGAACATTTGGTTTAGTAAAAGCGAGTTTTCGTTGCAATTTAGCTGCAAGAGAATTACATTACGCTCCCGTAAAAGCAAGTCATATACTGAACACCCAAAAAATCTATCTAAATATCTAGAAAATATCTATACATCTAAAAAAAGTATAATAAATTGTTTTATTTGTTTACATGTGATGAGTTTTCCAAACGCTTTTTTTTTTAATTTAAAATTTTTCTTTTTCAAGTTTATATTGAAATCTTTGAATCAACTTAATGCTTTTAACGAATTTTGATGCTTCTGATCGATATGTGCCAATAATTTTAGAAAAGATTCATGGAAGTTTAATTGTCCACTTATTTTTGAAGTAGATTGTTTTTATAGTATTGTTTTCTTTTATTTTTCTTTGGATAATTTTTGGATTTTGTATATTAAAACGCACTTGTGGGAGATCGGATATTGTTTCGTCACAAGCTGTATACATATACAGTTCCATTAGCTGATCTTCATTTTCATTGTTTAAAGGGAATTCCTTAACGCTTGTCGAAGGTTCAATTATCTTTGTATGTGATTCGGTATGACAGAGACCTTCCATTCTGCTTACTGCTTCTGAAATCTAAAGCAACTCAGAAACTTGTTGCTCTAATGGTGTCTAATGGCAATATATACTTTTAGCTTTGATATGGCTTTTAAAATCTGGCTATAAATAAAAGTAAGACTGTTCCTAAATAAATTTTCGAAAATAGTAATCAAAAATACGGTTTGTTCGAATTCGAATTTTTTCCATTTTAAATCGAATTTCACAATAACCCCCTAAGTTTTATATTTATAAAAATTAGATAAAATCAATTTATATAAATTTAATATTTGATTGGGGATAAGGGCTTAAATATTTAATAGCACAAAAAGAAGTGAGTTATATAAAAGTATTTTAATGTACACAGTTTTAAAATTTTCCATATGTCCTACATTCTGTGTTCCTTTTTCTTCCAACAGATTTCCAACAAAAAACTTTAATTAGCTCCTTAGACGCCTCAATAGTTTTCATTTGTCTTTAGATTTATTTTACTTTTTTGCAAGACTTTAATTAGTCTAATTCAAAGGAAACTGTTAACGAAAATTCGAAGCAGAAAAAATAAAAAGAAAAATAGCAAACAGCATCAACACTACCACCACTACCATGATTTAACAATTTGATTTACAACTATTATATAACAAAAAGTCTAAATGAAAACAAGAAGGAAGCGGTAACTGAAAATGAAAATATTCGTATTGAAAATTAAGTTTTATCTTATTTCTCCACAAAGTATTTGTAGCATTAACTATTAAGGTTTAACTTTATCAGGGTTTGCATTGTTCTTATCTCTATGTATCTGTTAAAGTTAATTTCATGCATTTTCTTGTTTGTAAAAACTTTAGACATTTTCTGTTGCACTGATGTTTGAGGCAAGTAAAACTGAATAAATTGAACTTTAGTTTTTCTGTTTTAACAAAAAAATGCTTCATTAGTTTGTTAAAGTTTTCAGTTTAATTTTATAAAAAAAGTATAATAATAAAATAAAAATAGAAAACAAAGACTTTAGAAACTTTAGAAGAATTTGTAGCGTATACGTTATATTTAATTAATTATATTACGTATACGTACGTATAACATTTAATATCTTGGGGAGTTTATAATCTGCATAATTAACAAAACTTATGTAAAATTCAAAGAAAGAAATGGTGATGCCCACTTGGACCCGAAGTTGTTCCTATTTTTTAAATTAAATACCAGAACAACATAAAACAGTTTTAAACGCGCTATTTTAGAATTTTATCTGCTAGACTTGACAGAATAGTTTTGCAAATTGCATATTTATTTTGAAAAATTCTGCTAACTGCTTTCTGGAATAATCGACTTACTGAAAGCAGTTTAAGCAAAATTTTCCTCATTAGAATGTTAATGCTCATACTAAATTTCTTGAGTCGATTTACTTTTAAAACTGTGACTTATAATTCCTTTCACAAAAATGTTGTAATAAAGAAACTTCATTAAATAATTAAATAAAAATCTAGATCAAAAGACAAATTTGTCAAACGTATAACACTACATAATGAAGCATTTTGCAAAATAAATGGTAATAAGTAATAAAACTGGGTCTTTTAACCGCTAAAGCGATCTTGATGAAATTTGAGACATCGTCAGAAGTGGAGTTAGTCTTTAACAACATTCTTAGCTTGATTGAATAACTACAGTGAGTCAAAGTTAACACATTGAGTGTGAAATAGATATCGAAGCTTGCACTTTTACAAATATGAAGTAATTTTACGTAATTTAATTTTTCTGAAATTCATTTTAATTTCTCATAAGTGCAATTATAAAAATTTTTTACATTTTGAACAAGAGTTCAAGTTTTAAGATTTGTAAAAAAAATTAATATCGAATTTGGCACTTTGTGAAGATCAAAATTCTTGGAATTTTGACCCACATAATCATTAAAGAATAACTGTTTAAATGTAAACACAAGAATAAAATAAATGATACATTGGCGTTTTACTGGTCGGGAGATAGATTACATTCATCTAGATTGGAGGCGAATTACATTCGCCTATGTAAATCTCTTTTAATTTCAGGTGTTCAGGAGGTCGATGGGGTACACAAGAGGCAAAGCATTCTGGACAGGGGCAGGTGGAGGGTTTTGACCTTAAATGGCCATGCTAGCCATTTAAGAGTTAATTACGTGAAAACGCAGCAGGCAGAAGTAGCAGTAGAAAGCAGTAGGGAGAAAAGTCAAGTGAAGACGTCAATGCCTACATCGTCACAGCTGAGCAGGCGAGTAGCAGAACTGACGAATTACGGAGGTAGAAGCGAAAATACAATAGCAGAGAGGAAAAGCAGTAAGGAGAAATACACAGTAGCAGCGAGTAGAGAAGCAGAGGAAAGATTTAAATACAGCAAGCAAGAAGGAGACAAAGTAAACAAACAAGAAGCCACAAAAACCGACACTCACACACAGATCAACGAAACTGTTATAGCAGCGAACATAAAGGAGATAAAAGAAAAGAAGTTTCGACGCAACAACCGCTAGCGTTTCGAACAAAGTGCAGGAAAATTGCAATAATATTAGTTTTAAGAAACATATATAAACCAGCAGAAAGTTAAAATGTGCTCTCTTTTCTCTGGGGGTGCTGGTCAGTGAACAAGGCAGACGTGGTGAGTAGCCGGTTAATAAAAAATAAAAGAACTAACAGAGCAGTGTTAGGGAAAAAAATAAAGTTGGTTGAATTGATTGCATCAATTCAACGTAGGGTATACAGATTTACAATCAGTAAGATTAAAAGCTTCAACAAGGTTTGCAATCTGGTTGAAGAGGTAGGAAATAAGTACTGCTCACGGATAAGTGGTAGAATATTTTGTTGGAAGTTTTCACTCGGAAAATATAGGGACTAAAGAAAAAAATCTCGGATTACATCCAAGATTTAATATTCAATAGGAGGTAGTAAATAGGAGGTGCAGAACCGGCAAGTTGACACGGAAGCTTCACGAAACAGCACTGTCTCCACAGAAAAAAAATAAGAAATAAAGAATCAAAGAAAAAAAAAAAATAAATTAAAACAAATCAGTGTTGTTATTTTATGTAAGAACCTTGGACACGACTGAGTTTACCCCAGCTGCAAGGTTCCTTACAACTTTCTCGAACAAAGTTAGGTAGAATAATATGTTATTGAAGTTCTTGCAAAAAATTGCGGAAAATTTAGTCACATGAGCCAATTACCTGAAATAATTCATATTTTCAATATTAAACACTTTGACCTTAAACACGTACAGTAAAATTATATATAAAAGGCTTATGTTCAATAAGGGTTATCTCTAGATTTCCAAAAATATTGTTTTTGTAAAACTCTTTGTTTTTATGTCCTTCATCGCTTTTTTGCAGTTTTATGCTTAAGCTATTTACAAAACATATATCAATATCGTTTATCGTAAAATTATGCTTAGATGATACTACCTAAACTAATCTTAATGGTCAAATCATTATACTTATGTACATAGTAAGGCAGTGTTGGCAGTTTAGCCTTTTTAAAGCTGTACAATTTTCATTGTATACTTTAATTAAATTTATTCATTTATAAATCTAAAACTAAAATTTAATTATTATATTAGCTAATTAATAATATAAGTTTACTTTTCACTTGAATTACTATTATTGAAGCCTCAATTTATCTAATCTATTACAAACCTATCTTCAAAAAACATGTTGCTATTGCTGAATTTATAGCAAAATTTATTACAAACTTCGGAATTTGCCAAAACCAAAGTTTCTTAAACCTAATCTTAAAATTAATAACTTACTTCTTTTGCAACCATCTTGGTGTCAATTACTTACCTTTGTGAATTTAACTCAGTTCTTGTACTAAACCTAAATTACTTAAAATAAAAGAAGAAATTATAAGTCAACTTTACATCTTGTAGTAGTACAATCTCTGGAGTATAAAGGTGAGAATAAGTATATCTCAATAACTAATTCAAAGAAATAATAATTCCTATTTCTTTCTTTTATTTCTTCCACAAATGAGTATTATAATTAACCTCTCTTTATGGATTGGTCTCAATTTAATCAACCCTAAACTCTACCCCTCTACCAACTCTATAAAGAAGAATATTAATAATACTCATTATTACAAAAGCTAAATCTAGCCTTTTTATTCTGATTTTACCCTCAAAATTTTCCTTTTACCTTCTAGTTTTTCTAGGCTTTTTTGATTTTTAAAATTGCCTTAAAAAGTCTAAAATATTACCGTTTCAACAATGAAGAAAATAATTTATTTTTTCTGTTAATAATTTCATTTTTTCAGAATCATACATTTCAGAAATTTTGTATATTTTTCACATAAAAAAATCAAGATTGTTTACATTTATTCTCCAAATCAGAAATAACTCTTCTAATTTTATAGACTTACTCACACAAAAGGACACTTTTTATTTTCACCTAAAAAACAATCCTATGTGGTCTGTGTATCTTCTTGAGAACAGCACAATTTTCAAAAATTTCGACATATTGCGAAAAAACATTTTTAGGATAGTTCCTGCACTAAAGATCTCGTAATTCTTTGAATTTTATGTAAATTAAGGATTTTTAAGTTGACTTTGACAGTAGAAGAATGTAGCTTTTGAATGTAATGATACATTCAACATTTTTAATTTTATTTTCCTTAACTTTTTCTAAATTTTGACTTTGATGCAAATTTATTCTTTAACACTAAACATATTTATATACAAAATTTTAAATGATGTTTTGTTTAGAATGAAACGAGATATTTCTATATAAAGTCGCTAAAAAACTCAAAAGTTATTAATTATTTCGTAAACATTATAAAAAATTCCTTGTATATTTTTTATATATATTTTTGAGAAAAGATGGGAAATTTATAGAAAGTTTTATTAAGTCATTTTAGATAAAATCGAATAAGTTCTACCATTTTGGTTTGATATAAAAATAATAAATATCTTCATATTTATAACAAAAGCGCCTTTAAAAGCTTCTATAGAAAAAATTTTAATGCATCGTAGTTAAACTCGAAAAATTTTAGAAATAATTTTACTTTTTCTAGAGGTTGTTTAAAAATTTGCTTTTAATATTTGACCAAATAGCATAAAAAATATATGCGGTTGAAAAGCCAGGTTCTTTTACTTCCGAAAAAAAAGTTTAAAAATAAAAATTAACAAAAGAAAACCAATATTTTGAATATATTGTATTTACGCAGTCCTCAGGATGGCCTATATCGAGTGATTTTTCACTGTGGCAGCGTAGATTTTCGTTAGAAATATAAGCCAAATTTTTATGTGAATTTTTTGGGTAATTTTTCATTGAATCATTTTGCTGAAAGCCATTTTACGTTTTGTTTATTTATTTTTTATGAATAAAAATACTAAAAATAAATGATGACGAAGAAAAATAATTATTTTTTGGGACATTTTACCTTTTTTAACTTATTTAAGGTTCGATTCAGCCTCTTTTGCTCATCTCCCGGCAACACTAGTCACACAATATAGAACATCCTACACGATACAATGTAGCATAAGAAGTTTTGTAGCTTACCAATATTTTACGTTCATCGTGTTGCCGAAGCGTTGTTATGGCCTTTTTTCTTATTAAAGCAGAGATTTCATTTTATGAACCACGTATGGACTTATATATGGCACTATTATTACAAATACTGAATTTAAAAAAAACCCTATAACACTTAAGTTGTTTGTAAAAGTGTCGCAGGTGTTCCAACATTATTACCAGTTGGCCAATTTAGTCGCCAACTGCCCCTCTTTGCAACCACCTGCTCACTTTTTTAGCCCCCTTTTTTTAAATGGAACTAAATGGCCACTTTTTAAGACTATGTGTAAATGATGAGGAATTATGTCATTTGAAATATTATTTGGAGATTGTTTTAAAAAGGAGTGAAGTAATATAAAACCCTGGAGAATTTAAAAATGAACTTAGTCTCTTAGACACTAAAGCTAATGATAAACATTAAATTCTGAATGTTTTTGGACAGGATTGGGAAAATTACGGATTCGGTGAATATTTATGCCCTATTTTGTTTTAATTTGTTGTTTATATATTTACTTTACCTCTTCACAAAAGCACAAAAGTTTAATTTCTAAAAAAAATTAATATTCATGAATTTAATTCACAAAAAACAGAATACCTTTTGCTTTAATTATTTCCAATTTTTTTTTTTTCATTATTATATTATTTATGAAATATTTGAATTTAAAAATGCTATTATATATCAGTTGATCTATTAAATAAGAGTATAATTACAATCAAACTTATTTAAAACGCAAGAAATTATTCCACTTGTAAATAAGTATATTACTAACAACGTAATTATTTATAAAAATATATTCATTAAACTACAAATTGTGAAATAATTTCAATGAAACCTTTTAACTAAAGTAATTTTTGTTAAAAAGCTCTATATATAAACTATAATATATGAAACGTTATTATGTGGAAGTATATAGATTATAATCATTAGTTTTAACATATGATAATTTTCAACTGTTTTTTTTTTTATTTTTAGATAAAATTTTCTATTCACAAGAGAGAAAAAATCCATTAACATACGTATTTCATCCAAGATAATTATTGCTTAATTTTTTATTTAGACTTATAAAATTAATTTCAATTTAACCTATATTTATAAAATAATATGGTTATTCACGATAGATT
The DNA here is from genome assembly GCA_932274085.1 of Protocalliphora azurea. NCBI lineage: Eukaryota > Metazoa > Arthropoda > Insecta > Diptera > Calliphoridae > Protocalliphora > Protocalliphora azurea. Next base: position 19,035,786 of record OW026519.1, on the reverse strand, counting down.
GGTTGTTATATTATATGATTTGGTGGTTATATTATAAACAGCAAAATTCATAAAAAAAAATAACCAACTTTGTTCAACCCATACTCCTGTTTATAGATTATGTGGTTATCTATTCATTTGTTATGTTGAAAACTAATAAAAATTTAAATAATTAATGTATTTTGTTATTTTTACTATAACCATACAATATCACATAACCTGATAACCAACCTATTGTCAACAACCGTACAATAAGAATTAAGCTTTATAAATGTTGATCAGTTAAACAATATTCCCAAATTTCAAGTCAAATATTAGTATTCAGTAGATATTTTTTGAGTTAAAAAAATTTGTGTTTAAAAACCCGGTCTATTCGACATTCGAAAAACCGAAAGTATTTCCATCGAAAAAACCGAATTTTAAACCGGTTGGAAAACCATGTCGGTGTTAGTGTTACAGTGGCTACATGCCACGATTTTTTAAGAAACAGGCGACCATTTCATTTGAAGTACTTCGTCTGGATGCAAATTTTGTAGAAGTTTGCTAAATTTGAAACACAAATACTAATCTAACTCACGGCGAAGCGTTCAGAGTAAAAAATATAGTGCATTTTACCATAATACACTTTTGTCAAATATGTCATCACCTAAAATGCAAAAGCCCGTAACCAAACTTTTTAATATTTTACAGCAAAAGCTAAAACATTATGAAAATGGAAAAGGCCGTAACCACAACTTTTTCATTTTTTGCTTGAAATTAAATAATTAAAAAAAAAAAAATTAATCGACCCCTTAAAGCAAGAGTGAATAAAGCATTAAATACTCTTCAAACTAAATTTTTCTTAAATGGAAAAAATTTTGCGACTATTTCGTTTATGAAGTTGATGTTATGCCCTTTTGACTTTTGTTAATATTTATGTCATTTATGAAGATGAATATGAAATTTTTCTATAGATATGGTTCGGGTCAGTGTAAATAAAAACCAATATTTGATTTTTCAATGGTTACGGCCTTTTGCATTTTAAGTGACGATATATATGTACATATATCATTGGAAGCCAAGAGTTTGTGTACTTTGAATATGTATTTTTGTTTACAATATTTTTTATATTTCACTAATAATAACATTGTGAGCTTGAAATATTTTAAACTAAATTTTTATTGATTTACATATTATGCATTTTTATATTGTTTTACATTTTTGCCCGTAGGTCTATTTTATCGATGCAGTATAATATTTGTATTTGTTATTTTTTTTTTTAATTCGCATGCAAAAAAAATCACATCCTTTTTTTAATTTTACACGATTTTAGTAGGCGTTAGAAAAAACTGGATAATGCGATTTTCGTAATTTTTTATATGTTTTCATTCCCACAACAAATTAATCAAAATGCGTAACTTTTACTATGTACAAATTTTATAGTTGAACATTTTTGGTTTTTCCTCAATTAATGGTATTTTATAATTTTTCCTATAATTTATAATCTTCATGTAATCTACTGCTGCCAATTTCTGGAATTACAAACATTTTTTTGTTTAAATCCTTGGTTCAAAATTTATAAACATTGAAGTATAAGAACACAGATTTTAACATTACAACATAACTGAAGATATCATTATTGCGAAAATTTATGGACGTAAGTAATTAAAAGTAAGAAATTTTCATTTATTATGCCTGACGTTGTAACTTAATTTAATAAAATAAAAAATAATACACATAATTTAATAATTATTTTCAATAAAACAGTAATAATAAAAATAAGTAAAAGTGTTATATACGGCTGGGCTGAATTGTTTATACCCTTCACAAAATCTATATTTCATGAAAAATGTAAAATAAAATAAAAAAGGTAAAATATTTTCAAATTTTTTTTCTTCCGAAAAAAACGTCGATTTGTAGTTTTGTTAACCAATATTTATGCATGCAAAGTCTGTTCGATTTTTAAAGTTAAAACTTTCAAAAAATTCTTGAAAGCAGAGGTTCAACTTTATAGAAACCAAAACAACGTGATTTCATAAAATATCAAGGTGCTATTAGCACATGTTAAAGTTGTTAATAATTTTTAATATATAGTGGGTTATAATTAACAGCTTTATGAAAAAAATAAATGAATATCGATATTGATTTGAAAAATATAGTATTTTAAACCATACTTTTGATGATAGTTTTCCTCTATATTCCTTACAAAAAGCGCAATTTAAGTTTTTTAGTGATTTTTTGCAAAATTTTAAACATCTTATTTAGTGATAACTTTTACATGGCAAAATAGGTTTTATTATTTTAAAATTCGAAATATAATACAAAATATGTGGGGCTGATTTGTTGGGGTTAATACCATCTTATTTGGTCCATACAATTATAAGTCCTTAAAATATTTTGACGCCACTTGAATTTTAGTATTAAGTAAATAAAATTATTTCATGCAGAAAATGACATTAATAATATCATCATTTATGCTTCTCAAGCGAAATGTGATATTTTTCGATGGTCTAAATTCAAATCTTATATTGAAAAATTTAAAACAAAATTATGAAATTTCCAAATTGCATAAAATTTTTGCATTTGAGTCGGACGTGTTTTTTAATAATACATCCGGTGTACGCGATTTTTGGTCATTCTATAAAAGTGGAATTTATCAGTTGCAAAAAGTATAATATTAAAAAAAAATTACGCCAACTTTATGAAAGTTTGTGAAGATGATGTACAATTTCTGGTGTCCTGGCATCAACGAGATATACATTAAACTGTAGGTAATCACTTTGTTTTTAAAAACCTGTGCTCTAAATTTAAATTCACTGAATGGTACAAATTTTCTACCAAAAAAAATTTCAAAAATCTTAAATTTTTGGTTTAATTTTTTATCACCGCATAACCTTACAATGGATATTATACCGGATACTCCTTATACAGGAAGTGAATTTCTTAAGTCTTGTCTTTTGACTGGTTAACGGTTTAACTCAAAAGATACAAATTGCCAGTGCAAAACTAAAATGAATCCAAAAAGCATAGAAATATTTTTAATAATATAATTTAATTTAATTTAAATTTTAGGATTTATTAGTTATTTGGTAATATCTACAAAAAGCCATCAACATCCCAATTTTAAAACAAATTTTGGGAATACAAGATACCTTAATTCAGACACAATTCCACCAAACATGATATGCCATCTTATTATCTAGTGATAATCTTTTAAGAAAATTCATCTCACATACTCAGATTTACTTGTCAAACTTATTATTTTTTTTTTCTACAAAAAGTATGTCCATATTGAAACAAAATTCAAATGGCTCCTTCGAGGATACGAACCATGGCTCGAAGATTTGTTATAAAGAACGTTTCCACTAGACTACCTATACACATAAACATTTTGTTGAAAAGCAAATATATGTACTCCTCATATATGTGAATATTATAAAAATCAATTCACAATACCATATGTCGAATATATTTAAAATTTAACAATGTTGAAAAATTATTTTTTACACAAATTAAAGCAAAATAATTTTTATTTTTTTAATTCAGAATTTTAAAATTCCATGTAGCTTAGGGGGTAAGATTTCAAAGCTAGGATTTTTAAAGTGTTCATATGAGTACGAATCCTGGGGATTAGAATGTATTTTAATTTTCATTGAAGATAAATTATAAAACATTTCTTCGAAGTCTTGGCCAAGGATCGAACTCAGGACCTAAAGCTTTTCAATTAAAAACCCAAGCCGTATACCACATCGATATGTTGAAATTTATTATCTTTATTGCTTGTCTAAAAAGCTTAAAATGCAACTCAAATATAAATAATACTTTTTTTATAAAAAAACACATCAAAACGTGTCTATAAGTTCTTGTTAAATTAATTTTTTTTTGAATAATGAAATTTTTATATTTTTTTAAAAAATAATATAACTTTGCAAGAAGTCTCGTGGATACGAACTCAGGTTTAAAGGTTTATAGTTCAGAACACTTCAACTATACTATTCGTGCTCACAACTTTCAAATAGAAAAACTTTTATATATTATTGTATAAGAAATAGAGAATAATATTAAATTTGAGAAAAAAAAAAAATTTCATTTTGAGGTTGTTCTTGAAAATCATTTATAACTTCACCATTCCAAGACCATATGCCACATATATCTTGAAAGAGAAATGTATTTATTGGGCTATGAGTCTCAGATTATCAATTTCAATATACAGATGGACAATCATGAATATCTTTCAATTTGAAGCCCTAGATATATATTTAAAGACTTTCGTATAAAATGACAATCCATAATGCAAAGGGTATATAAAAATTTAGTTTTTTCCCGCATTATTTTTTGGAACATTTAGCCTTTTTTCAACCATTTTTAAAGTTCGTTTTAGCCTATTCTTTTCTCACTTCTTGGCAATATTGGTTACTATTATCTAGACAAAAATTCTAGAAGATGTTAATTAATAACTGCACTTATGAGGAAATTGTGGAAGTTTATTTTCCCCATATACGAGTAAATTACAGTATTTTTAAAAATCTAATTTTAAATTCGAAATTAGCAGACACATACAGATTTAAATACTACTATTTTTATGAGCTCGATTCACTGTGCCACTGGTCTTTATTTTGGGTTAATAAACAGCAAAAAAAGCGACCAAGTGCTACTAAAAAAATAACATTCTCACAATTTCAAAAATAGCATTAAGTACATATTTTGCTCTTTGTTAAATGCTGTTAATAACTACTTAAAAAAAATTAATAAATGTCTTTTAACAGAAAAATGATTAATAGTTTGTAATAAAATTATAATTACAAGTAATTAAAAGTATTTTTATTATCTCCTATTTTTATTTTGTTTCTGTAAACATAACCTTTTGGCCAAAATTCCAAAATTAATGATTAAGAATTATAAAAACCTAATATTCTACCAATGAAAACTATTAGTTAAAACCATTATTTTTGCAGGTATTATTCACGATTTAGTATTTCCTTTCAATGCATTATCATTAATTTTTTATGTTCTATCTTTGCTAACTAGTTGCTACATAAGTAATTCACCATAACATTTATTATAAGTCCTTCCCAGCAAGTCTCAATTTCATAAAAATATGCATATTCTATTCTCATTACTTAAACTTAAACTTTTATTCTTTTTGCAAAAAATAACTTAAGATCTAATTTTTATATTAATGATTCTTACTGATTTTATATGTATAAAGCATAACAAGTATCAATTTCAAATAAATAAACAAATTACTTTTTATTCAAAACATTTTTAATTTTTTGCAATTAAAATAAAAACTGTATATTAGGGTGATAACTTTTTGCAATCTTTGCAAATATCAAATATACTCGTACCATAGCAAGGAATTGTAGAGTATAGTATAGTACAAATAAATATAATATTAAGTTCCCGCACCAAACGTGATGAAAATTATATATAAATTTACATTTTCCTCCAAATTGCTTAAGTTTTCAACACTTTTCAATGTATTCTTTGATTTCAAATAATTTTACAAAATATGAGCAATTTCTGTGAAATTTTGATGTTGATACAAAACTTATATATCAAATAATTTACTAATAGTTTTAATTTTTATTTTATACACTTTTCTTGAATTTTTAAATTTCTTTGCATTTTATGATGCAAATTCAAATGCAAAATCATTTTCTACCAATTTGGCAAAAAATATTTGCAAAAATGTGCTAAATTTGTTTCTAGTGAGATTTTTATATGTTATTCAGTAACCGATATGTCCTGAATAATTTTCTTTTCATATTTAGGTGAAAGAGAAATATAAAATAAAATGATTTTGATACAAACTAATAAATAGCTTTTACCATTTAAATACTTAGAGCAGGGGTTCTAACAAGTAACAGCTTCACGTCCCCCTTAAGACATTACAACTCAAGATCGAACCACCAAAATTTTTTATAAGTAAACACCAAAGCAAAGGTTTGCAAAATGATTTTAAACTTTGATATTAAACATTTTTGTCCAAATATCGATCAAAGGTTTAAATTTTAAACTAGATTTCTAATAGTAATTGAAAATAGTGTTTTCTCGATTTCAAATCAATCTTAAACCTAAAAATAAATTAATATTCAAGAGATAATATTTGCTACTTCATATCTCACATTATCCTTAAATCATTCATAAACTTAAGTCAGAATTTCCAAATTTAGGAAAATACGAGGGCGTATCATTAAGTCCGTGAATTTTTCGAACTTCCCTCATACTTATATGAAATGCAACAATATTCCCATCAATTACCACCTGTTAATAGACTAGACTGAGCAAGTGTCGTCATTTACTTTGCTTAAAAAAGAGGATTCTTCGAGGTCCTTAACATAGGCATTTGTTTGGTCAATAATTTCATCGTTGGAGCTGAATCTCTTTCCACAGAGCCATTTCTCTAGGTTTGGAAATAGTAAGTAGCCACCAAAAGCTAAATCCGGAGAATATGGCGGACGAGGTACCAATTCGTGGCCCAATTCATAGAGTTTTGCCATTGAGACTGCACACGTGTGCACCCATGCATTATCTTGATGAAAAATAACTTTTTTCTAGGCCATATGGGGTCGTTTTCTTTTTAAATCCTCATTAAATTTGTTGGCATAATATTCGCCGTTTGTTGTTTTTCCTTTTTGAAGTTAATCGATATGAATTATCCCGCGTGCATCCCAAAAAACTGTTGCCATCACCTTATTGGCCGACAAACTTACCTTGGACTTCTTCGGAACAGGTTCACCCGGCGAAACCAATTGTTTAGACTACTACCTGGTCTCCGGAGTACAGTAATGGATCCATGTTGTATTCACAGTTTCAAGACGCCGCAAAAACTCTTTCAGATTGCGGCTAAACAACTCCGAACAATCCTTTGAAGTTGTTACACGTTTACGTTTATGATCAATTGAGAGCAATGAGAGCAAACGCGGCACCCATCTTGCAGACAACTTTCTTAAACCCAGCTGATCATTTAAAATCGAAACCACACTGCCATATGAAATGCCTATTGCATCAACAAGCTCACTCACTTTTACTCTTCGGTCGGTCAACACCATATCGTGGATTTTTTTCGACATTTTCGGGTGTACTGACCTCAATTGGCCGTCCAGAAGGTTCAGCGTCATTTGTACTTGTGCGACCACAACGAAAGTCAGTAAACCACTTTTTTAACATTGAAATCGGTGGTGCAGAGTCCCCATAGTATTTATCGAGCTTTTCCTTAGTTTGATTGACAGTTTTTTTCGCAAAAAAATAATGTTTAATGAGCACTAGAAATTCACTTTTTCCCATTTTTAGAAAAATACACGAGGTTGTGTGTTTTGAACAGTGTGTTTTGACAGTAGTCTATTAACAGGTGGTACTTTTATGCGAATAATGTTGCATTTCATATAACTACGAGGGAAGTTCGAAAGGTCATGGACTTATTGATCCGCCCTCGTATTAAATTATTAGATTTAATATTTGTTGAAGTTTTATTAATAAATAATTTTAAAAATGTAAGAGATTCTGTGTGCCTGCCCTGTATTTCATTTGGAACTATGAACAGGTTGATTTAATAGGACATAATTGATTTAATCACTCATACGTATATAATAATAATTTTGTTTACTTAAGACCCCTATATGAATTGATCAATTCCATGAAACCAATTACTAAATTAATGTAAAAAGTAAATTTGAATTATTGGCCCTTAACTGAAAATGCTTTAAATTTTGTGTTTAAGTAAATTGTTTTCGCGACTTCCCCTAAAATGTTTGTGCGAACCCCTTGTGGGTCGCGGACCCCCATTGGAGACCGTTAACTTAAAGCTTTATATATAAAATTTTTAAATAAAAATATTAAAAAAATGTAAATTTTAAGTTTTTTTTCCAAATTGACTGAAAGGTTCAGTTTTTTTTTTTTTTTTGTCAGGACAATATTGGCTATAAGGTGGTACTATGGTATTTCGAGGTCCAAAAAAGTTATAACCCTACTGTATATATGCCTGAGTTTCTTCTAATTTTCAATCTAAAGAAAATAATTTAATAATGAAAAATTAAAATCAAACATTTTCTATTGATTTCATAGATTAAGATTCTTTAAGATAGGACAAAATGTTAGGAATAATATCAATAAATGTATAGCTTTTTCCTTATACTCGTAGCATGTATGTATTTGAAGATTTTGTTATGCTATTTCTTTCCATTGTATTTAAATTAATTTTCTAAGCACGCACTCTGCTGTGCTTTTTTTATGCCTTATGTATGTGTGTACTGTCTATATTCATACATATAATAATCAAAACGTAACACAGCTCAGTCTCCACTTAAATACAATATTCTATATTAAAATTCTTAAAGCATTTTTATTTTATTTCTGCTTATAAAAACAAACTTTTCAAACATTATGTTTTCTTATGGGGTTACATTTCTATGTATATCTGAATTGTATATATTGGAATTTTTTATGTGTATATTAAATTTTTTTATGCACATACATATATATGTAGTATATGTATCTATGGAATATTGTAGTATATATATATATATATATATATTTATGAAATATTGAAGTCGCAGTCACCAGCAAAGGTCATGTACTTATATGTATGGTTGTTTGCATGAATAACTAATAAACGTGTACAGTTGGTAAGAAAAGTATGCAATTATTTTTAGTCCGAATAGTTCTAAGCTGGAAAGAATTGGAAAAAATTCAATTTAAAACTTTTTCCCAATTCTTTTGTGAATGTGATTAGAAAAACAAGAAAAAAAACTCAGACAATAGTTATTCATAAAGTTAATGCTATCTTTTGCATAAATTGTGGACTTCTTAATCAGTTTTTCTCTGTTAGAATTTATAGCATGCCATAAGATGAACATTTATAATTCAATTTACTCAATAACTATTGCGTGAGACAGATTTTTTGTATTGGATTTGGTACACGTTAAAACGTTTATTATAAACAGAGTTACCGCTTGCCGACTTTAATCGCTAATTGCCCCTTTTTCAACCACCTTTTCACTTTTTTGGTACCTTTTTTAAAATGGAGATAAACGGTTATTTTTTAAGACTATGTGATAAATAAGGATAATCTAAGTTGTTTGAAATATCTCAGTCCCGAAGAATTAATAAATGAACTGAAACTCTTGAGAACTAAAACTAATGATAAAGATTTTAAACAACTATCTAAAACATAAAATTCCGAACATTTTTGATCCGGATTGGGAAAATCAAAAAATAGATACTTTTATTCTAATTTATATTTTTATTTTGGCTCTTAGCGCCGTCTCGGCAGAATGTCTTTTATAAATTATCACTAATGAAAAATAAATTTTCCAAGAGACTTAAGGTCAATACTTGTGGATCCATGCCTTCAGTCTTATATTTTTTAGACGGGGATTTTTAAGACGGAAGTTTAATTAATGAAAAGAGAATTTTGTGTTAACTATTTTTATAAATAAATCTTTATTTTTGCAATAATAAAAATTATTATAACTAAATTATTTTGTAACTAATAAAATTGAATTTTGTAGTTCTTCTTAAAACACAATATTTTTGTTTCTATCAAATAAATAAATTTTGAGGAGCTGGCCCATTTTTTGACGACTTTATTTTTTTAAATTGCCTTTTTTGGATACTTTTTAAAATTTTTTAACGGATTATAAGTATTTCAGCACTCACAAATTCTCGAATACTTTCGCCCTCTACTATGTATCATTTCTGGCTTGTTTTTGTTATTATAATATTTTGTTTGTATATTAAATAAAAAAACTAAATAGTGGCACCCTCATGGTTATTTGGTCAACTCAATGCAAGATTTAACTAGCTAATAAACAATTCTAACCACGCGGTCCAAGACAGACAAGTCCACAATACACTTCACACCTTCGTAAACACAACTCACACACAAATTTGCAAACACGCACAAAAAAATATGTGTGTGTGTGTTAATGTATCTATGTGTAAAATAACAAACAATAGCTCATACAAATATAAATTAGAGTGTGTATGTTTATATGTATTGTATGCTTCTGTGTTTTACTATTGATATACCCCAAGATGTTGTAAGGTCATCATCATATATGTACGAAGTACGTCTATAAATGTTATACGTTGTATACAACTAAGCCCCCAAAGGCATATAAATCACAATATTATGAACTCATGGCAAAAATATTTCTTTTTATTTATGTTACTTGTTCTTTTTTCACATTTTTTTTTTTTTATAAAATTTATGAAAATAAATTGAAAGAACAAGTAAATAACATTAAATTAAAAAGGCTAGGTTAAGTTTATTGCAAAGTTGAAGTTTATAACAAAGTTTATACATTTTTTTTTTTTTTTTTTGCTCATAAAAAACATTCATCTTAAGATATGAGAACGCAACAATGTCTGCTTTAATTTTTAGCTTAGATATGTTTTATTGAGTGAGGTCTTTTTCAAATGGAAACTTTGATTGGTTTGTTTTTTTTAGAGAAAGATAGACAATGTTGTTAAGATAAATCAAAATATTTAAATATCACATATTGCTGCTTTAACACGCAGAGAAAAAACATGTTTGTTTCATTGTGACTACAACAACATTATGTTTTTATTGTTAATTTTCATTAATTTTAATAACATGGTAACAATGTTTTTGTTTCAGTTTTATCATTCAATGTTTACACTCAATCAAAATTTTAATATTGTATACAACAAACATTTTAGGTTTTTGAATAGTTTCATCAGAAACGAAATGTTATTAATATAAAAATATTATTATTTCTACAACCATTATCAATCTTTTTCCTTATTCTTACCATATTTTGTTTTCAAACCATATTAATATTATTATTCCCATAACAATAAAATGTAAAAATAAATATGCTTTTTAAAAATATGATTGAATATATTTTGAATATATTTTGGTTTCTAACGTTTGTTTTTCACCTTCATTATAATTCTCATTTAGTTTATACATTAACAAGCATAAGTAGAAAAGGTTTTGTTATATTTGGTGTAATTCTATCAATATAAGATATTGACTAACTTCTATTAAAGGGCTTAGTTAATAAAAATAATATGTAAAAATTTTTTTTGTGAGTAATAAACACTGTTATATATTATCTTGAAACAAATGTAATGGACTCAATAAACGATTTTTAAAAATAATAATTTTGAATTAATGTGTTTTATTTTGATATATGATAAATTGAAATATCCAATCATAATATAATATGATTGGATATTATAAGATGGGATAATGGCATGAAAAACTGGAATAATAATATGATAGAATGGTGTAATAATGTAGTAAGACGATATAATAATATGAAAACTCGAACCATACAATTGGACAAAATATGATAAAATGGAATAATAGCAACTATTATTCATAATCATAACTATTTTTAGCTGCGGTCATATATTCCAGTTATAATATACTGCTCTTAGGTTATGTTTACTACAGTACAGTAAATTTTATTGCGAATTGTGTGCTGATAACTGATATTAAAGTAAGTATACTCATTTATCCTTTTTGTTATTTAATATGTATGAACTAAGATAATATACAAATTACCAATATGCCTTGGTTCCCAAAATTGTTCCTTCATTAATTTATATTAATTGTAGATTTAATAAAAATATTTTGAAATAATTGTGTAAACTTTACATTAAATAGTAGTAATAGAAGAGTATTCGATTTTAAAGGCTGATCATACAGACACCATAGTGCTTAAACTAAAGCTATATATCGTTAAAACAAGGCAGCTCTGACATGCATAATTTTTAAAACGATTTCAAATTTTTGTTTTATCATCTCATTTCAAATATTACTTAATCCTGTGCTACATACCAAGGTACCTTTTTTACTTTAAAATGCTCACATCTCTTTAATAATTAAGTTACAATACTTCATAATTACGTGCTTAAGGTGTTTTTAAAGTTTAAAAACTGAAAGAAAACTATACATAAACATTTAATATGGACGGACAGACGGATGGACAGTCATAGAGGACATACTCAAACATATTTTATCTACATATATTTACGAGATTTCATTTAGTTTTGTAACTAAATAAATAATGTTAATAAATAATTAACAAAAACTTATAATTTCTTTTTACAAAATCAACAAAATAGTATATTCGGCTTCACCTAATCTCTCTTTCTTTTATATTGGAGATGGGCGGTAGATTGGGAGGACCACGCCCGGTTTTGGTTTACGTTGATCATTTTAAAGAACGTCGTTGATTTACATGATTTTTTGGAAAACATATCCGCCGAAAAATATAAACTTGAGTTAAGACGGGTATCATATTTTCCTAGTATTTGATCCATATGTTTTTTGTTTGTGAAGCGATTTTACTCATTTATAATAACAAACAAACCTTATATAAGACAAATATTTGAGCCAAGCTTATGCCCCGAACACTATCCTGCTTTCAGCAGACAGTTGAACATCGTTAGATCATCCAGAATATATATACTTTATGGGGTCTTTGATAATTATTCCGATATGTTACACACCGAATGGCAAACTTAATAAACCCCCTATCACTTTTTGATAGTGGGTTAAAAACACACTAGGGTACCAGAGTATCCTGTAGGGTTAAAACTATTATCAAGACCTTTTAAAAATATACGATATATTGCTAATTATCTCTTACAGTTTGCGCGTAATTAGCATATGAAAACTGAAATTTAACTACATCTTGGTGCAGTTTTTTTTTCTAAATATCTCATCTCAAGTCATTATCGTATACTGGACTAAAGCTAAATAATTTTGTATTTAAAATTTTTAATACTTATAATATTTACGACTTATGGAGAACAAAACCATTAATTATTCTATACTAAATAAAAAATTATTTAAGGACAAATAAAGAATTAGCACTTTTCTGAAACGCGTAATTATGGAAATTATCTTAGAAATGAAATCAAGTCCCATTTTATAAAATATTAGCCTTTTTCGAATTCGACCTATTTTATACTAAAACATTTTATAATTTTTGGATGAAAAAACAGAATGTGCTTTCAGTAAACACAATGTGTTCTTAATCTTTAGTAATCATTCTTTAAGTCAAATTAGAAAAAAATCCTATTTTTAGAATTTTGGCCCAAAATGGAATTGTTTGATTAACATCATCCTAAGCTTTTTGGATATTATTATATCAAAATTCAACCTATTTTGAGACTCCATAGCTCCGTTCTTGAGGTTTCCATGGAATCCGACTTCACGATTGTGTGAATTTCGATGTACGTTAATTTGTCTAACCATGTGTTGTGTTGTATTAATTTATCCATCGTTATTATCCATCTATCATTATTATTTCCTATTATAACCATAAATTTCTGGAAACTATGTAGTTTCTCAAACTTAAACTAAAGGTTAATAGAAAACCATGATTGTTTGAATAATCTTCTATAAAATATGCAAAATCATATTTTTTTCTGGGCTTCAGATAAACAAAAATATTGGATATTTATCCATTTCAGACAATTTTTTGATTCTCGATATCGAATTATTACAGCACATTTTGAATATTTTAGGCTTAGCAGCATATTTTCCATATTTTCATAGAAAATCTATATTTTTGAGCATATTTTAGGTATTTAGGTGACATATAATTGCATACTTTATACTTAAGAGCATAATTTTGCATATAATTATGACACTAAAGATCATATTTTATTATAATCTTTTACATAAGTTTTTATTGTATTTTTAATGTCACATACGGGTTTCAAATTCGATTCCCTAATAATTTGTATCTTATAAATTTGTTGAAATTTTGTAACTTCCTGGTACAATGCATTAGTTTTGAATATTTTTAAATTCAAAAAGAAAATATCTTTTAGCATTTGGTAATATAAAATCAAGTTATTTTTAGCATGAATGATATATAGTTAAAAAAATATTTAAAAAAAATATTAAAAATGTTACATTAATGTTATTATACCAATTAAACTTAATGGCATATTTTCTAATTTTAAGAACATTTTTTATACGAATAAAGTACTTTTTTTAAAGCATATGTTTGGTTGCCTTGGTAATTACCTACGTATTTATAAAGAATATTTAATAAAATAAAACAATTAAAAATAAAGTATAAGTGAGTATTTGTTTTTAACTTAACAAGTATTAAGTAACTATTTAATAAATTCATGTTACTTATTTAATGCTTCACTTTCTACAAAATTTTGCATAGAATACAGCTTCAAATAAACGACAACAGCTGATCACGTAAAATTTTTACATGAGGTGATATATAGACGAAATTATAATTTGTACGCAGAAAAAAATAATTAAAAAAAAAAAATGATTACGAGATTAACTTTATATTGAAATTTAACTATATTATTAATATAATTATCTTTCTAATTAGTTTACAATATTTTTGCAAAAAAGCAGCAGCAATTATAAATGAATATCAACTCTATCTAGTCGAAGAATTTCTTGATCTGGGTATATTGCTTGATTTTAAACAATTTTTTAATTCTCACGTTTCGCAAATCGTTAACGAGGTAAAAGAATTTCTATGTTTCCTCAAGCATTGGGGAAGAGTGTTTAAAAATCTTTACGTTCCAAGTAATTATTCACATCTCTCGTAAGACCAATCTTGGAATGTGCTTCCGTGGTCTGGGATCCTCAATACTAATTTCATATAAAGAAAATTGAATCGGTCCAGAAACAATTTTTCTTACTTTTTCTTCGTAATCTTCCATGGAATCCTAGTATTAATTTACCGTCATATGAAAGTCGATTACAGCTTACTGAACTTTCTACTCTTGAAAGTAGGAGAAAATATATGAATATTTAAATTGTAATTAATTTAGTTAACGGTTCAATTAATTCGGAGTTCATGCTTCGTAAGATGAAATCCGTAATCATAACTAGATATTACACTACTTTAAAAATCAAATATTTTCGAACTAATTATGCCAATTTTGATCCCATGAAACGTATATGCAATCAATTCAACAGTTCTTATCCATATATTGATTTCTCTGTAAATCCAATCCACATAAAAGGAGTACTTTTAACTTAGTTAAATAATAAGATTTTATTATTAAACGATTATGAAAAACTTTTTATTGTAAATAGCTTTACAATAATATGTATGTTAACTTGTAAGAAATTGTAATTTCATTGGCTATTATATATAAATATACAAATTAAAAAAAATATACAAAGAGTAAAACTTGTCAATAAAAAATATAGAAATAAAATAATCTTAAATCAATTTTCGAGCATTTTCAAATACATGGGCTCATTATATCTACTAACAAAACAATAATATGAAGTATGATATGATTTCGAAGTGTTCGGCGGCGTATTTAATAATAATTATTTGGTATGTACAAATTTTAAATATTTTAAGAGATTATTAATTTTTTTGTTCATATCCCCTCACTGACACCGATAGTTCAATTCAATTTAAAAATCCATTCTTGTTTCAAAATTGTTCTGTGGAAGATTATTTCGACATAAAATGTCAGTATATATTGATTGTTTTTGACGATATCACATTCTTTAATGTTTTTATTGGTATATCACCCTAGGTCATAACGGCACTCAGGTAGGGTACTATGAAAATCTTTATTGGAATGCTTTTATAACAAATTTCAGGGAATTAAATATAACTATACTATATATTAAAATTTATTTCGTAAGGAATCTTGCAAAAACTATACCCACATTCAATATATATTATATATATATACACTGCTTGCCACTTGAAAAAGGAATCACATTTTTTTAACATTAATTAAGTATATCTCCTAAACTAAAGTTTAGAAAAAATAATTTTTTGCGCAACCAAAGTATTGGCTTTAGTTTGCTGAAAAAATAAAAAACATACATATTTTGTTATACTAAACTTATGCATTTATTTAAAGACATGTATTTCTGTGGTACTTTTTCGTGTGTCACTTGAATAAGGAATATTTTAAAACTAAGCAAACTGTAATTTATTTTTAAATTTTAGGTTATAAAAATGAAAGCTATTATCTTCTAGCATTCAATTAGGTTTTAGAAACAACCTCAAAAATGCGATTTGTCATCGACTTGTATAATGACTCTAAGTAATTTAGCGAAATTGAACTTCATGATTCCGTTATTGCATCTTTTAAGGATTCTATCGTCTCAAATTGTTTTCCTCCTTCATAAAATTTTCTTCCAAGCTAATCCCAGACATTTTCCATTGGATTCAGGTCCGGTGATTAATCCATTATTTTACTGCTCTGGCGGTATGAATCGGAGCGTTGTCGTCTTGGTATGCCCAAGGTATGGGTCCAAAGAAATCATTAAATTTTGGAAATGCTTCCTCCAGAATGTTTTTGCAAGTCGTTGCAGTCATTTTGTTGGATACAAAAACCAATTCTATGGTACCATAATATGAAATGGCACCCCATACCATTATTCCACCCTCTCGACTGTGTCTGCGGCTCAAAAATAATTCCTCCTTATTTAGGTCATAGAAGTAGTAGTCGAGACTATCAATATTAAACTTTTTTTCATCGGAAAATACAACTGTCGGACCATGTCATTGTATTTTTGGCAAACTGTGGACGTTGTGATTTGCATTTTTCATTAAGTGGTGATTTTTTTGCAGCTTTCCTCAGACTATGTATGGGCACGACTTTAAAATACGGTGCACTGTTCTTAGACTGGCACTGACTCCACTTCTTTCACGTGTTTTTGATACCGACAAGGCAGAGTTTGATGCAATTCTAAGAATGTTTCGTCTTTCTTTTGGAGTTGTTGCCATTTTCTTCCGCCCTTTCATGGTTTTCCATATCTTTCCACGTTATTTAAATAATTGTACACAACTGTCTTTCCTCCATTAATGTTTTTGGCTATTTGGACCGGATTCTGAACCTGACATTTCAGAATCAGAATTTTTTCTTTTTCAGAGTTATTAAGAGCCTTACCACGTCCCATTTTGAATAAAAACTATTTAAAAACTATCTAATTAAAAATTCTCTAGCCATTTATATTGAAAGAAATTCAAATTATAACCTCCTGATTAATATTAAAAGAATTCCTTATTTAAGTGACACACGAAAAAGTACCACAGAAATACATGTCTTTAAATAAATGCATAATTTTAGTATAATAAAATATGTATATTTTTTTATTTCTTCAGGAATCTATAGCCAACAGTTTGAAATTTGGTTGCGAAAAAAATTATTTTTTTTTCTGAACTTTAGTTTAGGAGATATACTTAATTAAAATTAAAACAATGTGATTTCGTATTCAAGTGGCAGGCAGTGTATATATATTACACATATACTACATACATGAGTATATTAGTATAAATTTTAGTTACATAAGGCTATAATACTAAAATTTGATGGAGGGAAATGAAACTTGACACATATCCAGGAAAAATTGTTTAAAGTAGTTAAAAGGGATGTAATATTTTCATGACTTCTTTTGAATTTAAATGCATTTTTAATTTTTTCCTTAAACTTAATAAACTGATCATTTGTGAACTCATGAAAACAACATTCAGTGCATGCATTCAACGCTAATTTTGCAATTGTATTCTTGGAATTTATATTTAACCTTAAATTTATTGTACTTGTATATTATACAAGATTATCAGATTAATGAGATTTTTTTTTTTACTAGTAATTTTTTCTTATAAAATCTGCAGTTACATATATAATAATCTTTTAGTGCACAGAAAAAAATTATTTAGGTATATTTTTCAATTAATACAATTGTTTCACTTTGCATCTAAATTTAATAAACACATTCAAATAAATATAAAACAAAAATAAAATTTTAGTAAAAAATAAAATTTTAGTAAAAAATTAAATTTTAGTAAAATTTTAGTTTCACTTAAATTTTTAATTCATTCAATCATCTACTTGATTGATTTGATCAATTTTTTAATTGCAAAAATATTTCTGTTTTTCATTTTCTACAGTTTTTTGTAATTGATATAATCATTTTGGTGAGAGGTGCAAATTTAAAAAAGTTTTTAATTAATTGATTACAGACTTTTTTCTGTGTATGTAAATGTGCGTATACATATTAGTATGCTCACCAATGAAAAATCGCAGTCGCATCTAGACTTCATTAGTTTTAAGCACTCATTTTAATGACGAATTGATTCTCTAAACTGAAGCCATGCAGTCTAATAATCATATCAGGATTCTCCTAAAAATGAATCAGTGCATTATCAAGTGAACTCATTAATTTACAATTTCTTTTGCATGTCTTTTTTCTGGGGTAGTTTCTTTTTGGCATAATATATATATATATATATATATATATTTTTTTTTTTTTTTTTTTTTTTGAAAGTTACAAATTATCACCTGTGAACTATATGAGACCTTCGGAGTCACTGTTAAAACATCAGATTTATACTTGATTATCGGTGATTTTTAACAACGTGTATATGACGCTAACACGAAACTGTCATTTCTCCCAAAGAAATTTGGCGTTTTTTTTATATCTAATTTTATTTGTATTGTATTATCTGAATATTATAAATAATTAAATAAATAATTATATTAAAATCCGCATGTTTTTATTGAGGGAATGTTTTAATTAATTGTGGAATTGAATTAATACAAATTTTAGTTGATTTTAGTAAAAGATTCAATCATAATTCTAATTAATTCGATAAAAAAAAAATAATTAAAATAAAAACCTGAATCAATTATTCAATTTAATTGATATTATTTTATTGGTGATTGGAGCAAAATTAAACAAAAATTTAATTAATATAAGCAATTTCGTAATTGAAGTCCATTTTTACTTTTTTCGGTATATATTGATGTAATATTTTTTAAGACACAGAAAAAATTAAAGAAAATTTTTTGATAAATTTATTCTTTAGTTTTATATTTAAATTTAATAAATATTATGAATTAATTTAATTACTTTATTGAGAATTTATAGTTTGACTTATATGTAAATTTGACAAAGAGAATAAAAAATTACAATAAAATAAAAAAATTGAATGAAAAAATTCAATGATATTTGGAACAATGCACACCAAAATTAAATTTACATTATAAAATGTAACCAGTTTCAGAATATCCAGACCTTGTTATGTTCTTTCTTTATCCAATAGGACCTTAAAAGCATGGCGAACTTTATGGTAAGTATAGGCTTTTAATATATTGTAATGTAGCTTAGTGATTATTTCTGTATTACTTCAGATATTCCTGTCTTATTTAGAATATCAAAAATAACAAATATAGTTTTTGTTTTAATATGGCGCATGGCGCTTAATTCAGAGAAGAGATATAGCGCATTATTTATAATTTTTTTTTTGTAATAACTAAGTCACTGGTACGTCAAATAAGTACTCTCTAAATTTATAAATATTTGTTTTCTGCCTACAGTGGTATGGGCCGGCTGTTTGTGCATCAATCATTTGAGATAATCTGTAGTTCGCCATTTTAAAGATAACCTAATAAAATTTGGTACGTGATCTTTTCTTCGGAAAATGTTGTATGTTGTATGAAGCATTATTTCACTGAACCTATATATAAAAATTTTGCCGAAAATGGGTGAAACGCTTATAAATGTCTTAAATTTTTCTCTATTTTTATAAAGTTCTTAACAAATCAAAATCGTATCACTAAATTTCATTGAGATCAGTCCAGAATTGACGTTAGCTTCCATATGGGACCCCCTTCGGGAAATCATATTCCCGGGCATAATTTCTTTATAAATCTTCGTATAAAGATAAAATTATATACAAATAAAATTCAGTTAAATTTTACAAGGATCAGACAAAAACCTAGAGCTCCAAATATAACGCCCTGTCATGCCAATGCTAATTAAAAATTATTTTTATGCATTAAAGTGATTTAAAAGAAAAATTTGCGCCATCTTTTCTTTTTAAATAAAGCAAATAAATAAGTTTAATAAACTTTAATTTTTAATATATATTAATTTCGTTTTAATTTGTTTTTGTTGAGAAAACGGGCATATTTCATTAGATTTTTAGGCAAACATTTTTTTTTTTCTTCAAAAAAAGCTTTATTTCTTTTTTTTTTTATTTATTTACTTATTTATTTATCTTTTTTTTTTTTTCCTAAAAATAATTAAAACTTAGATATGTTTGCTCAAGAAATAAAATATTATACACATCTGTTTGTTTGTGTATAAATTACGCTTAAATGGATAAACCGATTTTCTCGAAGTTTTATGCCTTCTTAAAAAAAGAGTATTTAAATTTTTGCACGTTATTAATGAAGCAATTTACGTGAAAACTTTCAAAATTCATCAAATTATCTGGTATTGAGATGAAATTTTTCGAAAATAGATATTAAATTGACCTTAATTCTCATATCACCTATATGGAGACTCAAAATCGGGGCAATCCTTTTAGACCTGTGAACAAAGAGATGAAAAATCATTGACGGGCAACAGAAAGTAGACAAATTTTCAATATTAATGTGCGTTTTTTCCTACGCTTTTTATTGAATGTGTTTGTTGACCTTTCAACAAACTTAATTAATTCTTATTTTGTATACTCTTTGTTGTTTTTTAACATCGTTCGTCACTTTGATAGTTTAAAACTCTACATGTGATTAAAAAAATAATCCTTGGATATCCCTTATAAATATATCAAATGTTTAAAGAATCCTCGTAGAAGTGTTTTTATTTTTATTGTTTTTTTTTTTTTTGTCTTTTTCTTTAAGCACGATAAAATTTTAATAAAGTTTTTCTCCATTTTTATCATTGTAACATTTGGTTCTTTTGTTCTCAAATTACAATTCATTTTGATAAGCTTGTCGCTAATTGCTGGAAATCAATTAAAATATTTTTTTTAATACATACGTGAAAACCTTATTAAAAAAATTGTCAAAGATGTAGAGACTTTTCTAATATTTCTCATGATTTTTTATTATTATTATTTTTTTTTTTAATTTATAAAATTTTTCTTTTTGACTTTTTGCACCGCCACATGAAATAGTACACATGTGAGAGTATTGTGAAGGTTTTAAATTGCATATTTTTCAACCACATGCTAGAAATTGTGCACAGATTTTACGGTTTTGTTGGCTTTAGCAAGAAGGGTTTTGTTGGTGTTTTGCCAAAGCTAAATGAGTTTATATATGAAGTATGATTTATTTAACTTTTTTTTTTTTTTTGTGCCAAGTGAGTAGTGTGGTAGTTCAGGTTTTTTTTCGTTTCAGCGAACTTTGTAAAACTCTTCCGCTGCTCATTAATATAAACCATCCGGTATGAAGTATAAATAATGAATTACTTAGAAAAAAAGAAACGTATACATACAAATAAGAAACTAATATTTAAAGATTTAAAAATATGTATAAAAAATTAAACATTTTTAGTAATTTATGTAGTAAATGTATCTACAAAAAAACAAAAAAAAAAAAACAATTTCCATTATACTTCCATTTTCATGTGAAGTACATTTTTACATTTATTTGAAAAATGAAATAAAAAATTTAATTAAATTTTTAATTATTGTTTTACTTTGTTTAGATTTCTTTTGTATGCGCTTATTAGTTTTACTTTGTTTTATTTTATTTTTAAATTTTATTAAAAGTTATTAAATTTATAAATAGTTTCTTAAATTTTTTATTTTAATTTTCTTTTCAATGGAAAAATACATAATATTGGCTTTATTTAAACAGAACTATAATTTTTAATTTTATAATAAAAATACTAACGGTATTCATTTCGACACTTATGTTTCCTATTTTTACAACTGCACAAATTTACGTGACATGTTTCATGAACCACCTTTTCAAATGTAGTGCATAATAAAGAATAATAAAATAAGAAATCATTGCAAATAATTGAACAATTTTGTTAAAATCAAAGATAAATGCAATGATTTTATTACAATTATTATAGTTATTATAATATATAAATATAATTTCTTTTATATTGCAGTTGTTGATAATGTTTAAATATAAAGAAAAGACAGCTGATTTATTTATATTTAACAACGCAAGTTTGCAAGATTATAGAGCCGCACAAAATTTGTTGTGTTAATTATTTTCTATACAATTTTTATAGTTCATTAGAAAGTGTACAAATTTTGCGCATTTTCATAAGGACCCTTATTAATTTATTGATTTTTTTTTTGAAAAATATTTAAACTTATATTTAGCCTATATTCTGTACAGTTATTTGCTTAGTTTAGTAGTTTTAGTTCAGTTTTCACAGATCTGCCCACAAATTTTTCTGTGAAAATGTTGAGTTTATTTTACATTATTAATTTGTATAAAATGTTTAGAAATTTGCTTAATTCACAATTTTGTTATTGTGTTATATGCTAAAATATTGTGTGTAGAAAAATAACACTTTTTTTAAAATAATACACTTTCAGTCATATTCATAATTAACGATACCCTTTGGCACTTTTAGTCGCCAACTGCCCCTTTTTCAACCACCTGTCTACTTTTTTGGCCCCTTTTTTAAAATTTAATATTTGGCGACTATTTAATACTATGTGATAAATGACAAGAAACTAAGTTGTTTGAAATATCTCGGCCCATTATATACTAATTCCAACGAATATTAATTATTTTGAGATTGTTTCACAGTATACGTAAAAAATGTAAAAGAGACCCCGAAGAATTAATAATGGTCTGAAACTGTTAAAAACCAATCACATAGTTTATGAACAGCTATTTAAAACATCAAATGCTAAAACTTAGGAAATAGATTTGATGAATACTTATATCCTAATTTATATTTTTACTTTGGTTCATAGCAGTTGGTCACATTTTTCGAAAATCCTTTTTTTAACGGCTTTTTTTTAAATCCCCTTTTTTGAATATCTTTTCAAAATTCTCAATAGTTACGCTGTTCATAATAGTTTTGAATAATTTATGAAAGATTTTATTAAGGTTTAATAAGAATTTTTGAAAAATTGTTATTCATAATAACAGTTTTGTTTTATAAGCATTTAGTAAAACTGTATAAAATTTCAAAATTTTATTGTCGGTGAGAACAGTTTGATAAAACAAATTTTGGAAAAAACATTAGACTTTTTTGTAGTTTGAATGCATTTTTAACCTAATTTTGCAATTTTTAACAATATATTTTATAACTATGTTCTATTGCAAATTTTTAGAAAGATTGAGTTTTAACTACTGGAACACCTTCTACACATACTACGTTAAACACACCTCTTGCTCGCAATTAAAAATATTGCGAAATGAGTATTGCCGTATAAATGGTGAGTTAGTATTTTGTTTGCAAGTTAATAACTTAGGAAAAATAATCTTGATTAGTGAAACTAATTGCAAATAAAGCGTAGGGCTTTGCCACTTCCTTTTACGTTCATAGAAATTTCAATGATAATAGTTGTATTTTTCCCAACCGGTTCGACAAATAAGGAAATATATTTTTTATGCAATTTATGTATAAACAGTGAGTTATTGATTTGCATTAATAGTGCGTATAAACGTAACAACAGACACAGACGGTTAACTGGATTTTTAGGCTTTTATTTATTTTCCACTAACGAAAAATTATTACTGATTTGCTGCTATAAGATGGATTTTAGAAATGTTTTCCTAATTTTAATCACAGTCCACGTATTGAAAAATAAATATATTGAAATATAGATCGATTGGTAGAGCAATTCGAGTATTTTAAATATTTTAAAATTTATCTACCAAAAATGCCGATCTTTCCCTTCATTTTCATGAGCTGCTTAATTCCTAAAATATTGTTAAAAGTAACTAATAAAGATTAACATTTTTCTTGTAAAAAGGCATGAAATAAAAGTAAAACTAAACTGCTTTATTAAATTACAGAATAAATTTTCAATATCTTTTTTATCACTAATACAAAATAGAGAGAAAATAAAAAAAGCATTGTCAGTAGAAAACAAAAACTGTATAATATCTACTTTGTACATTAAGCCTAAAATAAGAATTTATTGTGAATAAGTGTGTTATTTTCAAATGAATTAAAATATCATAAATGGAAAATTTGTATTATTTTATTATTTTGTTTTCTCTAAGTAGGTTTTTTATGAAAAATGTTGATGAAAATCTTATTTCTTGAAAATTCTAATTTTTATATATTGCGACACCCACCTTAAAGTATACCAATAGCCTAACAATCACTCTTTGAGTCGATTAAAGGATGTCCTTCCATCTTGCAGATTGCCTGGACGTCCGGCTGGCTGGTAGTCGGTCTATATATAACTTGTGCAAAAAGTACAAATAGTAATTTTAAAGATAATTTGATGAAATATAGAACATATAACTATTTTGGTATAACGACATAGCCTATTGAAATTAATTATTACCGGTTTATTATTTCACCTAGCTACCATGCAAATGCCTTATTATGTCACTATTTGAATAAAATTTGGTCCAAATAAGTTTTATATAAGAGTAAATCAGACTACTAAATTTCATGGATCCATAATTAATAAATGACAGTATCAAGGTAATATTTGACACAAGTTTTATATAAGCGGAAATTATAACACCAAGGATTCATAAGTGTCAATTCATAATTGGCCATAAGTCTCATATAAGGCCATTTCTGTAAATCTAAAATCATTTTGATGTTCAAACGCATTAGTGAAGAACATCATATTGCCGGGCATGACCGGCCATAAATTTTTTACTTTTATTTATTGATAAATCGATTTTTTTTTCTTTTTTAATTTTTGGTAACAAATTCGATTTTTAGTGAAAAATAAAGTTTTCAGTGAAGAATCAAATTTATAATTTTTAGTGAAAAATCTAATTTTTAGTTAATAATCGGTTTTTAGTGAAAATTGGGTTTGTTGATTAATAATTGGGAATTTAGAAGAAATTTGGATTTATGATGAAAATTTAGATTTTTTGTGAATAATCGGATTTTTAATGAAAAATTAAATTTTTAGCAAATAATCAGTTTTTAGTGAATTTGAATTTTTAGTGAGTAATCGGATTTTTAGTGAAAAATAGAATTTCATTTTAAATTTTTAGTAATTAGAACTTTTAGCGCGCATTTGAATTTTTGGAGAAAAGTTGAATTTTTAGTGAAAATTTGAAAATTGATGAAAAATTTCATAAAAAAAAAATTTTGAATAAAAAACTGTTTTTTTAAGAAATCATCAAATTTTGCTGGAAAAATAGTTTTTAATAGAATTAATAAATATAGATTTAAAATATTATTTTAAATTTCCATATAAATTTTCAAAAAATCTTAAATAAACTGTTATTTTAAATAATATATACCACAATAACTCAAATGATATATTTTTTGAATTGGCTAATTATCTTGATGTCTTCGATATAATATTTTTAGCATATAATTATTCTCGATAAATACATAGTGTTTCCCAAACAATATTAGGAAGAGTATTATATGTTCGGATCTGACCGACAACATTTTTTATTTATTATTATTTATATTTTGGCAAAGTTGATTTATTGTTTTATCCATATTTTCCATCAAATTGTAAACAGCCTGGTGAATATTATATTTTAACACTATTCAAATTGAATGCACACTAACAAAAACGTATACAGATTAATGATTGAATAAATTTAAATGAAAAAATTTCTAGCCATTTTCCAAATAAATCTGACAATGAATATAATACATTTTTAAATTGAAGTTATATGTATACCGGCCATATGATGCCTTTGTTTATCTCTAACTAGCTTGAATATTATTTAGTTCATAATTGTTAAATTGTTGTGAATCTGGTTTTAAAAATTTGCAAATTAATTATGGTGCATATTTTTGGTATTGAATTAAGCTTTACACCTTAAATAATATGAGTTGGACTTCAATTTACAAACTATCGTTACAGCTACATAGTTATTTATAAACGAAATATAACATACATACATACATACATACATATATACATACATACAGACATATGTACATATTTTATTATTTTATCAGCATTAGCATAGTTTTGTCTAAAATATTTTATAAATAGTGGCTGAAAGCTACATGAGGGACTTTGAAGTATATTAAAATTTATTCTATTCACAAGAAATTCTGCTTCGAAGCTGCCAGATATAAGCTTGATAAAGAAAATTATATTTAACATTCTATTCTTCGACTTTTGAGTCTTGGTAATTTCATTTGCAGTAATCTAGTCTTGTATGATGGCAAATTGTATTTCTTAATATAAAAAGTACGAGCTGTTTCTTTATAGATTCAATACGGTCAATATGAATGTTATAAAAGGAGTCCCAGACAACAGAACAGTATTCCAGAATTGGTCTAACTAAAGAAGTATATAGCTGTCTTGTTATACTAATATCATTAAATTCTTTAGCCCAACGTTTAATAAACGCAAGAACGCCACGAGCCTTATTTGTACACATATTAAGGTGTTTGTTAAATATTTAAATATGATTCTTCATATCTATATCGTTTTACTTAGAGACGTCATAACTCAGAAAGTTAGATTTTGAGTTAAAAATGTGCGTTATATCAAGCTTTATCTTTTGTAAAAGTATGGTGTACATTTTGTATGGTCACCGTTTGGGAGACTAATAAGTCGTTATTTCATATGATATATCTTTTTTACAGATAATACTAACATATCTTAGATATAGACTACCGTTACTGTCAAAAATTGGCAATTTCTCTAAAAAATATGCATATTTTGTATTCTGCTATTATTCATGAAAACACAGCGGTATTTTCTAAGAAGCAGATTAAAAGTTACAGTTTTATTAGCCAAAAATTTCGATCCTGCCCCAGTATTTAATTTAAATTATATATATATATATATACTTGTCAACTTAAGTACCTCTGCATATGACGTTATTTATTAATTGAAATTTTTTTATACAATATAGAATTATGTCAGCTAGATAAGAGAGTTTATTTGAAAAAAATGGAGTCCATACTTTTTACGATTTTTAGAATTAAAGAAAAATTTTTCTTGAATTTATCAATCAAAATGGTAAAGTTTAAAAAATTTCAGATTTTTGTAAAAGAAATCCCACAATTAACAAAACAGCGACGAAAATAAAAAAAAATGGGATTTCTTCCAATTTTGCCGATAAAATCCACATTTGTTGCAGGTTTGGAAAAAGTTTTCAAAATTGCATTCGCTTTGTAGAACTTTTCGGGATTGTAGAATATATAGACTAAACTAAAAACGTTGATATAAAATAGGTAAAATTCCAAAGAGTCTGTACTTAGTCAAGTTAGGTGTTTGAGTTTGTTTTTAATTTTAGAATCATTTCCATCACAAAATTATAAAATTATTATGTTCTAAAAGAATATTTTATTTTAGATAAAAAAAAGTCAAAAAAACACAAAAAGCTTATCATTTTTTCAATTTTCAATTTCAAAATTTTATTCGATAGATAATTTTGTTCATTAACTAACTAATTAATAACTTTAGAAATTCGGATAAAAATATCGGGCTATATATTGAAAAAAAATGAGCCAAGGTTTAACAAGACGTCAGTGGTACCCTATTTTGAACCCCAAAACTCCGCTTTAACAGAGTATGTAGGACCCCCTTCCGAACTTAAAATTACACACCTATGTGAAATTTTATGTAAATCTAACTAGTAGATTACAAATTATAGATTTATTTCCAAAAAAAATCGATTTTACCCCACTATGGGTTGTACGGCTTTTGCACTATTAGACAATGTTACATTATTTTCCCAAAAACAGCTATCAATAACTCTAAATAATTCAATAAAATATGTTTTTGTTGATAACAAATACAAGTTTAGATACGGCGACTTTTAAAGCTGTTCGTAAAAATATGACATTTTAGACCTTGCTTTTGAATGATAAATTGATAAATAAAATATAATTATATATTTTTATGGAATATATTTTTAATGAACACTTTTGTTATTTTGAGTTTTCTGTAAAGTAGTCTCAGTATAAATTGTGACAATTTTTATCTTTAGTGAGAAGTTGAAGTCTTTTCTGTACTAGGAGTATAATTTAATTTAAATTAATTCTCATTGATAAAAACACAAATTTCTTCCAGGATTTATGGAACTAGATTTACCGTTATGATTATCTTTTTTTATAATTTTAAAATTTTTGCGATTTTGTAGAGGTCGAACCATCGAACCTATCATATTTTATTCGAATAAAAAAATAAATTTATGATTGCTTTGTGTTTATACGTAGTGCTTCATCAAACGATATACAGAAAATGAAAGTAATTCAGCGCATTCCTAAGTCAAAAGGGGAAAAATTTAACAGTTGGAAGTAGTCCAATTCATACTACTGACTCATCTATTCAGATAATTACAACAGCGATAAAAACTAAGGATTCCTTAACCATTAAATATATGTTTTGATAATCTTTTAGAGTTAAAAGTGCTCGAAAATTGCATCAGTTCATTAAATATGACAGATCTCAAATTGCCACACGTAAAAATAATTGAAGTTTAAAGATAATCACTCAATTCAGTTTTCTATAAAACCTCATATACTATACAGAAAAATAACTCAAATGTTTCCAATTAAATAACTTTTTAAACCAATCAAGTAAATGATTGCTTTGAATTAAAAATTTAATTAAAATGAAATTGAATATATTAATTGCAAAGTAAAATTAATATTTTTTCTGTGTAAAAAACAATTCAAAGATGCAACAGTTATAAAGCAAATAAAAGGTGATTTATATACCATTTTATGAAAATTAAAAAAAAAGTATTTTTATAAGATATTTTTATACTGAATTATAAAATATTCTTTTATCTTAAATTATAAATAACCATTAAAAAATAAAATATTACTATAACTAGTTCTAGAATGCAAGAAAATAGCCTATATTCATTCTAACCTCCAGAATTGGTTATTAAAATCAATGATTTTTTTTTAATACCTAACCAATTTAGTTTCATTAAATTGTGTTTTTTTATGTTGTTTAGATTTTTGAAGATTTTTAAACAGTTCATGAAAGTCATTTGGGATTTTAAGCAATAGTTCTTAAAAACACTCTTCTTAATACGGTTCTGCTCTCTTTGCGCCAGAATTGATATTGACACCACCAGCGTTACCATTTCGAGACTTTATCCGCCAACTGGCCCTTTTTTAACCACAAGACTATACGCAAAATGACAATGAACTAAGTTGTTTTAAATATCTCGACCCATTACATATTAATTTCAACGAAGAAATTAAATATTTTGAGATTGTTTCGCAATATACTGATGTAAAAAAAATAACTTGAAGAATTTATAAGTGAACTGAAACTGTTAAAAACTAAAGTTAATGTTTATGAAAAATTATTAAAATAAAATAAAATGCAGAATCATTTTGGACTGGACTGGGAAAATTAAAAAATAGGTTTGACGAATACTTATATCCTAGTTTACATATTTTACTTTGGCTCTTAGCAGTTCCTCGGCGGAACGTCTTTTTTCTAAATTATCACCAATGAAAAATAAATTGTCGAACAGACTTAAGTTCAACACTTGTGAATCCATACTTTCAGACCTAAATTTCTTAGATGGGGATTTGTAAGAACGGAGTTCCTATGAAAACCTCGTACAAAAGTACAGAAGTTTAACTAATAAAAAAAGGAGAATTTTATGTCTACTATTTTTATGAATAAATTTATATTTTTGCAATAATAAAAATTATTATGAATAAAGCACTTTTTTAATAATAAAATTTAATATAGTAGTGTATTTTTTTTTTTTTATTAAATAAACAAATTCCAAGTGATTTCTTAGGTATTGAAGCAGTTGCTTTTTTTCAACTGTAAAACTGTATATCACTAGTTCTAAGGATGGTATTAAAGAATTTACAGTGGTTCTGATTACACTAATTCTGGAACTAGTGACTTTGGAACAAGTCCTAAATTTTTTCCTGGATAGCAACATTTTTTATTTTATATCACATGATAAAAAAACTATGAAATTGCTTTCCCAATATTGTAATTAATTTTTATTTTATTTTTTATTTCTTATTATTATTATTATTTATATTATTTTTTTTTTTTGTCTTTATAAAATTTGTTATTCTGTGAAAATAAAATGTGTTATTTCTATTCCTAATATTAAAAAGTTGTGAAATAATACACAATCAATACTTATTTTTATCACCAATAACGAGATAATTTGATTTATGACGGACAAATGAATATATATTTGCAGCAGTTTCGTCATATTTCAAATAATTCCTTAGATACGATTTTCAAACAGCCAAATTGCATCCATGATTGAAGCCAATCAAATAAATAATAATAATAAATAAATAAATAATAATAAAGATAATAAATCTGTTCTTCCTAAACTACTGGTTGAATCGTTTAGAGATGTATGAGAAAGTTGTAGAGGAGGACCTAGTTTTTTTTAGTTATTAATTCGTCTAGTAGTTGAAAACTACTAAATTCAACACTTTGAAACTAGTATGAAAAATTTCTGTTTTTTTCTTTTACTTTTTTCTCAGAATTTAATTAATAAAAAAATACTTTCATTATATTATGTATTTTAAAAAGCAAAGCTTCATAAATAGTTAATATAAACACAATATATGAAGTCTAATAACAATATTTTATACAACTAATTTGGCTTAAATATTTTTCTTATGTAAGACTTATATGGTGTAGAAAGTGGGAAAAGCCGGTTAATAAGCAAAAAATTATGGGTCGAATACTAAAAAAACTTTGTATCCACCGTAGCTCTAGTACATACTATTTCCGCTCTTAAACGATACAAATAGTTCAAATGTCGATATCAACTCGGAAACCAAAACAGTGACGTGAACCGCCTAACACCGATGCCGAAATAACTCGATATACTGACAACGCTAAAATACAGCTACCATTATTTTTTAGTTTGAGAAAAAAATATTATTTTTAATAAAGTTAAATAAAACTTGTAAGAATGTTATGGTTATCCCAGCCCAACTTAATTGACTCCACTTTATATTTCATGGTTATGAGCCCATTACTTGGAAATTTCGTAAACAACCGTTACGACTACCGAAATAACTCGAAATAACGATAACACTAATAACCCGTTACTGAAATATCTCGAAATACCGACAACATTAAAATACCTTTACCGAAATAACTAAAATTATAGAATTATCAAAAATAACAATATTAAATACAAAGAAAATTAATTGGAAACTCAGAATCAGTGTTGCCAGTTTAGCCCTTTTAAGGCTATATCTAACCTTTTTATTTTGCTTTTAGCCTCAAATTTTTTGTTTTAGTTTCTGGCTCTTTTTTTTTTTGATTTTTAGAATTGCCTTAAAAAATTAATATAAACGAGAAAAATTAAGTTTCTAGATTTTAAAAAATTAAATTTTTCTGGTCTTATTTTTTGGAGCATTAAGCCATTTTTGAACTTAATTTAAATTTTAGTGCAACCTAAATCACAGCCAACCGACTAATCAGCCTGCCAGCCAGATAGATGGATATCCTTGAAACAACTTAGAAAGTGATTCAGAATCGATTTAAAGGTGGGTTTATTACCAATATTTTTGTGCGTTACAAATATCAGCACAAACATATAAGGCCCAACCACCTATAGTAGTGTAGAGTATAATAAACAAAGAATTTGGTAGTTATATATTTATGTTTATGGCAATGACAAAATTGATTTAAAGTACAATTTTCATTAGCACAAAACTCTTTATATTGTTTGTTTTACCACCTGTGTACATTAAGGCGACTCACTTCCTATGGGGGAAAAACTGTTTTTGTTACTCCCCTGAAAATATGCCATAATATGTTTTATAATGTTTTCCAAAATATTTCGGTCCCTCTGATTAATTTTTATTTCAATATTATTGCAATTTCGCATCTTATAAGACAAATAATCTGATATACATTTACTTGAAGCCCAGGAAAAAAATATAATTTTGCATAATTTGACTATTATGACGACCTTAAGAAGGCGGCCACACTAGAATATTTCACTATAACTTGAGATCTGTTTGTTCGATTTAAATCAATAATACACCAAGAGATATTGGCTAAAATTACCTTCAAATTGTTTTTTTGTCTTCTCAATAGTTTCAAAGTTACTCAGAAATTATTTGCGGATTTTTCTTGCAAACTTGGAAAAAGATTTATATTAAATTAATGAAAAATATGGGTATAAAAAATTCTTCACTTGATAAGAAATAACCGTATGAATCAAAAAATTTACGAAAATTATAAAAATGTTAATATAAAACCAAAAAATATTATATATGTAAAAAATATAAGTAATTTTTTGCAGAGAATGTTTTCTGCTGGTGCATTTAACTTTATTTACTATATAGCCTAAAAATTCTAAATTGAGTGCTTTAAATTGTCATAAATATTATTTTACTTGGTAATTTATTAATATCATTAAAATCACGAAGCGTTTTCAAGATATGGCGGAAATGAGACTACAAGCTATCATGCTGTTTGACGTTTTAAAATCAATTAACTTTTATAAAAACGGTCTAGCTCACGAACGATCATTAATAGACCCGAAATAATTTATTGAATATCATAAAACATACCAAGGTTGATTTTCAAAGGATAACAAAAATACTTTTTTGAGTGAGTCACCTTAATGTATACATATTTTTTCTACTACAAAAAAATTTTAAAATACCTAAATTAAACAAGCTTTCAAATTTTTATATGTCTTCATAAAAACAAGAATAGAAAATTATTTGAGGCTTAATATCATTTTTGTTGCGGTATTATAAATAACAAATAAACTTTCAAATTTAAAAATTATGAAGTAATCTAAGAGAGCTAATATACACTTTATGCCTGCCTTTTGAAAGTAAATTGCATTTTCACTCTTAAAAATCCTGTAAAATTAAGAAAACCAAGTGTTGATTTTTGGAAATTATCCACCTCACTTTTATGTGTTTTTATTGTAGTCGTACATATTTACTTTTTTTATTAATAATAAATCTATTTGAAAAATTATATCTATTTTTTACGATCACAGGAAATATTTTGATTTTTCTTTTGTTTATTGTATGTGTGTGTGTTTATGTATATGTGTACATGTGTATGTATGTGTGTGTGTGTCGTTGGGTGTGTGCGTATGAATGTGTGTAAGGAAATTTTATAACTCAGTTAGGTATTGGCAATATAGACCTTTCCCTGAGGTATGTTTAATGAGTGTCTAAAGAACAACAAGTACGTCTAAAAGAAATTGTTCTTTACGATTGAAACTTTTTTATGGCAAACGCGAAATATTGTTCACACTTTAGAGTTGAAGAAGAGCAAAAAATATCGTTCATGCTCCTTAAGCTAAGTTCAGATTACGCAAATATTTGACAGGATATATTTTATAGTGTTTTCCCGTAATTTTTGCGGTTAAATAGAGAGTGAACTTTTTGTTCACATTACGCGCATTTATTTGATTGTTTTTGTTTTATGAAACAGCTATCAAATATCATAAAATACGGGAAGGGGAAACATATTTTAAACCTGTTCAGATTAGATGCAAATTATTTACTGAAAAGTATTTAATTAAACACACAACTATTATAAATTTATTTGATATCAATTTTTAGAAGAATGTATAAGAAAATTTTATTTTTTATTTTGTTCTAATCAATTTAGAGCAATTTTCTGGGAGAAAAAGCATTACTTTGACATCATTTTTATTTAAGACATCGTTTTCACATAGTTTTTATTAAGTAAGAAGAAAATGCTATTTATTTTTAATACAAATATTTATAAATATACAAATTAAAATATTTAATAATAATATTAATTTTAAGACATTAAAAAAATTACTTTAAAAAATATACATTTATTTTTTTATATAGTTTACGTTTATGCACAAGAACAGCCCTGTTCCCTTTTCTCGTCATTTACAAAACAACAATGTCTTCACAAAAAAACTCTGTTCGTTTTTGTAGGACACTTCCATCTGCATAAAAACTAACAAATATTATTATGGTTAAATAATGAAAAATATTAATATATTGAAAGTTTTATTAAATAAAACTATAATTTCATAGATAAAATATAAAGTGATCAGTTCTTTTTTGTCATTTTAAAGTATACATAAAGACAACTCAAGCCGCTCACTGTATCAGCTGTTGTCTACCACTCTTTGATCTTACATTTATTTTGTAAGATCAAACAAAAATTCAATCAAAATAGTGGCAAATATTTTTCATCATGTGTTCACAAAATGTTCACACTAGCGACATTTTTAGTTAAGGGCAAATAGCTTTGTTTGTCTTCTCTTGTTTGAATCATCGAAAATATTTCATGTTCACATTACGCAAAGCAAATATTAAATTGTTAAATATTAGTGTAGTGTGAACTTAGCAATAGTAAGCAAAACTAAGTAATGCTAGTGAAGACCATATGATAAGCTTGTGCTGGGAGAAATATTATTCTATTACAATATTTCAGAAGGAAAAACTGCAAGAAATTATTTCTCAAATTTATAGTAAAATATACAGAAAAAAAATCGATTTCAATTATAAAATTACTTAAGTCAATTAATATTTTGTTTGGTTTTGCTCTAATCATCAAAATGATAATATTATTTAAGTGAAAATAATTGATATTTTATATAAGTTTCAATTAATTTTTTATCAAGTTAATAAAATTTATGATTGGATCTTAGCTTAAAATTAATCAAGGTAATAATCAAATTGATTCAAGTGATAAATGAATCTGCACAAATGCTTAAAAATAAAATACAATTCAATTTAAATAATTTTAATGCAAATATTTATTGCAAAAATTATGTTTTTAAAATACATAAGATAATATGTACGTAGATTTTGGCAGAATTCTTTAACAATGTAATCTTTAACAAAGGGGGGGAGAGTATGTTTCAGTTATTTTGGTACAACCTTTTAAATCTGTATAACAAAAAGAACAACAAGCTTATATGAGATCACAACACAAATAGTTTTAAATAGTCATACATGTTTATCGTCTGCATAATTACAGTCTATTTATACAAAAGTATTCGTACACATAAGAAGTCATCAATCATCAAATATATTAGTAAATAATTCATTCAATTAAAAACTTTCTTTAAATTTGCATCTCTCACAAAAATTATAATATCAATTAATGAAAACTGTAAAAAATGAAAAAAATTAAAAAAATTCCAATTAAAAGTTGATCAAGTCAATCAAGTAGATGATTGAATGAATTAAAGTCAGAAATAACATGTTACTTAAATTTTATTTATATTTCATATTTACTTGAATATACTTATTAAACTTAAATGCAAAATGAAACAACTGTCTTAGCTGAAAAATATATTGCAATAATTTTTTCTGCATATAAACACTAAAACCCATGATTTAATGTTAAATTCCCATTTCAGTGACGAACATTTCTGCAATAGTTTAACAAATATTAAATAGTCTTACTTACCAACAATTTATACAAAATGACATATTTATAATCCAAAAATTTGTCATACCCCATTTAATTGCATATTCCCAAAAGATTGTCTACATATGTATGACATAAATGATCGATTTATTGAAAAATATTAAATGTTTCTTCAATACGGTTTTTTTATGTTTTTAAAATATTTTACTTTTTATTTTGAGTTTTTCGAGGAGCCGTCAATTAACCAATTAAGCAATTAAAAAATTTATTTAATTATCCACATGATTAAAGTTCATTACAAGATGAATTATTAGATTAATTGAACCTAAAAAAAGTAAAAAATTATTTCAGTTACCAAAATGTTTCATTCAATCAAAAAAATATTTAAATTTGCACCCCTCACCAAAATGATCATATAAATTACTAATTATTTTAAAAACTAACATATTGTGCAAAAAATCTGCATTTTAATTATATCAATTAAATAGATGATTGAATGAACCAAATTTTTTTGATCTCAACTCCAACACCCTCTTTTTTGGCTTCTTGCTATGATAACAACCGTTGTTCATTCACCCATAGCTCCACCAGTGTAAATATCAACTCATGAAAGTTTTTCCTCGGAGATACGTAGATACATAGAAAGATTCCTTTGATCAAAACGGGAAAAAGGAGACAATGATATCGTCTTCTTATGATGTCCAAATTATAGGCGCTTCTTTGTGTAGGCTAAAATTAATACATACTCAATTTTAATGGAATAGTTGTGAATATGTAGTGTTTCTATTCAGTCCAGACTCTTATTTCTTTCTTATGTAAGCCAACAAGCCCCTTTTAATAATTCATTCATCCGACCGAAGGATCTGTAAAATTTACCCAAATATATAAAAATAAATATTAGATAAGATTACATATTTATTGCATGTGTATGAACCGAACCTTAATAAGATGTTATGCAATACTATGCGAATCCACGGAAAAGACCATTAATTAGAATAACTATAAACTTTTTTACAAAATATAAAATTAATTTGTTGCCGGTTGATAAAAATGCACATATATTAAATAGTTTTATTATTTTTTAATTTGATTTGAAATAAATAAAAAAAAAATAATAAACGTCAAATTTGTGTATATTATAAACAATTAACGATTGATTGAATCAATTTATTTTTTAATTAAATTATTATAGGAAAACTAACAGCAGTGTTGATTGAACAATTTTATGTAATAATTTTTTCTGTGTATCAATATTTTTCCTTTTGTTTAAAGAAATATTAGACTTTACAATAACATTCCTATGTCATTTAACATTGCTACAGTAACAAGATCGTAAAATTTATAATAAAAATGTATATATATTATAATATTTAGTAAGCCATGTGCTAAATAATGAAAACGAAAAATTTCTTCACGCTTTCTTTGCTGTAGGTAATAAAAACAAAAAATACAATCAAACTTACAAACAATGAAACAAGTGTCACAACAAAATATACTGAATGACCATGTTTGTCATTCATGTAACACCAGCTTCGTCCAAAAATTTGACGTAAGTAAGGAGTACAAGTATAAAAAAAAAACTTTATTCGATTTGTCTTATTGACGCTTTATCCAACATAAATTCTGATTTTTTATGATATAAAATCATATCTTTGTTTGTTTGTATATTTATTTTATTTATTGACAATTTTTGCAAAATTTTTATAATTTATTAATATTAAAATTGTAATTTAAACATGATAACAATTTTTATTTTGCTGCCGTTTTATGATGATTTTATTTTCTTTAGAAATTCCACATTTAGCTGAGTGTTGATTTGCGTCTTATTTTTTATTTTATTTTATGATTATTATTACATAGATTTCTATTTTGATTTTTATTTTTCTTGTTATTTGATTTGGAACATTTTCATGTAGTTTATAGCCCTTTTTTCTTTCTAGAAATATAAAAATCTATGCCAAGTTATTTGCCTTTTTTTATTTGGCTACTATTACAGATACAAAAACACTAGAGTGAGTGTGTTTGTTTATGTTAAATCAACATCATCAATTTTCCTTAAGGGGTATTTTATGGATATGTATATATAATTTGGTTTTTTCCTTCCTTTCAACTACAATTTTTTATTCTCTATTCGCTGAATATTTGCCAAATTATTGTGAAAATAAGATAGAAATTACTTAAGAACAAAAGGTATTTGTAAAATATGTATTATAACGACGGTTTATATTCAAAAAAGGCTATCCGCAAAACTCTAATTGTCCAAGGTATTATAAAAACTGTTTCATTCACTCATTCACTCTTTTACTTTAAGAGATATTTAGGTCGAAAAAAATTTAAAAAAAAATTTTTTTTCACTTGGGGGACCTTTTTTTTTTGGAAGCTTCCATTAGAATTATTACAAAATTCTACGTAATATTGCTGCAAGAATCATATAAAAATGTCTATACATCCGGTAAAAACTTTGAAAAATTTTACTTTTTTAGGGCTATTTTTTAAAAAGGTGGTAATATTCTTTCACTTCTAAAACATTTTTTGTCCCAGACTATTAAAATTTCCAAAGAATTCTCAACGTAAATGGGTGTAAAGAAAAATTGGAGGCGCTTTGGTCAATAGTTGCCCAGCAAGCCCAATTCGACTTTGTTAATTTTGAAAATTTAAAAAAATTTTTTTTGTAAAATTCTCAAATATATATATATATATATATATATATTGGTCTTATGTGTATAACATTTTCTGATATACAACGGCTTGGGTGATTTTTTTTTTTTTTTTTAATGAAAAAAGTAAATTTTTGAAACAAGTTTACCCGGATCGGGATATCGGATATTTTGTTATGAAAAAGTGAGAGTATTTTTAATTCGTTTATCTTTATTGTGAAAAAGTTTTATTCGAATACTTCTTGTTTATATTTTATTTAGGTCCAAATATTAACAACTCAAAAATATGCTTAAAATCCAAATTTTAAGTTTTTCGGGTCATGGTCTAGAAAACTTTTACCGCATTTAAAATATTTTTCTAACTATGATTCTCTATGTTCCATAATTTTCTATGATACCAAATACTTTCATAAAATATTTATATTTTTGTTTAAAACTAATAAAAACCTTGTCTTCTTAGATAATTTTCGGCGCTTTTTTTGTATTTTATAACAAATGTAAAATACAGCACGAGCAGCAATGCAATATTAATGCCCGTAATTTCAGTAAATAGATAAATATGGGTTTAATTGCCTATTAGATATATTTACCTAACTGTTAAAATTGAATTGTTAATCTGAAGGATTTTTTACCTGGATATTTCTACCGAACAAGTTAAATGGAAAATATGGTAACATTCATGATTTAAATGTCATAAAATATGATTAAAATTTTACCCTATAAACATTTGGAAGACGTCTTCTGGAAGAAATTTACGCAATATCTTCTTTTTATCATTTGGACAAAAATCATCAAAGCAATATTTTTCTAATACCGCATTTTTATTAGTTTAAAGAAAATCAGGCAATAGACAGCAAAAAATATATAAAATTTAAACATTTTTTTATTATTTTTATCTTCAAAATATCGCCCTTTTTCAGTAAGGTGATTATCATCTCCGCAATAAATTGATGATATCCCATTGAGATCATTTGGACGAAATTAATACAATACTTTTATTTTTCAGTCACAATTTTTCCAGTTGTCGAAAAATTATTCAAAAATGATAAACTACTCGTATTGAAGAAATTTGTTTGTCTTTTAACAAAAAAAAGGATATTTTATGAAAGCGTTTCAGTTTTCGTGCTTTATAACGGTAAGATTTATGTACATGCATGCTTTACAGGATGTAAAAGATTTCTTTATTATATGATATCAAGATTTATTTAGTGATCATTTTTCTATATATTTAATTCACCTTCCAGAATATTATTTGGCTCTGTCTTCTTTTTTTCACCTAGATGATTATCTAGCAATATTGTCTATTCGCCTGTGATGCACAATCTTTTCCGGTGGGGGAAACTTCCGCGATGCGATTATTGCGGCAATAAAATGTTTCTTCTAAGCAATACAAATTCAAATCACTTTCGTATTATTTTGCTTGTAGGGCATTTAAGAAATTTACACATTCAACAAATTTTAGTTTCCTATTTTTATGAGTTTTTTTTTATATCAATAATAATAATAATAATAATAATAATAATAATAATAATGAAATATATTTTCGGTGCAATAAACTTTTTAGAGTCAATTGGTTCACATTTTTTCTCTCTTGGGGTTTTTAAATTTACCTATAACCTAGAGTATCGTATTAGGTTTATGTATTACCCTTATTAAAATTTACTTGTTAATTTAAAAGCATTTTCTGATTTGATTTAACAATTGCCACCTGTCACACCGTCTCTCCATGTATACATAGTTGGTTTTGACATTAAAATTCTTTTCACTTATCCCCCATGCAAGGGTCTCCCCGCGTATTAAAATTTCGTAAAATTTGCC
Source organism: Protocalliphora azurea (assembly GCA_932274085.1). Classification (NCBI taxonomy): domain Eukaryota; kingdom Metazoa; phylum Arthropoda; class Insecta; order Diptera; family Calliphoridae; genus Protocalliphora; species Protocalliphora azurea. Next base: position 18,996,146 of record OW026519.1, on the reverse strand, counting down.
GTAAAAATATTTAGATCCATAACTGATCATAGTTCTGTGCAGAAAGCACAGTTTTGAGGAGGAGTCCACAACAGGTTAGAACTTCGGTTACCGGATCACCTCCAAAAATAGCTTAAAATTACTCACACAACCTTTATAAAATTACATTAATTTTAAAATTAAATATATATATATATATATATATATATATATATATATATATTTTTATATATATATATATATATATATATATATACATTTATATAACCTACACATGTAAGCATGTTTTTCGTAGATATTTATAAGGACTACTTATAGGTAAATATTTTTTACATTTAGGTCATAAATGAATTTTTGATCTGAATGTAAATATTATTCACCCTAGGTGACCAACTGTGGATGTCTACCCTCAACTCTCTTGCCCGCTAGGGTCCGTACTTCTCCAAATCAACTCGAGAACACTTCAGCTCTGACCGTGTGAAATTTTATTTAGATATCTTCAACGGTTCACTAGTTACAGAAATATTACCATAAAAAATCTTTTAGGACCACTGTGCATCGTTAAACGCTACAACTGTAAAACAATAAGTGTAGGTATTTAAAGAAACAGAAATGTGTTCATAATTCGAATTACAAATAAACATTATTTTTTTTTCAAAATCGTTTGTTTATAGAGTTTCAGCACTACAGTTCTTTGAAAATCAAATAAAAACTTAAATGTTTTTTAGATAGCCCAAAAATAAAAATGCAAAACAATAGCTTTAGAATTAATTTTTCTCTTCAAAATTGATACCACCTATAAAGGACACAAAATCTAAGTGTTTGACGTCAAAAAATATTTTTAAAAAGCTTCAGATAGCCCTTTTTGAATATGAGCCCTCGGTAAGAGAAATAATATGTTAGAGAGCAAAATAAAATAGAATTTAGTATAAACATTTTTGGTTTTGGGTCATTTTTAGTGGTCTGCTTTCCGTTCTGTGTTTAAGGAAGTTAATTAGGCGTGTTTATTTAGACTGAAAAAATGAATTAGCCTTTTTACTCTAATAAATATTATACGATTAAATCTTGTTTTTTCTAACTTGATTAAGAAAATAATTTCTTAAATTGTCTTTTGTATAAGGCAATATTTGTGTCGACATATGTGCTTTTGCATAGGGTAGAAGGGGACTATTCCCGCTCTTTTTAAAGTACACCATTCTTATAACCTAAAATGATAATTGTGAACTTTCATTTGTGTCAAAGGCGAAAATATCAAAAATTACATTCCTAAAATTTTATCAATAAAGGGCACATTTCCTGTTCATCTGGCGAAAGATATTTATATACGATTTTAAAGATGAATTCGTATTTATTTAGTTATTTCTAAATAGGTCAAATTCCAAAGAATCGAGACTGGCACTTGTAAGAAAAAATTAACTTGAAGATATCTTTCAGAAAAGTGTAAAATATTTTTGTGTTCTCAAAAAAAAAAAAAAAAAAATATTCACAAGCGAATGTATGATGTTTTATTTTTTTGCCAAAATATCAAAAAATTCATAATTTTTGCAAAATTTCATATTATTTATTTTCGAAAAAATATACTGATATGAAGTTTTTCCTCATATGATTAATAATAATGTTGTTTGATTAAGAGAATAAATTTGGATGAAATCGGAATAATATAACATCTGATATATTAAAAAAAAACTAGACCAGGTATTTATTAAATTATGAGACTTGAAATTACAAATACGAATAATTCGATAACTATAAAAGATAAAAAGCCATATTCAAAAAAGCTTAACACACCTTTATAAACCGTTGTTAAACAAAATTCCTTAAAGATTTTTCAAAACCGATGATTCGCTTAATAACGAGTTTGTCAAGAAAAACGTAAAACATGTATCAAGATAAGCATTTGGCTAATGTAGACTAAGTTTATGTAGACTAAGTTTGTCAGTGTTATTGCTGCGCAAAAACAGAATTTTCAGTTCTCCAGCTCCGACAAATTTGTCTTGGCGTGACTTGGTAAGAAACGACATTTTAATATTTGTTAGTACTTTTTAGATAGTTTTCTCCTGTAATTAAAAGAGATAAAAAAAATTAAAAAAAAAAATTAAAATATATTTCTTAATGCAATTTGCGTATAAACAGTGAGTTATTTATTTGCAATAATTGTGCGTGTAAAAGTAATAACTGATAATAAAGATGAAAGAAAAACTGAGAAGGGTTATCTATATAAACAAAAAACAGTATACTAGTTAGTGTAACCTTTAGAAATTTTTTTGAATACAGTTTTTTTTTTTTTTTAATAAAGACTTTAAGGGCTAAAATTTGTATTAGCTAGTGTATGCTTTAAACTTAAATTATTATTATTATTATTATTGGCGAGCGTTTTAAAAATTTGCATGTCAAAAGTGGGATCCTATTACATAGTCTAATAGATCCAGCTGAATTTGAGCAATCGCCTGGGTTATAGTAACTTTAACTTCATTGATCAATTGCAGTTTATTGTTATAAACAATAAACTGCAACAACTTAACTATATACAAGGACGCTTTGTATATAACATTGTTGTAAAACTTTGGTTGTTAGTGTATCAATAACCATTGTGTATCTTCGTGAAAGTTACTTTTGAGATTTCGTTAAATCATTATATTGTTTTTAAGTTAAAAACAGGAGCACAAACACATAATACCCCAATTACCTATGGTATTCCAAACTTAAAAAAAATTATATGTATTTATGCCGAAATAAAATACATTTTGATATTGCAATGGAAATGTTTAAATCATACCATAAAATTATTTTGGATTAAAATACATTACGTTATTTCAAATGTTTCTACTTATACTCATTATTTGTAAATAAAACTTAAAGCCTAAATACAATTTTCCTATTTAAATTTACCTCAAGGTTTTATTATACATACTTATCTGCATACATATACTCTCGTTACAAAGACACAAGATGCCCTTGAAAAATATATATGTCTAATTAAGAAGATTGATTGCTTATTGCTAATTAACACAGCAGTAAGAATATCGTTACAGCAGTGAGAATTAATAATTAGACGGAAAAGTTTTCTATTGTATCGGAAAAGATATTTTGTGTCACAATACATTGTATGTATTGCTACTAAAATAATTTCTAAGTACAATAAAATTTGAATATTTGAAATATTTTCTAAAATTATCACGCTGACATTTCCCAATAAACATCGATTTAAACCTAAGAAAATTTTTGGAAATTTTTCTTTAATAAACAGCATATTTCTCAAATTGTATTTGAAGCTATAAAATATGTGTTATGTAATAATTGTTTCATTTTTATACATCAAGTGTAAACAATAGGAAGATTGAACCGGTTTTATTTGACTGGTTTCAACCGGATTTTTTGAAAAATTTCAGTCGGATTTTAAAATGCTAGCTTTTTTGAATATAGAATAAACCAGTTTTTTGCGTCGAATACTCAGATTTTATTATCTTTAGAAATTTCTACTAAAAAGCAATTAATGTAAAAATTTTCTTTATGTGAAATATATCTAAATAAAATCGAGAAATTATTATATTATTTTTAGATAAACAAAATATAACAGTGTTCTTTAAATAAAAAAGAAGACATGGAAACAAACACAATCTTGTACCAAAATATTTATTTGTGTAAAATTTCATTAAAACTTTCAAAACTGAGACATGTAATTTGTCCGGACATCGTTAATTCGGCTGAGTAGAACGGAATATTTTTAAGTGGGAATTCCAAAACTTTAACATTTGTTTCTAAAAATTAAATTTAAAATTACATTTACCAGAAAAAGTCAACAATAAACATTAAATGGATAGTCCAAATTACTCGAAGTTTCAATATTAACAGAAAATCGTGATTTATTTACCCCACTACTAATTTACCTTTGTTGTTTAGTAAATTTAAATATTTGTTTCGTTTGCTTCGTTTATTTAAAATCCCTTGCAATATGTTGTTTTCTATTTTAAAATTTCCATAAGAACCCGGTTAACCTTTTTTTAATTTAAATTTGTAATCGGTTTTTTCAAATGCAAATGTTTTCGCAAAACCCCGAAAAATATTTCCTCTGGATATTACCTTGGGCAGTAGTATGTTAATGTTAATAAAATCTGTTGGCAAGAATTTAATCAGAGATGTTTAATAATTTTATTTCTAAAGTTATGTATAGTACCAATCCTTTTGATTTAAAAGCTGATGAACCTGAAGTTTAATATCTATATCATGAACATATTTTTGAAATACATATGTAGTTATGTAAAAACATTTATCCAAAAATTATAAAAATGTATAAAAATAAAGCACAAAAATAAAAATAAAGCACAAATACTTGTTAAAATCAAAAAAATAACATAAAATATCATAATAATAATAATAATAATAATAATAATAATAATAACAATAATAATAATAATAATAATAACAATAATAATTATAATAATTATAATAATTATAATAATTATAATAATAAATGTTAAAACATTTTTTTATTCCGTTTGGATTTTTTGGATTTTTTGTTTAAATTTTCCAAAAAGTATCTGGCATCCCTGCTAAAAGTTACACTCAAAAATTATATCATAATGTTTGAAAATAACAATATTAGTAATGATATCGTTGAATGTAAGCAACGCGATAATTTATTCAAGATATTTACACACATACAAAGATTGGTTTAATATATAATATTGTAACTATTTTATCAAAAATAAAACGAGATAATAATAAACTAAATTACATCCTGCTCCAAATAATTTTATATGTAGTACGAAACTTCAGTAATACGAAAACAATTCCCCTTAAAATCCAAGCTGATATTGATTCCTTTATCTTATCCTCATTTATTTTTCGCAATTCCACTAAATTATTCTGTAAAAATATTATTTTCTTATAATAAAAAACATAAAATATTTGTTTTTTCTACAAAAATTTTCAATTTATTTTTATTTTCCTGAAAATGTTTGAAGTTTATCACTAAAGAAAAAATAATTTCTATATTTGATCATATGATTTTAAAATTATGATATCATTAATGATACTATATCATTTCTTGGTTTGTAGGTATGTTAGGTTATTATACAATTTTCAAGTAATTATGAATGATAAATTTAAGTTTTTTTATATTGAATTTATTTTATATTTTTCACTTTATTATTAAGAGAATATTAAAATGTTTTTCATATTTAAAATAGCTGTAATTTTTTTTCATACAAAAGTTTAAAACTTAAACAAAAATATTATACATACATTACATTAAGAAAATATTTGTATTCAAGCATATTTTAAAATTTAAAAAAAGTTTTGAATGTATTTCAGAAACATTTGTTTATTAAAGAAACATCCAGCCCAGTTTACAATTATGAATACATTTGATAAATACAAATGTTATATTATAACCTATTCGCTGGAAAAATTTATAGTCTCAAACATTGAATACAATTAGAAGTTTATGTGAGAGGTACTGTGAACTACATAAAAAAAACAAATACTCATTTTTAACAAAACACAAAAACAAAATGTACGTTACTACATGTAGTTTGTTGTTGCATGAATTAGTTTTTGACGACTGAATCAGGTTTTTTTTTTTTTCTCTCACATAAATACTTATTTGTTAATTTAAAAGAAATTCAAGCTTACTCTCATAGTTTGTTTTTCAAATTTCAAATAGTTTTAAAATAAATAAATATTCAATTTCAAAAGTTTTTTCTTATTAGTTTGTAATTTTCTTATAATACTACAGATATTAAAACACACTTAAAATTTCTAAAAAATAGAAAAAGCTTATCCAAATCTTTTATTTATATTGGTATACTTTGAGATGGGTGTTAGATACGTTTTTCTATGCGTTACAAATAGCAGCACAATCGCATAATACCCCAACCACCTGTGGTGGTGTAGGGTATAACAACACAAATAACAACATAAACATTTGTTTTTCTATTGGAAGTGTAAATAAATGTTCCGGTAGTCGGCGGTTGAAATTATTTTGTTATTTTAAGTTATCTGATTACACTGTGCTACAAATGGTAGGGGTGAGTGATCGGGAAGGGTTCAAACTACCGGGGAAAATTATATCGGTAAAAAAGAAGTTATACGTGTCCCGGCGTTTCGCTGGGTCACGTCTAGGAATCGAGATATATCGATTTGAAGTTAGTAACTATCATATAGGGGAAATTGTGACCTTTGGTGGTCTTTTTTTTTACATAACTCGAGAACCACCAGTCCAATTTTGCTGAAACAAATTTAAAAAAATTAGGAATTACAATTCCTTTAATCTGTTCATACAACGTTTCGCGACATAAGCAACAGTTTCGCAGTTATAAATAAATGTATGAAGAAACAAACTATTTTTTGCCTAAAATATTGAATTTTTTTATTTTTAATTCATATAAAATCCAAAACGGTAAAAAAAAGTGTCAAGTCCTATTACTTTCACGTAAAGTCACATAGCCTTTAAACAAAATGAGATATAGATCAAGAAAATCGATGGACGCGTTTCGATTTTATTCACAAATAAGTGAAGGTATGAATTTCAAAAAGATAAGCTCAAAATTCCTTGGAAAAAACATTGATATTTTATAAAAAACAACGAATTTTCCTGTAGTCGTAGAAATTTTTATTACAGAAATGGAAATCTATGATATTCTAAAAAAAATGGGGATATTTGAATTTTTTTATTGTGGAAAATAAGTGTTGCTGGCGTATTGAGCACACCAAAATCATGCGAAAGAATACACTTTAGAGTGTCTCGATTAAATGTCTTTTGTTTACAAATGATGTTGGAATACAACTCAGACTTCGGTTCCCTACCAACGATTGAAAATCATGAGTCAGGTAAATCTGGAAGGATTTAGAGATTTATATCGAAATATGTCTCAAAATGTTCCTAATTGGAGGATGTTATTGAAAATAATTTAAAGATATTTATTCTAGCCATTTCATGCGTACGCAACACGTTGTCTTTGGAATTATTTTCGAAAATTAAAAAAATTTTTATTTGAATAAGAAGCCGAAAAGCTAAAAGTATATTTAATACTTAGAAAAATATATTAGAATAAAAATTAGGTACAACATTTCATTATGTGCTTCACGACATGCTCCAAGGACCAATAGTTAAAATTCTTGTATATAATAATCTAGGATATTGATATAAGTTATTTAGACGTCGATAAAGATAATATCGCCATCAAAGTTCTAGTGGTTTTGATATTTTTTTAGGGAGTTCTGGGGAGAAAATTTTTTTAAAATACTTTAAGATCGATCAGTTTCAGTAAAATAATATTTCTATATTTTATTTGCAAAAGGAGAAAAAGTATGAAATTTAGTTACTATTTTACCAAAAGAGTGTTGTATAATATGTTCAAAATCAAGATTGTATAAAATCAATGTGGAGAAAAAAATGTGAAAAACTTTTACCAAATGTACAACTCACAAATTTTAATCGTTTGTAAGAAATTTAATATAATTTATAGTATTTTTGACTTATTTTTTCAATTTTTTCAAACAAATAAAATGCATTGACATAAATACTGCAAAAAAAAAACACATGCACTGCTTGGAGAGATCGTTAGGATATTAAAGACTGCTTGCAAGGATGCAATTACGTAATTTCCCCGAAAAAAAAGCTTATTGTTATTCTCGTCACAGTTGCTACTTGAACGTACTCGGGACTTATCATTGAAGTAATTTAATGTACAATTGCTTAAAATCTTAAACCAGATTGACTCATACATTGTTTAATGCTTTTAAGCTGCCACCTTTATTGTTTATTCATTTTCTATCAAAGAAATCTACAAACGAAGAATTCACTGATGTGTTCCACAGGGAGGCCTTCTCGCGTCCGAATACCAAAACAACAGGAAAGCAAAGCAGATGAAGTTCTGTAATATGAAGAAAAGAAAGTGGCGTGGTCAAAGAAGAAAAATTTAAAGAAAAAATGTCGTAAGAAGAATTAAATGCCATGAAATAATATTAATTATTATAAAATAGATAAACGAAAAATAAAAGAAATATAAAAAAATAAATAAAAATAAATATATATAGTCTTTTCAATTATCATTTTTTTTATAACATTCTGATTTATTCAAATAATACGTTGTTTCAGGCTTAAATTTTTAAAATTTTAAAAATGATTAATATAAAGAAATAATTGTTTGCTAGTTTTTACAATTATCAGTAATTGATATAATCATTTTGGTGAAAGATGCAAATTTAATAATTTTTTTTATTGAATTAACCATATTGGTAATTGCACTCATTTTTTATTTTCTCTGCGTAAAAATTTTAAAAAAATCTGACTTTTTTGTTTACTTTTTGTGTTCATTGGAAAAATTATTAAACGTTATCACAACTATATGCTTATATCCGATCCACGGTGGCTCAGAAATTAATTTCATTGGCCAAAAGTCAAATTTTTTGTTAACACCGACTTCCAAAATTTTAATAGTAAATATATAGAAACTAAGGCGGCCAAAAAATTAGATCAAAATATTGATAATTGGCATGCTATTATAGACAAATGTTTTACGTTATTTTATAAAAAAAATGTGATGTATTAATCGCTATTATCGGTAATTGGGTACATTTTTTGTTATTTTGGTAGGATAATAGTCTTCCAGAAATGTTACTATGTGTCGCATGTTTTCTCAGGTACTTTATTTTAGCCAAATTTGAATTTTAGTGGAATAGAACTTTTGAGAGCCAAAAAGAGTTAAACAAATGTTACTACCAGCAGAAAAGCGAAAGCGTCCTCCTTAGCCCCATATATACTTTTATTCCCATCTAGACCCGACAGTAGAACACTTTTTCTATTTGAATGAAATTACTACTAAATTTTTTTTTTTATTTTACCTGTTCATACGACTCAAATATAAATACACCAAACTCTATAAGTTGCTATAGCTATCTTAAGTATTATTATATAACTATTATTTTATTACCAATTTTTTATCGTATTTCACCTATTTTTAGTCCTTTTTAGATTTTTTAGTACTTTTTTACTGTACTTTTTTATAATACCTATGTACATAGTATAAAGTAATGTAAGAAAAGTACAAAATACAGTGATATTCGAACGTAAACTCAGCTGCGTTAATATATCTAGACAATAATAATCAAATTTTAAAATCTTTATAAAACATGGACAGCTGCAGCTATGAAAAACTATCCGAAGAGTATTTTAAAAACAAAAACGTAAGTTAGTAACGTTCAAAGAAAAGTAGACTTATGTTCATGCAGCGCCGAAATATAATTGAACTTGGAAAATGAAATAACTGATTTCGTCAAAAGCTTAACAAAACGCTACAAAAAAGTTGGATGGAACAAACAAAGATTTTATTCCAGCTTTGAAAACTGGTTAAAGGGCAAACTTACTGGCCAGGTATCTTTAGAAAGTAAAAACCGGAACAATCTTGGGAGACCACCAAATTCACTCGACAACTGTAGCGATAGATCAAAAAGGTGGAAGCTTAAGGATATCAGTGAAGAAATGGGATGTGAAAATATTCAAGAAACTTTGCTATATCAATTTCAATCACAGAAACAACTCACAGAATTCGATATCATTCAAGAAATTTTTAATGGCAGTCCAGTGAGAACAAAACGGATTCTTAAAAGTATTCCAACACAAAGCGATGAAAGACAGTTTTCAAATGAAGAGGAATTAACATCATTTTTAGATTTAAAGTTAATAAAACAGCAAAATATTCATCTCAGATTGCGTGCGATTGAAAAAGGCTCAAACCTTTATCCATCATATCATCACATAACTGCTGCTAAGAAGAACAGTTTGCCACCAAGGGACACTAATACAATCACACCATTTTCGGCAGAAGTAAAGTTTCAAAATCTGCTTATTCATACAGCTCAACGCTTTCCATTATCATTCAAAGGAAATGATTTGAAGAATTATGGAAAGTGCAAGTTAACTCTCATTTAAATTAGAGATTGACGACCAGACAATTGAAGTAAACTACCAGTTAGTGCTAACGATGATAGATAGAAAAGTAGGCCAAGCTTTGACTGACATAGAGGCTTCATCTAGCTGCATTATATGTCAATTCATAGCAAGCCACTTAAACCAAGTCCCGGAAAGATCATTAGATAATACTGATGCATATGAACTTAGATTATCACCGCTACATAGAAAAATACAACTCATGAAAAACATACTAAAAATCAGCTATGATTTGGATTTTAAACCTACAGAATCAATAAGAAACAACGATACCAATAAGGAGTTAAGTAGTTTAAAAAAGAATCATGTTCAAGACGAATTTCTCAAATATGAAAGAACAACTTAAATAACAGGTGTTGATATAAATCTTATTTTAAGATCTAAAACAATTATCGTTGTACTATGTACAATGAATAAATTGATGGTAGAAAATTTGTTAATTTTTCGAAGGAAACTATACGAAGATATACAACCACATATCTATGGAGAAATACGTCTGCAACAATCCACAAAATCCTTTTTAATGGAGATGTCATTAAGCATCATTTAGTAATACTTAAAGATCTAACAGAGGAAGCCCAGGAAAAAGATGATAATGATCACAGATTTTATAGAGAGCACAATACCAGAAAAAAAATTATTATGAAATTCTTCAAACGAATATCTATTTAATATATTACTGGCAACGTCAGATCCGCTCTACTCTAGCATTCGAAATCAATGTAAGGTAGAACATAGGGACCTAGATGAAGAAGCAAAAGGGCTGCTAGAGGACAGAAATAATATAGAACTAAATATGGAACTTTTACAGACTATTTTCTAACCAAATGAATAATAATTGAAATTTTCTTTTATTGTCATTTAAGTAAAAAATAAAATAAAGATTAAAAAACTTTTAGTTATTATAAAAAAAAAATTCCTTAATGTTATTTTAATAAAAAGCAAAACAAACATTTCCAAATCGTAAGTTTTTATCCAAAGACAACTGATCGGTTTTTTAAAAACCGATTCCAGTGGAAATTGGGAACCTTTTCACAAAATTATCCCGGATATTATTGGAATGTTTTTTTATCTGTTTATAAACTATTTTGTAAGTAAAGCTGATTCAAAAAAGAAAAAATCCGCATTTTCATACTAAATGCTATAAAAAATCAAAAGTTCAAATTTAGCCTTAAATTTCTCAAAAACTGCTGAACCGATTTTAATTAAATTGAAAGTGGAGAAAAATTCAAGAATTGCAATTTTTAATCATATCTGTCACATTTCATTATTATTTATGACCATGACAATTTTTGTGTCAAACATATAATCTCATCGTAATATGTTTCTCTTAGATAATGATCTCCGCAGCCACTTTTTCTATTAAAGTTTAGCAAATGTTTATTTATATATTATAACTGCACAACGAATAAAACGCCTAGCACAAGCTGAAATATTTCAAATAGGTATAATAGTAGATTATTCATTTTACTCCACTTTTAAATTATTCGAATTATCAAATATTTCGAAAATGCTGTTTTTAAATTATGCGAATAATCGAGTAAAGCTTTTAAATTGCTCGAGTTGTTCGACTAATATTTGTAATAAAGTTTTACTCGTTTTTAGCTTCTTTTTAAACTTTTAATTACATTTACTTTTAGTAAAAATGAAATTAATATAAATACATGCAAATGTTATTCTCTTTTATTTTAGTATAGCCAGTCCTCTAGATTATTTAAAACACAGTAATTTTTATCGTCCATTTTACATTTATGCCAAATTTATTTACTTAGAACAATGCTTCAATTATTCTGTTAAAATCGGGATGATAAATAAAATTCAAAAACTTCTTGCAAGTTACGGAACTGGATACATATTTTAAAAATATTCCCTTACATATGATATATGTTCATGAAGTAAAATAAAGTGCATTAAAAATCTTTTCATATATAAAATTTTGTACTGCGTTATTTTTTTTTTTTTTTTGAGTTCATTTATTTCTTTTTTTATTTTGCTGCTAGATTTGTGCATATGTATGGAAAGAACTGTTAATGTTATAAATTACTGAAACAGAGCTTCAGAAGCAATGAATTTAACATAGTGTGCTAAAAAGACTTCTTTGCTTTATAATTTGTTATTTTAAGTGCTAAGATATTCTTCACGTTTCCTTTGGATCAAGTTTGAATATATATTTATTAATTCCTTTATTTTATGATATTTCAGAATTACATTTTTAATGGTGAAAATGTTCTTACTTTACGTATACTTTCCCATTAATGATTAATTATTATGATTAATTATATCCGAAATAATATTAAAAATTTGGTATTGAGATCATTAAATGTTATTAAAAATAGAGGTAATTTTACGATTAATCGAGAAAATATTATTTGACTGAATACCTTTAATGAACGGTTCTCAAATAGGTGTCCGCGACCCACAAAAGGTCCGTAAAAATAATCCAGAGGGTAGTGAGAAGGTCTGATAAAATTATTATTGAACACATAGGTTTTAAATGTAAATATTACTTAGCAGTTTAAATATTAATTCTTATGAAAGCATGAAACTGTCAAAGATAGAAAGACATCTTTATGCATAACATGCCGAAAATTAAAGACAAAAAGAAAGATATATTTAATTTTCTAAAATGTATTTCAATTTGCAGCAAGAAAAAGCAAAAAATGAATCCGTGTTTTCCTTCGATTGAAAATATTATCCTTAATAAAGACAACAATGATAAAATAAAGAAGGCGTTGCTGTCTAATGACACAATAAGACCGCTTTAAGATGTATCAATGGAAATCAGAAAACAATTAATTGAAAAGATAAAAGATTCACCTTAGTATAATTAAAACACCGATGTTTCATATGTAAACCAACTTTTATTATTATTACTATTATTATTATTATTATTATTATTATTATTATTATTATTATTATTATTATTGTTATTATTATTATTATTATTATTATTATTATTACTATTATTATTATTATTATTATTATTATTATTATTATTATTATTTTGTAAATACATTACAGATAAATATATTACTGAACTTCTTCTTCTTCGACTTCCTAGATTAATTGCCTCTTTAGAATTGTTATCTAGATTAATATCCCTAGAATAAGGTGTCAGAATTTGCATGAATGGAACCCCATTTCAATGCTCATCACAAGAAATATTTACTTCGCCGGCTATAAAGAAAAAATTTTATTAAATGATTTTACAACTTAAGGCGTAAAAAAATCGTTGTTAGATGAAAAAATGCAAAATTTAAAACATAACTCATGATTTAAATTTGATTTTAGTTTCAATATGGCAGTTTATTCGTTTGCTGGTTCTTATGTTATTAGAACAATTTTCATCACAATTATGTGAAACTATCATTTCTGTTAATTTGTCCATTAAAACAAAGAATCGATCTTTTGTGGATGCATAGAATGATATTAGATGTGCAGTATCCGAAGGGTCTCCAAATATTAAACAACTCATAAAGAAAAAACAATGTCGCAATTATTAATATTATTTTTTGAAGTATTTTATATTTACATAACATTTTACCTGATTTTTAAACTACTCAAATTTGTAGTGGGTCGCACTTCCGCTGCAATGTCAAAAGGGGAACCTTGTGATAACCCCAGCCCTAGATGGTAGATAAAAATGAAAAAAAATTATCGCTCTTGGAATATATAATAACCAGAAAAGAAATATTGCACACATAATTATTTGACACGGGTAATTCATTACAGATTTTTTTTTTTTTTTTGCAATTGATTACGAAACAACGTCCGTATGTTTAATATTTAATTTTTAATATTCAATATGTATACGCCACCCAATTTCCACCATACTATTAGTAAAAAATATGTAGCATAATTTAGGGAGCTAATTAAAAAGCAATGGTGGGCGTATGATTAATAGCGAAATTACATTAAAAATATTTTTATATATTTTAGTAGGGTATTCATTTATTTGTGTTTTCATATTAAACGGTTAATTCGATAAATAATTATTATAAGTTAAAAGTTGATCGGTTAGTAACTGATTAATAGAAAATTATTGGAGTACCCGAATATTTATAAAAATGCACTAATTATAGTATTTAATCAGTTAAAGTAATTATTTAGAGACATAATATATACACGTAGGAAAAAATATAGGCACTACAACAATATTATGTTCTCAATCTTAATTTTTATTAATTTAAATAATATTGGGTTCTTGATAACAATGCTATAGTTTCAGTTTTATCATTCAATGTTTACATTCACTCAAAATTTTAATATAGTTGACAACAAACATCTTATGTTTCTGAATATTTGTACTAGAAACAGAATTTTACTAGTCTATAAAAAATATAATTATTTCTTCAACCATTCGATGTTAGCAATATTTTTCCTTCTTTTTAAACCATATTTTGTTTTCAAACCATATTAGTATAATTATTCTCATAACAATAAAATGTTACAAATAAATATGCGTTTTACAAATATGAAAAAAATATAAGAGTTATATCATTTGAGAATAGTTTTTCAAGAGTTATATCATTTGAGAGTAGGTTTTCAAATATCTGTTAAGTTATATTTGGAATAAACCAATTTATTGATCCGTTAGATGGCTATATCTAATAGTACGTTATATTTACTGAGTGTGTTCATAAAGTTCCTATTATCCCGAAAAAATATCGATATAATGGCAGTATTCAAGTTGTCATATTTTATGGAGAAAGTTTTACGCATTCATTTAATGCAAATAGCATATTTCTAAATAATTGACTAAAAAGGATAATTTTTGTTGAAAATTATTTATTAAATGGATGTTATTAAATACTCAATAATTGCTGAAACACAAAGTACTTCATAACAAACACAGATGTTCTTTTTTTCAAGTCCCAGTAATAATATGTATGCGACAAAATTGGTAATATGCAATAAATAAATTACACATAATAAAAAGCATTCCTGAAATATTTTTGTGACAATGCTTTTTTGCTTATTTACAAAAGAATATATATCAGATAATTGGCTTAGAATTAAAGAAATAAATCTGAGAGCAAAGTAGTGGACGTACTTAATAATTGAATAATATTTTATGACATTTAAATCATTTTACCATATTTTCTATTCAACTTGTTCGGTAGGAACACCTAGATAAAAAAAGCTTTGAGTTTACCAATTCAATTTTACCAGCTAGGTAAATATATTTAATAGGCAACTACATCCATAGTTATCTGCTTGTTGAAATTATGGGCACAATTATTGAAATTATGTTATGAACTTATACACAGAAAAATTAAAAATTGATTATAATTACCAAAATGATTCATTCAATTAGAAAAACATTTAAATTTGTACATCTTACCAAAATGCTTATATCAATTACTAATAATTGTAAATACTGACAAAAAATGATTTTTACCAATTAAACACTTTTAAGATTTTAATTAAAAAATAACTTGAAAAAGCGAAAGCTTTGAACAATGCATTAATTTAATGGTCTAAGAAGTTAATTGAAAAAAATCAATAAATTAATTAATTTTTGTGTATGACAAACAAATTAATTTACATTTTTATTTTTGTACATTTTTTATTTAATTATGCTATTTGTCAACGGTTGTTGTTTCTGCGTCTTCATCGGTGGTATCTTCGAGGCACTGTTGGTATTTAGACTGATATTGATTCTTTAATTTCCATTCATCCTCACAAGAGTACTAAGAAATTAAACCTCTTTTGTGGATCGTGATGTGATGTACGTTTTGACAGTTCACGAATGACACATTAACTACAAATGGAAACGGCAAATATTCCCAAATCCGTTCGCCAAATTACTCCATAAGATCTCTGAAAGAAAAAAATGGGAATTATTAATTTGGTGTGCATTATTATAAACAGCACAATATTTACCTGCACTTTTCAATGCGAGAGGTATATTACCTTCATATCTGGTTTTGTTCCCGAAAACAGATTGAAGGCTAACTTACAAACATGTGACTTTTTATTCTTCGCCTTTTAATTGTATGTAAATCTCCATAATAGTCATCGGTCGCACTGATTTGTTTCAACCACGTATATTTTTCGTTCATTTATTTTTTTTATATTTAATATGAAATTATAAAACAAATGTCAAAATTGTTTTTAATTTTTTTCAGAAACATTAATAACGAATTCAAAAAGGATTGAATTAATCATACTTTTCATTAAATTTTAATAAAATATTAAATATAATAGTGAATTGAAAATTTTTGGCAATAAATTTTTCTGAGTATAATAAAGAATTTTGAAAAGATTTGCAATTTTTTGTGGAATGCTAAATATGGAGAATAAATTGTATATAACTTACTAAGTTTTTCAGTTATATTTAGAAAAAATACAATATACATTATTTCGCAAAATTAATTTGCAACACAAATGTATGTATGGTGTACAAGGGTGGGTCTAAGAATTATAGGTGTTAGTTACGATAACATTATCTATCACCCATATGTATATTATGTTTTAAAAATATATTCAATATTTTTTATCAACAGACCGGTTCTTATATTTCACTTAGGGATTAAGTCTTGGAAGAATCTGTTTCTATTTTTTATTAATGAAAGTTTTCAAGATCTGTATCATCAATAACCCTCCTCAATCCGGTGAGCTCAGCCCATTCAAGCTTCCAATCGCCGAGCATACTGACCTTGACAAAAATATTTCAATTACTTGGAGCAATAAAATTTTTAAAAATTTACTACATCTTACACCGTGCAACAAAAATCAAAAATTTTCTCACACATAAGAAATTTTATGTGCATGCGAAAATGTAGACCTAACATAGTCTAACTGCGTTTTCATTTCGTGTTCGGTTTTCATTCTTAAGGGACTTTAAATTTCTTAAGGGTGCGCGAGGTTATTTTTTTATTTTGCTATCTTCTAATTGCTATTATAGGGCGACAAGGGTATCAAATGAAAGAGGAGAATTTTGGGATTATATCGAATTGCATATTGTTAAAATAATCTAAATAAAAATTGCAAAAAATTTCCTTCAAATATTTAATTCTTTAATATTCTTGAAAGTTTCCAACAGATAATTTCTAAAATAATGTATGTTATAGAGGCTAACTTTATTACTCTAATCCATACAACGATTTGAAAACTATTCCTAAGAATAAAAGTACAAATTTAGTTTTCATTTTATTGAGACTTCGAGCATGCAAAAACAACATAGCCTTTTTTAATATATTTTTAAAGTTTAAACGACACATAATGAACTGTCTAGTGGAAAAAAAGTCTAAAATTTTATTTTAAAATTTATTAAGATAATTTACATCAAATGATAGCTAAAACTTTCAGCACTCAAGCTATGTCTCGTTTTTTATTGTGCATAAAATAGAAATACTCTACAGTCGACGAATTTTCAAGTATTTTTATAATTTTAGGTAACAAAAAACTGGTTTGGAAAAAAAATCGCAAAAAATTCGGGTTTGGATATTTAGGTGCTTTTATTAATATCTATTATAAATCCCACAAGGGATAATACTGCAGATAAAAATATGAAATGTTTGCTTTTATACTGCGAACAAAAAATGTGTAACTTTGGCCAAAATATCAAAAATTGTCTAAAATATTGTCAGTATTTATGAACCAATAAAAGGCACAGTGGAAAACAACCTAAGTTTGAATGGTGTTAAATATTTTGAAATGTTTTCTATACAGTATATATTAAATTATATGTATTTTCTGTGCCAACCTTTGCACTAGATTAATTTTAAAAATTTTCTATATTAGGGATTTTGTATAAAATGTTTCAAGTTTTTCGATCCGTCTATTAACAATAGTAAAGACAAAGGGTATTATAAAAGAATAATTATAAGGAAAGCATTGCTAAGATAATTTAGAATAATTTTTCAAAACAACCAAGAACAATCGTGATTCTATTATAACAAATAGCAATGAAAATAAAGATGAAAACATTTAATTCCGACTATCCTGCAATAATAGTCCATCGAAAAATAATAAATCAAAACAACAGTATTAATAACTATTACATAACCAGTAATTTTGTATTAAAGGATAATTGCGCATATTGTTTTTTTAATGTTTTAATCATTTAGGAAACTAACACATCCGTAAATTTTTGTAATACATTTCACCACTGCATTTTACAGAAATAAGTACTATAAATAATTTAAAAAGTCGTCATTAAATAAAATAAATTGCAAATAAATATGAATAGATGACGAAAAAGTTAAAAAATTAAGTAAATTTAAAGTTTTTTATTATGTTCCAAAATCACTAAGGCATCACTAATTAACAACAAAGTAAATAATTTATGCAAAGGTACCATAACTAATATTTCCTTGTGTGTATCAATAGATATAAGTACTCTTACAAAACTTAATATTTAAAGGAGGGTATTTTGGGTAATTTATTGATCCAATACAGATTTTTTTTTAAATTTTTCATAAAAAGACGGTCAATATCTACACATATATAAAATTTCATTGTTGTACCAAGTTTCCTTCTACATTTTTCCAATTTTGGTTGGTCTCAGTACGCTGTGCTACAATAAGTTTAGTATTTCTATTTATTTAACTTTAAATTCATTATCTGTATTTTTAATCTGCGAGAAGATAGTAAGCTATGATTTTTATATTATGTAGTCAGTCAATCGCACCTATGTAATACCCTAAACCATTATGTGTGCAAGGTAAACTGATTTCCGGGTGAGGACCTTATATAGAAACTGTGAACACATTTGGTCCGATCCTTGTTAAATTTCGTACCGCGGTTTATATAATTACATACTATTTATTAATAACAAATCTTATTCAAAATATATCATTTTTATGAAATTAGGACCCTCAAAGTGATGTTCTGGAGTGGATCTGTTATGGGAACTATGTTTAATTATGGACCGATCCTCTTGAAATTCGTTAATGTGATTTATAGCTATGTACATTTCAATTCTTGCAAATAAAATCACAAACTAAATTTCTTATATTCAATTTATGTGTGTTAAAGAGACATTCTGGAATTGTTTTTGTATGGGAGGTGTGGTCAGTTGAAGACCGATCTTTGCAAAATTCGATAGCATGGTTTATATCCAGATAAAAAATAATCATGTAAAATTTTATTGCAATAATAACATCTTATTATATTTATGCACGTTTAAATAATTTTCTGGAACGGGTCTCGTATGGAAGCTATGCAACCAATGGCCAATTGTACAACCAAACTCTTGAAATTTGGTAGTTAGTCTAATGCCGATAAAAATTTTATCTATCTCAAATTTCATATAAATGTTTGCATATTCAAGACAATTCTGATCATTTAAGCATATTTCCGGAAAACATTTGTAGGAGAACTTGGTAAAATAATTGACCGATTTCAACGATTTTCTATAAGCTTTGTCTTTAAGTCTAAAAAAAAACTGTGGCAATTATCATTAAGTAATATTTAAAATTACAGCACATATTTCGAAAACAAAATTTACATAAACGCTAACAGAACATTTTAAAAATTTTATAAAATTTGAACCCTTGAAGCTAAAGTGATAAAATATGGGATTCAAAAATTTCATTATGATGTTTTTAAAATTAGTATAATTTCACAGTAATTTGGTAGAAAATCTCAACGATAATTAAGAATAGAATATTTGAAGGACATAAAATAAAATATTTGATAGGACAGGACGCAGTCCTATCATAATATGCCTCTTCTTTCATATGGTTTGGTTCATGTATGAAAAATGCTGTTGTACTGGTTACTCAAAAAAAAGAAAAAACATAATTAGGAAACCATTTTTAAATTTCACTTTTTCAAATGCAAGATATAAGCTGGTTAAATTCACATATACAATAGCAGAAAAGTTAACGATGCATGAATCTGTTGAAACAAGAGAAGCTTTTTTAGTTTTTATGTTTTAATCTATTTTCTTTTTAATTTTATTGAAAGTTATATTATGGTCAAATTTAATCACTCTTCTAGATAAATTTACCATGTAAAAAAATAAAATAATGCATTGACGCAAGTAATACATAACAGATTATATAATTATGACAAAATGCTTTTATCGCGATCCTGCGTAAAATATAAAAGACTCGTGCAAAAAACTTTGTAAGTTACTAAGA